>OZ025293.1:215626080-216826080 GCA_964019185.1 Maratus speculifer | reverse complement strand
ATGGAAATTAAGTTTTCTTTCCCAAATCGAGATATGGTTGGATAATTTTTTTTTTTTTTGGGGGGGGGGGGGTTGAATCTGGTTTCGGTTTGACTTCAAATGTAATTTTCAGGTTCTTGTTCAGTTGCATTTCAATGTATTTTATTTTGCAGCAGATAGATTGAGTTACTCTTGGAGGGATTTTTTTCTTTCTGGTTTTGGATTGTATAGGATAGATTTCAATAGGATCTTTTCGATTCTGGTCAATGTATGTCAATGGAAATTATTTTGTCTTTCTTGGACAAATTTATCTTTCCATTAAATTTTTGTTGGTTTAGAATGGGTTTCAGGATAACTTGTAGGTTCTTGTTGGCAGACTTGTATAAAACCAAAAACTTTCTGCAAATTAATTTAATGTTGAATGTAATTCGTATTTTTTGCGCAATTCATGGTCATCATTCATGTTTTTTATGCGATTTATGAATTTAATTTGCATTTTTGAGCAATTTATGGACATAATTCGCAATTTTTATGCAATTAATGAATGTAATTTACATTTTACATGATTTATGGACGTAAGTTGCTATTTTTATGCAATTCATAGACATAATTTGCGTTTTTTCAGCTTTCTGTTGACGAAATTTGTGTTTTTTAATCGATTTATAGATGTTATTTATGTTTTTATAGGATTTATGAATGTAATTTGCTTTTTTTTACCAATTCTTGGACGTAATTTGCATTTTTTGTAATTTATGAACGTTATTGGTGTTTTTTTTGCACGATTCATGGAAGTGATTCGCATTTTTGAGTGATTTATGAATGTAATTCACGTTTTTATGCGTTTCATGGACGTAATTTGTGTTTTTTGAGCGATTCATGAATGTAATTTGCGTTTTTTATGCAATTAATGAATGCAAAACACTATTCGCTATTTTTATGCGATTTATAGACATAATTTGAGTTTCAGCTTTCTGCTGCCAAAATTCGTGTTTTTTGAGCGATTTATGAACATAATTCCCGTTTTACTACACGATTCATAGACATAATTTCTGTTTCTCATACAATTTCTGAACGTAATTCTCACTTTTTTAAACAATTCATGGACGTAATTCACGTTTTGACGATTTGTGGACCCAATTCGCGTTTTTTAAACTATTCATGGGCATAATTCGCGATTTTTATGCGATTAATGAATGTAATTTACATTTTACATGATTCATGGATGTAATTTGCTATATTTATGCAATTCGTAGACATAATTTGCATTTTTTGAGCTTTCTGACGACGAAATTTGTGTTTTTGATCAATTTATTGACGTTATTTGTGTTTTTATAGGATTTATGAATATAATTCACTTTTTTTACCAATTGTTGGACTTAATTCGCATTTTTTGCAATTTATGAATGTTATTAGTATTTTTTTGCATGATTCATGGAAGTGATTCGCAATTTATGAGTGATTTATGAACATAATTTGTGTTTCAGCTTTCTGCTGCCAAAATTAGTGTTTTTTGAGCGATTTATGAACATAATTCCCGATTTACTACACGATTCATAGACATAATTTGTGTTTTTCATACAATTTCTGAACGTAATTCTCACTTTTTTAAACAATTCATGGATGTAATTCACGTTTTGAGCAATTTGTGGACCCAATTTACGTTTTTTATGCAATTCGCTTTTTTTGAGCGATTCATGGACATAATTCGAGATTTTTATGCGATTAATGAATGTAATTTACATTTTACATGATTTATGGACGTAATTTGCTATACTTATGCGATTCATAGACATAATTTGCATCTTTTGAGCTTTCTATCGACGAAATTTGTGTTTTTTGATCGATTTATTGACGTTATTTGTGTTTTTATAGGATTTATGAATGTAATTCGCTTTTTTTACCAATTCTTGGACGTAATTCGCATTTTTTGCAATTTATGAACGTTATTCATGTTTTTTTGCACAATTCATGGAAGTGATTCGCATTTTTTGAGTGATTTATAAACGTAATTCAGGTTTTTATGCAATTCATGGATGTAATTTGCGTTTTTTGAGCGATTCATGAACGTAATTCACATTTTTTATGCAATTCATGAATCCAATTCGGTATTTTTATGCGTTTTATAGAGGTAATTTCCGTTTCAGATTTCTGCCCCCAAAATTCGTGTTTTTTGAGCGATTTATGAACATAATTCATGTTTTACTATACGATTCATAGACGTAATTTGCGTTTTTCATACAATTTATGAATATAATTCTCGCTTTTTTACATGATTCATGGACGTAATTCACATTTTAAGCAATTTGTGGACGTAATTCCTATTTTTTATGCAATTTGCTTTTTTTTTAAGCGATTCATGGATGTAGTTCACATCTTTTATGTGATTCATGCATGTAATTCACATTTTTTATGCGATTCATGCATGGAATTCGTATTTTTTATGCGATTCATGGATTGAATTAATGTTTTTATTGCGGTCTTTGGACGAAATTCACGTTTTTCGCGTGGTATTTTGTCGAAATGTTGGGGTTTTTTACATGATTCTTTGTTGAGATACACTTTTTTTTTACGCAATTCTTTGTCGAAATAAATAAATAAAAATTGTTTCTTCATAAAATTTTCTGCACATGGCGTGCGTCTATATTATACAACTCTGCTTGTCAGTGTGTATTGTCAGAATTTTTTTTTTTTTTTTTTTTCAGATCGAATTAAGGTTTGCTAACCCATAGACTAATTGGAATTTCAAGATTTCTGACCACGCGTATCTATGGAAATTAAGTTTTCTTTCCCAAATCAAGATATGGTTGGATTTTTTTTTTTTTTGGGGGGGGGGTTGAATTTGGTTTCGGTTTGATTTCAAATGTAATTTTCAGGTTCTTGTTCAGTTGCATTTCAATGTATTTTATTTTGCAGCAGATAGATTGAGTTACTCTTGGAGGGGTTTTTTTCTTTCTGGTTTTGGAGTGTATAGGATAGATTTCAATAGGAATTTTTCGATTCTGGTCAATGTATGTCAATAGAAATTATTTTGTCTTTTTTGGACAAATTTATCTCTCCATTAAATTTTTGTTGGTTTAGAATGGGTTTCAGGATAACTTGTAGGTTCTTGTTGGCAGACTTGTATAAAACCAAAAACTTTCTGCAAATTAATTTAATGTTGGGTGTAATTCTCATTTTTTGCACAATTCATGGTAATCATTCGTGTTTTTTATGCGATTTACGAATGTAATTTGCATTTTTGAGCAATTTAAAAACATAATTCGCAATTTTTATGCGATTAATGAATGTAATTTACATTTTACATGATTTATGGACATAATTTGTTATTTTTATGCAATTCATAGACATAATTTACGTTTTTTCAGCTTTCTGTCGACGAAGTTTGTGTTTTTTGATCAATTTATTGACGTTATTTGTGTTTTTATAGGATTTATGAATGTAATTTGCTTTTTTTACACAACTCTTGGACGTAATTCGCATTTTTTGCAATTTATGAATGTTATTTGTGTTTTTTTGCATGATTCATGGAAGTGATTCGCATTTTTTTAGTGATTTATGAACATAATTCATATTTTTATGCAATTCATGGACGTAATTTGCATTTTTTGAGCGATTCATGAATGTAATTCGCGTTTTTTATGCAAATCATGAATGCAAAATGCTATTCCCTATTTTTATGCGATTTATAGACGTAATTTGCATTTTAGCTTTCTGCTGCCAAAATTCGTGTCTTTTGAGCGATTTATGAACATAATTCCCATTTTACTACACGATTCATAGACATAATTTGTGTTTTTCATACAATTTCTGAACGTAATTCTCACTTTTTTAAACAATTCATGGACGTAATTCACGTTTTGAGCGATTTGTGGACCCAATTTATGTTTTTTATGCAATTTGCTTTTTTTGAGCGATTCATGGACATAATTCACGATTTTTATGCAATTAATGAATGTAATTTACATTTTACATGATTTATGGACATAATTTGTTATACTTATGCGATTCATAGACATAATTTGCATCTTTTGAGCTTTCTATCGACGAAATTTGCTTTTTTTGATCGATTTATTGACGTTATTTGTGTTTTTATAGGATTTATGAATGTAATTTGCTTTTTTTCACCAATTCTTGGACGTAATTCGCATTTTTTGTAATTTATGAACGTCCTTAGTGTTTTTTTGCACGATTCATGGAAGTGATTCGCATTTTTTGAGTGATTTATGAATGTAATTCATGTTTTCATGGACGTAATGTGTTTTTTGAGTGATTCATGAATGTAATTCACGTTTTTTATGCAATTCATGAATGCAAAACACTTTTTGCTATTTTTATGCGATTTATAGACGTAATTTGCGTTTCAGCTTTCTGCTGCCAAAATTCGTGTTTTTTGAGCAATTTATGAGCATAATTCCCATTTTACTACACGATTCATAGGCATAATTTGTGTTTTTCATACAATTTCTGAACGTAAGTCTTACTTTTTTAACAATTCATGGACGTAATTCACGTTTTGAGCGATTTGTGGACCCAATTCATGTTTTTTATGCAATTCGCTTTTTTTGAGCGATTCATGGACATAATTCGCAATTTTTATGCGATTAATGAATGTAATTTACATTTTACATGATTTATGGATGTAATTTACTATATTTATGCAATTCATAGACATAATTTGCATTTTTTGAGCTTTCTGTCGACGAAATTTGCGTTCTTTGATCGATTTATTGATGTTATTTGTGTTTTTATAGGATTTAAGAATGTAATTCGCTTTTTTTACCAATTGCTGGACCTAATTCGCATTTTTTGTAATTTATGAATGTTATTAGTATTTTTTTGCACGATTCATGGAAGTGATTTGCATTTTTTGAGTGATTTACGAACTTAATTTACGTTTCAGCTTTCTGCTGCCAAAATTTGTGTTTTTTGAGTAATTTATGAACATAATTCCCATTTTACTACACGATTCATAGACATAATTTGTGTTTTTCATACAATTTCTGAACGTAATTCTCACTTTTTTAAACAATTCATGGACGTAATTCACGTTTTGAGCGATTTGTGGACCCAATTCATGTTTTTTATGCAATTTGCTTTTTTTGAGCGATTCATGGACATAATTCGCAATTTTTATGCGATTAATGAATGTATTTTACATTTTACATGATTTATGGACGTAATTTGCTATACTTATGTGATTCATAGGCATAATATGCATCTTTTGAGCTTTTTATCGACGAAATTTGTGTTTTTTGATCGATTTATTGACATTATTTGTGTTTTTATAGGATTTATGAATGTAATTCACTTTTTTTTACCAATTCTTGGACGTAATTCGCATTTTTTGCAATTTCTGAACGTTATTCGTGTTTTTTTGCACAATTCATGGAAGTGATTCGCATTTTTTGAGTGATTTATGAACGTAATTCACGTTTTTATGCAATTCAATGATGTAATTTGCGTTTTTTGATTGATTCATGAACGTAATTCACATTTTTTATGCAATTCATGAATGCAAGTCGCTATTTTTATGTTTTTTATATAGGTAATTTGCGTTTCAGATTTTTGCTGCCAAAATTCGTGTTTTTTGAGCGATTTATGAACATAATTTATGTTTTACTACACGATTCATAGACGTAATTTGCATTTTTCATACAATTTATGAATATAATTCTCGCTTTTTTACATGATTCATGGACGTAATTCACATTAAGCAATTTGTGGACGTAATTCCCATTTTTTATGCAATTTGCTTTTTTTTTAAGCGATTCATGGATGTAGTTCACAAAAACAATCCCTTGGCTGTGCCACTGACAACAAAATCTTATGTTGGTGCAAGGAGTAATTTATTCATAGACATGAGAAAAAAGTTTTTGACAACAAACCAAAAAAAAGTACAATACAGGATTTTTACCTGGCATTCTCATAAAATTTTGAATATACCCTGCCTCCCCCCTCTAATTCATAAGTTTTCATACATTCTATATTATATTCCATATTAAGAAGGCGCCACTTGTCTAGTTTTGTTTTGAATCAGAACGCATTATTAGCATTTTTCATTCAGGTAGAATTTATTTAGAATAGAATTGATAAAGAAAATGCACAAATTGAAAACCATCGAACAGACATGATAGAATCATTACGTAATTTTCATGGTTTTAATAATCCACATGGATGTTTCTTGTTATGCCAATTCAATCTTGCAATGTCTTAATATACAATGAATAAAGTCTGCAATAAAGTTAACCAGAGAATCTTGCAATAGATTTTTGCCGTCGCTTATTCAAATTTACTTAAGAGGAATCGAGTTAATGACATGTTGTATAAATGTTACTTGTTAGCTTTATAGATTACTAGGTACTACTAGGTTATCCCGTCGACCAAAAAATTATCGCCAAACTATAAGATTAAATTCCAATAATGGATGATTGTGAATGTCACATTCAATGACATAAAATACAATTTGTATATTTAAAATGTCATTGATTTTTATTTCGACTTTTTATTAATATTTTACTAATTATTTGTTTTTTCATTATTTAAAATAAAAAAATATGTGATTATGAATAATTTGGCGAAACTGGTCGACGGAATAACAGTAGTAGCGATTACTAAAATATTTCAAATTGAAATAATTTATGAAACTGAAAATGTTTTAGCCAACATTTCACTTAAGTTTAAAACAAGCAATATATAGAAATTGTAAAGTCCATCAAATGTGTGTAACTTTGGACCAGACATTGCACAAATATAATGTGCTCATCTTTTGTTTACATTGTTAAAAAGAGTAATTTGAATGTAATAATGTACTAGAAATCATAATGAATGCTTATAATAGAGTATAATACAGTCAACTCTGTGAAATTCACAAAATGTATTATCTGCAAAACATGTTTAAATGCAAACATTGAAAAGTGTTTTAACACTTAAACTCAAAGATAAAAGATATGCAATAATTTTATTTTCATGAAATGACAAATTTTAATAAAATAAACTGGGATTTATGAAAATTCATGTATTTTGTACCCTGTATTTAAAAACAATACTTTAAGCAAGCCAGTAAGTTTCCGTTTATTAATTATGATTAATGCAAACCTATTCTTTGCTCAAGCAGCAAAAAAATTAAAAAAATAAACAAAAAATATATAGAGGTAAAATTGTTTATCAAACAATACACATAAAAAGTTCCTTGGCGAAGGAGAGTAAACTGCATTTCACCCAAAATTACTGACAAAAAACAAAACAAAACAAAATGCAGTCCAGATTTTTAACTGGCATTCTCGTAAAATTTTGAATATATCCTGCCTCCACACTGTAATCCATAAGTCTTCAAAAATACAAGCAAATAACTTTATTGCAAAGTTACACATTCTGTATTAATTAATAATCCATTGCAAGATTCTCCGGTTAACTTTATTGCAGAGCTTATTCGTTGTATATTGACATTGCGAGATTCAATTGGCGTAACAAGAAACAACATGTGGATTATTAAAACCTGAAAATTACTTAATGATTCTATCTTGTCTGGTTTATATTTTTTAATTCGTGCATTTTCTATTATCAATTTAATGGACATTATGTAAGAATATTACTACCTGAATGAAAAATGCTCCGTGTAACTTGCCGCGTTCGGGTTCGGATTCAAAACAAAACTAGTTAAGTGGCGCCCCTAGGCGTATGAATACATGACTTTCCAACAACAAATAATTTAAAATAATTTTTGTTTGAAAACTTAAAAAAAAATCATAAGTCGAAAGTATATTGAATATGTATAATTAAAAAATATTTTCCTATTTTAAAAAAGGATTCAAAATATTTTTTCCACAAAATGCAAAAATATCCAATGTAAGAAACGTAATATTTTCTTCTTACGAAAAATAAAGGCAAAATAAATAGAAATTTGATTTAGTATATATTTATTGAATGTTTTAAAGCACATGATAAGATGTTTTTGTAGTTTAAAAAACATTTATTGCTTCGATGCGGGTGTTTTAACTGTGACCATTACTACATTTGCCTTTTTGCAGTGTCTTCGTCTGCTAACCCATAGAAGAACATGTAATCCGCGAGCTAATATAGTCCAATTTTCCAAGACCAATATATAACAAACAAGAGTTTTCCTAGAAACAAGGCAAGTCTTATTCCCTCTATCTTAAAGAGATTCATATTATAAGGTACCCTGGGGTAATAACGCCACGTTAAGATTCTACCAATTTTCACGGCTCAGTTTTAGTTTATATTTTTCAAACAAATATATGATTTGATATAGCAACTCATTGACTATCTATATAAAAAAAATAATTTAACAGATATGTATTCATAAAATGTAATGGCGTGATTTCTTGACCAATGCTATTTGGCGTTATTACCCACCTATATGGGTAATAACGCCATGCTAATAAAACTATGAAATAAGATGGAATAATTGCATGTAGATTGCCCAATTCTAAAAATACAAACTCTACAAACTTAGAAATTGAGAAATTGCATTCTAAGCTATTGAAAATGTTCAATTTTTTGTGAAAGTGTAAGAAAAATAAAGGTGTGGTGTGGGGGGGGGGAGGATGAGGCAAAGAATATCAGACCGTGAGCTTCTTTTTGCTTAAAAAGGACCGCTTAAATAGAATTATTTGAAACATTGCACAGTTTTAACTGTGTTTATTTGAATCAGTATTTAGGATGTAGCTCGGCCACTGTAGGGAATCAACCGGGGTATTAATGCCAAGGATTGGCGTTATTGCCCCGTTATAGTTATTGCGCTGTACATTTTAAATTACAAATTATCTCGAGAAGATATCTGAAATTCTTCAACAACATTTTGAAAGTCCATGAAATGGACTACAAATTTATGTAATTAACAAAGTATTTCCGGATAAAAAAATAGTATTCACATCACAAAACGTATCTCGCAAATTTAAGATCAAGCGTTAATTTTAGTTGCTTGTAAAAACAATAAGACCTAAAAATGAAACAATTAACTTGAAGCTGTTTTTTGCGATTTATATGACTCAAAACCCTTCTGCGCCGAGCACCTGGGTGTCATTTACCAGATTATTTCATAATTATGCAAAATATTAGCACTTGGCGTTATTACCCCGCCTGGCGTTATTACCCCAGAACACCTTATATAAGTTTTAATAAAATCTCCCAGCCCGTTTTCTAGATCTCATTATCAGGAACAAACATCATCGTTTTCAGTTTAAAAATGGTTATCGAGATCTAAAAATATACGGCACGTAGAAATGTAAAAATTATAGGATAGGATTAGACTGGGAATATAAGACTATATTAAAAAAATTGGACCATTCTGACCAATATTTGCTGAGTTATTAGAAGGCGGCTTTTCCGATTTCCTTTGATGTTGAGTTAGCTGTATATATGAAGTTCCGCATCTACCCTTATGACAATGGTAGGTTTTGACGATGGTAGGTTTAAAGCTGCGTCACTTGAAGGCTGCCGCCTTCTATGATAATTAATGACAAATTTTAAGAAGAGACAAATTAAACAAAACAAAAGTTTTCCATAGAACAAGTAGACAGAAATAAAACTTCAATACTTTATATAGCGATTTCGATTGTTATTAAGAATTCTAATACCTTAAGAGACCGATAGATTTCTAAAAATTATTGCTCTTTTTTTAAAAAAAGAATCTTTTTTACGTTAGATAATATTTTACTTGAAAAAAATCTTAAATGAAAAGTAAAGCGGTAGGAGAACATAAGATAACATAACAAGCTTTATTTGGGACTAATTATAAACTGTAAGAAACAAAGCGATCTATAAATTAATAAAGTTCTATCACTCTTTAAGGAAACAATATTTATACCGTTTTTCTTAAAAAAAAAAAAAAAAAAAAAAAAAAAAAAAAAAAAAAACTAATTCTTGGAAGCAGACACTTAAAAACATAATCTCTCTCCTGCCCCATCAAATGTGTCTCTTGAATACCTTTGGTAATTTTATTGTTTTCACATATTATTGTGCAAATCTTACTTGTTCTCGTGTGTTTGCACTGTTAAAAATATTGTTCTAGTTTGAACCAAAAAAGTTTGTTTTTTGGTGCTCAATAGCTGCCACCATAAGATGGTGAAATCTCGTACCAACATTTGGAGCTTCCTAGTTCAACCTCGTTCCAATTATTGGAACTATGCTTCAATGGGAGCTCCAAATTTTGGTTCAAGATTTCACCATCTTACGGTGGCAGATATTGAGCACCAAAAAACGAACTTTTTTGGTTCAAACTAGAACAAGATTTTTAACAGTGTAGTTGACCCTTAAATTTTTTTTAGATATGAACTGTCTTGTATAAGCAAAGTATGTGGATTCCAAAGATTACGAAATTTGAATACCTGGATTTCCAATTTGTAATATTTGCTTGATTTATTGACAGAAATTTAGAGAATAAATAAAAAAATATTAGTGTTCAAGAATAGTGCAGTTTGAAAATCCGTAATATTTTGCATTTATAGAAATGTCTAAAAATCTTTCATCATTATCTACGTATTGCGTTAATATTACTAACGCGTTAATAGACAAACGCGTTTTAAATACGGTATTTATTTATAATTAGGACAAAACAAAGCTTTGTTAATAATACGTTTAAAAAAATTAATGAACTTCGTGAACAAACTGAATAATTAATGCATCAAATGATTTAACTTTAATATTACAATTCCGTAATATGCCATATATTTTCTTTCAATAAGTTAATGCTATGATATTACTAGTAGCTTTTAAAAATATGTATTTATATCACATTATTATATTATTGAGGCAAGTATCTGTAAATAAGCTCATTGTACAGACACACGTTGAAATGTAATAATGAATGGAACCAGAAAATGTTTTCATAAGCATTCATCACTGCTTTAGTACAGCCGATAATTATACTTCAGCTACCAAAGAACATCGATCCTTCTCTCAACGGACCACAAGTTTATAAGGAGCTTGGAATGCCAGTTTCTACGATTCATTGTTTTGAAAACAATCGATAAAATGGAGAGGAAATTAGATTTTAAAATTTCTTCTTTGGATGCATTCCATCATACGATAAAAGTATACGCCATCGGCGAATCACAAACGTGCCAATATTGGCTTCATTTTCCCTGCACTATCCTGACAGTATTGATATGTTGCCCACTTCACAATATTGCACCATTATTTGCATACGACGCTTCTTTTTAGAAATGCTTTCTGGATATTTATATCATAAAAGTTTTGCGAAAAAATTAATTTTGAGTGAAAATACAAGCTTGTTCGGAAGCCGTTCGAAGGAAATTTGAAAATGAATTTTCAGGCTATGTCTGCTTCGTTGATATTAAAAAGAGAGGAAAAAGCTAAATTATGACAATTTAAAACACAAATTTTATATTTTTGAGAATTTAAACATAAATTGAATTTTGCAGAGGAAATAATAAAGGAATATTTTGTGAAATAAGCAAACATTTTTAAGATTGCCAAGAAAATATGTCAGTTATTATAACCAGTTCTAAATTTCTTTGCTTCTCTTTAAATAAGTATTTTATCCAGCTGGCAAATTATGCCCTAGAGCTTACGGTTGCAATCCATTAAATTTCAGAGTTCTTAATCATTACACTGCCTAAGGTAGTACCTTTTAATTCCTTATGAAATAATTACGTTATCGCCAGATAAGTAAAGCGTTTACTTAGATGAGATGTTTTACTCACATTTGAAACTACATTAATTTTTCTTTTCAAATTAATAATGCTCGAAAATTTTTCCTAATTTCAAGTGTTATTACAAGTTTAGATTTAAAAAATAATTTATGCTCTTTTATTTTTCAATGTGTTTTATTTTAAAATACAGAAAAATAAACTAAATTTTTGTGTTTAATAATTTCATCCACTTAAAATGATTTAACACTTTTTCAGATACTTTCCAATTAGTTTTAATTTGTTTTCCAAACTACTGGTAAGTATATTACTGCCATTAGTTCTTAAATATTCGTACATTATATCCATGACGTGTGTTATGATGCTAACGCTCTGAATTCTTATTTTTTTAAATCGATAATATTTTATGACTTACTGAATAACTACTGCATTTTAATAATAAAATAATCCACGCTTGTCTATTACTCTTGCCTATTTCTTGACTGCATAAAATGTACTTCCTGAATAAGTAGTTCCTATTTTATAAAAGAAAGCATATGATAATGGTGTACGTTCTTACTGATTCCATTAAAATCATATCACAATTTTGGTAAAACTATGAGTATTCTGTATGTTTTATGTTGAATATTAGGTCATAATAAAGGTCATAATAACTACTCGCTTTGAGCCAGTTGGCGATTCAATTTTGAAACGTGGCGATAGAAAAATCTACCCAAACAGCTAAATAATGTTCAGAATTTTTTCAATCGATTTCTTTTCTACTAAGCTAACTATAAGAAAGTGAAGAATGTTCGTATTTTCAAAACGTATAAAAATGTCTGCTGTCTCTTTTATCTTTAAGTAAATGCAATAAAGAGAGACTCTCTTAAATATTTGTTTATTTAAGTTATTTCTAGAAAAAAAATGGAATAACGAAACTGAATCAACCAAGATAAAATTCAAAAACTTGTACGGGTAAATCATTGCCTGTCATAATAATTCTCTAAAGACAAAATTCATTCATAAAACTCAGGTTTAATGGTTATATTTTTTAATTTATCAATAATTTTCTTTTAATATAAGATTCAAGTAAAAACTACTTTAAGGCTGCTGATCATTCACCTTCCGAATTCCCCTCCGTAATGCAAAGTCTATGGCCGTTTGATGCATTCTTATATTTAAAATATCTCCTCAGAAAATTAATATGTTTAACTTTTTCTATCGGTGTTCTCTTCTTAAAGGATGTCAGTTTTTTCTTAGTTTTAAAAATATTAAAAACTAACAAACTGGAAATAAAATTTGAACACTTCATATAAAATTAAGCACACATTTTAGAAATATTTTGAAAATTAAGAAAAAAAGAAACATCCTTTAAGAAGAGATCACCGAAAGAAGAAGTTAAAAATGTTAAATTCCTGAGGAGGTATTTTAAATATAAGAAAGCACCAAACGCCCATATACTTTACCTTACGGAGGGGAATTCGGAAAGTGAGCGACCAGCAATTTTAAGAAATTTCAATACATCACATTTTCTCTTTTCAAATGCTACTTATGAATGTTTTGTGTACTAATGAAAATATTCACAATGACTAGTAGATAACTTTTATGTAGAAAGTAATTATAGTCCATAAATGGATACTAAAAAAGTTCCTCTAATGAGCAATGGCAATTGAATAAAATTTCTTATTTTCTTGCTTATGTCATAGGCTAAATACGTCAAAAGGTGAAATTCACTGTTGTTAAAAAGTTACAAATCAGATTTAGAAAGTTTTTGAATTATTATTGACTATTTCCACGGAATCTAAATATATAATTAGAATTCATTATGAATTTATGAAAATAATAGTCCAAATCATAACTTCTATTTGACAGTTAAATAAATTGTAGCAAATAACTGAATATGTAAGTAGTCAAACTTAGAACTTTTTTATTCGCATTTAGAAAATTAAATTTTTGTCGAAAATTAAACATATATTCCATTAATAAATAATTATTTTAAAATAAAATGATTTTTCTCATTATGTAGTTTTAAATATTTTAAATAAATATAAAATTACATATATGTAATCTTATATGATATAGAAAAATATAATATTTATTCCTAAGAGTATATAATATTTATTCCTAGAACTGTTTACTAAACAATCTTTAAAAAAGATAAGAAAGATATTCACAGTAGTATCATGGGTAGGGGGCGTATATCAAGTTATTTTTCATTATGTTGTAAATCCCAATCAGCAGAACCTTTAATGAGTTTTTCAAGATAGGCAATGACATATGTGTTCAAATAAATAAAAATCTTCGAACGGCAGGCAGTCCGAAAATTGAGTATTTTATGGTCTGGTTTATCGCGTTTCGCACTTCCATTATCTTCGGAACATATGATTATTCATTCCTAATTATTTCCAATTACTCACACTCATGATCGAATGTTTTTGGGTCTTGTGCAACCAAATCATTTCTATTTAAAATCAAGTCTAATGTCTTTTTAATTTATTTTTCTCTTAATTGTTGCTTAATTTTTTTATAATTACAAAATGTAATTGAATACTTATCGCCATAACTCTGTTTTTGTAAATATTGAATTAGAATTCCATTCACTGATCGAGAAAGGACTCTTATTTAAGATAATTTTAATCAAAACAGGTGGATGTGGCTGCTTAATTAGAAAATTTTTAAGTGAATTATTAATTTCATAATTAAAATTTTCTCAAACAGTGTTTGAATTTGTGCTAACTTTCGATTTATTGAATTTAGCTGAGGTGTAAGAATTGATCTGAGTTAAACGTGGGTACAGGGTATATGTATATCTTTATGAGTGAGTCGATACCACGTACATAATAAGGATTTTCTATTTACTACCTAATGAAATAAATATAGGTAATATACGAGCTGTGGGTAAAATGTGAAAATATTTAAAATATAAGTATATTATTTCTTGAAAATTTATATGCAGAAAGTTAATAGTGTAGGTCTATAAGTATCTCCGCCGAAAAGAGTACTTATGAGTAAAATACTATTCATAATTGAAACATTAAAATAATTGGGCAAATTTAAATATTATTTCTCAGATGAAAATTATAAAAGGTATCATATCAATGCAAAATAATACATCATTTAAAGAATAGTTTGCGACCATTAGAAACATTGCGTATGATCTATTAGCATCAAAATCATCTAGCTAATTATACGTCGGTTTACTGTGAAAATCATAAGATATCATTTGCTTTTTTAAAAAATAGAAAAGAATGGGGAAAAAAGAATAGAAGAAAACGTACAGGTACTTGAATTTCACATTTTAAAAAATAATTTTTATGTTCGTATGTGATAGTCAAATCTTGTTACTCATTTTTTACTTACTTTCCGTAGACATAGAGCTTTGAAATTTGGAATATATATAATACTCATATTCCAGCGGGTAAAATAAGAATATGACATAATTTTTTTTTTTATTCTGCCCCAAAGGAGGGCAACAGAGAGCAAATTTACTTTTGCATACTCAAATACAGTATGATTTCCTTTAGAAAAAGCAGTATCAGCTACAAGGAAAATTTATAAAAACAGGCGTTAATGACAGGGTTACCACTATGGTGCCAAATGTTGGCCAACTTAGCGACAAAATTAAGTAACCATATATGAAGCCAACTTGGTGATGGCTGGCTAATCTGCTAAAATTCCCATTTAAATCAATTAATCTTCCATAATCGAGTTCACAGCAATTTAATTTAAATTTTGAGCATTTCAGGTGTTTTTTTTCCCAAGATTCTTTTACATTTTAGTGCATTTGGTATAGATACAAAGAATGCTGGGGAGGGTTGACCCATTTCTTACAAAATGATTTTTTATTTTTTAAATATTGAACCAAGAATAATCTTTTTATTTGTTATACAATCAGTTATCAAAATAAAATTTCCGCATAAATGTAATATATAAGAAATTTGTAAATGCTTGGTTTTAATCATGAGAAAATAATGGGTAAAGGCTACCCAGATATGGAAAGCTTAATCCACTTTCATTAATATTGAAAAAATTGTTGAGGGAAATAAAATCTGTTTAAAAAAAAGATAGATTAACTTTACATGGTTTGGTTATTATTAAAAATTGTTTGGGAAAATATGATGCGTAAACAAATCTACTTCAAGGCATGGAAGAAAAAATGCAATTTACACACTCACTTTATGTGGCAATCATCTGAAAATACTAGTTGCCACATGTTTTGGCTTCACTCATTGTGTTCATCTTGGTGAAATTTCTCTACATGCTTTTTTTCAGCGTTTTAATGAATATTATCCTCTTTTGCAAAAGCATGAACACTTAACATTTCTTTAGGCTGCTACTTTCATCCTTTCTCGTTTTTCCCATTTTTTCTATTTGCTTACTGTGAGTACTATTTAAATGAAATAAAAGTTCTGATCAACTTTCCGATTTGGATTTCAAACAAAAAAAAAATGTGCTTCTATAGAAATTTTTTTCATCTTTCTTTAATCATTTTTTTTGGGGGTTTTTTTTTTTTTTTCAAATTTTCTTTTCTGTCACTCCATTCTATTGTAGGTTTACAGAATAAATTTACATCGTTTTACAAATTTAGCCGTTAACACTTCATTATGTACAATGTATAGTAAAAATATATGCAAAAGGACTTAATGAAGGGAGATTTGACTATGGTCAACTCATCCTATCATAGATTGGGTCAATCCTTCCACATACCACTTTTTTGAAAAATAGCACGTGGTTATATTTAGCCTAATTAACTGCATATTTTCCATTCTTGGAATGAAAACTCAATATTTTTGCAGAATTTAAAACCAACTTACTTAAATTTCTATGTTATATTTTATCTGAGTAAATCTTCCAAAGTCTTTCAAAAATTACACTTTTTAAGATGAAGTCTCACCTTGCATGAATGAAAGAATATTGCTTGAACGATTAAGTAGCTTTGGTTGCCAACTATTGGAAAAACTCTTAAATTCTTTTAAATATGTAAACTGAAGGGTGGGTCAAGTCTCCTCTCAGGTCAATCCTTCCAAGTTTTCCTATATATTCTACATTTTTGTGAATTTTAAAGAAAACATGTTTTTTTAGTAAACACTTTTACATTTATTTTTCTGTTTCACGTTTTTAAATAAAATGCCAATACTATGAAATTTTCCAAAAAATGAATTATTAATAGTGTTTTTTTTTAAATGCTCCATAATTTCAAGTAATTATTTTTTAATTTCGGCAGCTAGCATCTTACTGATAAAAATTCATATGAGACTATCTGAATTATCTGTATACGCAGGATACGAATGATAGTTTCTACAAACAAGCTTAATGTTAAGGAAAATTTTAAATGAAAAAGATACAGGTGGTTGCAAAGTCTGATATGTTATTTTTCTTAAATTTCCCACATTTTTTTTTTGTTAGAAATAGAAATATTCGTAAACAGAAAGTTAATCATTTTATTTACTTTATTAAATACGTAATCTAAAAAATCCTATTAAGGTTTCACTATTATATGAGTTACCATGATAATAAAAAAAATCATTTTAAGCGTAAAGTCAAACCTAGTTACATAAACATATGTTAAACTGTAATTCAGACCGTTTACTTTTTGTTAACGAAGTTTTCCTTTTGGAAAGCACAGTTTACATTCCCATTTAGTTGAATGCAGTACAATGAAAGCTTTCATCATTCACGAATATGTCAATCACAATATTCCGGACCACGTCTTAAAAAAAAATGGGAATTAAAATAAAAATAGATTTTATGAAATAATAAACAAAAACACAAAATTATTCAAAAACTTTCAAGAATAATGCATTTTTTAAAATTGGTCAATTGCAAATAAATTTCAAAAACTTTATCCCAATTAACTAAAACTCTAAAAAAATTAAAGACGTCTTTTCCACTTTTCTTTATATGCAAATATACACATGTAAAATGATAATATACACAAGAAAATGATATTTAAAACGAAATAAAACAGAGGAACTATTAACTTACAAAGAAAATGTAAGCAATTATATATACTTCTTTAAAAATGTAATACCTTTCTCAAATCGAAACATCTCTAAGCAAAACTAATCTACATAGAAACTTTAAGGTAATTTAATTAACAGTGACATGTAAAACATTCGGTGAAATTTTTCAGTAAAAGTTATCCTGTTAAAATATGTAATGATAGGAAGAAATAGAAATATTTAACAAAAAATAAAACACATTTTAATTTTTTTATCCGCTTAAAAATTGTTCCTTAACACAATATCAGCTAAGCCCTTAAATTAGACTTTTTTTTTTTCATTTTTAAGCCAATTTCAAATGTAAGTTTAGATTTATTTTTATAGCATACAACTATTTCTTTATGTAATATCTGATTTATTACTAATTTATGTAAAAAAAATATTTCAGAGAAAGACAACTGCAATTAATAAGCTTTTTATATAAAAAATGTTTACCCAAATTTATTTTAATTTATATAAAATAAAATTTTTTATTTAAAATAAATTGTAGGTTTTTTTAGGGACGAAATTATTTGTTTTCAATGTCCGTCTGGCTAAAAAGCTAGAGCATTTTGTAATACATCAACGGGCAAACAAATTTGCTATAAAAACCTGCAAGAAAGTTTTTCAAAATAAAAACACAATTCACACATGAAAAAACCTTAATTTGAAGTAATTGGGCTTAGCTTTAGCCATTTATTTGTTCAAGTAAAATAATTCTAACAGTGAAATTTTTTGTTCTTAACTTTCTATAAAATGCTACAAGTGCAACCTTTTTAATCTATGGCTATATCGATGAAATGAAGCAATAAAAGCATTAAAATGTAACGAAATATCTGTTGAACAGAATTTTTTTTTCTTCGTATAATAAGCAGAAAACAGAACTGATGTTTTGAGAGCAATTAAATAATTATCGGCTCTCTTCGGTAGATGATTGGCAGCGGGAAAACGGGTTTTGCAAAGAGAATTTTTAAATATTTGATCAAAAAGGCAAAAGAAAAGAGGACGTGAAATTTGATGCATTACAAAGATGTCAACCGAAAAGAAGTTGGGGAAGTATATCGTACAGTGTAAAAATTTATGGAGTAATTTTTTTCACTTATTGGGGTTATTTAAATATATATTACTGGTGTGGAGGCAGCAAAACTGCCACCAATTTCATGATCTTACACAAATGTTTTACAATGTATGCACTAAAAGAAATCACAGTACATACAAATGTAACCATAGAAAGAAAGAAGAGGAGACATTTCATTATGTTTAATGTTATGTTTATGTTATGTTCTCGAAACTTTATATTCTCTACTCATAATATAGATAAATAAAAAGATCATTTTCTAATCCTATTTTACATCCAACTAATATCATCTGATACATAAAAAATACTTTTAAGACGCATATTGAAAATTTTAAATGTAAAAATTGGAAATTTTTATAAACAGAAACGTAAAATAGCCTACTACAAATATTTTTGAGTGATTATTTTAAAAATATTTCTTTTTCTTTTCTGACAAAAGTCATGTAACATATTTTACAAATTCTTAGAAGATGATTTAAAAAATACTGTATATAAATAAAAGATAATTTTGAAAAAAAATACTTCTCTAAATCTCTATTCTAGTTAATTTTATCCGTATTATAAAAAATAGCAAACGACTTTTGACACCGTGAAATCGATATGCATTTCATTTACTTATTTTTTTAAACCGAAATAAAATTCCTGAAATTAAATTGAGTTAGAAATTCATTGGAGGCCTTAAAAGTAAAGACAAAATAATTTATAAATGTGTATTTTTTTTTTAAATCTAGTGTCAAAATAATAGCGTTTGTATTCATAGAAGTCAAATAACAACCCTTTATTTGATGATTTGTTGGCAATAATTCCATGCACCGACTAACATCATAAACAGATACGATAAATTATAAAAATCTCGCTGTATCGGTGAAAGATAATTAATCGTTTATATCATGGTATATTATCAAGTATATTTGTTAATATTAATAAACCACCAACCAAACCACTTAGTACCTTATTCTTTATTATGATTTTCAGATGACTTCATTCTATGACTATTCATTTTGTCTAGATTAGCGATTTTTAATTGCGAAAATAAGTACAGATAATAATTATGAATATGAAGTGAAGTAGCATTTTTGTGTAAAAAAAAAGAGCATAAAAACTACGTTCTTAATGATAAGGGAATAACTGTATATGCATGTACGTAAATATGCATGTACGTAAATATGCATGTTAAATACAAATATGTATATACATGCATGTAATTGTACATGTTGGCCGAAAAATAACATGACGTGTTCGGAATCCTCTAACGGGTACACTATTCGGCGAAATAAACACTATTTGCTATGCGTTCGCAGTTTCGATTTCTGAAGAAACAAATTAGGGCCAAAACTAGCTATTAAAAGAAATTCTGTGGATTTTTGAAAGAAAAATGAACTTGTGATCCCTGTCAGCATTTTTTAACTATTGTGTGCTATTTATTCAATTTGAAACCATTGGGAACTACTACCCACTGTTGTCATATTTCGATGCAAAAACTATACTTATTCAATGCGACGCCTTCACAATTTGAAGTATTTGCATCAACGTAAAATAACAATTTGAATGAATTATATAAACTGCTACGAACTGCAGTAGTTTCTATATTTCATCATTGCATTTAAATACATGTCTATTTAGGAATTTTCTGAGGATGCTGTCTTACCCCTTGATTAAAGCCATATTACGAGTTTGAAACCATGGAACTAACATGGGTTTCTCAGCGACACAGTCAAGAGGTTAAGTTTATTGAAAGATTCTAAGTTAATTTATTTATTTAGTTATTTTTTACACCAGAACTGCTTGCTTAACTGTGTGTGTGCAAAAAATGCGTTACATTTAGCCCAAACGATTACCTTGTAGTGCACTCAGAAAGCTTCACATTTTTTATGGGCAGCCTTTATATTTAAACTTATAATATATAGTATAATGTAATAGTAACCCGAATAAAAATTTCAATTATTTTAGATACAAAAACGCGAGTGATTTATTTTCGTACATTTATCAGCTTAATAGCTTATTAAATTTAAAATGCTAATATGATCTTTAACTCTTATTAAAATTCACTATAACATCTTATTGAATTGTAAGACATTTGCAGTTTTTAATTTAGCTCCGATAAACAGAAGGAAAATTCAGTGACAAAACATCTCTGAATTTTAAAGTTATTCCATAAATGTGTCTATAATGTGGGATTAAAAAAAGACACCTTTTTAATTTCCAGAACTCGCGAAGGTTGATATAAAGCTTACAAAATTCATTGCATGCAAAAAAATGTGTTTGGGTGATATTATGGGTTCAAACCCTTTAAAAAAATTATAAAATATCGAACACCATGTGATTCGTAAAATGTATTACAAATATTCGAAAATAAAATGAAAAAAACTACCACGCGAATTTATTGAATACCTCATTCATTCAAGAAAAAGATAAGAAAGCAGTTATAAATACATTTATAGCATTAAGTTGAGCATAACATTCCTTATCTATCAGTCTCACATTTAATTCTTAATCCAGGCAATCACTTCCTTAAAAAAGATTTTGCCTTGAAACCTTACCGATATAAGTCTTTTACTGATCCTTTATTGAACCGGTGGACCTTACTGCATGAGTATGTTAGATTTTTCGTTAAATAAATCGCCCTTAAACAGTGGCTTTAATTTCTAGTTTGTAAGCTGAGCTTCTTCTGATTAATAAATAGAAATGTTTTTATAGGAAGCATTTATATTAAGAAAGTTTTTTAAATGTATTTCTTTCAGCAATAATTTCCTACATGTATGCATATATATGTGTATGTATCTTAAATAATTGTGTTTGTTAAAGGCAACATAATTATTAAAAAATTTTAGGAAAAATATTTATTTATTTATTTACAAAGTACACCTATCCTTAACAAAAATGCATTATATTAGAAAAGCTATGAAATTTGCATCAATATTTGAAGTAACAATTATTCCTACAATCTTTGTTTTTCCTTTAATGCTACAAAAGTAGAAACGAGAAACTCATACGTAATAAAACTTTAGAAAAGATTTTAAAAAGAAATGTAAATAAAGGGAAGATACGAGAAAAAATATTTCATGGGAATTCTTAAAATTCTCGGAAAACTCTTATAAAATGCATGATTGTATACGTAAATATGAAAAAAAGACATTATTTTGGAGCGGACGAATTTTTCCTTTCACGTTTATCTCAGCATTTTCTATCCATGGATGACAGGCTTGACAAGTAGTTCTTGAAAAAATTCAATTTTATTTACGATTGGGTTAATCTTGAAAATTTACTTTGAAAGATGAAATATTTTTTTATCCTTTGAAAGTATATTTTTTTAAATTCCAAATAACAAAACCATAAATTAATGTTATAGCTATTTTTTTTCAAAAAACATTAAGAAAAGACTTAAAAAATTAAAAGACCTAAAAAGTCTTTAAAAAATTACGTCGCAAAATAAGAGACTCGTTCAACAGCATTTCAAGATATTTGAAAAACAAAAATTTTGTGAATAATCATTCAGCACAATTAGCAATTTTTAAGAATTTAATAATTTGATGGAAAAAAATGTTATGATAGTTCAAGGTTGACCATTAGATCATTAATTTGCTGACGAAAGCTTTTACTTGGAATTAATGTGCTTTTTAAATGCTGCAGTGTTGATTTAGTCATTTGGGGCAGATTAAACATGGTGCGACCAAATATCCCCCAGTTCGTAAAGTATGAAGTTTGGGAAAATAATAGTGCCAACATAAATACTGCTCTGGTCATCTAAATATTGTTTTAAACTCAGAGAATGGACACAATTTTTTTAACTAATTTATTTCATACAGTGTCTCCGCTATAAAAATACAATCATGAGAATTAAACGGTTTAAACGGGAAAAAAATCGATATTTTGTTTATCATACATTTTTTTTTCAATTCATACAGTTCTGAATTGAATGAAATAAGCGCAATACATAAATATATAAAAATATATGACGGAATGAAATTTTCGCCTTGCTTTTAACACAAAATATATAATATGAACTTTAAAATGTTTAGGTTTACTTAAAAGGCGATTAAAATAATCAAATTTCGATTTTAGTAGTTAATTTTATTATAAAACATCTTTGTACTTTCAAGCCTTTAATCAGGCTCTTCCTCAGAGAATATTTTCTTTATTTATACAAATACATGATTTCGTTTTAAAAATGAACGGGACTCGTGGCTTGAAGATTGAATTAGTAGTATTTTAGGTGAGCGGTAAAAAGAAATATTTAATTGTTGTACCATAAATTTTAATACGTCATTTCCTCAAATTGTCAGTATTTATTTCAGGATGTTAAACTTTAAACTCGGTATATTATACGAAAGAGAATCATTACACACTTGATTGTTTTTGCATAGGATTTCTATGGATTTTCTGAAAATGGGTAAAAAATAATTGGATGTTGGGAATATGATTTTCGTATAATCAAAATCTATTGTGATATTCTGATTGAGATATAAACGAGACAGAGCAGTAGATTGGCAACAAAATTTTATATCTTCTTTATGTGTTTTTATTCGTTTTTTGAGTTTTTTATTGGTTTTCCCGATGTATTTCATTAATTTATTGCAATCAGAATCGGAAGTTGAATTAGCTGATATGTTGGGAATATGATTTTCGTATAATCAAAATCTATTGTGATATTCTGATTGAGATATAAACGAGACAGAGCAGTAGATTGGCAACAAAATTTTATATCTTCTTTATGTGTTTTTATTCGTTTTTTGAGTTTTTTATTGGTTTTCCCGATGTATTTCATTAATTTATTGCAATCAGAATCGGAAGTTGGATTAGCTGGTGTATTACCATTTTTTTAGAACAGATTAATTATTGCAATCAGAATCGGAAGTTGAATTAGCTGGTGTATATTCCATTCTTTTTAGAACAGATTGCAATAAATTAATGGAATGGATCTGGAAAACCAATAGAAAACTAAAAAAAAAAGAAAATAAAGCAGATATAAAATTTTGTCGCCAATCTACTGATCTCTCTCGTTTATATCTCAATCAGAATATCACAATAGACATTGATCTTACGAATGTAATATTCCCAACATCCAATTATTATTAGGCCCCACCAGTGGCCGAAAGGTACGGACCTCTCAACTGGTAGACGGCAGGTGCTGGGTTCGAACCCAATCGCGGCTGTCGGCCTAGCCGTTCGGAGTTTTCGTGGTTTTCTTCGAACCTTGCGTAAATACGGGTTAGGTTCCCTTAGAAAGACCCCCACGAAGGGCACTCCCCCCTGGTCCTATATCCCTAGCGCAGATAATCGGACGACAAAAATAAACCAAACCAAACCAATTATTATTTATCCATTATCAGAGAATCCATAGAAATCCTATGCAAAAACAATCAAGTGTGTAATGATTCCCTATCGTATAATATACCGAGTTTATGGTTTAACATTCTGAAAATAAATACTGACAATCTAAGAAAATGACGTATTAAAATTCAGGGTACAACAATTATATATTTCTCTTTACCGTTCACCCAAAATACTATTAATTCAATCTTCAAACCACGAGTCTCGTTCATTTTCAAAACGAAATCATGTATTTGTATAAATGAAGGAAATATTCTAGGAGGAAGAGCCTGATTAAAGGCTTGAAAGTACAAAGATGTTTTTAAATAAAATTAACTATTAACATCTATATTTGATTATTTTAATCGCCTTTTAAGTAAACCTGAACATTTTAAAGTTCTATTATATAAGCGTAATACATTTTAAAAGGAGTGTTCAAATAGCAACAAATGAAATCTCGCCGTTTAATTGACAAAATTGTAGGTGGATGTTGCAACTTCGATCTTTTTGTACATATGAGTACAAAATAAATTTGTCTAAAAACTTATTTTTCTTTTTTTTTTTTTTTTTTTTTAGATTGCTGTGTAGAGTTAAGACTATCAGTTTTCAGAAAAGTGGATAGAAAGTTTAAAAATCAATGGAAGTCTATGTTAACGTGCACATATCCAATAAAAATTGACATTGTTCAAATTTGAATATTTTCATGTAATTTAACTTGTTCAATTCAGACTTGAATAAACTTTTTAAATGCGAAATTTAAATAATACATTTCTTGAAGGCTTAAGCTGAGGCGTCTGTTTAAAAGTTTTTATAACACTATTTCTCTCTATTACAAATGATTATACTCACCAATCGACAAAAAGTTCGACTAAATCCTTAAAAACAGAATTTTAAAATAAACGCGTATCAAGTAATTTATTTTATTCGGATACCCATTTTTATATGTTCGTGCGTCATTCTTCTAAAAAAGTACTAAACGATGTCACTGAGTTTGAATAAAAAAGCAATTGCGGTTGAAAATATGTTATCATGCAAATATTGTGTAATGTAAGCATCAAATATATGTACATAATAAATAATAAAAAAGTTTCATCTTTGGTATTAAAAAAAAATCATCTTCCTACAGAGCCCGTTAAATCCTGTCTGTGGACTGGTACCCTGTATGTACCACTCTCAAGATATATAAAGGTCAACTAATATTTGTTTTTATGACACATTATTTATTCATAATTCAGTGCAATTTAAATCTAATTTCATACTTAATTTCTAAAAGTAATCTAGTTTATTTATAATTATATTTGATTAATAACTACTCTCACAAGGAATTGAATTATGTCCGTCAACAGAGAATTAATTGTTGCCAAATAGTTTGAAAGCAGCAAAAAGAGTCTTTAGCATTAAAGAGAAGCTGATTCGTTAAACAATTATCATCGGGGTAAAATATACTTTGAAACAACTATGAAGAAAAATTAGAAACCTAAAGATCACACCATCAGTTTCCTGGGTAAGATAAAAACAGGAGAGGCTAAGATAAATAGAAAATATACATTAATAATTTCACTAAACTCAGTTCAGCAACATGACTCAGTTCAATCTAATATTCAATGCGTTAGAAACAACTGTCGAAAAAATAGTAGATCTGAAAACTCACTTCCGTGACCATCATGATTACTTTCATCATAATGCAAAGATGCAATTTTAATAAAATTTTCCGCTTTATCTGGGAAAACATTGGAATGATGCTCGATAAGTTTAAAGCACTATAAAAGATTTTTTAAAAATTAATTCGACATTTTTTATCAAAACATTTGCATTAAAATCGTACGTTCCTGAAACTCGTTTTTGATCAAATTATCTTTCCATGAAATTAACTCTTTTAGCAAAGAATTATTTTCCGTGCTATCTTTTCAGCATTAAAGTAAAATTATTTGAATTTATTCTTCTGAATAAAATAACAAAGCTAGTATAAATTACTCATAATATAGAAGGGGGCAACGAATTAGGAAAAATTATTTCATACAAAAATTTGAGTTTAATCAATATTACCGTTATCTCTTTGCGTTTATTAATATTAAAACACACTACATAAGCAAACAGAATAACAGCGTAGAGTAACATTCTTTTCGAAAAGTTAATATTTTCTTTATAAAGAATAACACACAAAATAAGTATGAAAATGGAAATTCTAAGCAAACTTCCATTTCTACGAACCCAGTATTTTGCTTGTCGGGGAGAAAAAAAAAAAGAAGCTGGTTTGAGTACAAGAATCTCTCCTTGGAATATATAACAGAATGATAAAATGTTTTGATTAGGATGGAAATATAATTTAAAGATTAGATCATGACAGAAGAGCACTTTTCATGCTAAATAGTGACGGCGTCTTGTACAAGTTGCAAATTTTCATCAAAAAGTACAGCCGGTAAATTATTGCAAAGATTAAAAATACAAACGTGTAGTTTCAGTCTTTTGGTAGACTATTGATAGAATTTTGAAAGGTGTTGGTCATTTTTAATAGATCCTCCTAATTGTGCCAAATAATAAAAATTCTGGAGATTCATGGAACTCTAGAACTTAATGGCCGATGAACTTCCCAGACTTTAGTGATGGTAAAATTTAGCAAATTATCAATAAATACAGCTCTTTCTAAAGGGTACCAACAGTTTTCTAGAATGAAAAAACATTATTGTCGTTTTATAGGACAGTGTATATTCATTATCGTGGAAGTCTGTTTGTGTGTGTGTGTAAAAATATCACAAAAGCGTTCCCGAAATGGTGAATATATTTTTAAATAAGCTGTTATATATTTTTTAAATTTGCCTTTTTCTACTAAAAAAATGTAGGATACATTATTTTTTTTAACATACTTATGTACTTTTATATGTTTGTCCTCTTTTTTTGTTGTTGTTGTTGGCTGCCTACCATATAAAAATAAAATCATTTTATTATTAAAATTCGTATATTTAAATAAGGTTTAAATGCAAAACCTTCCCTTTGATAATATAAATATAAGAATATTTGACAAAATAGGTATAAAATTATGAAACATTAAGTACATAATATGTATTTAAAATATATTGCGAAATTGCTACCATAAATATACAACAAATTCACGTCGATAATTGAAATGATAGTCCATAAGCGCGAATAAGAAAGTATTCGGCTAATGGAGATCTCAAAAATATTAGGAAAAAAATGAATGCATATTTTTACAAAAGATCAAATATCTATCTTCTATTTTTGAAAGTTTGCATACACAATAAATATTTTAAAATTCATGTTAATGAGTTGAATTAAAATACATTCAGCCTATACATTTATTAATCATTCACTCCCATTCCATCACAGTGAGCCTGATTTTAATCCAAAATGAAATTATTTTGTATCTTAATCATTCGAATTACTTTTCAGTTTTCATATTACCATTATTTGACCATATTTCTCGGGAAAACTCATAATAGTAACTAAAATTACTTTTCAGTTTTCATATTATCATTATTTATACAATATGTCTCGGGAAAAACCATAATAGTAAATAAAAGGAGAC
This sequence comes from Maratus speculifer, assembly GCA_964019185.1. Classification (NCBI taxonomy): domain Eukaryota; kingdom Metazoa; phylum Arthropoda; class Arachnida; order Araneae; family Salticidae; genus Maratus; species Maratus speculifer. Next base: position 216,798,579 of record OZ025293.1, on the reverse strand, counting down.
ATTCATAGTAGAGATGAGTTCGGGCTCGTTTTTCGACGCCCGAGCTCGAAAGATTTTTTGTCACCAGAGCCATTATCACACCAAACGATCCCGATACCAAAAATATACGAAACAAAATTGTATGATGTACACACACACACACACACATATATATATATACACTATATTGCCATTGATTATGGGACACTTGCGATTTTAGACATTTTACTATATATCTAGAAAAATACATGAGGAATCATCTCGAAACTCTTAGTGTATAAATATAATAGTATAAGTCATACATCTCCGTGAAGATTTTTTCCCGAAACTCCAAAGGGGGCCGTCAACAAATTAAAAAAGAATGAATATCTTTTGAATAACCCTGTCAAAACTAATGTAGCAAAAAAGCTCAAACTCTAGATAGTAATTGAATGCCTTATTGTAATAATCCTTGTTCATTTTTATGCAAATAGCATGCATACTCGCAGAGTAATTAAGGTTTTTATAAAAATGATCCCAAATTTTTCCAAGTTTTTTCCTTATAATTTTCAGAGTTCTTAATATAAAATATTATTTTTTTTAGAAAATATGACAAACAACATTGCACACAGTACCCTGTAAACAGAATTAAAAAATAATGAAAATTGTATAAAAAATGAGTTGGTTTACTAAATAATTTTTTACTGCGCATGCGTCAACGATATCAAAATTTCATTTGCATATTATGTTAGCTAAATGTATAGAGCAACTTTTGTGAAAGTCACAAAATCATAACTTGAAAATTCTGAAAATAATCGTCAATTGAATTAGTTGAAAATCCGTTATTCTCAAAATGAAGCAAAAACAAGAGGGGTTGTATCCATATATTCATTGATTAGTGTCAATATAGAATACACAATACGGGATGTACTACTACATTTGGATAAAATCCCTCATTTTTTTGCTTCATTTTGGAAACAACGGATTTTGTCCTTTTTCTATAGACGATTACTTTCAGAATTTTCAAGCTATGATTTTGAGACTTTTACAAAAGTTGCTCTATACATTTAGCTAACATAATATGCAAATGAAATTTTGATATCTTTGACGCATGCGCAGTAAAAAATTTATATAGTAAACCTACTCATTTTTCATACAATTTTTATTATTTTTTAATTCTGATTACAGGGCACTGTGTGCAATGTTGTTTGTCATATTTTCTGAAAAAAATATTATTTTATATTAAGAACTCTGAAAATTATAATGGAAAAACTTGGAAAAATTTGGGACCATTTTTATAAAAACCTTCATTACTCTGCGAGTGTGCATGCTATTTGCATAAAAATGAACACAGTGTATTACAATAAGGCATTCAATCATAATCTAGAGTTTGAGCGCTTTTGCTACATTAGTTTTGACAGGGTTATTCAAAAGATATTCATTCTTTTTTAGTTTGTTGATGGTCCTCTATGGCGTTTCGGTAAAAAATCTTCACGGAGATGTATGACGTATACTATTGTATTTATACACTAAGAGTTTCGAGATGATTCCTCATGTATTTTTCTAGATATTTAGTAAAATGTCTAAAATCGCAAGTGTCCCATAATCAATGGCAATATAGTGTATACCGGGTGTCCCAAAAATGACTGATGAATTTTAAAATTCAATAACTTGCAAACGGTGACTGCTATTTAAAAAATTTTTGCAGGAGGGTTATGTATAATATCAGGAGTTTTTTTACCGTAATTTTTCATTTTAGTTCGCATCTCAAACAATAGGTGGCACTGACGGCGATTGAAGGCCAGGTGATCAGTGCTGAGTGAAGCGTCGACCTGGCTTTCAATCGCCGTTAGCGCCACCTATTGTTTGAGATGCGAACTAAAATAAAAAATTACGGTAAAAAAACTCCTGACATTATACATAACCGCAAAATTTTTTTAAATAGCTGTCACCGTTTGCAAGTTATTGAATTTTAAAATCCATCAGTCATTTTTGGGACACCCGGTATATATATATATGTATGTATAAGTTTCAAAAGTGATATCTCATTTTTAAAAACTTCTTTCTTAAATATAACTTTTAAATGAAAATTTAAATTCAATCTGCTCAAAATCCGTATAAAATAAAAATATACTTATTACTTAAAAGGATTCTCACATTTTTCCTCCTTTAACGAACAAATTTGATGGACACGTTTGTGTTTAATGAATAAATACATAAAATTTACAGAAATTACTAATTGTAAGCTGGCGAATCGAACACTGTTCTTCAATCTTCTGTAAAAAGGTACATCTTTCATTACAATCGATTCCTTTCTCATAACAATCTTATGTGATTGACAGGTACCTGAAAATCAACGTAAATTAAAAAAATCGACTTTGTTATTTTAAAGGCCCGATTCTTTTATAGAAAAAGAGGAAACACTGATCAAATGCTTTCTATCGGAATAACATGGTAATCACATTTACTAACAGAGGAAAGTGACTTCGAAAAGGAACGGCGTCCCCTGCATGAACAGAGTTCATGATGACAAATACATATAATAATCACTAATTTTCATATGAAAAACGACTATAATTCGTGCACAATCGAAGATTAAATAATTTGCAAATCTCCAGCTAATTCTCGTCTACCAAAAACGGAAGAAAATATTATCTTGGTGCTATGAAACGAAATAATAAATAAATGAACGATCCCATTAAAAAATATCTTCTGCTAACAAAAAGCCAACTAAAAGCAAATTCATCGTTGTGTTTGTTTAGATTGGCGCCACATAAATAGATCGTCGCCGGAAATTCCGTAGACATAAATCTGTAATTATGACAAATTTTCATTTGAAACAGCAATGAAATACTAAAATAAATAATCAAGCATAGTTCTTTCAATCTTTTCTACACATGAATAAATAAAATTTTCCGGCTTCAGAAAAAATGAGCTTGAGCCCACCTGAGCCCGAAGACTAGAATAAAAATAGAACCCGAGCCCGTTTCGGGCTTTCGAGCTCGGGCTGAGCCCGTCTCATCTCTAATTCATAGTACATCGAGTACTTGATTTAAAGGTTACTACTAAAAGCTTACAATTTAATATGAATGAAGAAAATACTAATTCCAAGGGAAAAGGTATTCATAAATTTAAAAGAAAAAAAGGATAAGTAGTACTCGAGATATTCGTTTTAAAGAAATGAGACAATTTTTCAAGTGATTTCTTTTAATAAAGGGGTAATAGAAAAATCCAGAATATTCCAAGCGTTTTCAGATTGAGCAAAAGAATAAAATAAACGCAGATTTAATACAGAAATAGAGTAATCATGTAATTAAGATGATGAGAGCAGTGACCTTTTATTTTATTTTTGCATGCGTTTTACCGCTTTCATTACTTATTAACCCTCTCATGCATAAATCATTTTTCATTCTTTTTCATTATTCACAAAAAAGATTTTTTTGTGATAAATGAGAACCCATTGCAAAATAATTTTATTACTGTGCTGAATGCTAGCTATTATCTGTCCACAAATCAGATCTCCATAAATAAATGCTGATTCTTTTTTTTTCTTTTTTTTTTTAAATTTGCTTTATAGGGCAATATTTATCCGTCTTCATGTGAAACGCCTGTATACATAAGACGGTTAAGCATTCAAAGTATATTACATTTCTAGCTTATTAATTTATTTTTGTTTCTTTGCTTATATTAGTTTATACACATACGCTATATAGAATACATGCTCCAGTTTTGGCCATATAAGTTCAATTTGTCCAGTATTTAGGCCATAAAATGATGTTAACAAATAAAAATCATTCTTACGTCTTAAACAAATACTTTTTTATCATTTACAATACCATTTGTTTATTTATATATAAATATGATTTACAAATAATAATTAGAATAATAATAATAGTAATAATAACAATAAAGGTGAGAAGCTGTTGTGTGTGCTCATATATATTAACCCTTGGCACTCCGTTGTCATCGCTGCGGAGACATCATCTTTCTTTCCAAAATTTGTTTTTGGTACCAGTAATAAAGGAAAATAAAATTTTTCTTATTTAATCAGAGAATTTCTGAAATTGTGTACTTCAAGGAAAGTTCTTTTAAAAAAGTGGTGCTAATCGAATAAAATTTGTGTAAGAGGCATCGGAGTCCGAAGGATTAATACTTTAATTAGCTGGCTATTTCCATGAGTACTTGTAGTGTAAGTCACAGGCTACGATTTTTGGCTACCAGTATTATAGAACAAAAAAAATGGGATTAATTTTATTGGCACATTCTCATTAAATGAATAAGGCCAAGCAGACTTTTTGAAAATAACGGTGGCTAACCAGCATAGCAATTAATAAGTTATGTGACTTACACTACAGAACCCATGGAATTAGCCAGCTAACAAGTTTTCAGAATATTTCAACATTAGGAACTTATTGGGCTCTACTTGTTCTGAAACAAATTAGTATTAAGTTTTATGTGGTAATCTTTCTTTCTATTGCAATTTCACATGTAAATTAATTATTTTCAGTTTAATGAGTTGGCCAAAACTGATGTTTTAAATTTGCTATATACACTAGTTATGGCCATAAAGATGGCCAAAAAGGATACAACATACGTTCCACTTTTGGCCATATTTCCTTATAGAGGAAAGTTTAGTCATTAAATAAACTTACTAACATCTGGATAAAACAAAATCAATTTAGCTTTGTTTTATATAATAATATAAATAATTTTAAAAAAAGCAAGATAAAATATAAAATAATTTTAAAAAAAACAAGACCAATGACAATTCTATCAAAGAGATTTTGTTATTACCTATTCAATAGATAATTCACTTTAGAAAGAAAGACACTGTGATAATCACTAAAAAATAATATTGCTAAAGAAAATATACAGCATATCGTGTTTAGTATTGATAAAACCAAAAGGGAGGTGATATGTAATGTCTAAATAAAAAAGGTAAATAAAGCATAAACTAAAGCATAAATTTTGAAAGATTTTATAAATTTAACTTTATGACTTTATAAATTAAAAAGTTCAATAAAAATAAATTTAGGAATTTTTTGTATTTCTCCTAAAGAATTGAAAACGTACCGACCTTTATGCAAGATATCGATCACAGGGATTTAGAATTACATTATATATTGTGACAATATTTACTAGAGAGGATACAAAAAGGATACATTTCGCAATATTTATAAAGAAGAAGGTTCATTTTACTAGATTTAAAAGAGACAGAATTATGTACTTTTAAAAAATGGCCTAAAGGGGACACTGCTGTAAGATAGGAAGTAAAATTAAGGCCATTCAAAATATAATGCAGGCACTACAAGCTAGCAAAATTTTGAAGTACTTTGTTCTACCTTACATTACAAGTTTGCAAGACGAGTACAACTTTTCTCTTATAATGTTGAATCTGAATTAGTAGGTCTAGGTTCTAGGGTTGTATTATTTGTGACGGACAAAGGGCTACATGTGAGCTATTGCCCAAGGGAAAGGTGCCCTTCTTGGAGGTCTTTCTAATGGAACCTAACTTGTATTTACACAAGGAAAATTAAGCTTTGAAGAAAGCCACTGAAAATTCTGAACTATGAGGCAACCAGTGACTAGGTACTAGAAATCAAAAATCAATAGAAAGGTGGATTTTAAGAGATTTTCAGAATAATATTTTCCTGTAAAAATGAGACAACTTTAAGAATATTTCCAGAAAATTGTTGTAGCTGGCAAGATAAAAACTCCATTTCAAGATGGAAGACAAAGCATGAAATGACTCAATTTCCGTATGAAATCAAATCCGAAAATAACTTGCAAAGAGGCATAATACATAATTAAGGCACAAGCAAATGTAAATGAAAACAAAATCGGAAAATTATTTGAAGAAATATAGATCTTTGGTAAAGGTTCAGGTGTTTTAAACAATCCACAATCCATGGATTGTTATAAAACTGATTAAATATCTAATATTTTTATGTCCTATGGATACTCTTGTCCCTTACATAAATCAAGTAAATATACATTTTTGTTTTTCAATTGAAATGTTCAGTTAAAATCAACATAAGTATATTTTATTTGATGTTTTTATCAATTCAAAAAGAAATTTGTAAAATTCTTTTAATACAGCAAACAAATACAGGTGTGGTGAAACAGATGCTGCATAAAAGTGCTGTACTTTTACTTATTATCAATTAAAATTTTCGTTATAAAGCATGATATTGGTGTGACCAAAAGTGGTACAAATGGAAATAAATTGCTTTGTGAGTTATTACTCACAATCTAAAATATTTTGTAGAAAGTAATTAAAGTTAACAGAAAGAAAATTAAATTTACTAAAGAATGATGTTATTATGATTTAATATACTTCAATGGGTCAATAACTATAAAATTTCTGGCTCAACTTTTCTCTAAATTTGGCCAAAACTGATACCTGTACCCTATATACACTGGTGTCAGTAAATTATGGACAAACACAAAGGGCAAATTTTAGAAAGTATAATTTAATTATCAGTAGTCTAAAGGAAATAATAAAAGCGGCAGGTGCAGCAAAAAAATACGACCCTAATACACAGTCGACTTGACGTCATAAATGGTCACAAGTGTCATAGTAAATAATGGTGAGACAAACTGTAAGAGCTTTCATTCGTCTCATTACTACTCTCAAGTGCTCGTCTTTGGGCGTTAACAATTAAAAAATCACCGAGACTGGTGCTTTGTGACGAACAAGGGCGATAGAAATAAGTCACACTGTGATTCTTATGTTACTTTCATTTGTAGACTCTTTTCTAAACTCTGCAAGATCGTTAAATTACAATTAATTACCAAATGATTTCAATGCGAAGTCGCATGGTGGCTCTGAGATGACCTACGTTTAGAGACATTGATTAAAAATAATTATGAGCATCGTTTTTTAACGTCAATTAGATGACTTCATTTTGATGCCATTTTAAAATTCTTCGAAAAGCAATTATAATGATGACTTCATAGTGGAGTCTCCAATAGACGGCTATGTAAGAGTTACTAAGCCACTTCTGTACAACATCACCTGGTGACTTGTCATAAAGCAACAATCATAGTAGCTTCGCTAAACAGCAATAACTTTCGAGTAATAATGAGATGAATATAAGACATACAATTTTGGTTTACCGTACTTATTGTGATACTCGTGATCATTTGTGACATAACGATGACATCAAGTCGAATGGCTGAATTATTACGGCTGCATGTATTTGCTATACCTGCTTCTTCTTCTAACCATTTATAGCATCTTCTTCTAACCATTTATTAAAATGCTCAAAAATTAGCATGTTGTCTTTTACCCTTAATTTATGAACAATAGTACAGAATTTAAAATAAATAGTATGGGAATTTGCTATTCAAACAGTGCTAAAATTTTGTTTCTTTTAATGCGCAACGATGCGTTTCTTTTAATGCTGAAATCAAAACAGTCGATCACAGCGACATCTGAAGGGTTATTTAAAAATTTAAATGTAGACCTCATATTATTACAGCGTCTATACAAGCCGAGGCTAACGAGAAAGACAGGCTACCGCGGTCTATTCCACATATCTTTTTTTTTACAAACTGCTGGAGTCCCTTGATGCTCGAAAACGCCTATGCTTTCGTACGAATAGAGCACTATGTCATCCTAGCGGTCTGTAAATAAAGATACTTGGGATGCACCGAGGTAGCCTGTCTTTTTCGTTAGCCTCGATACAAGCAATACCCTTTCAGTTTCTTAAAATAGCTTGCAGATATCGCTGAAATCGAGCCTTTGGATTTTAACATCGTTAAACATTTAAGAGATAAAATATTTAACACTTTTTTTAAGTATTACTGGAATAGCCCATTCTCACACTAATTATCTTAGATGCTAAAACAATAGTAGATTACTACAGATATAGAAAACACTAAAAAATGCTTGAATTCAATTTACTCAAATTAATCATTACATATATGAATTTCTTCGAATATAATAATGCTAAAATCCTGTCAGTTTTTAAATAAATAATCAAATACTTTACATGGATAATCAAAATGATTTTTAAAATCTTGAAAAAATAGTTTAGAAAAATATTTTTAAAAAAATCATCAGAATTTTTAACAATTTAGATTCTTGATTACTGATAAAGAAAGTGTAAATCGTAAAAATAAAATTTATTTTGTATGTTAATCACATTTTTTCTTTTTTCTATCTTGATTTATGTCATGTAAATATGAGTTTACTACAACATCTATAGTTTCAGCTACAACATCTTTAAATCAAAATAAAAAAAGACCGGTATTAATATTAATGAATCAATAATTGAATGCATTAATGTTTGGTTTGTATAATACATACATCTTCACATAGCGACCAATTAAAATACAAGTTTGATATAACGCTCATTTAATATATTCGTTTATATTATGCTAAGAGAAATAAAAGGTTTTCTGAACATAGTAAATATAATAAATAAAATATCACTATTTGAAAACTCTTATAAGCATAGTCTTAATAAAAAAAATATATTTTAAATTTAATTTAGGTTGATATTAAGTATGAACAGAAATTTTGCCTTTTGTAAAACGCAAATTTTTAGGAAATTTACCAAATTTAAAAACTATTTCAATTTTTATAGTGTTACGAATGCTTTCATACACTAATCAAAAATTAATATTCTTTAATTTATATTTAACTAAGCTTTCATTTAATAAATTTCTAACCGATTTAAAGAATAAAAGGTTTCATTGGTTTATTTAATGGTATTGTCTGAATAACTTTGGATGTATTTATAAAAGTATTTATATATATATATATCAATGAGACTAAAAGAAATGCATCATTTTTTCATTTTTTAGTACACATGCTTCTTACATAATTAAACTATTTATAGCCCTGTTTGACTACTTAAAAATAAAATCATCTGTGAATCCTCTGACGAGGTCATACATTACACGAGCATTAATACCACATTCCAGTCTTTCGAAACCATGAAATTTATGATGGTAATTTTTTCAACTACTACTGTTGGTTGTTCGATGCATAATTTCACTTTAAAAACAGTAACTGCCTGTCATAAAAATAAAAGCTTCATCACAAAACTAATAAAAAATAGGAACTGAGATCGGCATGAATACGATTTTTGCACCCCACGCCTAGTCAAGCATTTTCTTTCCATCAACGTTCCCCTGACAATTCTCCTAGCCGCTCTCCCTCCATCTCTGAACTCTCCCCCTTTCTCCATGATCTCCGGCGATTCTGGAGTGAAGTGATTTCAAAGCGGTAGTCATGCTAACACTTGTAAGATCATTTGAGGGGAGTATTTGATGTTCTTTTCGAGCTCAATGTAGTAATATGCCACGATCTGCTTTTAGCTGACATTCATGGACATTGTGGATTGCGCTCATTTCCAAAACTTTTCTTAAACATTTTTTTTCCTTTCCAAGCACAGCTATTTTTTCATTCATTTTTATAGTAGAAGTAATATAAGTATACATAAAACGATCTTTATATTTCTTCGATGAAATTCACACTTGACATTCTTAAAGCATACTTTAAATTTCTTTTTCCCCACAGAAAATCTGGTGGGAAAAAAATTCACTCATGCATTTGCCTATTAAAATCATGAAAAATGATCACAACGGAAAGAGAGACTTTTTCGATAAAGTAATTTAAGAACCAATGTGCAAATAGTATAGATACACTTACGTACATTATATGTGTATGCGGATATATATTAAAGAACAATCTCTCGATTTATCTCTCTTTTCCTCTCTTCTTTCACTGCGAATATGTTTATCGCAATAACACACGGGCTCATTTACAGTGGGTGGCCAAATTATTAGTTACACAACTTTTTTTTCTTATTGGCAATCTTGGTTTAATGTTTTTGTGTTGACAACACAGGCAGATGACATTTGACAGGTATCGTCAACTGGTAAGGAGCTCTTAGTGCATAAGAGTGCGTCAGAGATATTATGGGATGATTTAAATTTGTGATTTAAATTGGTGATTTAAATGTTTTCAATTGTTTATTTTGAATTCTATTTTTGCGAAATGTGTCCAAAGATAACACGACAAATAAAAGAAATTTGATACAAACCTTTATTATGGTCTGGCATCAGCATGAATAATTAAAAGGAAAACGTAAATAAATATATACGTATCAGGTCAAGAGGAGTAAATTCCGTAAAAGGAGGTTCGACAAAATATTGAGGAATCTGTCTTGGAGCACTAGTGTTGAGTTTACTCACAATAAATCTCTACCTTCATTTATAAACCCATAAGTGTTCAGTCCATGTCTACTAAAGTAGTATAACAATCCACCAATAAACAACAATAAAACAAAGCTTCGTGTTCGCAGTCTAAAGTTTAGGCGTGTAACTAATAATTTGCCCTCCCAGTGTATTCCCTATATGGCCAAAGATGACCGGCTATTTTTGATTTTAGATGTTTTATTAAATATCTAGAAGAATACAGGAGAAATTATCCTGAAATTCTAAGTATGTAATAACGATAGCAGAGATCATACATTTCTGAGAAGTTTTTTTCTCGAAACCCCATAGGAAACCATCAAAAAATTGAAACAAGTAAGAAAAATCATGCGTTAAGCATAGATTATGAAGCACTTTCCAACACTTAATGAAATCTTTAACAAAACTTTGTTATTTAAGGAAATAATAGTGTATAGCCAAATATACCCAAATATGTATTCCAGTACATTGGAACAGCCCTGTATTTCATATGTTAGTATATACATTAGCTTAGCAAGAAAATACCCAATAGCTTGAAATTTCTTTTTCAGCAATTCATACTATTAGATGGAAACATACTTGACTACTTTTGTTCAGCCCTGTAGTTTACATTGTGCCTTTATTACACGTCAGCATTAGGCTAAAATTTATTGTAAACTGAAACACTTTTAAAACAAATGAAATCACATTCTCATAAATCATCATTCATAGGCGTCCATGTACCAAATTCTTTGCGTGGCCCTGTATATCCCTTTACCTATATTCTGCAAACATTTCTCAGTAAATTGAATGCAGCTCAGCGTAAAAATGCATAGCTTATTTAAGAACCACGTTTAAATAATTTACGCTCATATCCTGAATAAAATTTCATATAATTATTCAGGTGAGCTCTTTTGGGTAGCCCTGTATATCAACTATAACATTTATACACACCATATAATGTGCATATATTTAGCGGAATATAAACGCGAATATCATAATTAAAATGAATTTCATCCCTCCATCAGCCATATACGGTAGACATATACCATAGACATATACGGTACTTCGGAAAGAATATACTATTTGAAATCTTTTGTATGGCCCTGTAAATGCTATGTACTTCATATTATGAAAGACAGTAGCGTATAATTTATACTAAGCTTCAGTGACATATATCAATTTTATTATACATGAAAAAGCTTAATATATTTAAAATATGTCACACATAATTCCCCCTTTTACCATTATCTAATGGAATTCTTTTGTGTGACCCTGTAAATAAATAATAGCTACATTTTCACCTTATATTTTATAGGATGCATATTTTAATATGTTTGGCAGGGTATAACATCTTTAAAATTCCTTTGAAATGATTTTTCCCCATAGGCTGTAATGTAATAGGAAACTTTTGATATGCCCTGTAGATAAACTAATCATGGTAGAAACTTCATTTTCGATAGGACTTGTGCTAGGGTAAACGTCAATAACGTCCTAAAATTTCATGGCAATCCGAGCATATTAACGATTTTTCCCCATGGGCCGTAATGTAATGGAAAACTTTTGATTCGCCCTGTAGATAAACTAATCATAATAGAAACTTCATTTTCAATAGGGTTCGTGCTAGGGTAAACGTCAATAACTTCCTAAAATTTCATGGCAATCCGAGTATATTAACGATTTTTCCCCATAGGCCGTAATGTAATGGGAAACTTTTGATTCGCCCTGTAGATAAACTAATCATGGTAGATACTTCATTTTCAATAGGGTTCGTGCTAGGGTAAACCTCAATAACGTATAAAAATTTCATAGAAATCCGAGTATATTTACGGGAGTTAGAGCGCGGACAGACGGACAGACGGACAGACAAACCGAATGCATAAGCACTTTTCAACTTTGTTGGAAAGTGCTAAAAAGAAGGAAAATATTTTGGATAAAAGGCAAAAATGCAGCCCAAGCGTTCAAACTGTAGATTGATTAAGTGGCTTATTGTAATAAACTGTCTTTATTTTTATGTGGATAGCATGTATACTCGTAGAGAAATCAAGTTTTTCATAAAAACTGTCCCGAATTTTGCCAAGTTTTTCTATTATAATTTATAGAATTCTTAATATATAAAAAAAGTTATTTTCAAAAAATATGACGAACAACATTGTACGCAATATCCTGAAATCGAAATTAAACAACAATAAAAACTGTATAAAAAATGAGTAGGTTTCATAAATAATGTTTCACTGCGCATGCTTTAATAAAATCAAAATATATTTTGGATAATATTTTTTGTAAATGTATAGAGCAACTTTTGTGAAAGTCTGAAAAACATAGGATGAAAATTCTGAAAATTATCGTCGATAGAATAAACTCAAAATCCGTTGTGTCCAAAATGAAGCTGTAGGGGTTGTATCCATATATACATTGTTTAGTGTCAATATAAAATACACAATATTGCACGCACTACTACATTTGGAAACAGCTTCTTTTTTTCTTCATTTTGCGAATAACGGATTCTGAGCTTATTCTACCGACGATAACTTTCAGAATTTTCAAACTATGTTTTTCAGGCTTTCACAAAACTTGCTCTATGCATTTAAATAATATAATATGCAAATGAAATTGTGATAGCATTCACTCATGCGCAGTAAAAAAATTATTTAGTAAAATTGCACATTTTTCATACAATTTTTATTATTTTTTTATTCTGATTACGATGGACTATGTAGAATTTTGTTTATTATATTATCTGAAAACAACACTTTTTTATAATAAGAACTCTATAAATTATAAGCAAAAAACCTCGCAAAATTTGGGCCTGTTTTTATAAAAAACCTTAATTTTATTACGAGTATGCATCGTGTCCTCTTGAAAATTAACTCATTTTATTACAATCAGCCACTTAATCATAATCTACAGTTTGAATGAAATTGTTACATTAGTTTCGACAGGCTTATCCAAAAGATATTCATTTTTTTTACTTTGTTGACAGCCCCCAATCGAGTTTCGCGAAAAATTCTCCACAGTAATATATGACCTGTACTATTACGTTTTCACACTTGGAGTTTCAGGATAATTCTTTGTGTTTTTCGAGATACAGTCTACTCTCGTTAATTCGAACTCGTCGGGACCACAAGAAATGTTCGAATTATCCGAAGTTCGAATTATGGAAAATATGAAATGAAAGCAAGCTTAATACAGTACTATTGCAAAGGAATTAATGTTATAGTGTTTTTTGAATATATTTCGACTGTTATCGTTAGAATACGACTTAATAATAAATTATAAAATAGAAATACTTTAATTAAAAAATTAGAAACAAGCACAATGGAAGAAAAATTTGAAACGTCACTGATGGACATACGGGATACTAGGAAAGTGGATATCAAATGCATGGGATTAGATGTATACTCGTTCGGAACAATTTTCGCAAAAATGAAAGAAAGATATTCAACAAATCTGAAATCCGTGAGAAAGAAAGGAAGAATGAAAAATCGGAATTCTCGTTAGTTCGAATTAAACGATGTCAAGAGAAAATGAGTTCGAATTAATGAAAAAGTTTAACATTATTCTGCCATTGAAAATTTCGGGACTTCATGTTTAGTTCGAACTAAGCGAAGATTCGAATTATCCGATTTCGATTTAACGAGAGTCGACTGTATTTAATTAAATGTCTATAATAGCAAATGGCCGGTCACCTTTGGCCACATAGTGTATACAGTAAAGTTGTAAATTAACTAGAATATTTTAAAATTAAATAGCTGGGTACAATTGTGCAGTTTGGACTAGAAGCTTCCCATGCTAAAAATATACTTAATTTTTTTTTCTTTTTAAGGAACGAAGAAAATAGAGGAGAAAAGTTAATTATAAATTTTGACAACATTCATTTATCTTAGATGACGCTATATACAAGAAAACAGAAAATAAATATGAAAAACTTTGTTTAAATAAAGATGTATATTATTCTAAAATGCACAAAATAAATTGTCTGTATTTCCTTGTGACAAAATAAATGCTCTATAACTAATTTGATTGCGTTTTTCATATTTTTCTCTTTGTTTTCTTAGGGATAGTGCCATCTATCGGAAAACTTTTGAAATATTTCTTTTTATTGGGAGGAATAATATTTCTCATTATATATTTTCAATATTTTACATCTTTCAAAAATATCTATCAGTTAATAAAGCAAAAGTTATGGTTAAAAATTAATGGTTTTCCGAAGTGTTTAGTAACGACGTAAAACACTTTTCATCCGATTGGTGCTCTTTAAAAACTTTTAAAGGGTTAATTTTTTGAAAACATTTCTTCTAAAACATTTAAACATGACATTATTTGTATATCTATTTGATGGTGGGTTTCTTTTTAAAATTTTTATCGCAAAACTGTAATTTTATTTTTACCAAGAGAAAACTCATTTCCTTACCGATTTCCTTTCTAAATTATTCACTTTATCTCTTACATTCATGTTTGTAAAAATTTGCAACACCATGAAGGAATTATCAGAATTAAATGAAATTTAATACACAAACGTCTGGTATTGGTATAAAAATATGATTACATTTTCAAAGCAAAAAACAATATTATGTATCCGAATTCAGTATTTTGTATAGCAATCACGTTCAGCATTAGGTACTGCTACATAACAAGGCATGAAATCAAACAGATTTTGAATGTCTGCCTGGAGAAGTGCATTCTATGCTCTTTGTATACTAACCCTAAGTTTATATTTAGAAGCTGTAGGACTAGCTTCATGAGCGAGACGTCAGTTAACGAAATCTCATACATGTTCAATAGGCGACATATCCAGTGAATACGCATGCCAGGGAAGAAGATGCATGTGATCTTCCGAGAAGATCTCTTGAAAATTCTTTGAAACATGTGGGTGGACATTATCCCGTTGAAAGATAGCTCCAGGAATGCCTTGAAGGAAAGGAATGACTTCTCGCTCCAGCAGTTTACTGGCGTACCTGTTTCTGTTCTGATTACTCACAATTCATAGCATCTGTGACCGCCATGATGCGCAACCGCACCCCAGATCATAGCTTTCAGTTTTTGCTGACTATGATTTTCAATAATGCACTCCAGAAGGTAGTGTTCTCCGGCATAGCGACTAACACGAATGATACACCACTATGATTCCACATGCTATTAAAGCGGTATTCGTCAGAATAAACAACTTGTACTCAATCTAAATGCCAATCTCATTGTTCATGAGCACAGTGTAGCCACAAGTGTCGATGGTTTTGCGTGAAGGGATCTTCTATAAGGATTTCTTGCACGCAGTCCACGGTGCAGTAGACGTCGGCGAAATTACAAAGCAGACAGGCAGTCCACCTGTAGCAGTTGACCATTGAGCTGACAACTGTCTAGATCAGTGATGCACAACCTTTTTGCAATAAAATCGCTTGCCACCACAAAAATTTAAAAGTGACGTTTGATTTATTAAATAGAAAGGTTTCTGTCATTAATATAAGGAAAATTATTCTGCATGAAAATAGTGGTATCTTTGTGGCCCGCGGGCCAAAGGTTGTGCACCCCTGGTCTAGATGAAGCTGTAAGATTCGTATCCATCATTTCACGTTGACGTCCCCGTTCGAAGCCTACTCTCATATTTCCGAGTTGTCCGATCCCCATTGGTTCTCTGCTTCCAAACTCGGATCCCTCTGCTGATGTTACGTTACCTGCGAGCTGCTATAAAACGATAGAAAAAACTTTCTTCTCAAAAGCCGATGATTCTCTCCCGTTAAAACTCGGCAGTTGTTGAAATGTCTCTCTCTTTCGTCGAAGAAGCATGATTACATCTCACCTAACATTTACCATTAGCAGATAACTATGGGCAAACGTCAACGTATCGCTACAGCTCTCTATTTATACGGTTTCAGCAGTAGTCCAGAGGACCTTGCTCAGCACACGCAAACCTGGTGACTCTGAAATTAAAATCATTTCCATAACATACTATACACTGCCTTCTCTGAAATTTTCAACTCAATCGCGTCACTTATTCATGGTGTTGTAATTTTCACAAATATGTAACAACCAAACAATGAGTGTATATCAAATTTAGTCTCTTTTTCTAAGTTGGAAAACCCTACTTTTATGGCAAAAATGAAAAGGAAATGTATTATTAAGTAACTATTTAATATCTCAGACTTAAGATTTTGTAACAAATGCTGATAGATCAAGTAAAATTAAATCACGCTATATAAATTCTATGAATATAATGTAGAAGAAATCACTTAAATAATATTTGTCAACTATTTAAATGTTACCAAGTAACGTACCTGTATTATACCTAGTGTATACATGTTCCATTCATGTATGTTTTAGTAAGTACATATAAATACCTTTTAATCAGTTTAATGTATCGAGAATTTACATATTTTTGTTATCTTTTATTTCACAATTTTGTCTTGTTTTTTTGTTGTTTCGTGGAGAATATTCTAATATTACATTTAATTATTTATTTTATATTTTTTAGCACATTTTAAGTTTATATAATCAAAAATTTATTGCTATTTTTATAATGGCTTTTATATCTGTACTCTTTATATATATATATATATATATATATATATATATATATATATATATATATATATATATATATATATATATATAAGAGCGAAATTTCGATCGTTTGTAGTATCTAAAATGCACTTATCGCTTTGGAGCAAATACTGTTCATCTCACGTAGCGATGGTTTGATTCTGTTTGAGAATTCTGATTTCGCTTCTTTTAAAAACATTTTGAGAGACTTTAGAAGACTTTTTTTTTAAGTTTGTACCTGATGGGGATAAAATTTGCTCCAAAATAAGAGGTGCATTTTAAAAAAAGTAAAGGAGCAAATTTTTACCCCCTTTTTTAAAAATGAGTGGGTATTATTGATACTGAATCATGTTTCAATTTTTAAAAAGTTTTTAACTATTATTTAACACACAAATTATTTTTTATGGTCGTATCTCTTATGTAATTTTGTTTTTGTTTTTTATTCCGAAAATTTGAAGAATTTTAAGATGCTTTGTTTTTCATAAGTTGTCTAGAATACATTATTTATCTATTTGTATATACATGTGTGTTTGAAATTTGTGTAACTTATTAGGTGAGCAATATATTGTCATTATAAATGTGAGCGAGATGGTATAAAAGAAATAAAATTTGATTGGTCGAAAGAATTTTGTATGAAATCTTAAATGATGATCACTCAGAGCAGCGCTTCCAAACTATTTTTCTTTTACGTACCCTTTTCTTAGGCTTTTTACTTCTGAGTACCCCATTTCTTATAAACATGCCCCCTCTCTCACTCAACTTGACAGCGCAAACATGCTTCTTTCATTAGTAATCTTTTTTCATAACCAAGTAATAAATCGATACAAATTACATTGACATTTCTAACAATTTTGTTTTGTCGTACCAATAACAGGCTAGTCACGCACTGTTAAAAATTTGATCCTGTTGCTGCATTGTCACTCCACCGCTTTTATAGATACCAATTACTTCACCCTATTATGGAGCATTCTCATACTTCAAAAGAGAGATATTCTCTAAAAGCGGAGGGAGTGACGATGCAGCAAAAGGGTCATTTCAGTGCGATCTCCCAAGAATTTGAATCATACACAGGGTCAAAAAAAAAGTCGAAGAATGTGGAAAATATGATTACAAATATCTCGGCAACAAATTATCCGATCTACTTCATTCTTTATGCAAATTTTATGTTTTTTTATTATTTTTCACGTCCATTCCTTAAAATAAAAAAATTCGAAATCTTTTATATACCTTTCATCAAAACGAATATTTCGAGAATCCGAAAAAATAGTTCGGAATAATCGAGGTTACTGATATTAAATAATCTTCTTCCAATTTTTACATACTAAGTAAATACCAAATTTTAAGTCTCTAACTCAATTTGTTCGAGAGGTAGAGCATTTACAGACACACAGACAGACGGATGGATTTTTTTTTTTTTTCTAAAAATATATTTTTTGTAATCTCCAGTGTCTAAAACATGTAAATCCGCCAAAAAAAATTCGATTTTCAAAATGATTGAAAGATTTACCCTATACTATATATGATGGGTAAGTAATAAGGCTACACTAGAAAGAAAAATGGTAAAAATGTAGTTAAAAATAATGTATTTTTATCTTTCAATCTCTAAAGCATCGCTGTTTTTTTTCCCTATGGTTTAACTTTTCACGTGGATTTTAACAGGATGCGCTTTTTGTTTGCTTCCTGATTCAGCGATATCCCAACGATAAAAAAAAGGGCTCAAATTCAAAGAAATTGAAACAGGCAAGTGTTCTTCCAACAAAAATCCCTAATTTTTAATATTATTATTTGTCAATTTCTTAAGTTAAAGATTTCCATACCTTATTATTCAAATATTGTAATCTTTTAAGATGTATTTTTGAGTTATTATATCATTCCAAGTTTCACGAGATTTTAATTACATCTTAATTTACTCTTTTATTATGCAATAAATAGGCAAAATATGCTCATTTTTCAACGAAAAGATTAGTGCTGTAAATTATATGGATTTAGGCTGTGTTTATGATAAATATTTTAAACTCTAATACCACTCTGAGTTTAATTTTTATTTATTTATTTATTTATTTTTCTTTGATACCGTTTGTTATACCTTATTTATGAAATTTCACCTGATTGTTAAAGTACGTTAATAAATATAAAGCTCTATAAACAACAACTTTGTTTTAATGTATGTCTAAATGTCTGCCGTATTCAATAAGTAATGCATGATTTTACTTTCTTGATATTATCATTGCTGAAGATTTTTTTTTAATAAGTAGGTCTTTTCGGTACTATTCTGTTATCCCGTCGACCAATTTCGCCAAATTATACAAATCGCCAAACTAATAGCCAAATTACACATATTGACATAAATTTTATTTTAAATAACGAAAAAACAAATAATTAGTAGAATATTAATAAGAATATTAATAAAAAGTCTAAATAAAAATCACTTAATGGCATTTTAAACATGTGAATCTCATTTAATGTCATTGAATGTGACATTCACGGTCATCCAATATTGGCATTTAATCTTAAAGTTTTGCGATAATTTTTTGGTCGACGGGATAACCTAGTAGTACCGTCTTTTCACCTTTCTGTAATTTATTATACAGTGGTCAGCAAAAGTTTAGATAATGATCGACTGCGGTTCTATATTCAGAAGTATGTATCGAATGTTTGTAATTCATCTGCCATACATTATTTGTGACTAAACCTTTATTCACGAACAATAAATTTTGAATTTTACCTTTTGCATAAAATATAATGGCAAAAAAAAATGAAATTAACATCGTGGCAAAAGTATAGACAATTTGTATATTTACAGAAAAATAACTGTAAATTAATATCGAGTTGCACCCACATTGTTTGCAGTTAGTGCAAGAATGTGACTTTTCATCGAAGAAACTAAATGCTGCGTCCCTGGGGGTCTATTTTGTACCAAACATGTTCAACAGCAGCTCGAAGCTCATTAAAAGAAAAGTATAGCAAAAATTTACATAAACATTGCGACATATGATGTTATAAAGGCTTTCGATTGGATCCAGATCAGAATTACACGCCGGCCAGTTGAGATCAATAGTATTTTCAGAGTTAAACGAAGTTCTTCTTTTGTATGCAACATGAATATACGCATTATCTTGCTAAAATTCATACTTTAGATCAGCTAAAAGTTTTCCAAATGACTAAAAATTAATCTCCAACGTATGTACGTAGTCTTGTGTTGCTTGGCAACCAATGAATAACTCCACAGATACTCGAGCATTAAAGCAAAGTGGGGAAAAATCCTTAAAAAGTCACCTTCTTGTTGTCGACATAAGAAAGTCCCAGGCTCTTTACACAAGTTGTGCCAATAGTATGCCCACACATTTAGGCTATTTAAATTTCACTTTTTTTCGTTACTGAATATCATAGCGTACCATTTGGGTCCATTTGACGTATGTTTGGAACTTCATTGCATTCCCGCCAATTTGTAACGAGATTTTAAAGAAATTTTTTATCATTTTCATGTAAATTGATTTACCCGTTTCTTTAATTCATCTACGAATCATGTCCGTCGACACAGAAAGTCCTGACTTACTTTTAATGTGATTAGCAATCATTATTTGTGTAAATGTCAGTTTCTGGATTATTTTGTCATCTCATTTTCTCGTCACACAAGATCTTCCAGATTATGTTTTGTTTTGAAGGAGTCATCCTTAGACTATACTTCATAGATAGACCACTTTCAATGATTCAATGCTGCCGAAATTTCTGCAATAATCTTCCCTTTCCATTTCAACTTATCTACTTCAATTATCTCATCTAACTGAGTATTTTTACCTCGTGGCATCTTCACTAACTGATGCTATATCGAGGTATAATTAAATACTTCAGACATGTGACATCATAACTTGGAAATTTGCATTTTTCCATGAACAGTTGGCTAAAAATCAAAAAACTGTCTAAACTTTTGCACTGTGCATATTTAACTTTTTTCAGTTAAATTATATATTATCTTATATTATAACTATTATTTTTATTCTACATTGTTTAAAATATATTTGAAAATAAGTATAGTCATTTGTAAAACTCACGTGTTCGTATTTTTTATTTAAAGGTTAAAAAACACCAGTGTCTAAACTTTTGTTGAGCACTGTAATCGTAATGAAATAATTTCGAACTTCAGGAAAAGCATAAATGACACTGCTAAATTACTCTTGCATCAAATAAATCCTGTAACATTTTCAGATCAAAGTTTTGCAAATTATTTTATCAATAATATTTATTTAACGCCAAGAATTGTTAGTATTTCAATAATTATTTCAAGATCATGCATGATATGAATATTTAAGAAAAAATGCTCTGCTTATAATGCATATGTGTTTGACAGAAGGGATTAGATATAAAAAACTACTTTAACATATTAAAACATACGTACTTATTTAAAATGTATTAAATTTACATTTTCATGATATTTTGTTTTTACATACCTTAGTTTGATAACATATACTTTTTGTTGTCTTACTATTAGTTCTTTTATTTGCTTAATTTGCTTGTTCAATAAAAATTCATCATAATTTGTTGACGTATAGTGAAAGAAAGAAATTACGTTTGTTCTTTGATAAGAAAAGAAATCCTTGCCGTCAGTAAATTGCTGTCAAACTTTCAAATTACACCAGAACTAAATTTGTTTTTCTTGCGGGGAACATTTTTACCTTTATCTGAAAATTCATTTATTTATGACAGGTCTTAGAATTTGATTAATGACCAAACAGTTCTTTATCTTTATTTTCTTCCGTTTTGCATAAGTTTATTTTTAAATAATGCCAATGAATTAAATTTAATGAGACCGAGCTAAATATTTTCTGCTCCAATTCGTGTTAATTTTTTTTTAGTTGTAACTTTTAACTGTTATGTTATTGCTATTTTTTTCCACAGCTGAAATCGGTTTAGTTAACATATAACTGACAAAAATAATGTGTGTTTCCGACTATTTTTCTTTCCAATTCAACTGTTTGCCGGTCTTTTAAAAACAGTGTCATCTCACTTATTTTAAACTTCTGTTTTTGTTTCTCGTTTATTTCATTCGCGTGTTACTCAAAAAACACACGTTGTGAGTTGAAAAAAATTTATTTCCTAAACTTCATCAAAAAAAATGTACTTAAATAAAATTATACCCAGAAAATTTACATACTTTTAGTAATTTTCATCTATTTAAATTATTTTGGAAGCAAATCGTATTCCCTAAATTTATTATATTTATATTTCTTACACTTTTTCTTTATTATTATAAATAAAGATATTTAAATGCATGCTTAGACTTTGTATTGTTTCTGGAACCTAGAATGCCAAAGATAAGACTTTTCTTTATGTTGAAATGAGGACATAATTAGAAGGAATGAAAAAGATGTGTGTATATGAAGTATGTTTGCATAGATACTTGCATACCCATTCAATGGGAAAGAATATGGAAAATATTAAACACAGAAAGGAAAATTCAAAAACAAATAAACTAGGAAAACATCCTTTTTTTTTGGGGGGGGGGGGGTAACTTTATAGAACAATTGACAGTAAAGATATGAGATATCACCGAAATTTTTCGGTCTGGGTTCTAAAAATAACAATGTTATGCTCCTCATAATGTATCGAAAAATCTCAGACTAATTGAAATAAATTAAGATATCCAATAAATCGAAATAAAATAATGCAAAAAGTAACAAAAAACGAATTAGCATCAGAAATTTAAAATTGACATGGATGATATAAGCTACCTAATATAGAGGTACGTGTCAAGAAATGGTATGTCACTATTAAAATATTATCTGACCCTTTATTTTTATAAAATAAATTTCATTAACTATTATAATGTTTTAGTAGATAGATTTATGGATGATATAAGCATATTTTTCTCCCAAAAATGATAATTAATCTCCCAATAACTTATCTTCTTAATCGAGAACTTAGTACCATCAATTTAACTAACAGTAATATTTATTTTAGGGACTTCAATATAATTATTCAATTTAATACCGTAATTTTGCGTGTATCCGCCGCACCTCAGATAAGTCAATTCCCTCCCAGAATTTATTTTAAATAAAATTAGGCTTTCTTTTCCTCAGCCTTTATTTGTCTTCTTTTTTTACAATAAAATTTCCCGTCTGAAAAAGACTTAACTGAGCTTAAAGATCTACTTTCAGTATTCATTATATTCATATTATGATGTTTCATTTAATTTTACTAATGTTTTTAATATTACTAATATTTTTAATTTTACTAATTTTGATCCCAGTCTAAATATTTCAATTTACAGACATATTCCTCTAAACTACTGTAATCTAATTAAACGTTTATGTACTTTCCAAAATATTAAACCAAATTTAATAAATTTGAGAAAAATAGTTAAAATAGCATTTCTTTTATTTTATCATGGATGAAATATTAAATAATGTTTTTTTTTTCAATTAAGAGTTTGAGCATTTATTGTATATAAAAAATGTAAAAAAGGGAAAAGAAAAGAAAGGAGAGGAGACGAAAATCGCTGACAAAGTTACATAAAGAGTAAAAAAAAATATGTATTAATATGCATATTACATCCAAAAAATTGTTAAACAACTTTAAAGTGTCTCCCCCAATCCCATTATATATACATATAAATCTGAAATGTTTGAGAGTCAGGATTGTTAGAAAGGTTATAGTACAAAACATTTATAGTACATTAATAAACTTTTCTACCAAAAAATGAACAGACTTCAAAAACTACTGCAAGTGAAAAATGATTTTTTTATATAATAGTAATAAGAAATTAAATTAATAGCGTAGTTTAATTTTTACCATTCATATTATTATATTTATGTACATTAATTTGATTTTTTGGAGTCGGTGCCAGCCAAGCCAAGTTACGTGTAATTTTGAATAGCCACACATCCAAGTACCTACGGGGTTTTTTACGATTTAATATTTAGTTAAAAAATTTAACCTTATTCTTTTACGATTTGCATTGGATACTTATTTTTAATTTTGGGTTCGAACCCCCTCCTGACATACATCTATAATTTACAATATTTTTTCCTTATTATAATTTTTATTAACCGACTTCAAAAAATCGTTAACTTTCAACTAAAAAGAGAAAAATAAACTTTTCTACCGAAAATTGAACCGACTTCAAAAACTACTGCAAAGTGAAAAATATTTTTTTTAGATAATAGTAATAAGAAATTAAATTAAGAGCGTAGTATTTACCATGCATATTATTATATTTATGTACATTAAATTGATTTTTTGGAGTCGGTGCCAGCCAAGCCAATTTCAAAATTAAAAATAAGTATCCAATGCAAATCGTAAAAGAAAAAGGTTAAATTTTTTAACTAAATACTAAATCGTAAAAAAACTCGTAGGTACTTGGATGTGTGGCTATTCAAAATTACATGTAACTTGGCTTGGCTGGCACCGACTCCAAAAAATCAAATTAACGTACATAAATATAATAATATGCATGGTAAATACTACGCTCTTAATTTAATTTCTTATTACTATTATCTAAAAAAAATTATTTTTCACTTTGCAGTAGTTTTTGAAGTCGGTTCAATTTTTGGTAGAAAAGTTTATTTTTCTTGTTTTAGTTAAAAGTTAACGATTTTTTGAAGTCGGTTAGTAAAAATTATAATGCGGAAAAAAATATCGTAAATTATAGATGTATGCCAGGAGGGGGTTCGAACACATGCTCTCTTTCGAGAACCAGAGCTTAAATCGTGTCCACGGCCATCTGACTGCACTCCCCTCGTCGAGCTTATTCAACGTCCATGTTACTTTTAATTTGCAAGAAATTCCTAATTTTATTAGTTTTTGCCTAATTACTAAAAAAGTACTGAACCAATTTCTATGAACCGGAAGTGGTACCAATTTGAGAAACCTCTTTAATTTAACACAAAAACCAAATTAATCGATTGGATAGTTTCGGAGTAATAAGTGAACATACATATATATATATATATATATATATATATATATATATATATATATATATATATATATATATATATATATATATATATATACGCGTCGAATTGATAAACTCCTCCTTCTTTTTTGAAGTTGGTTAATAAAAATTATAATGCGGAAAAAATTATTGTAAATTGTGCATGCATGTAAATTATGTCAGGAGTGGGGTTCGAACTCACGCCCCTTTGTGAGATCCAGAGCTGGCCAGAGAAATCTGGCACCTTAGACCGCTCGGCCCTCCTAACTGCACTCCATACGGCGAGCCTATTCAACGCCGGTGTTACTTTTAATTTGCGAGAAATCACTAATTTTATTAGTTTTTGCCTGATTACTGAAAAGTACTGAACCAATTTCGATGAAATAAAAGTGGTACCAATTCGAGAGTAGCTTCTTTTATTTAACACAAAAACCAAATTATTCGGTTGGATAGTTTCGCAGTAATTGGTGAACATACACAGAAAACAAATACATACGAGTCGAATTGATAACCTCCTCCTCCTATTTTAAAGTCGGTAAATGAAAATTATAATACGTAAAAAAATATTGTAAAGTATACACGTATGTCAAGAGGGGGTTCGAACCCAAGCTCTCTTTCGAGAACCACAGCTTAAATCTTGCGCCTTAGACCGCACGGCCATCTGATTGCACGTATACCTTCCTGACTGCACTCCACTCGGCGAACTTATTCAACGTGCATGTTACTTTTAATTTGCGAGTAATTTTATTAGTTTTTGCATAATTACTAAAAAAGTATTGAACCAATTTCAACGAAATGAAAGCGGTACCAATTCGAAAATAACCTCTTTCATTTAACACAAAAACCAAATTATTCGTTCGGATAGTTTCGGAGTAATCGGTGAACATACATAGAAAAAAATACATACGCGTCGAATTGATAACCTCCTCCTCCTTATTTCAAGTCGGTTAAAAATTATAATACGGAAAAAATTATTGTACACACTTCGAACCCACGATTTCACTCCAGAACCATAGTTTAAACCAGGCGCCTTAAACCACACGGCCATCCTGACTGAATTTCGTTCTGCGAACTTATTCAACGTCCATGTTACTTTTAATTAGAAAAAGAACTTTAAAAGAGTAAAAAAAGCCTTCAAATGTATACTTTTTAAATTAATAGATCGAATTTAATTATTTTTAAAGTACATAGTATAAATTTAAACAAATAAAATGCAAAAACTGTTGAGTCATGTAGAGAAATTGTAAAAGTGAAAATAGAAAACGAAAAAAGAATTAACATTTTTCGAGAATATAGTGTTTATAATTTATGTGCATGTTTATATTTAATCCTTAAAAACAAATTTCAAGTCTTTAATAGTCTTTTTTTTTTCTTTAATTTTTAAGTGTTTTCTTTTCTGTTATTTTTTCAAGCAGATATTTGAAAAATCTTTTAACTATAACCCATTATTACATTGAGTGCCAATTGTTTCACTTAAGTTGCCATTCGTAGAATTGATAAAATAATAAATATGTCTGAAATCAGGATATCAGCCGTCGCATCTGGAACCAATAACATATTTTTGTTTAGATAATAGCACGTATTTAAAACACATATTTCTTTTTAATTTCATTACTTTCTGAAAAAATTAATAATTCTAGCTTATCACAACACATCCACTATACTGACTATTGTCTTAAAATATTGAAAAAAATATTTTTACAGATTGTTTATGAAATTTTATTAATCCCTTCATTATATGAAAAGTTGCATTTTGACTGATACTGCAAGAATTTTATGAAGTTTTCATTGAGTATTAATATATATATATATATATATATATATATATATATATATATTATTTATATTATGCTGCTATTAGAAATCTATTTTGAAAAGTGTAAATAATTAAATGCAATCAAAACGGAGTAAAATAATTATTTAAAAAATATTTATGAAAATATTGCAATCGTGTAAAAAACAATCACAATCATATTTTGTGATTTTCATATTAAATTTGCATCATTTCAAAAGGTAAAAATAATCGTCAAACTTTATAAAATGGTCAAAGTTTACAAATTAAATAAAATACTTTAAAAAATATAATGTAAAGATGTTTTCCCTTTTCAAATGATATCAAGATTTAGTATTTGCCAAATTCCATTTCAAAAGTTATACAGATATACAACTTCTGATTAATTTTTTTTTAGGATTTTTATTTTCTTTTCTTTTATACTTGCTTATTTATACATTCAACTCTGGAGCTTATCCGATTGTAAGTGAAATTTTATTTTGTATCTATCTATTTAACGGGCAGATTTTAACATAAAACGTACGGAGAATTTTACTCAAGTATTATAAAAATATTTTACACCAAAATTTTTATTTGAAATTTTTTAACTTATTTCAGTGTGATTTATATTTATCTATTTTATGAAGAAATTTCTGATTGAATTGACATATTTTCATTCGGTATGGGTCAAATGACTGGTTGTTGGTATATTTAGTTTTAATGCAATTACTGTGATAGACAATTATGCCATTGTAAAAATCTAAATTTAGTTTTTGCAAATTGAATTACAAAAATGATTAGATTTCAGTGAAAATACTACATCTATAGAAGTCAAAAAATTAAGTTATTACTAAAACTCTTACAATCATATTCAACTTAAATTCTACATGTTCATTTTTTAATACGGTTTTTTTCCTTTAAGGGTAAGAGTATAAATATTTAAATCAGTTTAAGCTCTAAATCGGTTTAGGCTCAAATTTTTGATCGAACTAATATTTAAAAATTTAAGCTGAAGAACATTGAATCTAACAAATCATCTATGTACATTTTATATCATCTAAGAGACCTTATAACTCTGAAACTTTATTATTAGAATTCATTCAGAGATTAAATCAGATTAAATTTATTTGATTCAGATAAAAATGAAATTTATTCACATTAAATTTATTTGAACACTTCAATAACTTCTTTTACTATATGCATGCTACATGAAAAGGAAAATTTACGTGTTTGTCAAAAAACTCTTATAATTATTAAAAAATATTTTAAATAAAGACTCAATTTTCACACATAAATGCATAAGCACAATTTTTTTTAAGTACATACCAAGTAATTGAATTACTTTATGAATATTTCGTTTACTTTTGGATAACATATAAAGGAAATGCTCTGGTGGAAGCTTCGTAAATTAAGCACTTCTTTTAACGAGTAATGAAAGAAATTAAACAACATAGAGATAATAACTCTACCATATGAATTATTGTAATAAGATGCAGCGACTGGAAGATTTTGCATACTTTAGCTGCTTATTAAATTTCTCGGTCCCATTGTCATCTAAGACACAACATACCAGGATTATGTGGATCAATTAAAGAGCACGTGAGGTATAAAGCTTGCTGCAAAAGCTATTAAGTAGATTCGAGGTATGTTGCACACGGAAATTAGGTCAGAATATGCATTGGCTTAAATGTTGTTCTGATGGACAGATTTAACTTGTAGTTAATTGTAATAAGCTCCAGCCAATAAATTCTGCTCCGTTGTATATGAGAAGATAAATCCATGGCATGACATCCAATAAACTTGCCTGTACTTTAAACATATATTTGAATTTTACGGAGGTACTTGAAGCAGAAGCTCGCAGGACTAGAAGGTATTTAAGCAACCCATTTAGATTTGTACTTAATAACAATGTAGAGAAAGATAGGTTTTCAATTTAAATAATAAATTACATTGCATAAATAACACACATGAAAAAGGTACGACAGAAAATTCATCATTTCCATTAAAGGTAGATGTATTTTATACGTATCAACACCTTGGGTAGAGATTTGAATATAATCAATCTTCATAACGATGACACTTTGCTGCGCTACACTTCAGTACACTTCTGGAACTGTTTACTGATAATCGAACTACGTTTTTAAGGTAGACTGTCAAGTGTAAAGAGACTTTTGAAATGGAACGCGATGCTATCATGATAGATGACCATTAATAATATTCACTTGCATTCAGAAATCAAATATATATCATAGCAAAATACAACGTTTATTCGTGATCCTCGATACGGGTGATCTTTACAAATCGATTATTTGATCTTTTTAATTTCATTTCTTAAAAATAGAATAAATGTATTAAATCAAAAAGGGTTTTACAGAATATTGAATGCCTTCGTAAATGTCATAAAATTGTATATTTAAAAATCTTTGTAGTTATTATCAAAAGCGATGACTTTTAATTAAATTAGTAAATGTTGTGCTTAACTTTTTCCCATAAAAAGTTAAGTAGGTATTAATTTTGTGAAAAAAAGTAATTCTTCAGATTGGTTCAAGTTTATAGATTAAAATAAAAAGTGTTTAAAATTTGCTATTTTTAAGAAAGAGAATTTTTTTTGTATATTTTTTTTATTATGTTTTGTCTGTATTTTGTCTTTGATATCCGCATAATAAGACCTACATAAACCACTGATCTTAACTTCAAAAACTTGTTTATAATTTGATAGAAAAAGTAACAATAACTGCTTAAAAGCATTTTTTTATTTCAAAACTGAAGATATTGTAAAGTATAAAATTTAATTGCACAAAAATATTTTAGATATATATTCATGCTACAAATTTTTAGACAATATATATATATATATTTTAAACATTACATTTCACATATAGAAATAAAGCTTTTATAATCTAAAAACATGAGTATAAAAGGGCGATATTTTTTACTTACATTGTAACTATAGCTCAGAGACAGAGTTACGAGCAATTATCTGATTTTTAACAAAAGTTAATTAATTGTAAGTTTCAGCATGTAATTTAATTCTTATAAAAATAGTAATTAACAAAATTCTTTATGTCTGTAGGAAACAAGTTTCTTAATTGCACGAAAAATGTTTCTTTTTTCTAACTTATGCATCAGAAATACGAGTTCACATTCTTAATGATTTTGTAATTATTTTTTATTAGATTTTTTCAAATGCATTGTAACTGAATACAAATCTGATAGAAAGTAATTATTTTTTCAAATCTCAAAAGTTTTTAGAATATGATTTTTTAAGGCATATGGAAGGAAACAACAAATGCAGAAATAGAATTTGATTCATTATTATTTTAGGTTTAATAGTACATGCTTCGATAAGCTTCACACATAATTCAATAAAAAGTTCAATGTATAACAATACCACAAGATTGTTGCACTTTTTTTCTCTGGGTAAGAAAAAACTGATTCAGTAGTTAATTTTAATGAATTTGTTTGCTCGTGTTTTATATCCGCATTTGAGTACATGTAAAACAGTCAATTTGAGACTTTAAAATATATTTAACATTTACAGATATTTCTCATTAAAGGCATTAGGGTTCTTTTGAGATTTTACCACATTTTCATGTCGACAAACATTGCTGCAATGATATTTTTAGCTGTAATAATATCTTACGGATCTGAAATTTTCCGACGCACTAAAGGAAAAAAACTATTTTTTCTTCAATTAGCCTCATTATTAGTTTAGGTATTTTCACAATACATATTTAAATTAGCTTCGAATTTAATTAAAACAAAGTTTAGATAAACATTTAAAAATAATTATTCTCCCTAAATTATAATGATATCATATGAATGTGACTTTTATGGAAGACAATAAGAAAAACTGACTGGCATAGGTGTTTGAAATTCTAGTTTGGTTGAAATTTTGAAGCAATCTGGTTTCTGTCCAACATCAACACTCTTTTTTCTTCGATTAGCCTCATTTTAGTTTAGATATTTTCACAATACATATTTAAATTAGCTTCGAATTTAATTAAAACAATATTTAATTACATGACAGTACCATGAAGCTATCAGAAATTTCTTTTCCTGAAAAGTGAAAACTGCTTCGTAAATCATCACTGGTTAATTTTAAAGAATTAATTTTGTACGCGGATATATGTGTTTAATATCACCGGTTTTGTGTAAAACATCCTGTTCGAGACTTTTGAATCTATTTGGCTCGAAATATATTTCATATTAAGTAAACTAAATTTCATCTTAGTTTTTGTCACATTTACATTTAGATAAACATTGCAAAATAATTCTTCTTTCTAAATTATAGTGATATGTTATTACTGTGGCTATTATGAAGACAAAAAGAAACTAGTCGTTGGGTACCACCGTAATACTTAACCATCATGGATATGCCTAACATAATATATGAAAATAAAACATGCGAAAACTATTTATAAAATGCATTGCAATTCCAAAACAAAATTTAAATGTATATTTATTTTAAATATACATAGTAATGTTCTATTAATTAATTGCTGATGAATCAATTTCGATAAATTATATAAAACGCCAAACTACTCATTTTGTAAAAGAAACATCCTTATAACTCCAAAAATAATATACATATTAACTAACAGCTTACTGCGTCGGGTTGAGCGTCTCATTTCCAATTAAAATACATCTTTAAATTGAAAATTTAATGAAATACAGGGTCATGAAAAATCGAAGAGTGTGGGAAACACGATTACAAATATCTCGGCAACTAATAATTCGATCGAATTCATTTTTATGCAAAATTTGTGTTATTTTATTGCCTTTTACGCCCATTCCTTAAAATTAAAAAAAAATTGAACATTTTTATATACCTTTGATCAGGACGAATTTTTCGAAAGTCCGAAAAAAATAGTTCCGGATAATTGAGGTTGCTGACATTCAATGGACTTCGTTCCATTCTAACATACTAAGTACATAAAAAATTTCAAGTCTGTATCTCGATTTTTTTAGAGATAGAGCGTTTACAGACACACAGACAGGCAGACA
This sequence comes from Maratus speculifer, assembly GCA_964019185.1. Classification (NCBI taxonomy): domain Eukaryota; kingdom Metazoa; phylum Arthropoda; class Arachnida; order Araneae; family Salticidae; genus Maratus; species Maratus speculifer. Next base: position 216,767,185 of record OZ025293.1, on the reverse strand, counting down.
CACACAAACGGACGGACGGCATTTTTTTTTTAAATATGTTTTTTGGAACCTCCAGTGTCTGAAACGTGTAAATCCGACAAAAAGAATCGATTTTCAAAACAATTGCAAACTTACCCTATACTACGTATAAGCTTAGGTAAGTAAAAATGACTGAGATATAGCTGTTTAAAATTCTAGTTTGGCTGAAATTTTGAAACAGTCTGGTTTTACTGAGCATGTGTCGAAGATTTACTTAGAATTTAACCGAATTTGTATACCATCTTCATCCACCATCTTGTTTAAAAATGGCAACCACTTCAATGTTTCAAATTGAAATATTTAGGAATCTAAAAGTTTTTACCCCTAAGTATTAGGTTTTTATATACGGATTCCGGAGCATTTTTCGTTTTTAATCTATATTAAAAATAGCATAGATATTGCAGTCTGAAATTTTATGATTATTGTATAATTAAGATTCATATTTTCAGAAAACGTGATTTCTTCCAAATTTACTTTAATTGGTTTAACCATTGTTGTTCGTCTCATATGTTTAAAACTGCATAGTCATATCCTTCAGCGTCAAATTTGCTTCAAGCTTGGCGATGCTTAATGAAATGCTGCCAGATATTCCGAAATAAAATGTTATAAAATGTCCATCCAAAAATAAAATGTTATAAATGAAGCCAACTTTTATATAGCTGACTTATTTGTAAAAAGTCTTATTCAAATTTAGTATTGATGAAAACCAGGATTTAATCTTCAATAATCGGGTTTCAGGTATTATAGCTGCATGTGTTTGAGTAAAAATCGCTGGATTTTTTAAAACAAAGCCTAGGGAAGCTAACTTTTCCTACTCTGCAGTCGGGAATGACTTTTTAAGATTTACGAGCAACTGACAAAAGTGCGTTTTTTAAAATTTGTTTCATTATCTTTTTTGATTCCATAATACACATTTTCATTATTATTTCGTCTGAATCAATAAAAAATTTATTATATGGCAGTAATATAGTGTTATTAGCATGAGAAACCTTCATCGATAAATTAGGGCTAGTTAACTTTAATGAATTCGTTTACTGACGTTTATTTCTGTTTTTAATGTCATTTAGTTTATGCAAGATACTACATTCTAGACTTCTAAACCTCACAATAACAGATATTTCACATTAAAGGAATTTAGTATTTTCTTAATTTTCACCACATTCACATATATACCACAATATCAAAAATATCAATTTCTATATACCAATATCAAAAATATACCACATTCATCAAAGTAATCTAGGGCCTGTCAATTCTGTTTAGATTCCACAAATATTTCCATTTTTTTCAACGTTTGTTATATTTTCAATTCCATGTTGCTCTTGTTATGAGGATCTGTTTAAAAAAAATTTAATGGGTAATACATCATTTTAAATTTGAATAAATGTCTTTATTATTTATACATTCGCTCATAATTTGTATTGCTTTATAATAGTTGATAATTGGTTTATGCTGACAGTTTTTGCAATTTCAAAAAAATTAAATTAAGATCCTATTTATCGCTCATTTTCTGTAACACAGAAATATGCTGTAATTTAATTGTGATAATTTTCCAATATAAATACGATATAATCAATTAATACCTTCCATCTACTTAAAGCACATCAGATTTATTTTTCTGTAACCTTTTTTGTTTGAAGTCGGTTGGTAAATTGATAATGAATAACTGTAGTGGGGAAAAAAAGACTAAGCCTGACAATAATATAAATGAAAATGTTATCAGCATTTTTATTATATTTTTTTTAAATAGCTTTCGACTTAATCATCAATTTAAAAAATGAAATCTGCATGCTTGTTGCATTTGGGCATGATGCAGAAAATATTGAGTTAAGATGAAATAAAATAGTATAATATTAAGTATTTGAAAATATATATTTATTCAAATAAAAAAAATTAAGTATTCTTGTTTGCTTAATTTAAAACTATGGATTTAACGTATTTGATTCTGCTTTAACAAATACTACTAATAATTCTGCAATACAATGATAATCTACTTTTAAAATAAACTATTTTTATCGACAAAAGTTAAGTCATGTAGCTTTGACCATTAAACTTGTTTTGTTTTTCTGGAAGTTTATTTCCATTTAAAATTACTTAAGCTGTGTGCCTACCTTCGGAGCACTTTTTAAAAAATATATAAAATTTTTATTAATTACATGTGTATTTAGTTAAAACAGGGAATAAAACTATGAGTTCAAATAAATTTTAGTGGAATTTTAATTAAGTTTCCAAATTTAGGCAATACTAAGTCAAATTTTAGCAAAGAAGTGCGTTTTTGCAAACCTTCTATAATGAAACCCATTCAATATATTTAATTTTTTTTTCAACAATATATTAGCAAATCACTTGTATTATGAAAGAAAATATTTGCAGTACCTTTTAAATTTGCTAACATATACCAAATAAAAACTTTTTTAAGAAATGAGGTTTTTTGTAAACGTAAGTAATGAAAGACGCAAAATAAAATTTTAATATAGCACACAAACTTATGCATAAAGGTCTATATTTTGGACTATAGCTTTGCTTTTAATTAACACTGAACCAAAAGTAAAGCTTTTTTTAATCCTAAATGTTTGAACTTTAACATAAAATAATAAAAACGAATAGGAAAGTTTTCACACAAATGGCAATTTGAGGGTAGGCACATATCTCAACACAAGTTTACTCTTATTTTTAAGCCTTTGTTTAACTTAGACTATTTTTAATATCATTCTAAGGCATTTTATTTTCAACTTTGAAAAATTTAGATGAGGATCACATATATGGTCTTATTTTATTTAAACCAGAAAATATCTTTGTGACTGCATAATGTAATGATTTTCCGATACAAATAAAATACAATCAATTTACATCTTATATTTATACCTTCCATTTACATTAAGCTGATCCTATTTATTTAACTATGCAAGCTTTAAATAACTTAAAGACAATAAAATTATTACTGTATATGTATAACATTTGAAATGGATTTCGTTTATGGTTCTTATTATTACTATATGTCAGCACTGTAAACTGTATTTCAATGAAATGCTATAGAGTATATTTTTTTAATTAATTTATACATTTTTGTCCCATTAATTTAATTAGAAATTCAATTAGGAGAATTTTTTCAACCTCTTACAGCCTGATTATAGTTATTATTGCTTGTTTGTATTATTTTTTACTATCATTTATTTTTCAAATAAAATTTTTAATGTTTAAAATGCCTAAATTTAAGACTGAATGTAGCTAAACTTAAGTTAATATAGAGAGTTTTATTTTATTTTTTAAAGGGTCATTTTAGTAAATTTTTCACAATAAGAATTCCTTGTAATTTTAAAGACATATCTTATTTTTCTAATAATTTATTTTGTTTATTTTTACACAGAAATTTAAAATTTTATGAATTATTTTTTAACCGCCATCTTTCTGCGACGTGAAGCAGAGAAAACTAATCTTCAAATTTTCATGTAATAGCTTAAAACAAGCTATATTGCTTATTTATGTTTCAGTGCGGGCGAAACATTAAATTATAACCGATATTACGCTCAAATAAATTAATTGACGTCTGCAAAATGTGTGAATAAATATATCGAACTGTTCTTGATCAGTTCTAAAAATATATTTCAGAAATTTAGTCCTGTGAATATTTGAGAAGAATTATACAATAATGTATTTACAATATTATTTTTGCAAAGTTTGACATTTATGCGAGGACAGTGTTATATTCCCTTCAATTTTTCATAATCTTCGTTTTTTCCGGAGGAAATAATCTTTATACTTTAATTTTTAAGGATTTCTACTTTTACTTAATTCTATAAAAAAAAAAATCTGGAGATTTTTTTTTTTACTTTTTTTTAACTGAAATACAACGCAAGGTTCTATAACAAGCTTGTTGGATATCAAAGTAAAACTTAAATATATAACTGAGTTTAAAAAATATTAAAACCAAATCCATTTTTAAAACAAAAAGTATGTTTATACTCACATTACAGGCATACTTTGTAGAAAAAAAGTTTTGTACTTCATGTATGTGTCATAATAACTGTAAAATGCTTTCATTTTTTTCTTCTTTTTATTTTATGAACAGAAATTTCTTTATTTTTTTTATTTCAGAGAAAAAAATTAAATTAAAATCACCATGTATATTTTATTTATCAAATATCTATAACTTTTACATGCAATCGAGCAAGGCGCAATCGCACAAGATTGCGCGTTATCTTCAATCCGATTTATCATCTTCTTAATTGTGACAGTTATTAATATCATTGTTCTATCTAATAGTTTGTTAGAAATGTATATATATATATATATATATATATATATATATATATATATATATATATATTATCTAGAATTAAGATGTCAAAGAAGTTTCATTTAAAAACACTTGTTTGTTTGATGTCATTTTTTGTTTTCTCTGATGTTTTTTAGTATGTATGTACACGAATAAGTTTTATTAAGTACTCATGCTTTCTGCTTTATTAAAAACAACAGCTTGTATGAATACATGTTTTAGTAAGTAAGTGTGCATATGTCTCTCTCGCTCTGTTTGTATATATCTAGTAATGCATATAAATTTATCTATTAAGATATAAATATTTATGTACACATATCTAAAGATAAAGAAGTTAAGTACTTATAATTGTATAAAGTTGATTAGTTTAAAAAGTTATTAAAACATTTTACAAAAGTTAATAAAAATGTTTTAACAAAATTTAAAAAGTAAAAAAAAAAGTTTTACAAAGTTAATTAAAAAACTAGGCTAAATTTACAAAGTAAAAAAAAAGGTTTACAAAGTTCAAAAAAAGGTTTTAATAAATTAAAGGAAAAAAGTAACTTATAAAAAAATATTTTACAAAAAGTAAAAAAAGTACACACACACATACATAATATACAAAACATACCTAAATAATCATGCTCACTTATATAAATACTTTTGTTAGGCATACTTTCTTTAAACTTGAATTTTTTTTAAATATTTTGAAAACTTATTATTATTATTATTATTATTATTATTATTATTATTATTTTGTTTTTTAAATTTTGAAAACTTATTATTATTAATATTATTTTGTTTTTTAAATTTTGAAAACTTTTTTTAATTAACTTCTTAAACCTTTTTTATAATTTACTTTTTTAAAAGTTTCTTAAAACATTTTTCGTTAACTTCGTAAAACTTTTTTATTTATTTTTTTAAGACCTTTTTTATTAGCTCAGTATTTTTTTTTTTTGTAATAACATTTTAATTAACTTTGTAATTTTTTTAATTTTGTTAATTTATTTTTATTAACTTTTTTAAAACCATTTTTTAATATTGTTAAATCACTTTTATTAACTTTTGTAAAACTTTTTTTTATATAACTTACATTTTTTTTTTTTTTTTTTTTTTTTTTTGTAAAACTTTTTTAAGATTGTTAAGATTTTTTTTTCTTTTTACCTTTTATTAAATATTTTTTATAACTTACATTTTTTCCTTTATTTTGTTAAAACTTATTTTTACTTTGAAAACTGTGTTAAAAAATTTTATTAACTTTGTAAAACTTTTTTTTTACTTTTTAAATTTGGTTAAAATATTTTTATTAACGTATAAAAACATTTCATATTTATTTACTTAGAAGGTGTCACAAATAAAAATTAAATTAAAAAGTTGACCTTTCTTCTTTCTTTCTGAGGTCAACTTTTTAATTTAATTTTTATTTGTGACACCTTCTAAGTAAATAAATATGAAATGTTTTTATATGTGAATGAAAAAGGTGAAGTGATTTTGTTTTAGTTTTTGAAAAAACGAAAGCTAACAACAGTTTTAATATTTTTATCAACTTTTATAAAACGTCATTATAACTTTTCAAACTAATAAATTTTATACAATCATAAGCAATTAACTTCTTCATCTATATATAAATATATATGCTTAAACATTTAACTCTTAATATATAATTTTATATATACTTCTAGATATATAGAAACAAAGCGAGAGAGGCATATACACACGTACTTGCTAATACATGTAATTCATACAAACAATTGTTTTAAATAAAGCAGAAAATATGAATACTTAATAAAATTTATTCGTATACATACATAGAAAACATCAGGGAAAACAACAAAATGAGATCAAATAAACAAGTGTTTTTAAATGAAACTGCTTCGACATCTTAATTCAATACATATACATTTTTCTAACTAATGATAATAATAATCTTTCTAACTAACTAATAATAATCTTTCTAACTAACTATACAATTTCTAACTTTCTATCTAATGATAGAACAACAACATGAGATTAATAACTGTCACAATTAAGAGGAAGGTCAGTCTGATTGAAGATTGCGCGCAATCTTGTGCGATTGCGTCTTGCGCGATTGCTCATGTGGCCGTTGACCCCCCCCCCCCCTTCTCCTTACCTACTACTGATGATCATAACTGCCTTATTTGCCTTTAAATGCAAAGTATTTTTCACAACTTGTAGCCAAAGTTTAATTTAAAAGTTTTTGAGGCATGAAAATTACGGATATATGGTGACTAACGATTACAAAAAATACATCAGTTTCATTATTGTCAAATTAAAACACAAGTTGAAAATGTCGTATTCTGGCAAAAGAAAAAAAATTGTATATTTTATACGTTTCTAAATTAAATTAATTTCTGATTGAGAATCTAAATTCACTCATAAAGTGTCTTGGTTTTTTAAACTGTGTTAACATCCTCTTCTAAACTTTCTTCTGCCCTATTTAGAAATAGTTTCAAAACGACAAATGCCATATTTATTCCTTATTTTATTTTCATGTATTTATTTCTTTATTTAAGAAAAAATCCTTAGTTCAAATATTATTTTAATATGCACGTAAACCACATTAGGAAAAATATGCATGTGAAGACTTTACCTTAAATAAATATTATTAAACAAGAAAAATGTACAATTTAAATTTACTTTTAATCTATTTTTCTTCATCATTGCACAAAAATGAATAAGCAAATAAAAATAAGTGTATAGGAGTATTTTTCATTTTTTCCCTACTTCAAAATCTCGGTGAACTAAAACAGCAATTTATGTAATCACGTTTTAAATCATCCTTGACGGAAATGTTTGATGACATAATAGCTTCACATTCCAATAACGACAGTTTGGAAACATTAAAGAGAAATAAACTCTGTTTCGTACCTAGCACAATGGGCTATTAAAATGTTTGAAATGGCAAGTAATGGAAAAGCAAACGCGTTAGAAAATATATATAAGCAAAGACTTAATTTGAAGTAAATTAAGAAATTCCAAAGTGAGTTTTGCATGAAATTTATGACAGGAACAGCCACAGAATGGGAAACAAATCGATTTATGATGCATACATAATACAGATTTTTTAGCTTATTTGCAGATGCAGTACAAAAATAGTTGAAATGGTTTTCAACCACTTTAAAGGACAGTTTTTTTGTAGGATACTGCAAGCATAAACTAGCGAGAAATAAAAAAGAGAAAAAATCAGAAAAGTAAATATTTATTTTTCCTCACAAATCCTCAAATTCTTATGGCAATATCAAAATAAATATATCATGATATTTTTTTGTCGTTGTTATTGCTATTGTTACTGTGTAGTCTTGATAGATGGTCCCTAGACTCGCACAAAAACAAATTTCTTAAGAACATTGCTGTTGTCATAGTGATAGTTTCTGTGTAAAACATGAAAACATTCATAAAAGTAATTCATTAAAATTTATTGTTAACATAGAAGCCGAAATATATACAGAGGAAAAAATATTGAAATATGTACAAAAAGATTTTCAAAAATTAAAAATGCTAGATTTTAAAAACATATAAAGCTCTTCGAGAGCTTTTTGCTAAAGCTACGCCATTATTAAGGAGAAAAGCTCGACGCTGGCTGACTATATTTTATATGTTATTAATCATACTTTTCATATTTTATGTAGTAAAACAAAGGTGAATTTATCATTTACAATAGACTTGATCAGTCAGTGCCGAACTTTGCTCCACTGATTTCCTCCTGGATAATGGTTTTACTTTGGCTAAAAGCACTCGGAGAGGTTTATATATATTTAATAACTAGGCGTTTTAATTTTTGAAAATATTTTTGCATACATTTCATCAACGCCAATTTTCGCAGTTATTTTAATGAATCGTTTTGTGAATGCTTTCATATTTTTTATAGAAAAACAAACGTGAATTTATTATTTCGAATAGACTATATATACTTTATAAATCAGTTTATAAGCGGTACTTTCATTCTAGCTCTTTACTTTTCCAATAGTTTAAACTTACACCTTTGTGTAATGCGGCTTTCTAATTAATATAAGTCTTTAAATTCCACTAATTTCTGTGATTAGCTTCATATTTCTAATTGTGGGGAACTAAAAAAGGAAAAATCATAAATTTGATGTCATGCGTTTTCGGATACTGTCGGCTAAAAAACAGAAAATACCCTCACACGTTTAAAAGTTCAAACTGTATCAGAGTAAAACGAAAAAAAAATAGCCATTAATTTAAGGATTATGATTTCGTTAAATATATGTTTAAAAAATAATTTGGATTGGGCTGCTCTGAATATTTAAGTAGTAAATTCTATAAAAATTTTGAATACGAACACATATTGTTGATACTAGAATACGAATCGAGTATTAAAATTAACCTAGATATAAATTTACGTGATGTTTTTATGGTTAGATTCAGAGATATTCAATAGTAAGAACTAGACTAATTTCTGGGGTAGCCTCGGAAGTTAAGATTATTATTTTCAGGTTGAGATTTTATATAGTCTTTATAACTTATGAGTTTATACGTTACTTTGCAGATATTTTACAGTGAAAAGCATTGTTTGTGTTAAAAATTTCTAAATAAATTATTTGTGTATTCGAACAAACATTTTATACTGCTGAAACATGTATGATTTTTTTGTGGAATTATTATTTCTCTAATAAATATATCATTCCCCAAACTCTCTCCTCTATTCCAATATGGAGACAGCTCCCAAAGCATATTTATTTAACATGTAGTTTAAAAAAATCGTAATACCCAACAGAATAACTACAAATCACCTAACTTTTGATATAGGGATGCGATCAAGTCGACTGAGACATTTTGTTTCCTTACATTAATTGCTCTTTTTTATGTAAATGGGAAATGCAGTTACTACGTAAAAGGTCTTTTAACTTTATAATGGAAAGTGGCTGATTTAGCCTTCAGCGATTTATTAGTTTCTCTAGTTTTTTTTTTTTTTTTTTTTTTTTTTTTTTTTTTTTTTTTTTTTAAGATCATGATTTAAGGTGACAACAACTTTTTTTTAATCTATGAAAAACAACTGATATTAAAGTATTTTTTCCTCGGAAACTACTGAAGCTATTTCAATATATTTTATATCTCCAGCTGTATCGAAAATTATCTCAATGAGTTCACGGCTGAAATTTTAAAATTAGTTAAAACTATATTAGCATACAGACTGATCAGCTCAGTCATATCTTGATTGAAACTACTTGCAGACCCAATTTCAGTAGTTGAATGGTAGATTCCCTATTATGTTTACCTGCACCCAGTCCTTCATTTTGTCATACTTTTATTACTCCATTGACTGCAGTAAAACAAAATGGGAAACATCAAACACCAAAAGTGGTTTTTGCAGATAATTTGCACCAAGATATGACTTGCCAGACTCGTTCCATTTTAATATGTTAATCGAGTTTTAAATAATCCTGGAATTTTGGCCATGAACTCGATGAGATGATGATTTATGCAACAGCCGCTGCCTGCCTTACAAACAGTTTCAGTTTTATCTTTGCATAAAAACGAAAAATGGGACTTTTTTCCTAAAAGAGTCCTTCCTTAAAAAATCATTTCTATAATAATATGGCCAAAAGATCAATGCCTGATAGACTCTATCGTTCATCTTCTATATAACAATTTTATATGAAAAATAGACTGCATCTGTAATACTTCAAATACTCTAAAGGAATATATTCTTACCTATTGCAATTAAGTTTTTCTTTTTTTAGTTATTTGCACTAAAATAAAGGGTGAATAATTTGATAAATTTAATTTTCATAAAAAATAAACTATTTGAATATTTTATTTAAATAATAGAAAAGTAAAATAAAATAAAGCTTTGTAAAATTTAAAAGTTTGCAAACGTGATAAAAAAAATATTATCCTGCTTCATCTGAATTGTAAATATTAGATGTTAAATTCAATATTCATAAACCGTATCATTTAAAATACGGCGTCTTTTCATTACGGCATAATTAAAAAATGTGCGCTTTCTTTTCAGAATATTTTTTTTTACACTCAAATTTTCCTCTTATCGGAGGACGGAACTTTTATGGTTTCTTCCGGCGCAAGTCTTCGTTCGAGTAAAATAAAATAAAAACTCTTGTGAGAAAAAAATAATTGCTAAAAATTCTTTTTAAAAAAGAATTTTTTCCAGCTTCAAATTGACCAAAACTAATTAATAAAATAGGCCAAGAATGGCAAACTTTTTCACATCCGCGTGTCAAATCTTTTCAAAAAAAAACTTTACGTGGCTATGACATTCCAACGACCAATAAATTAAATCTGTCGTATAATAATGAAATTATTATTTTAGATAGTATTACTATTATTATTAAAAAATATTATTTTAGACAATAGCAAACACATACACTCACACACACACACACACACACACACACATATATATATATATATATATATATATATATATATATATATATATATATATATATATATATATATATGGAATTTCTTTTATTGCATCTTAGTTATCAAATAGTTGATATCAGATTCACACTTAATCAGGGTCGTAAACAAAGGAGTAGGGAGGGATTCATTTCTACATGGCCTTAGTAGAAAAGGGTCCTACTAAGCAAATATACATATTTAGGGCACGTAGGGAACCTAAAAGCCAATCTATAAGGAAGGGTTTATTCTATCCTATATACCTGTATCGGGTATTACAACTTCCGTTCATCATTATGTATTTAGTTACTTTAAACAAAATGCAAGCTGAACTAGAGCCATCCGACAAGCGATTTTGACTTTTAAATATTATTCACTATTCTTTTCGAAAAATAATGTCTCGCAAGCGTAGGTAAAGAAAATTGGTCAAAAAAGTTAATCTAATCAGTCATTTTCTTTAAAGTATTCTACGTATCTAAAATTCAAAGTTTCTATCATTTTAACATTTTTGCTTATCGTGTCTGATAATATTTTGTTTCTAATAATCTACAAAGTTTTTCTTACTTGTATATTTTAAATCCGTGTTAAGCTATTTTGGAATCAATTTTCCAACCAATCTAATTTTAACAGTCTAAATTCAAGAGTTTTGTGTAATTGTACCGTATTTTCATATACAACCTTAATTAATACAGTGCCGAAAATATTCTGCAGCATGTGAGAGATTCGAAATTCTTGGAAGAGGCTAAAATGAGTGACTCAAACTTATTAATGAAATGCATTTGATTATTTCATTGTTCTTCTGTTTGAGTCATCTACAGTTATGTTAGTACTTCCATCCGAGTTTAAGAGTAGACGTATTATTAGCGAATAAAAAAATAACTTAATATAAAATAAAGTTTGAGCATTTTTTCACCTCACTTGGTTTTACCTCATTAATTTTTTATAAAAAAATAACTTTTTAACCCAAACATTTACAATTTCTTAGGGTTTTATTCATCTGACAAAGCCCTATTTGCCTGTCATCTATCTGTCTGTCCGTCATAGAGTCCGTACACAAAAACTGTACAAATTATTGACTTCAAATTTTGTATACTTACAGCTAATACCTTATGTCACACAAATCATAAAATTTTGAAAAAGTCTATTTTAAATTTTTTTTCAGTGTCATCCGTTCATTTTTGCAATTTAAATTTTAAAAGAGAACCTTAATTTGAACATTTCCTGTAGACATCATAGCTTGGAAGTAAAGCATCTCGCTAGCATAAAGGAAGTTGTTAGCTCGAACCCTGATGCTGGAAGTTGAAATTTTCATATTAAAATGGATTTATTTTAAAGAAATGTCATGTTTTTTGACAACTTAAGGGCTTATATTATTAGAGTTTCACTCATTAGACATTTATAATATTTTTAATTCTATTTTATTTCTATTTTAAAAACTATTGCAATTTATTAATTATTCAGTATTTTAAATTTCGTTTGAACAATTTTTTTCACTTTTAGAAAATAAAAATTTTATTTATATCTTCGCTAATTTTTTATAATTTCGGATTTTCAAAAAATTTGGAATTTTGGATTTTATTTAAACAATTTCATTTGAACATTTTTAATTTGGTTAAAATAAATAAACTCCTTTCATAATTATTTTAAAATTAAATTTATTGGTGCTACCACAAAAGAATTTAAAATTAAGAATTTGGATTTATTAATAGACAAGTTGCTTTGAAAGAACTATTAAACGAAACTCTCTCTGCAATCTGCGATGACGCTTACCCACTTTTTTAAAATAAATATTCAGACTATAGTCATTTTATTAATATTAATGAATAGTGGAATAAAGATTTTTAAATGTGTCGATGAAAATAAATATGCCAGATTCCCTAATGTAACATAAATGTATTAAAAGATAGAATAATATAAATTAAGACAGACCTGAATACATTAAAAAAAATTAATACGAAAAATTTAAACACTAAAAAACATTTTAAAAATACAAAAGTAAATGTTTCGTCAAGCTACACGCAAGGCCTCGTTAAAGAAAAAGAAGGTTGTATTTTATTTAAATAATTTCATTTGAACATTTTTAAGTTGGTTAAAATAAATTAACTCCTTTTATTTATTTTTAAAAAATATATTCAAGTCTGTCTTAATTTATATTATTCAATTTTTTAATATTTTTTTAATTCAGACGTTAAATGTATGTGTATTACAAACTAACATAAATGTAATTTGTAATAAAAGTAATCTGATTTATTCTAAAGAAAGTGTGAATAATTTGTAGCTCTCTTCCCTAAATTATGAATTTCTAAAATATTGCCTTTTCAAAATATTACTTTCGATTATTCTATATTTTTGCTTTTGTACTTCACGTATTTCGAGAATATTTTCTTAAAAAATCTGAGAGAATTTAAACTGATCAAAATACCCAATTTTACAATATTCAATGAAAATTATTACAACCCTTTACTCTATTAAAACTCTAATAAATATTCTGAAATTATCTTGCATATTTTGATGAAATGTCATCGAATATGAATTAACGATAGGTATTTCACTCGTCCATAATAGCATGCGAATTTGAATTAAATATTATCTCGATACATCTTCATTGTCTTTTTCTTAATTCAATCACTTCAGATGTAAATATTTTCATTTGATGTTCTTCTTCAAAAAATTATATCGTGAATGTTGGTGTAAAATTATTAGAAAAAAAATAGTAAATTTAGAAAAAAAATAAAAACCAGTGTCAAATGTTTTATATATTTTAGCTAAACAGTCACAGATCATAAAGAAAAATATATTCGAATATGGAAAATAGGGAGGCCATTTTTAGTGTTCAATAACAGTGACCTATTCATATTATATTTTTCTCATTTTTTGTTTTCAAGAAAGATACAGTATGAATGGACATATAAAAAACTAAATATACACAACCATCATTATGTTTTAATGATAAAATATAGAATGTATTTGGAAAGCAACAAATTTAAACAAATTTATCAAAACTGTTTCACATTTCCATATTTTTAAAAATGTTTAATTAGATGAATGGCTAATTATTGAAATCATGCAACTACTTTCGAAAATGCGCATTTGAATGGGAAGAAAGTAATAGAAAAAGAAAATTCGTAAAAGTTATGCTTTTATAAGAAAATGCTAACAGAACATCGTGGTCACTCGCATTAGTGAATAGAGCTGTTGTAAACCGCACATATTCGTTACTAAGTAACGGGTATTCTCTAAGATACGAAATACCGATTCTATGATTAGAAATACGACTTGTTCGTCGTTACCGTGTCAATACGCAGCAGTACTAAATGAAACTAACTCCAAACGTGCTTATGTTTATGCAAATCATGAATGTAACCGCACACTCAAATGCGGTAAAAGATGTGAAATTGTGTTCGTAGTCAGGCAATTCGGCGTCAGTTGTTTCCGTATCAGTGTATGTTGTTTGTATCAGTTATTAATATATCTCAAATGATTTGGATTACATATGGGCTTGTTGATTCATTTATTTCTTTTATTATAGAAAGAAAAAGAAATAAACTGCAGATACATTTTTCTGAATCATCAAATGATAAAGCAAAATGTGATTTATATTTACGCCAAGCGAAGTATTCAGTTAAAATGAATTGAACAACGAATCGAAAATAAAAACATTTATTGGTAAAGCATCGTCCATCATATGTTAGTTTCCTAAATTTGCAAAAATTTCGCTAATTTTTCAAAAAATTATGTATCAGTAATGCTTACATCAGTACCGTCTGAAAGAATATTTTCGAAATCAGACTATATATTATCTGAAAGGCCCTCTTCATGAAAACAAAAAGAATGGAAAAAGTATTTTGAAACATAAATCAAAGAATTCTGAAATAATAATGCGAGTGATGTAAGCTGTTGTTTGATACTGATAAAGTCTAAAATGAAATACATTTCTTTTATATGTTATGAAAATTTTCAAGCAATTAAGTATTTACAAGTTTGCTTTCAGTGCATTCTTTTTCCTATAAAAATATCTTTGTACGTGTATCTATGTTTTAGATTTAGTAAAAAAAAATTATGATAAAGACGAATTTCTGGGCTGTATAAATGTTAATAATATGCATAAATGTATAATAATGTGCATAAATGTGTTTATGTTAAAGTTTATTTATTTATTACTTTCTTGTGTATTTTTTATTTTATTTATTTATTTTTATTGTTGTTGTTGTTGTTGCTTATAAAAATATTCTTGTTGGTATGTTTTTAAATTTTCATATTTGAAAAAAAAAGTATTCTTAAATATAAATCAAAAATTTCAGAAATAAAATTGTAATTGAAGTACAAGGATATTTGATAGGATGATCAAATAAGAAATTAAACAAATTTTTAAAAATATTTTTAAATTCTTATAGAAATTGCATTTTTATAATACATTATAACTTTTATTGTAAAATTAGTACGCAAATTTGCTTGTAAAAATATTTGTTTTTTTTTTTAATTATATTTCATAGTTTTATTGTTTAAATTTGGTAAATTTTATTCTTCCTAAATTGCCTTCTCCGATTATTCTTTATTTCATAAGTAATAAATTCTATATTTTAGATATATTATATACAATTTAGCATCGTATTTTAATTTTGCTTGCATTTTTTCATTAAAACTTAGAAACTTAATTTTAATAAAAGTTTTACGTACGGATGGCAGCACATATAGCAATATGTGAGGAGTAAACACAGTTGTTACTTTAAAACAGTAGCTAATTCTTCCTTGACTTCTATACGGTATATAATTAGATTTGTGCAGTTTTGTAGAAAATAAGATGATTGGTAATACCCTGTTTCTGAATAGTAACGGTAATGAATATTTTCTAATGGGTAGCGAGTTCGAAAATAACTACATCATACAGGTTTCATTTGTCCGTTACTTTTACAGCGCTATTCCTAAGTATAGGTCATATTGGTCTTGCATTCAAAAAAAGCTACCTGAAAAGCTATTTGATCAAATAAATTTCACGTTTCAAAAAACCCTAAAAAAGACATGAAAATAAAATATTTTTAGCTTTGCAACAGAAATTCAAGCAACAATTTTACGTATCTGTTGGAGACTTCGAGATATTATTTTAGTTGCTTTCGAAATTATAGTGTAAAGATGTATTACTGAAGAGAGATAAAGGGTATTTTTTTTTCAAAGATAACAAAAGAAAAAATGTCTAAAAAATTATAAACATTTGAACAACACCTATACATTATATTTTATAGATAAATAAACGCATACGTTAAAGTACCATACATAATGAAGTTTAATAATTTAAGGCATTATCAAAAATAATCTTTATAATTTTCGTTGTCTAAAAGGGAATTCACAACATTTTTTTTTTCCACCAGAAATTCTAAAAGATAACATTTGCTTTATTTAATTGCAAATTTTTTGTCATTCAATAAGACAGATAAATTTATTTTAACATAGTAATACCTTGGAGGTCAGGATTTCAAATGTTGTGTATCCCTAGTTCAAAGTTTTCAAAGCATTGTTTGTCTGCGGAATATATGTTTATATATCATTTATACAACACATTCGCGAATACATATACTTATAACTTTTTTAAATGGACACTACATATGCGGAAGACAACAATTTAACAGGTTATGAATTTTATGCTTCCATTGTTAGAAGACAAAATATTATTTTCTTAGAAAAATATATTAATTTTTAGTATGATCATGTAAGGAGTTGCCACAAGCTATTTTTCAATAAAGTTGTTTCTATGAAAATATACTTTTTAATGTGTTGTTCAGAATAACAAATTTGGTTGAATCTGAGCCCGTAAATATAGTACTGATATCTTTCAAATTAGAATAAGAGTTTACCCCCATCAAATCATGGCCGCATTTTTGTATAATTTTTCTCAAGGTGTGAAACATACATTTCATAAAACCATTAAAAAACAGTGAAATAAAATGACTTATATTGTAATACACTTTTAGGGCCATTATATATGCATATATATACATATCATAAGAGTGAGAACATACCATTGAATAATAATATATTTCTTTTATTTCCATGCCTTTTTTTAAGAAATTTTAAACTTTTATGAAAAGGGAAACAAATGTAAAAAGTTTATTTTCTTTAGTCGTATTTCAGCTTTAAATATTACTGAATCCTAAAAGTTTTCTCAATAAGCTTTAAATTATTGAATAAATAGAGAAAATTGAAATACTTTTTTATTCAAAAACATATTCCGTTTGCTTTATTTGAAGAAGTATGCCACGGTATTAATGTAAAACATGTCATAAACAGAATAAAAGTTATACATTCACAATTCAGATGCTAGAGAAAATGTATGAATAAATTTAGTCAGTCACTCGAAGAAACAGCATGTTTATAAATTATTTTACATAATTTATTCAAGTAAGCATGGAAAAACATCAAGATTACAACAAGCGAGTGTATTGGTATTTCAAAAGAATTCTGATTGACGTTATCATTATTAGGCTGTTTCTCGCTCAATATAAGCAATATTTTATTCTTTGCGTTATGGATAAATGTGTAGAATTCAATTTGTTTTCTTTTCGTATTCATTAAGAATCTACATTAATAACACGAAAACAATCTCAAGCTAATTTTAAGCCAATGACAGCATTCTTTTTAAATTTCTAATTTGTATTTCAACATATTTAAAATACTTTTCTATTTTCTATAGGAAAACTGAAATCAATCTCTTACCGATTTTTTTTCTCTTTTATATTTTTTATTTTAATTGTAGATTTATTTTATTTTATTTTTTTTATTTTTTTTTTTTTTACAAGGCTACTTTTTATTTTAGAATCTTCCGAAATTGAAAATTTCCTTATGAGAAAAACTGTAACAAAAATCGAAAAAGTAAAAAAAAAAAAAAAATGCCCGGTTAAAGACCAACTTCAGATATCATATGCAAAAATAATCGTTTAAAAATGTTAAATGCAAACGAGAAATTTGCAAAGAATGCTACTTTTGGCTTAGCATTAGCCCTCGGGCCTCTTCGTCGGCTACCGTAGACTCTTTGTAGACAACAGAATTCCGATTGTATCATTATAAACATATTCATTATCAAAGAAATTAAGTTTCGTTAATTGAATATAATTGTGACTTTTTAAATTTTGGCACAATTCAAATTAAATGAGACAACTTGTTATTATTCATTTTTTACTTTTACACTGTATTTCACAATATGAAAGGATTAATAGTAGGATAGTATGGAATTTGTTAAACATCAGCCTGTTTTGAAAATATTGCTATAGAAAGGATGCTTCAGGGAAAGACTTTTGAAGGGAAAATGAAACGCATTATAGTTTTCGCACAAGAAAATCCCGTAAACCTTGAACGATACCTCGCCCAAACCATGATTTTATCGTGCCAACAAACATTATTAAAACCATACACATTACAAAAATAATTCTTTTTCATATAACTTTCGAATCTTGCGTAAATACGGGTTAGGTTCCCTTAGAAAGATCCCCACGAAGGGCATCCTCCCCTAGGCCTATATTCCTAGAGTAGATAATCCGCCGACACAAAATAAACAAATAAACCAAATCAAACTGAATTATTATTATTATTATTATAAAAAAGTTTACAGTTTTTTGCTTATTTGTCAGTTTTACAAACTTTAGCATGAACCACAACAAGTACATAGATTATCGCCGAAATTAACTTTCGTTAACCTAATTTATAAAATTCAACATTTTTTAGTAAATTAAAATTAAATGAATCATTTAAAACTTTTAAATATTAAAACTTTTATATATTATTATTATTTGCGTAAAAAAGCAATGCAGACAGTTCCTCGTTTATTATATTAATGAGCATTTAAATAAACTACACTGTTAAAAATTTCTGTAAAAATACAGAAAAAAAGTGAGGCT
Organism: Maratus speculifer; assembly: GCA_964019185.1. NCBI lineage: Eukaryota > Metazoa > Arthropoda > Arachnida > Araneae > Salticidae > Maratus > Maratus speculifer. The sequence goes on along the minus strand of OZ025293.1, from coordinate 216,748,624 downwards.
CGGTAAATTTACACTAGTTCTCGATTAAATGTATTTGATTGAGTTTCTCGGTCATCATTTTACAGATATTTCCCTTATCTTATATCTAATTCCTTGTAGGAATTTCTATATCTTTATTTAAAAATATTTATATCTATGTTAAAACTTGTAATTCAAAACACACACTTTTAAAATTCTTTTGCAATGTTATTAGACATATTTCAGAAAAAAGTTTTAGTTTAAAAATTTTTGTTTTATATCTTAGAATAATTCAGAAATTGAAAAATCATCTCCTCGGAGTTAGTGGGGATTTTATAGACAATCGCAAAATTATGATTCTTTGTTAGCAATAACAACAGCTTTTATAGTTCTGTCAGTAAAGGGGTCCTCCCGCTGTCAAGAGGTCTCGGGTTCAAACCCCAAGACGGCTTGGTACAAATTTTGTAAAAATTAAGTGATACGCCAATTCGAATTTACTCGAGAAATTAAAATTCTTTGAGTTCACTAAAGAGTGAGGGATTCGCTAATTTTGGAAACTAAATTAAATTATTATGATTAAAAATAAATTTAGAGTCTTGTGTATCTTTAACGATGTTAATTTATTGAGTCTATGGTAAATTTACCGAATAACTTCTCTGTTATTTAACAGAATTTAGGTTTTTCTAATTTCTGTTATATTGCATAAGACTTAAGATAATGAATTACCAGTAGATTCTATGTGATTTCACAGAAAAAAAATTAACAGTGTATCGAAATATATGTATCTAAATATAATATATGGCATGCCCATAAATGAAATATAAATAATCTAGAACATTGCTTCAAGATGTTCTTTTTATTATTATGTTGAGAGGTTTTTTTTCTTCACTAATTCTAAAAATTTTATCTAAAATGTTTTATTTAAAAATTTCTAGTGTTTTTTGTTTTAAAGATTAATTTCGTAGAAACTGCAGTCAAAGATTTGAAAGGAAATGAATAAATGTTGCCTATTTTTTGTAGTTTCAAACATGTGAAAAACATTTCATTTGAAAAAAAATTAATAATGGGATACAGTCATTCATAATGCATGAGAAAAGACAGTAACCTGTAAGTGACAAAAGGGGAAAATAGATGTACATATTTATACATTCTCCAGGAAAAATTATGTACTAATCAATAAAATAATCTTTAAATAATTTAGTTAAACCTTAATGTTTACATTAAAAATTCGATATATTTAAGCCATTTCTTTTAAAATCTCTTCAAAAAATACTTGAAAACTCGATTTACTATTTTAAAAATTTGCATTTTAAAATTAAGTGTAAAATTTATGCTTAAAAATCAAAAACTATATCAGTAAATTTTTATTTAATTTCCCATAATGTAAAATACGTATTATCTTTTAAATAAATGTTTTTATGAGAGCTATTAATTATGCATGGCAGATCAGTTAAGAGCGACAAAACGTGAAGTGACAAAACGTGAAATCAGGTGTAGAGCATTACACATTCTCCAGAAAAATCGCATAAATAAAATTGATTTTAAATTAAATACTTCAATGAATGTGATCAAAAAGACAAAATATCTACATGTAGATATACTTATGTTTTATGTTGTTTCTAATGAAATATCTTAAAAAAGGGAAAAGAAAAGCTTAAAACATTAATTCAACTAAGAACATTTAAACAGTTTTAGAGGTAATTATTTTAATGCTGTAAAACTCAATTTATAGGGAAACTTGTATTAATTCATTTAAATAGTATGCTTCTTTGATTCAACAACCAAATAATGAAGGAGAAAGACAAATTATTTGTGATTGTATTGGAACAGGAAAGAGACAAAGAAGTTTAATTAATACATTCGGATGATGTGTAAATATCCGTATATCTTTGGTTCAACAACCAAATAATTAAAGGAAAAGGAAAATTATTTTTAAGCATACCAGAGCTTAAAGTGACAAATAAGTTTATTTTCTAAGACAAACGTTATTCTCTCTGGATAAAACTACATGCATTTATTTTCTGATTTTTAACTGTGAAACTTTACGAAAATTGAGTTTTAAAGTGTTTTAAACATACAAGCTATTGAACATACGAGCATTTTAAGCATGTGTTCTATAAAAACCGACTTAAATCAAACAATTTTTATGAAAATGACAAGAATTTTTTATGAAAATCATGTGAATAAAATACGAAAAACGCTGATATTTCATTGATGATTATATAACTTTTCCTGAAGCACAAGCCTGTACATCGGTTTTCACCTCTTTTCACTTACAAGTAATACTCAAAATTTTATTTAAAAGAAATTCAATGTTTTACTTTAAATTTGAATCAGTAGAAATTTACGCATGTGATAAAATGCTTATTTTATCCCATGACATTCATTTTAAGCTTTTCAACTGTAGTTTCAACAGAAATTTAGCTTTTAAACATTAAATAAATACTTATAGGAATTTTCATAAATAAACGATTTAAATAAATGAGGCAAAAATAGTTTAACAAATAATGATTGAAACGATGTTAGTTAAAATGCATAAATGATCGTTATTAATATTTTATACTAATGATGAATGAATATAGAATTTTAATATTATTTCTAATTTTGTTTCAATGACAGCTAAAAAAATGAAATTTACATCGGTTCTAGGCATTAATCTTCTAAAATACAACAAAGGTTAATCAACATAAAAATTAAATGAAATGCATATAAATACATAAACATAGGTCTTTTCTCTTTGGTTGTAATTTGAAATTCAGATATATTTATATACATTAAAGGATGAAGAACTTTGAACTGTTGAAAATAATAAATAGAAAAAGTGTAGGATATTTTTAGAATAATTTATAATTGAATGACATAAAGCTGCTATAAAACGTTTGAGAATGTTTAAAGAAAATAGTTCTGTTTTGCTCCACACATTCAAAATAAAAATTCAAATTTTATTATTATACTATCACCATAAAAGTTTATCTATCTGGGATATTTTATTACTTTTGAACTTTATTTCAAAGAACATTTTACTTCATTAAATACTTCATTATATATACCTACAAAAAAAGCAATTAAATAATACACTTTTTATAAGTAATTGTGTAACGGGAAATTTTAACATTTCTAATTGATGCATGACATGTTCTCGAGTATTTATTTTAAATAAAGATTTAGATCTGCTTGCATCGTGAGAAATTTATTCGAATCGTTATGTACATGATCACAATTTTGTACAAATATTTATATTTTGACAACATATTTATATTCATCACTCAAACTAATGATTTCAAAATGTATACAAACTAACATCACGCCTTTTATTCACATTGAAATTATGATGTCAATAATTTTGCTCAAAATTATTACTTAGAGAAAATAAAAAATAATTAATTTCAATTGTTGCTTTAAATAAGAGATTTGTTTATACAAAATATTATCATGCATCACAATTTGTTGGACATGAGGGTAGATAAAAATAAATGTATTCGAATTTAGATACTGTTGTCAGTTACATATGTAAACATATATGTTTCTATATAGATGTTAGGCGTACTGATTGTGGGAAAATCCATGATATCATGTTTAGTTCAGACCGAGAAGACAATAAATATTTGGAAAATGTATTTGACAACATATAATTCTCTATTGTTATAAAAAACAGACTGTTATTGTTGAATAACGCGAGAATCGTGTAGTTTCAATGACAAGCGCTAAATGAACCCTCGTCATGATTGGATTATTTTGTGTATTCATATCGCCTCTGAAAGTGCAGTGAAGCATTACTTTGCCATCGAGGTGAACACTTTTACAATTTTCTGAAGAGCAAACATGAGCTTGACTAAAAGCTTCCGATTGTTTGAGAAATGAACTAGAATCATAGAGAAGGAGCATGCATAGAGAAGTGAGAGAAAAAAAAAACGGTTCTAAACACAGAAGAGACTTACCGGGTGATGGGAGTGTGTCGGCAGACGCTTGGCCCCCGTGCACTGCCAGGCCCCCGGTCGATCGGCTGAACAGGAGGACGCGCACACAGCGCCCCCACCCACAGCGCCCCCTCCCGTCAAAGCAGACAGCGATCGAAGCAAAATCTCTGCTGCCCATTAAAACTTCCACGATCCAACAATCTGTAAAATTCACTAGATTCAGAAGGATACTGTTCTCTTCAAATTGTCCCTTCTAATAAACCATGAAAATAAAAAATTTTACTCGCTATATGCGCTTTTCGCCATTTCCTGGAAAACATGAGAGAGGAAAATAGGTGTTTGTCTTTTTTTTTCCAAACAAAAAAAATTTAAAAAGAAAAGTCATCCAACATTTTACGATGCGTAGATAAACAAATAAATAAAAGCAAGATTTAAAACATACTTTAGGTTATTTTTCCTAAGATTTTGCTTTCTTTTATTGTATATTTGTCTCTTTGTTCAACATTTCATGTATTTCAAAATAAATTAATGTATTATCTTAAATGTTATTTTAATGTTTTTTCAACATTCTTATTTCTAACTTACACACATAAATAGAAGTAAAAAACAAAGCTCTGCAACATGCTTCTTAAAAAATATATCAGGAAAAGATATCAGAATGTTCTACATTTTTTTTGTACATACAAATGAAATTTATTATTATTATTTAATTATTTGTCAGTATAAAGAATAGTTCTATTGCATATGTTTTCAAATAGTACAAATTCAATTTTGTAAATTACCATAAACTTAAATTGCCACTAATCGAAACAAAATATTTGCCGTTCATTAAAATTTTTTAGGAAATCAGATTGAATAATCTGTAAAATTTACTAGACTAGGAAGGATACTGTTCTTTTAAAATTGTCTGCGCAAATAAAACATGTAAATAAGAATTCTTATCCTTTTTATGTGCTTTTTATAATTTCCAGGAAACATGGAGGGGGGTGAGATACGTGTTTATATCTCTTATCCATACCAAAAATGAAAACCTTTCTATATATTACCATGTATAAGTTATAAATAAATACAAACAACATTAAAAATGTAGGTTAATTTCCATAATTTTTTTGCTGGATTTGATTGAATATTTGTTTCTTTATAAAATATATCATACATTGTAAAATAAATATATATCTAAAATAAATTAATTAATATCTTCAAACTTATTTTAATCTGCTTTAAATATTCTTTTCTTCAGTTTAAATGAATAAATTGAAGTGAAAAATGAAAACAAATAAAGAAAGTAAAATATCTGGAATAAGCTTCTAAATCTGTATCAGGAAAGGACATCAGAATATATTCTGTTTTTTTATGTATGATTTTGTTTTCTATTATTATTATTTGCAGAAAATTATCATTACTATCGATACCAATCGAAGCAAAATCCATTCTACATATTACATTTTCTTTGAAAATGTCCTTAAAAATAGCCAAAAAAATGATGATATCTGAAGAAAAATGATGTCTGATTGCTTTTATTTTATTGGATTTATGTGCAAAACGGTGTTCTTTATGAAAATAAATATGCAATTTTTATCTTTGATTATTATGTCATGTATTGCCTGAAATATTATATTTTTCAAAGGAAATCAGGATGCAGCTAAACAATTTTAATGAAAAGAAATCAGAAAAAGTTAAATTACATTTTTATTTCTTACATTTTCTATGGCTATTTTCTATTTTTCTAGGCGGGGTATTCTGCATACTGTCGGCTTTTAAAGCCAAAATAATAACTTTTAATAGTATATTTGAGTAATGCAATACCTAGTAGCAGTATCAAAGCAATAAACTTCAAACTGTTGCAAACATACTAATTCAATTAGAATTAATCACATAAATCGGGCTTCGTAACGCATAAGAAATTTAAAATATATATATCCATTTTAATACTACGATTTTTTAAAGTATTATTTGTTTTATTTACTGCAAAACGTTCTTTACTTCGGATATAGCGGCCACTATGTTACGAAACTTTTTATATTAAAATGTCTTTTTTTTTTATTATTCCTAATGCATGCGAACCCTTGATAAATACTATGGGGTTCGCGACTAGTTTGCATTGTGTGGGTCTCTTATAACGACTGTTGTTTATTTAAATGCTAATTAAAAACCTATCTAAAAAATGCGTCATGGAAACAAAGAAGCTTTTTCAAAATTGTAAATTCCTTTCTACGCAAAATCCTTTAGCCCAATGCGAAGTTTAAACATTGAACGAGGGTTTTGTGTTAACTACACTAGAAAAAGAAAAGGTTATTACTACGCTGAATTTAGTTTTATGAAATGCCAAATCAAGTTTAACCCCTTAACTGGTTTGCCCAAACGCCATTCGGGCAAGACGAATTTGCTTATATCATTATTTAAAGCTTTTTGACACCACTATTATTTTGAAGAAAGTTGTCATACTATTGAAAGACGGAAATGTTTAGACTAAATTTTACGAATATTTTATTTAAATAATAGTGGTGTGAGTCAGCTATTTTCAATTTATTGAACGGAAAAGAATTAACAAGTTAAGGGGTCAAATATGCACTGCCTTTTATTCTCAGTACCGAATTAAGTTCCTCATAAATTGATAAAGATAAGATAAAAAAAAGTTACACAAAATAGCAATATTTGATATTATTTAGGCTTCATATCTCTTTGAAATTTTATGTTATACCCATTCATACTTTTCTAGTATATACAGCTATAACCAACCCTACTTTGTTTAGTTTTTTTTACAGTCTTGTTATTCTTTTCAGCACTGATTTTCTTTTATTAGAGCAGTTAACTACTTTGCGATGAGAGCATTTTGCAAAACAGAAAATCTTTTCAATTTTTTTGTACTTGAATCCCGAAAATACTTCAATTAAATTAGGTAAACTTTACAATCAAATATAACTGGTGTAAATAAAGAAGTATTCTGAGAATTTTAAGTGGCACGTATGTAAGTCGCTCGTCCTCAAGAGGCTGATTAGCCATGTGTTTATTGTACGGAACCCTCAAAGCGCGAGTAATACTCGAACTTAACCGTGTATTTTAATTTATTTTTTTTTAATTTAGCGTGATAGCATATAATTGAATTTAAAACAAAATGATTTAATTTTAATTTATCTATGTATGTACTCACTGCTCAGTGTAGGATTATTCATAAAAACGGAATTTTAATTCATTTTGATTAATTATTATTATTATTATTATTTTGACACGTCATGATCAATAAGAATATTTTTTGGAAGAAACTAGCAAGCACATATTAAAAAGTTCGCCGACCCTGATCTAAGGAATCAACAGCAAATTGAATGCAAAAAAATCTTCAAATGATCTGTAACTTTCGCAAATAATTTTATTTCCAACGTGATCTGTTTGCGTGCGTTTTTGTAAAGATAGAACGTAAATCCAAAATGATTAAACATTTATTTAAAAAATACGATTTTTGCTTTTAACGTATAGAGATTGCAACCAAATGTTATGCATTTTACAGAAAAACAGAAAAAAAATGCAGAAAAAATATTATATTGAAAATTAAATTGAATAAATTGAATATTTGACGAGATATGAGCAATTTTTAAAAAATGAGCTTTAACAGCACATGCGCTAAAACATTATTTTTCCTTCATAATTTCATGGGCAGCGCATATAAACATACAAGTTCAATATCATAAAAATTAAGAAAAATATAAGTATTAATATTCTCTAAGTTTTGATTAGACTATTTTTTGTAAGAAAACTGAACTTGTCTTATTTTCAATTTTGCGGCACTGTGTATTTTTTACAGTAAAATGTTTTTTACATCTGTACGGCCTAAAACAATTCATTGTGGCAGGTTCCGTTTTCACATTATTTAAATGTATTTTTATTCTTTTGAACCAAGTTGGAATAGGTTAACTGAATAAATTTGCTGAAAATTATTAAAATATAAAGCCAAATAAATACAGTAATACCTGATATCATGAAATCTCCAAGGATATTTAAAAATATAAAATTTATGTTTTAACAGGCTGTCTATTTTAAGCGTATTGCAATTTTTTTGTTGTTGTTAAGCAGAATTCCTTTTCCTACGCGCTCCATTCTAATAAGTTTTACTGTACTATATATTTTCCATGACTGGCTGTAACATATTCTTATCGTTCTTTTGTATTGCTTTTTCAAAATTCATGCTTAGTTCTGTCACTATAGCAATAATTGTGCGATAAATTATTTGTGACATATGTATATTTTCTATTTTCCATTATTTCTGTTCGGATAGTTAACCAAGCAGAAGCTGTTTTAAAAAGTGTAAAATAATCTGACCCATAATTTCTTTATTTTCCAAAAAGAAAGAAAAAACTAACAAAATCTTAGCCTAATCTGGGCTCACTCTCCCTTCCCCGCAGTCGCAGAATGAAATTCAGAACATATCTAATGTCAGTATGGCCTTTAGCATCTAATTTTTTGACCTCTGAAAAATTTGTTTTGAAAATTGCACCTTGATGTTCTAAAAAACATCAACCATAATCACATCAAAGTGCTAAGAAAAGGGGGTTTTCACATTTGGGGTGGTGTTTGTTTTCTTTGGCCGATTATCTGTGCACGGGTTGGCCGAAAAGGATGAATTTCTTCCAGTGAGAGTCTTTCTAAAAGAACTTAACCCGTATTTACGCGATCTTTGAAGAAAAACTCAACATCAAACAGTCAGACTAAGGAGAGGGGCATGGTCTCAAACTCAGAACCTTCCGTCTATTATCTTTGATAGTAGAAAATCTCAGCTGCTAGTGTATCTATTTTAAGTTATAATAAACATGAATAATAAAAAAATGGCTAACATCATTTTACTGTTTTAAAAATTCAAAACTATTTCCTGATACCCAAAATTCAAAATAGACATTTGACTCATACAAATTTAATTTTGTTGATAAACTACTTTAGTATGGTTAAATTTTTCTTACTTACACATTTGAAGTTATATTCATCAAAACTAACTTTAATGACAGCATTAATATTAAAAGTCACTTAAATGAATCAATGAATAAATGTATCATCTTAATTTTGATTTATCAAAATGCACTTCGTTCAATTCCTCTTATTTATTAACATTCCCACTTTCTTGTACTCACTTCTCTTATACTTCATCTGTTTTCGAAAATCTTTCATTTTTCGAGTAAGAATGTGTGGAATAAATAAAGGTAATGCATGGATCATTTTTCCAAGTTTGTTTCATTTATTTATTTTATTTATTTTATTTATTTACTTATTTATTATTTTTTTGCATTTTCCTATTTTCAATGTCAGCAAAGAGTAAAAAATACCATTTATCAGCAAAATAATACATTATATAAATAGTTTTAAGAAGAAATGCATCGAATTTCTTTTGCACACTTAAGCTTTGAAGAAAAAAAAAATGTGAAAATATCAAAATATTGTCATAGGATATGTTGAACTTAAAATATTATCTTATATATAAATAATACAAAAGGTTAATTTAATAAAAGATATGAAACGTGAATATTTTTCGATTTTCGGTAAATTAGTTAATGTAGAGCTATTTTATTCTAGTTCTACTTTATTTTGGGTAAGTAATGTAAAAAAGTATCTGCAATAATGTAATGCATTCACCAAATTCTTCAGGGAACTCTACTGATTTTTCTTGAAATGTAATTATTTTATCCTTTCTCATCTTAATTATGTTTTCTCGTTCCTTCAGTTATTTGGATCCAATATCGCAAAACCCACGTTTTTCTCCCAACTGGATTGCTTTGTGCGTGAGTTTTCTATAAGGATATTTTAGCTTTCTGTAGGAGTAATAACTTTTGAAATGGCATCTGTAGGTTTTAGTATTAAGCGTCTTGAAGGAAGCCGACTAAAATAAAGGAAAAAAACGTGCACATTTAAGAATCATAAAGTCTATAGATATTATGGGCATGTTAGATATTTTATTCAATACTATGTTATAATAGATTTAATATACAAGATATTAAAACAAGTTATACAGGGTGACATGCAAATAAATAATAAAATATAAAGGGCACTTGTATTCCTTTCAATGTGACAAGTAGATTTAAAATAGCAGAGCACAAGGGAACATTGTAAAAATTACATTAAACTAAATCAGAGTTTCTCTTGGTACCTTTTAATATCACTATTATTATTAATGTTCTAGTAAAATTTGATCCAATTTCATTAACGGTTCCCCATTAACCAAGGAAAAATAATCTAACATCTCTGGAAACTTGTTACCAACAACTTCTATGCTGATTGAATATGAAGATATATTATTACAAATGAATATACTCATTATACTGGGTGTTTCAAAACTACTTGTCAGAAATTTAAAAGCTTGTAAAGCGGAATTTAATAAACAGATTTCGTATAGAAATGTGGGTACGGAAATGCAGCAATGGGGCAGTAGAACTCGCTGTTGGGTTCGGTGTATGAAAATGCTTCGCTGACTTGAATCGTTATTCCCCGCATAGATTTCAAGCAACATACATCTTTACACTAATGCGGAGCTTGCTGACATGCATTTTATGCATGGAATTGCTCAAGGAATTGGTTCACACCCAACGCACGTGCAACACCTCTCGAGCTTGTCGAAAGGCTATCCTCTACTGCAGGCAAAACTGCTTTTTCCTCTACAAGAATTCTGCAATATCTTTTAGTGCCCGTATCATGTTTCAAAGCATAAAACGATCCACTCGCGAGCAACTCTCGATGAACACGCTAAAATTTTTGGCAATCCGGCAGATTCCTATAAATAAATTGTTCCATGTGCACACTTTGAGCATCCGCTTCATTTTCTTGCCCAACACCATACATGAAATGCGTGTCGGAAAGGTGTAATAATGCATGTTGCTGGAAATAGGTGCTGGAAACGACGATTCAAGACATGGAAGCTCTTTTATCCACCTCAACAGTGTTCTCTACTGCATACACGCTACATTTCCGCACCACATTCTTACACTAAATCTGCTTACATAGGTCCCATCCACTTGCTTTTACATTTCTGACATATAGTTTTGAAATATCTTGTATATATTTTTTTTAAATATCTAGTTAATGTAATTTTCAGATTAGCTTAACAAGAAGATCGAAAAATTTTGAAACTGCAGTTTACTAATTCAATTTAGTGGAGTCTGAATGTGTTTGATCATAATGGCAATTTCGTCTTCTCCTTAGAAGTAAGGAGAAGACGAAAGGTATCCCAAAAAGACAACAAGTTTAACATTCCATATTTAAGAAAAATTATTAAGATTTTTGTTCAAAAGCATTACAACAGTATAAAAAATGAAGCAATTTTGTGTGTATTTTCTACTAGTTGTTTCAAATGATTTTTTTCTTTATTTTTTTTATTTTTTTTTTTTTTAGTATGAATGTGTCAGAAAAATTATAGCCTGTGAAGTTTGTTTTCTCTGAACAATTCATATTTATATATCCCCTAATTCTAATTAATTCTGAGTTCAGAACGCTGACCACGCGGCTAAAACTTTAAAGTATAATTTCGACCTTAATATTCAACAATAATATTAAGTGTTGATACTCATTTTTCTCCGAATTTTAAGCTCTACAACATTTGTGTTCACAATGTTTTTGATAGTTAGTTGTTTTGAAATATTGCTACAGTACTTTAAAAAAAGGAAAAAAAATGATTTTTTTAAACTATAAATCTATACGTATTTCCTAATTGTCACTTAGAACGAAGGGGGAAAACATAACATATTCATTCTAGACTTAAATTAAAGGGATTAAAACAATTTCCAGCTTTTATCTATTTAATTCTGAGCTCAACTCCCTAACCAACGGGTTATTCGTGTACTTATAAAAAGAAAAATTTTCAATCCAAATTTCTGTTGTCAATGCGTCATTTGGAAATTAAAATTAAGTAGTCCAAAAATGAATCATTTCCCTACAAGAGGTTAATTTTAACCCTTCATTGCACGGTCTGCCACATCTGGCACATACCTAAAAAGTCCTCCCAGCACTGGCCGGAAGAAAGCGGTAACTTTCATTTTCCTTATTTATTTATTTTAGATCAAGTTATATTACTCAAACATACGAAGCTCAAATTAGTAGAACTCGATTACATAAGATTCAATACTAGTTTTTGTCAATACTGAATATTAATTTGAATTTTTAGAAATTAGTCATTTTTATTCAAGATAGTTTTATTTAAATCAATATATATCTAAGCGATATATGCAAATTTCTTGATAGCATGAAGTGCCTGCTATTTTACAATATGATGGGTAAAACAGATAAAAAGAGCTTAGTCGAAATCTTAATTCATGTGCACATGCACACTCACATCAAATCGGTTGATATATACAAGTGCTGTCGCAGGCAAATTGATATTTTAAAATGTCCCCCACATTAGAAACATACATCAGAACTGCTATATCTCAGCCGTTTTTTGAGATAAAAATAAAACAAAAAACTCAGGAATTCATATATCAAGATCAAATACTTCAGTTTAAAATAATAATAATAATAATAATAAATGGCCGTCTTTTTAAAACAAGATGATTGTCGAAGTTGGCCAACAACTCCATCAAGACTATGGTATGAACTATGTACACACGAAGTTATATCCAAATCGTTTTATAAATATGCTTATTATGGCGTAACAAAATCAGACAGTTTCAAAATATCAGTCACACTAGAAATTGAAAATGCTGTAACTCAGTCATTTTTTAAGATATAAACGAAACAAAAAATGCTCTGGAATCTCAGTATCAAGGTCAAATACATAAAAAAGTTTTTCTCAATTTCTCGCATTTTTTGCACTTAATTTTAAAATTTTTAGCTTTAAAAAATGAATGGCCGCCATTTTCAAACAAGATGGTGAATGGAACTGGCCAATGAACTGGGTTCAAGCATCGGTATTTACTATGTACTCACCAAGTTATATCCAAATCGGTTCATAAACACGCGCGTTATCAAGTGACAAAAATTAAAATATTTCAAATTGTCAGCCACACTGTAAATTCAAAGTGCTATAACTCAGCCATTTTTTAAGATATAGACGAAACAAAAAATGCTCTGGAATATTTGTATCAAGGTCAAATACATAAAGGAAAATTATTTCTCAATTTCTCACATTTTTGTACCCAATTGTAAATTTTAAAAATTTAAAAATTTTTTGAATGGCCGCCATGTGAAACAAGATGGCGGATGGAACTGGACAGTGAACTCAGTTCAAGCATCGGTATGTACTATGTACGCATCAAGTTACATCCAAATCGGTTCATAAATACGCGTGTTATCACGTGACGAATATCAGATCGTTTCAAAATGTCAGCTATACTTGAAATTCAAAGTTCTATAATTCAGTCATTTTTAACATATAGACAAAATAAAAAATGCTCTAAAATCTTTGTATCACGATCAAACACGTAAAAGAAAAATATTTTCAACTTTTTTATTTATTTATTTATTTATTTATTTATTTATTTGTTTGTTTATTTATTTTTTTGCAATTAGTTTTAAATTTCAAAATTAAAAAAAAATTAAATGGCCGCCATTTTGAAAAAAGATGGCGGATTATGCTGGTCAATGAACTCGGTCAAGATATTAGTATGTACTATGTACGCACCAAGTTTCATTCAAATCGGTTCATAAATACGATAGTTACAGCATGACGAAGATTATATATATACATATATAGATGTCAACATTTGAACAGAGGGTGGTTTGGGGTCTAGGGGTCATGATCGGTGAAAATATACCAAACTTTTTCAGATGTCCTTTCCTTCGGATAGCTGCAATAGGTAGCTTTTTTACTTTTTGTAATGAAAGCTACCTAAACCACTATAAATCTCCAAGAATTTGGCCAATATGATCGTTGTAACTGATCAAGAACAGTCCAAAGAATGGAATAATACTTATTTTGTCCATGTCAGATGGCTGCATTTGACAAAATATTTTAATTTGTTCTTCGGGAACAAAAAGAAAATCGATCAAGCTAATAAGGCAGAATTTACTTTTATTATTTTAACTGACTACTTAAAAATGTTAGTATAAATAAAGTTTATGAGTGTTAAGCAGATAAAGGTAATTAATTTAAGGATATTTAATTACAAAATATAGCAATACGACATTTAAAAACCCTAATTGTGTATTGAGGGTAACGCCATCAAATTTTAGCTGAAAATTTAAAACTTTTTTTTATTATTATTATTTTTCCCATTATTAGACTGATAAACAGATTTCAATTTTTTTTTTTTCATAAAAAATAGAAAAAACGTGCAGTGAAGAATTAATACGTTGAGTGCCACCTCGGTCACTGGTGACTGCAGGGGCGTGCCAACGTTGTACAGCGCCTGTGTGCCGAACTACAGTTGACGCCCTATACCCCCCCCCCCCCGAAAAAAAGGAAAAATTCCAAATTCGTTTGGAAAAATATAAAATCGTTCAATATTTCATTTGTGGTATATTTAAGATATTTTCATCGGCTCGGGCAAAACTTTTCTTCATAAATCTACATTTTTCCGTTAATATTACAGCCATTATTGTAAGTCCTAACTTATTTATGTCTAAATTGAACTTTTATTTACCACACTCTTTAGCGTCGAAGATTATTGTTATGCGCATCTAATGTTAATATATGCTCAGATTTCGATATTTTCAGTTTTGTGTTTCGAATTGAGATGAATAAATCTTACAATCATCACAATTATTTATGCAGTATATGATTAGACAGGAGCGAATGCAATGAGTGCATAACCGCAACTCTTAAATTTTGAAAAAATAAGAATTTTTGAACATTTATGACTAAATTTAGCTTATTTTTGTCATCCCTTCCCCCTTTTCTGCCATAACATAAGATTCAGAGTACAAGATAGTATAGATGAAAAGCATTTGTTTTGGTCTAAGGTTTATGACCCGAAAAACGCAATTTTTCTCCAAAAAATAATAGTTAGAAGAGCTGAGAAAAAGATATTACTTAGGCCGCCAAATGTAGACTTTACTCTATGAGTGCAAAAATCGCAGTGTTAAACCGATGCATGGGCATCCCAAAATCTTCAGAAACGTCCGATACTTGATTTCACCAGTTAAAATTTGTCCCATAACTGACGCCAGTCTCTCTAATCTAAAATATCTATATTGAACAGCCTTTTCAAACAAGTTCTGGTTTTACAAGGTTTTTCTTTTCAAGACTAGGACTGTCCAACGCATATTCCGCGGACGTCATAGGGTGGCTTCCTTTTGAATGCTTTCTTGGCACCCATTCGAATGGTCCCTCTAAATAACTATTTTAAAAAATCATATTAATCCTTAAATATATTATTTTTACTTCTTTCTATCTTCAATAGAAGAAAGTATTTAAATCGAAATTTTTTTCCACTTCCGGTTTTTGACGGATTTACCCGTTTTAGGGGTCAGAGATTTCAAAAAACATGCTTTTACAAAATGTATGCCTGTCCGTGTGTCTGTGTGTACGTATGTCGCCATTGCACCATCGAAAAGTGTATGACGATATGCATAGAATTGAACCATTTGTGTGTGTGTGTGTGTGTGTGTGTGTGTGTGTGTGTGAAAGTGTTTGAATATGGCTACTTGATTCTCCTTGAATTTGATCTACCGGAAGGGAGCGTTGCAATACCGATTTTTGTGCCATTTTTAATATTGTACCACCGAAAAATGTATGAAATTATGCATAGAATTGAACCAAATTGTGTAAGCGTTTTGGCTATAGTTAGCAGGCCCTCCTGAATTTGAAAAAAATTCGCCGAAAGGGAGCGCTATCATCGCGATATGTGTTTCATTTTCTCTATTGTACCATCAAAAAGTGTATGAAGTTATGCATAGAATTGAACTAAATTTTTTGTGTATGATTACTTTTGAGTATGGCAAGCAGATCCTCGCTGAATTTGAAAAACATCTGTCTATTGTTCAATTGTCCATCGGTTCATGCACAGACGAAATTTCCCATCCTTTTAATCCAGTTATTTGTAAACAGCTGGTGATAACAGAATAAGGGAAAACTATTAATTTAAATAAATATCATTATCCACATTAATTGGTTCTTACCCCGATTAGTTGACTAAAACAGAAATTTAAGGTGAAAATCAAAGTTGGCATAGTATTGAATTAATAATATTGAAGTATTAACATGTGTAACTAATTTTTTAAAATATTAAAATGTGTGTATGAGATAATAGAACGTTTTGGGATTGGCACATCCAACTAGTTTATTTTGTTCTGAAAAATATATTTAAGTAAATATTTGTTAATTATCCGGTAGAAAAACAGTAAAAAGAATATTTATGCTTCTGTCAGACTTAATGTCACTCTGAGTGACATAACAAAAAAAGCTGAAAAAAAATAAATAAATAAATAAATAAAAATAAGTTATGTACTTATTTTAAAATCTTTACACTGCACAGTAACAACTATTCAACAAAATATTTGTTACAATTCTTTTCATACTTTTCAGAACTAATAATATTTTTTTTTTTTTTTGCGTTGAAAAATATCTGTAATTTTTGTAGAAAAAAATTTATTTTATTCAAAAAAAAACTGTAAAAAAACAATTGTTCTTGTTAAAAAAAAAGGGGGGGTTAAAACTGATTACACGAATTAAATATTTCCAACTGAGCGAAAAATTGACCAGGCTGGGAATCGAACCCAGATACTTGGCTTACAAAGGTAAAGCATTGGCCTTGTAAGCCAAGTATCTGGGTTCGATTCCCAGCCTGGTCAATTTTTCGCTTAGTTGGAAATATTTAATTCGTATGATTACTTTACCAATCAGTTAGATTGTGTTGAAAATAATATTAAAACTGAGTAATTTTTTTCTGTTAAAAAAAATGCGGATTGTGTAACTTTTACAGAAAAAAATATTTTTTTTTTACAGAAAAAAAATTGTTTTAATGAAAAATTACTGATTTTTTTCTGTAAATTGTACAGTTTTCTGCATTGCTGCCAAAGTTGATATGTTATTTCTGTCAATTCGATAGTTTTTTTTTTTTTAATGTAGCTTATAAAGATACAAAAAAATCGCCAGTGGAGCACATTTTAAGCAGTATCAATAAAATAAGTTATAAACTCCCCGTGATAACAAATCAGAACAAAGACAGACTTAACGCATGTTATACGTAATACGTAAATAACTCACCAAAAGGCCTACAGAAAGCGCCAAAAGGAAAAAAATAACTTCTGAGTTATTTTATGCATTTACGGGTTAAAGAATACTTTAATTAAAATCGATATTATTTAAATGGGGTTCTTTTTAATTGCTCCCAATGACCATTATTTAGTGTTAATTATTGAATAATATTAATTTGTTATTTAGTGATTAAGGTTTCTGAGCCCTTTGAAAACCTTTTGAGATAGGTTGCCCCTCTGAAAAATCTAATTTCAAATATACTGTGATTTATATTATTTCTGCAAATTATTTTTACGAAGAGTTTTGAGTCGTATCGGGACTTACGGTTATTACAATGAGATGTATGCCTATGCGCATCGTGTAAAACGCTTGGAACGCATAAGTCTACCCTATTTTTATGGCCTGATTATCGCAGTGAAGGCTTTTACCAATATTTCCAAATAGTAAATTTTATCTTATTTATGGCAGAAATTCCGCAGTAAGTCGAAGATCGCTATTTAAAAACAAAGTGCCGCGACAACGGAAAATGGCCAAATTGGGTCCCTTGAGGGCGCTGTGCCGGCCTCGTCCGTAGCACCATGTAATGGCGAGTATTGGCTGCGAACACGTATAAATTAAGATTTTAAAATAATTAAAAAGAATATTGCTCAGTTAAACTGATGGTATTGAGCTCACAGGCTACGCATACTAATTGTACATTACAGCTTTATATTTTCACGGGTTCGTGCCGTTCGAAAAACAAATTAATTCGGGAAAATGCCTTTCCCCATTTCCTCTTTTTATACTTAATCATTGAACCCCCCCCCCCCAAACTAATCAGGGAATATCCAAAATTCAGAGCAAATCGGATAATCCTTCATAAAAACACATTTATATAATTTAAGAGGAGTTATCCCCCTCCTTTATACTTAACCATTAAACTTCCAAAACTATTCAGAGATTCGCCTTATCAGGAAGAACCTAGATCCAAAATTTAAAGGAAATCGGATAATTGTGCATAAAAACTCATTTATCAAATTTAACGGGAGGTGTAATCGTCCGCATCCTCTTTATACTTAAAAAAAAAGGAACCCCACGGTTAATTAGGGAAGCATCTTATCACTATGAACCTGTACCCAAAAATTGAAGCAATCGATTCATTCTACAAGAAAAACCATTAACATAAATTAAGAGGGATTGTCCCACCGATACCCCATTTATACTTATCCAATGAATTTCCAAAACAAATCAGGGAGGCACCTTATCAGAATGAATCTATATCCGAAAATTGAAGCAAATCGGTAATTTCTGCATGAAAAAGCCATTAACCTAAATTAAGGGGAGGGGCGGTTATCTCCCATTTCTTCCCTTATCTAATGAACTCGCAAAACTAATCTTAGATTTTTCCTCATGAGAATGATCCTATGTCTAAAATTTGAATGAAATCTGATAATTCTGCTCGAAAATCCCATTTATCTAAATTAAAGGCAGGAGATTAGTCTCCCGTTCCCCTTCTTTATACTTATCCAATGAACTCCCAAAAGTAATAATGGGGGTGCCCTCGTCAGAATGATCCTATCTCTAAAATTTGAATGAAATCTGATAATTCTGCATGAAAAACCTATTTCTGGAAATTAAGGGCGGGGGTTTAGCCCCGTCCCGATCCTTATACTTATCCAATGAACTCCTAAAAACTAAACATGGCGCTGCCCTCATCAGAATGATCCTATGTCTAAAATTTGAATGAAATCTGATAAATCTGCATGAAAAACCCTTTTATCAAAATTAAGGGTGGGGAATTAGACCCCTGTTTCCCTTCTTTATATTTTCTTCTTTCTTCTCTTTCGAATGAACATCTAATACTAAGCGGTGGCGCCTCATTCTGATAATTTTGGCGCCTTTCGTAGCTCGCAACTACATGAGATGCGCCTCTGTTTATAAAGGTTGAACAGGTCTGCGTATAAATCACTAATTAAAATACTCAGTAATAACATAAAACGAAATATTTTTATTGAATATTTATAAGCAAGTTTATCTCAGGTAGATATATGAAACATAATTCAGATGTCAAGAAAAGGCGATAAATTTTAGAATAATTAAATTAAAGATTTAAAAAAAAAATTGCTTTTTAACTGAAATTTTTGGCACCTTTACTGCTTTGGCGCCTGTGTGCGCCGCACACTTCGCACACTGGGTCGGCTCGCCCCTGGGTGACTGTCTCTGAACTTTCCTTTTGGGCGGCGTAAGTCACCTGTGTTACAGTGTAAAATATGATATAAGACTATTACTTAAGAAAATTCATTTAAAATTTACTTAATTTACTTAACTTTTATTTATTAGAGGATCATATCCTTAAACAAGAGGCGGCTAAATGGAATGTTCAGTGTCAGACATACGTGGCACTCAACGTATTTAAACTTGTTCAATTCTTTATGCTTCGAGAGCTGAAAAAAAAGAGTTCATGATCATTTCGGAATTCGCCTATACAAAAGAGTGTTGAATATTTTTTAAAGTTTATTTTGCCTTAAGGGTGCAGTACCTACATTTACACCATAGTGCATCGAATATGATAATTTCGTAGTTTTAATTTCAACAGAATGTGCAGTAGTTGAGAAAAGCATACCTCCATATTAATTTTGTCTTAAAGTATCATATAAATATTATTGCTGGTGCCAACGATTGATAATAACGTCTACCATTAAGGGTTTAGTATGGATTAAGGTTGAAATATTTAAAATATGTAATTAGATTAGATTTTAATTAGTTAAGATTAAGAACATGAATTTATGGGGCATATTTTGTTTAGAAAAAGGGGTTTCAAAATATTTGATATGAAAATCGGAATGAAATGCGGCACTTACACTGCGGCACACCTGGAGAAAGGAATTGATTAAAACTACAAAAAATGTTTTGTTGAGTACATTTGGGTTGCTTTAAGCGAATTTTTTAGTTAAAGTAATACAATCACTCAGACAAAAAAAATTATTGTTAAAACTCTTATAAAATTTTAACAAAATTTCATCAATTTTATTTGAGTCTTACTAAAGTCTTGTATTTTCAGTTTGTGATTCCAACAAAATTTTGTTGTTTTGCAAAATTTAAATTGATGTGCAGTAGCCATAACTCTCTGACTTAATTCTGTTTAATTGACTTATATAGATAGCTATAAAGGATTGAGATAATTTTTGTACAATAAAATCTTTTCAAACTCAGACGGATTAACGATGTTATTATTACGGATGAAAATCGTGGATAGACAATTTAAAAAAAATAATAATAATAATATTTTTTTGTTTATTCAAACAAAATTTCCATTGACCCATATTTAAAATAAAAGATTTGTTGAACTAAACAAATTTTTGTTGATTCAACAAAATTTTTCTCTGGGTGTAAGCTTCTTTTCTTCATCGTAAATTAGTAACTTAGAAGAGTAAGGTCTTATGATAATTTCCGAAGAAATTTAAACATTTGTTTACTTTCTCTGGTAGTAACACTTTCAATTTTAAACAAGTAAGAAAAATCATGCATTAAGCATAGATTATGAAACACTAACACTTCCTGAATTCTTTAACAAAACTTCGTTATTTAGGGAAATTAGGTGTTATTGTCCATAACTAAATATGTATTTCAATGCTTTTAAACTGCCCTGTATTTGATCTGCCGGTTGATGCACACTATATAGTGAGGAAATTTAGTTTAACAAGAAAACGCCTAACGGGTTGAAATTTCTCTTTCAGCAATTTATTCTAATAGACGAAAATATTCTTGAATACTTTTGTTCAGCCCTGTAGTTTACCTATTACATTTATTGCATATCAGTATTTAGCTAAAATTTAGTTCATACTAAAATATCCTTAAAACTACTGAAATCACATTTTCAGAAATTATTATCCATAGGCGATCATATACCCAATTCTTTGTGTAGCCCTGTATATCATTTTGTCTATATTCTACGAAAATTTCTCACTAACCTGAAAGCAGTTCAGTGTAAAAATGCTTAACTTATTTAAAAACCATTTTTAAGTAAATTACGCTCATATTCAGTAGCATTTAGTAACTCTTTTGTATAGTATGTTTATTTGTTCTCTTAAATAATACATAAAACAATAACTTTTGTCTGAACTTGTATAGACTTTAATGCACCATTTAGCAATTTTTTAGGTGCGTTCGTAATTATGTAAATACGTAGCACCTATTGTTGTCGCTCAGTCCGTCCGTCCGTCTGTCTGTCCGTCTGTCCGCATATAACAACGCAAAAACTACCCTACCGAATCGTTTGAAATTTAAAACACATAATTATAACATAATTTTGTCGAGTCATTTCAAATTTTATGAATATCGGATGGATAGATAAATTACAGGGACATTCAAAAGGATTCCGTTACATTATGGTCAATAGGGAAAAAAGTTTTAAATGCATTTTAATCGTTTGAAATTTAAATCATATAATTATTGCGTAATTTTGTCGAGTCATTTCAAATGTTATGAAAATCGGATGCATAGATCAATTACAGGGACAATCAAAAGGATTCCGTTACATTACGGTCAATGGGGAAAAAGTTTCAAATGCATTTTAATGATGTTACACTCATTCGAACATAATAGAATTGGCATGAATCTATGAAATATATACTAAAATATGCATTCTGTACAATCTGTGATGGAAAGAATTTTTATTATTAAATTACAGGGCCACACAAAAGTATTCCACTATATAATGCTATACGGGGAAACATGGTTTGGTACGTGTTTTAATTATATTCAATTATTTCACATTTTATGAATAAGATATACGTTGCTGAGGTGTAATAAAAATTACTTCCTGCATATTTACAGAAATGTAAAGATTTCGACTACTATACTGTATCCGGAGTACGCTCTACTATATCAGCAAAATCTGAATATTTTTAAAACTTCGTTAACGTGCGAACGTTATTTGCTACGTTCACGTGCAATTTCCAACTTGTTTATTTGTATGAATAGATTTTTATTTATAATATCTCATGGTGCAATTGTTCAACATAAGTTAACTTCTACAGTGCTTTCGAAAATGTTATTTCATTTTCCATTTTTATGTGCGTTTGTTATTATGTAAATACGTAGCACCTATAGTTGTCGTTCAATCCGTCCGTCTGTCAGTCCGTGTGTCCGCATACAATAGCGCAAAAACTACCCAACTGATTCGCTTGAAATTTAAAATATATAATTATATAATTTTGTCGAGTCATTTAAAATTTTATGAAAATCGGATGAATAGTTCAATTACAGGGAAAATCAAAAATATTCCGATACATTGCGGTCAATGGAGAAAAATGTTTCAAGTACATTTTGATGGTGTTAGACTCTTTCGAACAGAATAAAATTGATATGTGTCTATGAAGTTTATACTATAATATTCATTCTGTACAATCTGTAATGCAAAGAATATTTGTTATTGATTTACAGGGCCGCACAAAAGTATTCTATTACATAATGGTATAGGAAGAACATTGTTTGGTGCGCGTTTTAATCGTATCAAACTATCTAAGAGTTTATGAAATTGCTCAGGATTACTACAAGCTATTTCCTGTATAATAGAAAGCAATAGTATTTACATGGACACACAAAATTTTCGGCCACTATACTGTATCCGAAATACTGTATACTATTACACCAAGATCTGAATATTTTTAGGTGCGTTCGTAATTATATAAATACGTAGCACCTATAGTTTTCGTTCAGTCTGTCCGCATATTACAGAGCAAAAATTAAACAACCAAATCGTTTGAGATTTAAAATATATAATCATTGCGTACTTTTGTCGAGTCATCTTAAATTTTATGAAAATCGGATATATAGTTTAACTGCAGGGACAATCAAAAATATTCCATAACAATACGGTCAATAGGGAAAAACATATTCAAGTACATTTTAATGATTCTTTACATCTTACTACTTCAAGTACATTTTAACATTCTTTCGATATAGTAGAATTGACATGAATCTATGAAGTATGTACTTAAATATACATTCTGTACAATCTGTGATGCAAAGAATATTAATTATGAATTTACAGGGCCACACAAAAATATTCCACTACATAATGGTATACGGGGAAACATTGTTTGGGAGGTGTTTTAATTATATTAAACTATTTCACATTTTATGAAATTGATATACGTTACTGAGTTATAATACTTCTGTTGAGTTACTTCCAGTATAATAGAAGGTAGATAGTATTTACAAGAACACACAAAAGATTTCGACCACTATTCTGCATCCGAAGTACTGTATACTATAACAGCTTGATCTGAATATTTTTAATACTTCGTTATAGTACGAACGCACCTTATTTGTTACACTTTACATGCAGTTTCCAACTTGTTGAATTTACTTTGAAATTTGTTATAGCCTAAAAATTGGGAATTCACGTCGATATTTCAAACAAAATAGGTATTGTGAGGGTGAACTTGGAATAGAGTAGAAACAGAAATAAATTGGTTGCGCCTTTTCATATATCGTCTGCAATTTTTTCTTTATTTACCATAAGCATTTATCGTAGAACTATGATCATTAAAATACATCATTACTGATACTCAGAAATTTTTCTATGCCTTATTACTTATATAGGTCTTTGTTTCTTAATAAAACCTACATTTTCTTAACTTTTAAATTGCACACTTGTTGATTTTTTTTTCCTTTTTTCAGTTTCTAGCAGTCTTTTGTTTGTTTGTTTCGATGTATTGTTCTGAAACTCAAATAGTTTAAAAAAGCTGCTTCTCTAACAAAAATCAGTTTACCATTGTTTTGCGAGAAAAACTGAAAGTTAAAAAAATGAAGATTTTAAGATAGAGCTCTTATTCCTTATTATAAAAACAGAATAAATATTTGGGTGATTCTACGCAAATAGGTCATTTTCATCAAAGTGATGAAGAAAAAAAAATGTCAGAAATTTCTAATTTTTTGTAACAAGACACTAAAAAAGATACCTATTGGCAAAAAAAAAAACTAGATGTATGGCTTAACATCAAGAAAGACTTTTAACACTAGAACAGCCGGAAACGTTTTAGAAAAACATGAGCACCGGAAAAGTTTTTTAACTTATCTATTTAACTTACTTTTTGTGCGATATATACATTTAACTCTTTTTTATTTCCAAATTTCTGATTCACACCGAATCATACGTATTTGAAATTTTTTTGGTTTCCTTCCTGACTTTTGTTTAACTTTTACATAATAAATATTATTTTATACGCCAGTTTGACTAAATATATGATTTTATTTTCATCAATAGCATTAAATTTTCAAAAAAAAGTCTTTTTCTACAAATTTATAAAAATAATAGAGCAATTCTCTCACATAATAATCATTCCCTTTATGAGAGAACATCGAATGAGGAAATGATCAAATGTAGAGTCGAGGGGAAAAAAATAAACACTCCCTACTAAATCTGAAAAAAAAAACAAAAAAACTATCGTAGAAGAAAGTTACTGGTACCAAAGATTGGAAACAAAGTCTACTTTTAAGTGATGTACATAAAATTTGCGTAGAGGATCATCTACATATTAAAACGAGCTCTAACTTTGTTTTTTCCTATAGTAGAACCCAATTCTAATGTTAAAGTACATTGACAGCATAAATGAACTTTACTCTCCTTAATTAGCTTAAAAACAATTTTTCGTACGATAGTTTCCGAGAAAATAATTATTTTAAAACGAGCATATTTTAGGGACTGTATCAAACTGAAATTCGAAGTGCACGATTGTTGACCGAGAAAGCTCTTATCTTGAACAAGGCATCTTAGGTGCCTTCAACAGTCATTCAAGAGTGCTAGATTGCAGAATAGCATAAGAAGTTTCAAAATATCTAATCACTTTGATCGTAAAAAGACCCTTAAACCATCATTTTAGAGTTTTTTAGCATAATTTGAAAGTTATTTGGAAGAAAATTTTGAAATTTTGGATTTCCATAAAACAGGACTTAATAAATCTCAATCCAACAAAAAAATTGTTGGTTGCATTTCATAATTATTTCGAATATTAATTTCATAATTCATATCATGAAATTATAAAAATAGCAAATTCAACGCATTTATGTTTGGGTGTTTTAATATTATTTTTACGTAAAAAATAACACATTAGGAGTATAATTTCAGGAGATATTAATAAAAATATGAAAATGTAATTTAACATTAGTGGCACTAAAGTTTTAACGTTTATAATTCAAAAAATTATCATTCAAATAACTTGAAAATTGGTGTCTAGGCATAGTTTAAACCGACAATTAAAAATATCTTGCTAAAATTTGGTTATTGCCGTAGACAAAAAAATTAATTTGTGTTCGTTTTTATATGTAGATGCCCCCCCCCCTAAGGAAATGTTATGTACATTATTTAAAAGTAGACTTTATTTACAATCGTTCTGCACCAGTAACTTTCTTCTGCGATAATTTGTTGGGGGAGTTGCTAGGGGGTGTTTTTTTTTCAGGACTGTACATTGTGAACTTTTAAAGTTTGTACGCATAAAGTAAAGTTAAAAAAAATACATATTCTAAAACTATCCCATTATTGAAAAATAAAACACCCATTAGAACATTTTTAGAAAATAAATTATTTTTATAAATGTAAGGGAGGGAATAATGACATCATCTTAACATTTGCCCAATCTGTCTATTAAATTATTTCTTACTCGTTAAAATATTTCTCCAGGATGGCCTTTTTTTTCTCAAACAGGTGCGGCTTATGTGCTCAGTACACGTGTGGTGTTTCAGCCTATTAGTACCACCTGTCTCAATTATCCGGAATTATTATTGAGTAAGGGAATGATGTGAAATATAAGTTGCAAAATTTTGCCAAATAAAAATTGGATGTACAGACCAAAAGAATAATGTAAGGTACCCTGGGGTAATAACGCCACGTTAAGGTTCTACCAATTTTCACGGCTTAGTTTTAGATTGTATTTTTCAAACAAATATAGGATCTGATGCAGCAACTCATTGACTATCTATATAAAATAAAATAATTTAATATATATGTATTCATAAAATGTAATGGCGTTTTTTCTTGACCAATGCTATTTGGCGTTATTACCCACCTATATGGGTAATAACGCCATGCAAACAAAACTATGAAATAACATGGAATGAAATAAAATGAAATAACATGTAGATTGCCCAATTCTAAAAATACAAACTCTGCAAACTTAGAAATTGACAAATTGCATTCTAAACTATTGAAAATGTTCAATTTTTTGTGAAAGTGTAAGAAAAATAAAGGTGTGGTGTGGGAGGGGGGGGAGTGAGGCAAAAGAATATCAGATCGTGAGCTTCTTTTTGCTTAAAAAGGACCGCTTAAATAAAAATATGAGAAACATCGCACAGTTTTAACTGTGTTTATTTGAATCAGTATTTAGGATGTAGCTCGGCCACTGTAGGGAATCAACCGGGGTATTAATGTCAAGGATTGGCGTTATTACCCCGATATAGTTATTGTGCAGTACATTTTAAATTACAAATTATCTCGAGAAGATATCGAAAATCTTCAACAACATTTTAAAAGTACATGAAATGCACTACAAATTTATGTAATTAACAAAGTATTTCCGGATAAAAAAATAGTCTTCACATCACAAAACGTATCTCGCAAATTTTAGATCAAGCGTTAATTTTAGTTGCTTGTAAATACAATAAGACCTAAAAATGAAACAAATTAACTTGAAGCTGTTTTTTGTGATTTATATGACTCAAAACCCTTCTGCGCAGAGCACATGGGTGTCATTTACCTGATTAATTCATAATTATGCAAAATATAAGCACTTGGCGTTATTACCCCGCCTGGCGTTATTACCCCAGGGTACCTTAATACTTAGATATAAACACAACTAGACAAAATATACAAGATAGAAACTAGACAAATTAAATATAATTATTTCAGTAAGAAATTATATTTTTTATAATTTTGGGTTGTAGTAATTGCATGTCAGGGAAGAATATTTTATAGGTTCAACAATTACTTTAAATATATGTTTTAGTTAATGCTTAAATTTTATGAGCTAATATAATAAAACCATTTTTAAACTACATGTTTAAAAAAATTCATTAGGTTTCTCAGCTGAAATTTTTTAAATATATCCAGTTTATCATTATGACTTAATGGTGTGAAATCATGCATTTGGCAATGCAAGTACAGGTTGCCAAATACATATTGTCTGATTTAAAAATTTAGATGCCACTCGCGTAAAAATCTCTACGATCACTTAAAATGCACCATCGATCACCAGCATGTAATAAAAAGAAGAAGAAATTACAACGAAGGCAATAATAAATCTTTCTACTCTAAAATGTCATACGAACGCGACAGCTTTTTGATTATCTCATTCTAAACTAAAATGGATCGATCTGCGTAGAATTTTATATTTGACAAGATATACGTATCATTCAAATTTTGTTGAATAATACGATTTTCTTAATTTTATTTTCATGCAGGTTGTTTAGATTTGCTTATAGTACTTCTTTTTTTTATCCTAAAATTTCCATTTTCAACAATATGAGATATTTTTTTCTAATTCAACATGTCTTACTTTCTACATACATTTTTCATATAATATTTAGTACATTTGAATATGTTTGAAAAATTTTAGCTTATTATATCATTTGTCACGCATCATAATCACAGTAGAATTTTAGCTAAAAATTTCCATGTGTTGAAAAACGTCAATTTATTTTATGAGTATATCAGTAAGTATAAATAAAAAATGTAAATCATTTCCATGTCATTTTAATAGCATGTACATAGGGAAAAAAAGTACTCCTGGCTAATTCTGCACTAAATCACTGTTTAAAAATTTAACTTATACCATTCTATCAGTAACAGCATCTGTTTTTAAATGTTATGCGTGAGTTAGAGTTTGGAGAAGTTTTACATAGTAAAACTGCACAAACTTTTCTTTTTCAAATCATAATATTCAGTTTTGAGACTGCTTCCTTTTTTTAGTTCCTTGGAGTAAAACAAACAGAAAAATTCATAATTATACACTTTTTGTTAAATCTGCATACCGTTATAAAGAAAGTTATTTAGGGATATGTTCATAAATTTTGGAAAATAACATTATGAATTTCTAAAGAAAACTACCTAAAACACTCAATTTGATGCTAATTATTAGAAATATGATATATAAATTAAAATTACGTTACTTGAAAGAAAATCGCCTTTGTTGTTCGTATCATTCAGACTTGAATTTGTTATGTTATTACATACGTTTACAATAATATTTTTTATGATACGATTTTGTAATAAAAATTCAATTGCAAGCCATAACTTAGAATAAGTTAAAATAAAAATCGTAGGTTAATAAACATTAGCCGTATGTCAAAATAAAAACATCTTATCTCGAGTCTTAAAGCAGCAATAAAGAAAGTTACATTGTTGGCTATTTCCATGAGTACTTGTAGTGTAAGTCACAGGCTACGATTTTTGGCTACCAGTATTATAGAACAAAAAAAATGTGATTAATTTTATTGGCACATTCTCATTAATTGAATAAGGCCAAGCAGACTTTTTGAAAATAACGGTGGCTAACCAGCATAGCAATTAATAAGTTATGTGACTTACACTACAGAACCCATGGAATTAGCCTGTTAAGTTTGTAAGATTGCCAGTGAATAATGTTACACTCTTCCCCCTAAAAGCAAATTTTTATAGACAGCTTGCAAAAACGTTTTAATATTTAAACTATAAATTTATCTGTTTGTTTTAATGTTGTATATTGTCAGAGACAGTTATATATATATACAGATATATATAAGATTTTAACCTTCTTACCACCGCCAACTGACATGTCCATTCTCTAAGCTGTAGATTACACTACAGTAAAAAAATATTTAAATTAATATAATTCGACAAATATAATCCAGTTTTAAAAAATTAAGTAAAAAAATTAAGTCTCAAGGCTTATATGATAATACATAATAAAAATTTTATGTCGTGTTGAGAAAAATACTTTTTTAGGATTTTTAAAAAATTAGACAGAACATTACAATTTTGCTCTTTTGCTCGGCGGTCGGGGAGTTAAAATATGTACAGTAAAATAATTAAACATCTGTTCAAAAGTTTTTTATTTATTATCGAAATAAAACCTCGTCATAAGATCAAAAATTTAGGATGTCTTAAATTTTTGGTTTTGCAAAACCTCCTCTTGAAAGCCTTTTGTGTGCCTTTATAAGTTATCTTTATTATTTTCCTACCTGATGGATAATTCTATAATTTTTTTTTTTTTTTTTTGCTCCATTACCATTGGATGATTGTGCATTTCAAATTTCTTTTGTAAGTATAATATATATAAAGAGAGAAGAGGGGAGTGTATATCTATCTTCATCATTAAGAGCGCACGACATATCAATTTTTAAACGAAGTTTTTGAATGTAGATTTTGTTTTAAAAAATTTTTACTGTTCAGGAATATTGTCAATATTAGCGCTAGTCTTAACATCGCATACTTTAGAACTAAATAATTCTATAAACTCCGTAAATAATTCTATAAATAATCCCTAAATAAAAGCGACTAAATTTGTAAAAATAAATAAAAATAAAAATTCATAAATGCATAAATGCATATGTACAACAAAACTTTCTCTTTTGTATATTTGGCAACGCCATTATGAATAACAAATGTACTAGCGCATTATAAAAAAAAAAGCATGAAAATAAAATAATTGAATTACCACTGCAAATAGAAATCAAATTTATCTTAAAATTGTCCTAAGAATGTCACTTATGAAAAGTTGCAAAATCTTTGGCTGAATAAATGGGGAATGCATTATGAAGATGCGCGTTAGTCAAAAGTTTTGCTGGCATTTCTCCAGTAAAATCCCGCTTTACATATGGATGAAAAGCAAAGTAATCTGAGAGATATTTGCGTGAGAAAATCATTATAAAACTCATAAGATGTTATTTATGCAAAGATATAACATTGATAATTCATTTTATTGAGCACTGGAATATATTTGTCAGAATAAGAAACGCCTAAGGATATAGTTAGATAAAGTAAATTATCCATTTAATTATTTGTCGCAAATGAAAGCAATACAACATTATGAGATGTAAATCTATTAGATGAAGTTTCTTAAAGACTAAAACGCTTCAACAAGATAGTTTTTGGCATTAAATGTTATGCAACAAGATAAAATCTTCAGGTAAATAATTATTTAAAAGAAATGTAATTACAATTAGTATTAATGTATTGTCGTCTATGCATTAATAACACGCAATCGATTCACATTGTATTAGTAAAATAATAATAAACACGGCGATATTTAATATCAATATGTATTCACTCAAACATCCGCTACATTTGAAATATGGCGCAATTCCAAACCTTTTAATCACTCAATACGAGTTTTATACATAAATGCAGTTATAAACTGACAAGCAACTAACCTTGCGGACATTTAGACTTATAGGATAAATGCGCACTAACAAATTTGACAAAATGTTTTATCCTTGATCCCATAATAAACTCTTCTAAATAATTAGTAATGAATAAAATAAAAAAATGCTTTCAGTGAATTTATAAGCAACTAAGTAATCATATTCGTTTATGCAGAAAACAGGAATAGCATTTAACTTTTATGCGCTGGTGGTACTTTAAAGTGTCATAATTCTTTTTATACTAATAACAGTACTTATATTATACCTTATTATATGGCCCACATATGCCAACATATCTTAATGATTCTTGAGTTTGATCGCAGACAAACGTGTTTCTAACCGGAACTTTTATTTAATAAAAGGTTTTTAAACGACATCAAATAAATACCATGTTGAAAGAAGGAAAACACATTTTTTTTTTTTCGAACACTTATTGATTTCAAACTTGTTTGCCTTGATTCGACTCCGGAATAATTAACCCCTTGAGGCGCAGTGTTACCGGGTCGGCAACACCTAAAGTTCCCCTTGTTTAGAGACACAAAAACTCCGTGAATATTTCAAAAACTACTCTAATGGCTACTTTAAATCTTTCTTATGAGTTCTAGATGGAAACACCACAGAGATCAAACTCTACTGTTTTTAAATAATAGGTAAAATGTTTTACTGTAATACGCGCTTCACAGCAATGCTCTTCTCACTGCGCTTATCAATGCTTTACTTATGGGAGGTTACCACTTCGGCAACAGCTGTATAATTAAAATGGTTAGTGCAATCTTTACAAAACAATACCAGTGTACTCCTCTAGGCCTAAATAGATTGCCTAACTTTTTTTTCTTTAAATTCCAACTTTAAAGAGTAGTGCGCCGGAAAGGGTTAAGAGATATTGGCATCTGTGCTATACCCAACCCTACGTTATATAGTTTTCTACAAAGTCTTATTATTATTTTACCAAAGATTTCTTTCAATAATATAATATAGTTAATGACTCCTATATTTATTGTTCAGAACCCTCTGAGTGCGAGTAATATTCGCACTTGACCGTTTAATTTCTTTCTTTTATCTTTTTTTTAATGAAATGAGTGTATTTTAAATGTATTATTTAAAATGCATGTGTTTTAAATTAAAAGTCTGTATTTTAATTGAAATAAATTCATTACGAATGATCATGATGAGAACATTACTTGGCAGTTTATCGTCTGCATATGGCTAACATAAAAACAGCGTAAGTTTGATTTAAACTTTAAAACTAGTCAGATGTGGCAATCCCAAAACTTTCTTCTATCTTATGCATACTTCCTTAAAAAAAATGCTGCATAGCATCGCCACCGGTTAGGTAGTTTAAATCAAAATCTAGTCAGCAACAACTTATGTCAACTTATTACTGAATCTGAAGTTTGATGAAAATCCGTGCACTAGTTTTTGAGATAGTGCTATTGCGAAATCTAAAAAAAAAATCTGCATAACAGTGCCACACGTTTGGTGATGTACACCAAATACTAATCAGGATCAATTTTTTATCAGGTGCTCACTGAATCTGAAGTTTGATGAAAATCCATGCATTAGTTCTTGAGATAAAGCTATTACAATAATCACGAATAATGGACCATGGCAGCGCCACCTGTTGAGTGATTTGCACCAAAATGTAATCAGCTCTATCTTATATCTAGTACTGACTAAATTTAAAGCTTTATGAAAATCTATGAGCAAGTTCTTGAAATTGTGAATAATGCAGCATAGCAGCACCACCTGTTGAGCGATATACACCAAAAACTAATCAGATCTAGTTTATCTCAAGGTCTAGCAGAATCAAAAGTTTTATGAAATTCCGTACATTAGTTCTTGAGATAGAGCGCCTACTAAAGTTTTTTCACATACAGATAGACATTTTATAAAAACATGTTTTTAAAGTTCCTTGAGCCCTAAAACGTATAAGTCCGGCAAAAACCGGTTTTCGAAAATTTTCACAAATGCAATACTTTTTTCTTGTTAAAATAGAAGAAAGTTAAAACTGAAAAATAAACATTCAAGTGCGAGTATTATTCGCGCTTAGAGGATTCCGTACAGTAAGTATATGACTTATTAACTGCGTTATTAAAAAGAATTGTTGCTAAAAAACAATAAAATTTTGTAAAAAACTACATAGTTGTAGGATTAGGTATAGCTGTATATGCTTAGAAAAGAATGAATGTGTGCACCATAAAAGTTCAAAGAGATTTGAATCCTAAATAATAATAAATATTCTGTATAACTATTTTTAACCACTTGGGGACAAGTGACTTACGTGCCAATTAAAGTACTCAGACTACTTTATTGTTTTCACCAGTTAATTTTAATTGCAAAGTTTACATTATTTAATCAGAGCATTTTCGGAATTCGATTACAGAAAATCTTTTGTTTTGAAAAACCGGTGATAATAGATTAAAAATTAAACAAAGTGCTCTTGTCACGAAGGAATTAATTTTATCTTAATCTGTTTTTTTTATAATAAATTTAATTCGGTACTAACAATAAAAGTAGTACATACTTAAGCTTTATTTGGAATCTCATAAATCTAAATTCAGTGTAGTAATAATCTTTTCTTTTTACAATGTAGCTGAAACAAAACCTTGTTTAAAGTTTCAACTTAGTATTGTACTAAACGCGCTTAGAAAGTAGGTCGCAAATGCGCAACACTTCATTGGTCGTGTCACGTTTTTCCAGAAATTAACTTTTAAAGACATGGGACACGTATTGAGAGAGCCACTGAATGCGAACTACTCGTGAATCCCATAGTATTTATGTGATTAATTGTAATTAAATTAGTTTGTTTTTAGCAATATGACGTTTATCGCAGTTATACAGCTACTGGACATTGCATTACACAAATATATCCTTAAAATTTGTTATCTAGACTTTAAAAGCTGGTTGCACATAGAGTACGCCGTCCCTGTCATTATGTATGACCAAACCGTCTGTATCTTCAATGGTTAATATTTCGGCTAATTACTGACGATTTCTTTTGAAAATTATTACCAGCAAAGATTTTATACTTATGCTACGATAGATACCTCCACCACTCCTCAGCACCTTTGCTCTGTGACCGCAAATCGACATTTGTGTGGAAAGAAAAAATGCGCTTTCCTCAAAAACTCTGTGACCTAGGGCAATCTCTTTACGCTGTAAAATATTTTAGGAACGTTTCACATCTGAAGAAAAACGTTTAATTTCTGAAAAGAAATTTCAGATTTCATTTTATTCCGTTTTGAATTCGGAACATCTCAAACATGATCGGAAACCTTTCTGCTACTATCTGTATTTTCAGCTATTATCGTTATTAAATTAAAACGTTTCGTTCTCAAAGTGATTTTATTCGTTTTACAAAAGGCAACTAGTTGCCGTTTCCAAAATGGGGAACATAATTTTTTTTTTTTTTTTTTTTTTTTTTTTTACAGTGTAGTTTTCCTCCAAGGTTTATATTAATGTCTATAACCTTTAATTTTTCCATGGTTTTAATTTCAATAGATTCGGAAATAGATGGGGGTAAACATATTTTTGTACTGTATTTTTGACGATATCTCTAAAAATGCAATATCTAAAATTAAAAGAAATGCATTTTTGAGTTCGGCGTTGTAAAAGTTTTCGCACGATATACAAAGACTTTTTTTTCACGTAACTTAATTAGCCTCTCTACATTTTTCGTAAATATATTTGTGAATATTGAATAATCTGTAAATATGTGAATCAATAGTTTTATTACCTCCCCGCAATTTGAAATTTCCACATTTCACAGTTTACGAGCAAATTAGCTGTGACAGACAGACACAGAAGTGGTCTCATAATGGTTTCGTTTTCATTTTATAAGCACGGAACCCTAAAAATGTTTGAAGAGAAAATTAATATCAAATGCAGTAATATGAACGACAAACATATCCATGGCAAAAAATGTCGTTGTAGTAAGCGAAAATATTTATGTTCATTTTTAAAAATTAAAAAATAATAATAATTTTGATTGCATGGGAAAATATTAACAAGTTTTAATTATTAAAGCCAGTCATCTCAAAAAATTTGAATAAAAATTGTTATATTTTTTAAAAGGTAGTTTCATTTCGTTTCTAAAACTTAAAGATTAGACATCATTGAGTCAATGTAACATCATTTCCCCTCTTATATTGAAATTAAGATAG
Source organism: Maratus speculifer (assembly GCA_964019185.1). Classification (NCBI taxonomy): domain Eukaryota; kingdom Metazoa; phylum Arthropoda; class Arachnida; order Araneae; family Salticidae; genus Maratus; species Maratus speculifer. The sequence goes on along the minus strand of OZ025293.1, from coordinate 216,714,101 downwards.
GAAGGCTTGAAGGGTACATATTTTTTATGCTTATTGAAGTACGTTTGTAAATGGCAATTTGGAAAACTGATTTTAATTCCTCGTTTCTTTTAGCTTTAAACGTATACAAATATAATACATTTTTAAAAACAGCTTTTTTATGTTTATTTTTTTAAATAAATATAAACACTTATGGGATGCAATAAATACATGTACAAATTTCATACCAAATACACTCAAAATGCAATGTTGTAGTATAATTTTCCTTGTGTTCTTTTTTATTTTAAGAAGAGTTATTGACCAATTTCCGCGATTTTACTTTGCTCCCTTTTACCCATTGGTTACCGTTTCATTCTTTCTTATGACTGAGGTCAAGACTTCAATAAATAAAAAATGCCGTATTGTCTCCTTTAAAATGTGATAACAAGATGGTTAATTATATATACCGTAATTTCGGGTGTATAAGCCGCAGATCAAACAATTCTTTTTTGACCCAGAATTCTTTAAGAAACATACACAACTAGTTAGATCGCCGTAAATATTTGTCTTCAATCACTAAATAAGATTTCTGGGTCCAAAAAGAATTGTTTGATCCGCGGCTTATACACCCGAAATTACGGTATGTTTATTATTGAAAGTGAAATATTTATCTGAATTAATAATGCAATGTACCTTGTAAAGTGCAGTTCATCAAAAAAAGTTCATCTTTTTTTTCGTTTATACTTAAAAAAAGATGAATTGAAGATGCCTGTGAATAAACTACATACCTTTCTTCCCCCGCCCCTCTCTTAGTTTTGGTCCTGAATGTGAATAAAAGCTCTTTTTCTCTTTCTATCACAAGAATCAAGATACTTATTGGTAACAATGTTGTATTAGATATTGTATTCATTAAATATCAATTTTTTGCTAAAAGTCATTTAATAAAAAATGTCAATTTGTGGAGAATCCCTTATCATTCTACCGTTTTAAGAGAGCAAAGTAAAAACAGCTTTTAATTTTCACGATATTTGATTGGATTTTTTTTTTTTTTTTTTTTTTTTTTTGAGTTACTCTATAGAATTGACTATTAAATGATGTAAAAAAAATCGTTTTTATCTTACGCGCATGCGCAGATAAAAATTATTTCATACAACTACTTATATTTCATAAAATATTTAATATATCTATATTCCAATTGCGCTATTTTTTTTTCTACTACATTTTGCCAATTTCTCTGAAATTCGCGTTAAATTTGGTCAAAAACCCTGCATGATATAAACGAAAAACATACCAGAATTTTTTGATCCTCTACTAGCCCACTCAAATTACAATTTGTCGTACACGTTACAAAAAAACTATTCAATATTTTGACTTCAAATTAAACAGAAAAATAAAATATGATCTGTAGATTTGCAGAATATAACTTTTTTTACAGTAAAACGTTAAAAAAATATTATTTTAATTAATTTATTTTACATGCATTTCCAATACGGACGCATTTTAGCAAATAAATAAAAAATGAAACGCGTATATTTTCAGAAAAAAAAATATAAATCCATAGAGTAAGTAATTATAGATAGAATCATCATTAATTTAATAAATAAAATATGTTTTCATTATTCAGCAAAATCGTTTGCACAGATGACACTTAAACATTTAAAAAAAATTGTATTAAGGAATTTTTTTTTTTTTTTTTTTTTTTTTTTTTTTTTTGTAAAGTGGCAACAAAAGAATTGTAAACAAATAAAATTAATTGTTAAATTTGTTATATAAATGAAAAATTAAAAGAATTGCGTGAACTTGTTGCCTCGATTCAAGCTCTTTATAAATGTACTAAAGGAAAAGTTGGCCGATTCAGAAATGACAAATGGACTTCAACCATTTCTTACTTTATCATTTGTATCGAAAGTAATGTTACGTTCTTATTTGTGCATCGAAAAGGGTTTAGTGAACGGGACTTTAAACTTTGTTGCACATATAAAAGAAAATCACAATCCACCAGACCAGATATCGCGAATAATCATGGATAAATTTGAATACTATAGTAATTTAACTTATAAGAATTGGTGCGTAGCAATTCCCCCAATAATTGAATTCTGGAAAAATGGAAGCATAAATTGCTCAAGGAAAGGATTTCTTCTGTAGTTAGCTTTTGCTGGTTACAATTTATAAATCCCAAGGTTTAACATTAGATGAAGCAGTTGCAGATATTGAGGATATATAGTCACCAGTTGGCTTAAAAACGTACGTAACGTTGTCAAGAGTGAAAATCCTTCAAAATTAAGCATTCAATTGAAATTTTCCTTACGAAAAATTCTACAATATCAAAAATTCTCATGCACTAACATGTATAAAAACGAAGAAATTAGAATAAAAAGTTTTACAGTTAAAAATTCATAGTATCGACAAGAGCAGATTTCAAATGTTTTTCCAGAAAATAGGATTTTGAAGAAGTAATTTTCTTCAAGCTCTCTTCAAATATATTATTCTAAAATAGCTATCGAAGATTATTTGATGTTAATTACAAAGATTGGAAACATGCATATTTCAAACAACTTTAAAAAACACCAGTGGCTACTAGAAATTGTAAAAAAATCTTTAAAAGAATTTTTAGTTGAAAATTTAAAAATATTTTGTAAAAGTTTGCTTCAAAAATATTTTTTTATGCCAGTCTTACATCATAAATAAAAAATTCCTAGGAAATTGATAGTTATTTGGCTGAACTTACATTTGTAGAATTAAAATGCGCCAAAACATAAAATAACGTTTTTGTTTAATAAAGATGCAAAAATAATATTAAAAAATATTGTTACTTTCAAATATATGCTTTATAAAATAATGCTTCGCGAATCCAAACAAAACATGGCTTTTGCTAGTTTAAAAAAATCGCCCTTTTTTCATGAATATACATGCTATTCTTACAAAAATCAGTGTATGTGTTGTACAGTATCCACATATTTGTATTCTGCAACGATAAATCGTTTCGTGCATTTTCATGTAGAGGGTGATCCTAAATATTTCTATTATTCTTTAATGTTTTGTCGGCCCCCTAATTGCCCTGCTTATCAAATGGATGTTGATAAATATGAGGTCAAGCATCATCTTTATAATCCTGAAGTTCCAGAAGAATCCGGCGAATATATTTTTAAATATTTGACAAAATGTCAAAAATTGAAAGTGTGCAAATACATATAGGTAGATAGTGTATAATAGGAGCTGACGCATTTTCTCGAATTTGTCATCCGAATTGGTACACAGTTGAAAAACCAAGCTAATTTCCCCCATTTGGCAGCCCCAGCTCCAGCCGTAACCTTCGGAATTGTCGAGGGTTACGCTCCGGCGCGGTAGATTGATGCTGAACTGGGTACCAATAATCCGAAACAAATTGGATTTACGGAAACGAGGCAAACGAAAAAGACAGGCTACCGCAGTTCCATGCGACGCATCTTTTTTTACATACCTCTGGAGCCACGTGATAGTCGAATGCACCAATGAAGATGCACGAAAAGATGCGTAACTCTCGTCTTTTTCGTTAGCCTTAGGTACAGGAAAATTGTTCCTTGAATTTCCCTTGAACTAATGCTTAAGTGCCATTGAAATAATTATTAATTGTAAATACATTTGGAAATTTTAGATATTCAAATTCGGATAAGTTTTATTTTGACAGAACACAAATGTCACATGAAATCTGAAATTATGCAAAAGAATAATCATTCTGAACAAATTCAAAATACATGCAATGCAATCCGTTTGCACGGCCCTTTCTTGAATCTTCGCGTCCTCAAATAAATAAAAGTTAAGTAAATTTTAAATAAATTTTCAATAATTCCATAAAACAATATATATAATTTTAGTTTTATATCAGATTTTAGACTGTCAGACATCGGTGACTGACGGGGCCAAAAACGGAAAGTTCAGTTTCCGTAACTGATGACAGGCGTGGCATTCAACTTGTTAATAATACTTGTGTAAAAATTTGTGTTTATAAAATGAAAATCGTTTAGAAATATTTCACTTTTTACTTTATTATGGTTTAATAAGGCTTTAATGAATGGGCAACAATAACGGTAACAGACTTATCAGTAAGTGTAAAAAAAGCACATTTTAATGAAACATACATAACTAAGTTAATATACATACATTATTTAGGCATAGATTCAAAATTTGTTCATTAAAGAATACTCAGAAGAAGACTGTTTAAATGATAAAGTGTTTCTGCCAATAACAATATAAACAATATATATTAATAGTCATTTAGACTAACTTAAAAAAAATAATAATTCACTTATCGTGATCTTCAATGAAAATTTAAAAAAAACAATGCTTGACATAGCGAATTAATTAATTATTATATTTTTTCAATTGATATTTTTAAATGAAACAGTCTAAAAATTACATTCTACTTTTTTAATATATAATTGAATAAATACACAAATTAATAAATTCATTATGCCAAATATTTTTATTTGGAAATTTTCGAAAAAATTTAAAGTAAAACGGGTAGTCCTGGATCCTTGAAACTCTTACAGATACTTCCATCCGAGGTTTCCACGTCGACCCCCTTCGCAAATCCTTTCGGACTACTACAAGGGTCGACCACGCTTCCCCCTCGCATTTTGATGCTTCCGGTCAGTAAATTTATATGTTTTTTTAAGTGTACCGAAATGATTGTTAATAAATTTGTTTTTCATGCAATAACACTTTTCAATTAAACAATCCTCTAGCAAATATTTTTAATAGAATAAATTTTGAATTTTTACCTAAATAATCATTATGGCATGACAGTAGCAGGTTACGGCAGCTTTCGGCTTGGTTCCGTTTTTAAAAAAAAAAACTTTTTTTGTGGCCAACTTTGGGTCTAATTTAATTCTTGATAATCACAAATGGCAAGATTAAAGCTAGCTTCCGACTAGCTTTCGCTTTTAATGGCCATTAAAAGAGTAATTGCTGCCAATTTGAGACTATTTGGCCTTTTAGTAAAAAAATAGTGGCATAATTAGGGCATTTTGATGCATTTATGGTAAATTGTATTGCGTAACTATTACGTCCGGTGTGATACTTTTTTGACAGAGCCGTCACGGCAAAAGATAGTAGGCCCCCCTTCAAAAACGTTAGGGCAAAGCTAACGAACCCATCAATGGCCCCGCAAGTTCTGAATTTGTTGGGATATGTGTTTTTCTTCGCGATCGTTTGTCAAAATTCACGTTTTTTTAAGCGTTCGTTATCCAAAATTCGAGTTTTCTCCGCGATTATTTGACGAAATTCGCGTTTTCTCCGCAATAATTGACAAAATTCGCATTTTCATCCCATCATTTGACGTAACTTGACTTTTTTGCGATTCTATGACGAAATTTCCCATTTTTTTTCACGGTCCTTTGACAAAATCCGCGTTTTATCTGCAGCCTTTTGACAAAATTCGCATTTATTCGCAGTCCTTTGACAAAATTTGCATTTTATTCGCGTTTATTTGACAAAATTCAGATTTCCTCTACGATCCTTTAACACGACAAGAGCCTTTTATGAAATTTTTAATGTTTTGTGTACCGGTTTTAAAAACAGAAACTTTTATCTTATTAAATCGTGAAAATGATCCGATTAAATAAGGCAAATTTTACAGTAAAATTTAACTGGTGGGGATAAACAAGGATTCTGAAACCTTTTGCGGCACGTATACGTGTCGCTCGTTTCCGAGGAGTTAACGATATTTAATTTTTTTTTTCTGCAAACAATTGACGTTCTGCAAACAATTGATTTTTTTCGCCATTTGTCAAAAATTGGGATGAATGTTTTAAGTCCAAATTTTTGGATTAATGACCGATTTTTTTAAAGGTTTTTGGGAAAATTCGGAACAGAATCCCCCCCCCCGCCCCCGCTCCTCTCCGTCTTTTCCTCCTTACGTTATGGCAGTTTATGGCGTGTTTGTTTTCAACACATTTCAACATACTTTTTAACATATAGAAAATTATAGAAATTTAAGTCACCCCTTCCCCGAAATAAAATCCTGCGTATGTTTTGTTTGCAATAATGGCTCTTGAAAATACGTCACAGAACGACTGATACTCTAATCTGGTACACAGATTAAGTATTTACACACAGATAAGACAGTTCCATAAGCTCAATGGTAACCGAATCCTAACTTCAGAGCCCCTAGTGACAACAGGTGCAAACGTTTCGGAACATAGCAACAGGCAGTTGTTGCTTGTCCTCTTTGTATAGTATCTATCTTTTTTATGTGTCGCTAACGGGTGTATTTGTTTATGTTTGTTTTTGTTTAAAATATAAAATGTGCTTTTTTTATCAAGCAGGTACTATGAGAGTGGTTACAAGAAATATAGCTACGAAAAGAGCTTTTGCAAAAAAATCAAATACAATAGACGCTTTCAGTCGTGACGTCAGGTATGACGTTTTGCTTGGATACTGACTCCAAACAAACGGTTTCTATACTGTTTTTTCTATTTTATTTGCATATTACAGCGACATTTTTCAGCTATATATAACAGACACATGTTTAATGCTTTATGTGCAATGATACCATTTTCTACGATTTATATTTAATAAGAAATGAAGCATAGCAACCGTTTGTTTGGAGTCAGTATCCAAGGAAAATGTCATGGCTGACGTCACACTGAAAGCGTCTATATCAAACTTTCTAACAGATAAACGCGACGGTAAACGTGTTAGACGGCATATTCACAGTATCCGCAAAGAAACTCTTCGGGAGGGTTGAATTCTGATAGGGATTGACCGACGCGTTTTCACGTAACTTGGCGATAATTATACTTGACGTAGCGATAGACGCTTCCGTCGAGTTTGATTTCCTTCGGAGCCGAGTACAAAGTAAAAATTTGTGTTTAAAAACTTTTAAAGAGTACAGCTTTCAGTAAGACACGTTCCATCCAATGCAATGCTGCAAGAGAAAAGTTACTTTGGACTCGGTTCGGAAGGTTGGTTGATGGTTGGTTGGTTTTTGTCGTCCGATTATCTACGCTAATGGGATATAGGACCAGGGGGAGTGCCCTCCGTGGGGGTCTTTCTAAGGGAACCTAACCCGTATTTACGCAAGGTTCGAAGAAAACCACGGAAAACTCCGAACGGTTAGGCCGACAGCCGCGATTGGGTTCGAACCCAGCACCTGCCGTCTACCAGTTGAGATGTCAGAACCTCTCGGCCACTGGTGGGGCCGGTTCGGAAGGAAATCAAACTCCTCGACGGAAGCATCTATCGCTCGCCAAGTATAATTATCGCCAAGTTACATGAAAACGCGTCGGCCAAACCCTATCAGAATTCAACCCTCGCAAAGAGTTTCTTTGCGGATACTGTGAATATGCTGTTAGACGATACGATAGAGACAGTGACAGTTTAACTTGCAGTTTATGTTGAAGATCTGTGTGTTGAAGTTCTCGCCTGTTCCCAATAGCGGTGCTAGAATCGCCCCGGTACGCATATTTCAGATGTGTATATTGCTGGGACGATTACTGTTTCTAAACCAATAGGAGGCCGTCATTATCACGGTCAAGTACACGCCCACACAGTTTGATTGACAGGAACTCGTGAACAATTGATCGTGTGTGTTTATTATTTATTTGTACTCGGATTGTTTGAATTTGTACTCGGTAATTAAAAATTAAAGGTACGAAAGAGATTTTTTTTTCAAAATGACTGAATTTTATTTACTTCAGTTAGAAATTATACTTCCTCTGATCCTGAAATAAATAAATAAATAAATAAATAAAAATTAAAGTAAGAATTTTGCTTATACGGATATTTTCGCAGAATACTTTTTTTCCCATTTGTTTAATATATATATAAATCATTTTGGAACGATATTTAGAATATTAAAAGGGTTTGAAATATTTTTTTTAAATGTCTTATTTATTAATAAAAGACAGCCTCCAATAATTTAAAAAAAAAATCACCAACTGACTCTCGGCCCGCGATGGACTCGAACCCATATCCTCCGGTTTCAAGCTCGACGATCTAACCATTCAGCCAGTCAGCTCACTTTCATCCGCAACAGATTATCGTTATAATTAGCACCATCAATTGTCCACGAGTTCCTGTCAATCAAACTGTGTGGGCGTGTACTTGACCGTGATAATGACGCTCTCCTATTGGTTTAGAAACAGTAATCGTCCCAGCAATATACACATCTGAAATATGCCCCCGGTACGGTTTTTTGCTTCTCTGTCGTATCTGTGTGTAATACTTAATCTGTGATCTGGTACACATCTGGAACCAGGGCCGTAACTACCGCCGGGGCATTGCCCCGGGGCTTCAAGCCTAAGAGGCCCCAAACTGATGGTTAAAAAAAACTATTAATTTTAGTTTCTAGCCTAATTTCCTATAAAATACCCAGCATCTAGCTAAAAGTTAATAATAGGAAAAAAAATCAAAGTGCTAGAGTAAATGTTTTTGCGTGTCTGTCGATATACTCCGCGAAATGTTCGATATACTCCATACACTGCAAAAGCAGCTCTAGAGCAGACAGCAAACAGGACCGTAACTATAAACTTGGGGGCCCCGGGGCAAACTAGTGAGGCCCCTCGCGCCCGGGGCAAATTAAAACTTTGCCCCGGGCACAGTTTTTTTTTCTTTCGCACACCGCTATTTAAGTGTACACAGTATGATAAGCCCAAATAGATGAAAGATGTATTTAGATTTTTTTATCGATTTTATGTATTTATTAATAGATAAGAAGAAAGATTTTCTAGAATTTTTTAGATGCTTTTTATATTATTCAACCGATCAGATGCCCATATTTTCTTCCTTGTACTAGCTTCGGTGGGATCGGCAAACTTGCTGGCGCGACATGACACATTCTGCTGTCTGCTCTAGAGCTGCGTTCGCATGCGAAAAACTTATGGAGTATATCGACAGACACGCAAAAACAGTTACTCTAGGGCCCGCCACACACTAGGGAGACATGCGTCAAAAATCGTGAAACATGACGCAGTCAAACCGGTTTTTTCTTTGTTATCAGGGTGAAATTGTCGCATGTCTCATGTTTTTTCGCTCAATATCTCACAGGTGTGTGACGGACTTACACTTTGATTTTTTTTAAATTATTATTACAAACTTTTAGCTATGTGCTGGGCATTTTATAGGAAGTTAGGCTAGAAACTAAAATCAATATTTTTTTTAACCAACAGTTTGGGGCCCCTCAGGCTTGGGAGCCCCGGGGCAGTGCCCCAGCTGCCCCGGCGGTAGTTACGGCCCTGACAGCAAAATGTCGAGTTGAATGTGTTATATTGCGCAAGCATGTTTGCCGATCCTATAGAAGCTAGTATAATGAAGAAAATATGGGCTTCTGGGGATTGGTTGAATAATACAGAAAGCACTTAAAAAGTTCTAGAAAATCTTTCTTCTTATCTATTAATAAATACATAAAATCGGAAAAAAAATATCAAAATTCAACTTTTTTTTTTTGATTTGAACAACGTACATCTGACTTGTATGCTCGACATGAAAGCCTGCTTTTAAGTCATCGTCATATACAGGGACGAGATAGCACAAGGAAATATTGCATCACAAGAGAAATACAACCAGGAGCTCCACACAAAGAGTGTGTGCAATGGAGCCAGTGGAATTCGAACCCACAACCTCCTACACTCGCAAGCGATTAGCGGAGTGGTGTCTTAACCACTCAGCCACGGAGGCCCAAAATTCAACTTTCAAAAGATTTTTAAACAAAAACGTATGATTAAGGCCGTGTTCAGCTGACACAAATTTTGCGCGCGCGCTCAGAAGATTATGCATGGAGTAGGTATTATCGAAGAAGGGAATTTTAAAGTTATTCAATTATTGCATCATATTTATGGTTCAAAATAGGTAAATGCACATGCTATATACCTTTATCGTTCCAAAACATGATTTTCGTAACAGAAATACATACCTGTGGTCACTCAAATAAAATCTAAACTATTCCGGAAAAGAATCACGTGACCTATTTCATCTAATTAAGCCCTATCAGCATTTAAAATATGACAACCAACCTTGATCAAAAATCGCGCGCGCTACTCAAAAAAATATATGGGTGATTTGATCACTTGATTGTGCATTTTGTGCTTCTGTTTTATTAGTTGTACTTTGCTTGGTAGGTTGATTGGTACAATTTAACAATTCAATTGAGGGTCTAAAAATTTTAACTTTTTAACAATTTTATTTATTTATTTAAAAATGATTTATTAGTTGCTTCATATTTTTCGCGATAAATAAAATGCTGTTATCAACCAAGAATGTGATATCAGCGTATTATAAGATTTATTTTTAATCTAGTATACTGAATGTATTTCAATGGAATTTGCACTGTTAATTAGAAAAATTTTCAGAGAAGGTTTTAGTATAGATATTCCTTATTTAATAATTGCATATTTTAGTAATGTGTAGATAACAGACTAAAATGCATCATAAGATAGGGGAAACAAATGGCACTCAAAGTCATGTTAATATAACTCTTAATATAAGCAATGTACTTATATAATATTATCAGGAGAAAATTTATAAACATTTTAATCATACTTTATTCCTTTCAAAACTAATATTTTCAGTTTAAAAAATATACATCTATTACATTTTGCTTTTTATAATATTTTTATTGTGTATTTTAACACTATAAAATATGATTTGCATCTTAAACTTACGTCTAAAGTATATATATATATATATATATATATATATATATATATATATATTTTAAGAAGAAAAGAAAAGAAAGAATGAAAAACATATCATAGTTTATTCCTTACAAAACTAATATTTTTAAAAAAGATATCTCTTTAAAAAATATATAGGTGCAGATATCATAGCTGCCAACATCTTCCGCTTTTTTGCCCCGAAAGAATTTTACAGAAAATTTTGCCATTTCAAATCGCCATAATCAGCTGATTAAATAAATCAAAAAATTCCATTAATATTTTCCGGGCTAAAAAATCAGAAGAGTTGAGAGGCAGCTTTTGAGGCAGCTATGAGATATTTTTAGTTTTAAAAATGTATATCTATTACATTTTGCTTTTTATAATATTTTTATTGTGCATTTTAATACTATAAAATATGATTTGCATCTTAAACTTACTTCTAAAGTACTTAAAAAAGAGAAAAGAAAGAAAGAATGAATGAAAAACATCAAGAAACTATTTTACGCATATACGGATATTTTCGCACAATACCTTTATTTATTTATTTATTTATTTTGTTGTTGTTCATTTGCTTAATATGCATATATAAATCACCTTGGAACGATACTTAGAATATTAAAAGGGGTTCAAATGTAAAACTTTCTTCGGTACTTCTGTGTTGTCCCGTCGACCAATTTCGCCAAATTATACAAATCGCCAAACTTAGAAATACCCTTTCTTGTTAAAATACCCTATTTTCTGGTATTTAAATAAGTATTTTATTATTGTAATAGAAATATATGTGCTTCTGTATTATTAATATAAAATTTACCTTTAATAAAAATGTCTTATTTATTAATAAAAAGCAACCAATAATAATAACAAAAACATAATCCAACTTTGGGCCCGCGAAGGTCTCGAACCCGTATCGTCTGGTTGCAAGCTCAGCGATCTGACCATTCGGCCAGCGAGCTCACGTTCATTTGTAAAAGATTATCTTTATAATTGGCACCACAAGTAATTACATCCGTGATCTGTTCTTCACCTGTTATTGAGCTCACAGTTGCAGCCTGTAGCACAGTAGCGAGTAGTGAACGCACATCCCGTCCGCTATAGGAACCCACTCCATCTTTACCGCTCCTGAGCGTGCGCGCTCAGCGCGCGTAAAAGCTGAACACCCCCTAAGTTACATAAACTCAAAAATGAACCTAAACAAAACGCTCTTTAAATATTCAATCCATTGACTTTCTCATATACGTAGACGCCAAATCCCATTGTTATCTCGGCATGGTTTCGAATCCAACATCTTTGGCGAAAAGATGCTGTTTTTTGGCGATGATCGCTTTATTGGCAACTTTCAGATTTCACAAAGAGAAAAGAAGAAGCGCGGTCCAATTCAAGACAAACATAGCAATATGAGTTCCGGCGGGAGAAAAACCGGTTTGGCGTGCTAAATCTGCCCTCCGTCACGTGACGGAAGGCACACATCTCGGCCTACAAAAAGGTTGCTATTTTGGAGTCTAAGTATCTTAAGGTCATTGATTCAATCAATCAGAAGTCCATATTTTCTTCTTTAAGCTTGCTTCAGTGGGATCGGCAAAAATTGCGTTGCCACCAGGTATCTGCGGAGTAGGGTTGCTACGTTTTGTAGTCATTTTGGAGCTTATCATACTGTGTATGTTTAAACAGCGGCAAACAAGCGAAAAAAGAAGCTCCCGGGGCAAAGTTTCAATTTGCCCCGGGTGCGAGTGGCCCCAATAGTTTGCCGCGGGGCCTCCAAGTTTATAGTTACGGCCCTGTCTGGAGCCCACACAAAACGTCAGAACTCTCCGTTTGCTTTTAAAGCCCGTGTGGCCTTTTTATTTAACACTAGAAAGACGGGAAAAATTACTCAAATTTTAGAAAAATAATTTTTAGCAGAATTTTTATTTACAACTGTTTGATTTATTTATTTTACTTTTTTATTGTTTTGCATCGTTCAAACTTATTTTTTTAAAGAAAATTCTTGTTGGAATGGAAACAGATTCATTTGATAGCGGTAAAAATGACGCCTGACCGTCTTTCTAGTGTTAACTTTAATTTTTCTTATTTCTGAATTATTTTTCTAAATATTTGAAAAATGAAGCGCAAATCACTATGTTTACCACAGACTTTGAAGCTTGAAGGGGGGGGGGGGGAGGGCCTCCGTGGCCGAGTGGTTAAGACGCTGCTCTGCTAATCTGAAGGTTGTAGGTTCGATTCCCGCTGGCTCCATTGCACACACACTTTGTGCGGAGCTCCTTGTTGTATTTCTCATTTGTTATTGTGAATTTCCTTATGCTATCTCGTCCTTGTATATTGACGATGACTTATAAGCAGGCTTTCATGTCGAGCACACAAGTCGGATGTATGTTATTCAAATAAAATTGAAAGGGGAGGGGGGGGGGCAACTACGAGCTACTACTACTGATGTTTACAAATGGAAAAACACATGGAGCTAAAACACCACACTTGCGTTTGAGCGTCAGATGTAGAATGTGACGTCATGTACAGACGTCAGATCAGGGAGTTTAGTCCCTGTTTGTTGATCACACATCAGCCATTTCTGACGGTGAAGGTCGCTGTAGTACAGTTTTTAGTTTTTAGCTAGAATCCCGATCCCGGCTGTTGATATTTTTATATTCGTCATAGAAATGAATTTCATACAAAAGGAAAGCAAACGTATATGTATATGAAATATATATTTGTTTTTAGCACCTGTTTTGAAATTCTTCATCCTGTACACAAATGATGTAATAATCACTGTTAGGGTTTGAGCTATTTTTTAGGTTTTACTGTCATGATGTCTGTTTATAACTTGAGAAATCCTGGTAATTCTTTAATTTGTACTATTGCAAAATATTTTTTTAAATTATACATTCTTTTTAATTTCTGGATGCTCATGTATCTGCGATCTTTCTATTAAATATTTTAACAGCTTGTAATAGCTTTTAATATCTATTTATACGCGAACGATGTATCTTTCTTTTTTTATCTTACTTTGTTTCACTGTATGCATTGGTTTTTCAGTAATATATTTATTTGTAATTATGTTTTATTTATTCATCAATTTAATCCTTAAATATAATCAGACTACTGGCAAAAATAGTTTTAAAAAAATGTACTGCAAAGGATATGGTAGTTTCTGTATAGATTTACAAAAGTGCTAATTCGATCGTCCTTATCTTTTATTTTTCATTTATGTAGTTTCCCCCTGTTCTTACAATAATTAAAAACTATCTGCTTTTCACTTGTGTTTAAGTTGATCTTATTAATACTAACTTATTTATTAGCATCTAGCTTCTCTTCTTCTATTTATCAAACAGTTCATTGTGGCATAATGTTGGATTTCTTCAAAATTTGGGCTCTCCAAATGTGTATTCTGTTATGAGATGTGTATTGATCACCTATTTCTTTAAATTCGCAAAACTTATTCATAAATTCAGTTTCTGATTACGGTAATTTAAGTCCTTGAGCAAATGCCTAATTTGTCCATTTGCTAATATGGCCCTGGAGCTTTGAGTAATCTTTTAGTGGGTTTTGCAGATTATACATTATGGCGGATTATAAATCATCCCTTTGTTTACATTTTATTTTTTAAAGTCTGAATAAATTAAGAACAACTGCACAAAAATTACAGTGGAAAAGAAAAACATGTGCAACAGTAGTATGATATATTTAATAACTAAGACTAAAGAAAATTTAAATTGCATAGAACATAGCTGCCAACTTGTACGGTTTGGCCGTACAATGTACGAATTTTGTTCTAAGTGTACGGTTGTACGGATGAACAGTACGATTGTACGATTTTGCGCACGGAAAAAACAATCGCGGAGAAATTCGAATTTCGTGAAAGGATCGCCGAAAAAGCGCACATTTCGTCAATATTTCGTGGGAAAATGACGATTTCGTCAATGTTTTTGTCAACGAACTTTATTAAAAGATCACTGAAAAACGGGAATTTTGTGTACGGAACGCGGAAAAATTGGCGATTTCGCCAAAATATCGCAGATAAAACGCTGATTTCGTCTAAAGATTGCGAATATAACGCAGATTTCACCGTAAATCACGGGGGAAAACGCTGTTTTCGAGAAAAGATCGCATAAAAATGCAAATTATGTCATAAGATCGTTGAAAAAAATGCCGATTTCATCAAAAAAAAGCGGAAAAAAACGCTGATTTCGTCAAATGATCGCGGAAAAACTGCCGATTTCGATAAAAGATCGCGATAAAACACCGATTTTGCTAAAATATCGCAGATTTCGTGTACGGGAAAACGCTGATTTCGTCCAAAGATGGTGGATAAAATGCCGATTTCGTAAAAAGATCGCGCATATTTCGTGAAAGGGTCCCGGAAAACAGTGAATTTTGTCAAAGAATTGCTGAAAAAATGCAGATTTTGTCAAAAGATCGTTGAAAAAACGCAGATTTCATCAAAAGATCGCATAAAAAACCCGAATTTTGTGAAAGGATCGCTGAAAAAATGTGCATTTCATTGAAGATATTCAATAAAAATGCTTAATTAATGCCGGTAGGTATATTCCCTCTCCCACCCTCTTAACTGCTGTAACCTTTCTGGAATTTTGCTGTAAATTTAATCTGACCTTATCTATTACAGATCAACATACAGGGCAGTTTTTTGGAAACATGTTTCCAAAGTATGAAATTGCAAAAATATTTTCTTGCTCTACCTTAAATTTTTTTTTCTTCAAAATATTAATAAATATAAAAGTAGCATAGAAAATATTGTTATGAAATGATATTACTTTTTGCATTGCATATTATGCATTTGCTTTGCATGTTATCCATTTATAAGCATATAGAATGCATCGTGAAAATTGTAAGGATTTCAAAATTGACATGTTGGCAGGTATGATAGAATAAACATTTTACTGATCATTCATTATTTTAAACATTGACACAACACATTGATAGTTTCAGTTTTGGTTTGTTGTCAGTATATTTTTCTTTTTTTCTGAAATCTATGAACACTCATTACTATGATACAAACTTTACGTCTGAGCTAAAATTTTGTTATTCAAGGAAACTTAAACATTTATATTCAATTTATACTTAAATATTTATTCACTGAGAAATCTGTAACTGAAAAGAAATATACCAAGTTTAACTTTCTGTTTAACTGTTAATGGCTATTAACATTGTTTCAGTGCTGTAGTTGAAAGAGAATGTTTGTGGGAACTCACATTTTCATAGAGTAGATGTTGATGCTACCAGATATTTACTAAGCAGAAAGCCAATTTAAAACATTTAGTCAACAGCAGACTTTTTAAAATTAACAATTATAATTATTATATTCTTGTTTCAATAGTATTGTATTTATATAGCAATCATCTAAAAGCAATATTTAATCAATCTCATTATAAAAATTTCCACCATAAATCTAAATTGAATTGAATCCATATGTGATATTACTTACTTGCACATCTATCCCAAAAGTTTCTGATAAAGAATGATAATAAGAGATGTTTTCTGTGCTCTTTGATTTACGACAAGCTGCTTTGTCTGAAACCAAGATTTCACATGTGGTTTGTAAAAAAATATTTTAAGGGTGTCCTATACCATTTATGAATATAAGTGAAACTGACTTTTTCAATAGGGAATAAATTTCTGAAGAAGAGGATTCAACTCTCTAGGCTCATTATCAGTTTCAATACACTTGATAATTGTTATAATAAATAGCAATAACTATCATTTTGCTGAATTTTTTTTTATTATTCTGCACAGTTATTTTTTAATAGTAACAAACCAAATATTTCTGGGAATGGCGTTCCTGGCCAATTACAGCACTGCATTGTTTACATTCCAACATGCAGTGTGGATAAAATAGAATTGTGGATTATACATAAGCTGATTTCACAGAGTTGACTGTATATCATTTAACCTAATGCACCATATAGTTTTCAGATTGCACTGCACTATTTTCTATGTATGCTGTGGTTTTTTAACTAAAGAGGTATTGTTATTACTCGCAGAAATATGTAACTACATGTATGCTGTAATTGGATGACCCTTTAACTGAGAACTTTTATTTAAATTGTATATAGACGAAACAGGAATTTCATTACAAACCAAACAAATTTTTAAAAGCCAAATAAATATTCAATAATGAATTCTTTTGTTTCAAGGTGACATAGTACTTCAAATTTCATAAGAAGTTCTTTTTGAGACTTTTTATATTAAAACAATCATATTTATGCCTTTTTTGGAAACAAAATAGGATTTAAAATTTTTTTTAATGTTGCTCCTCCTTTATTAATGAATCAAAACAAGGCCATGCTAAGGGAGTGGTCCCAAATGGCTCAGCCCCTCCTAAAATTTGTTAGCCTCCCCTGGAAAATATTCCAAGGCCACTAAATGGATTCATGTAACAAAAATCCCAATGAAATCTAATTTAGTTTTGAGAACCTTTGATAGTTTTGCAAAAATATTAAGTTGTAATTGCCACTTGTTATCAGTCATGTAAATAATGGCACCCTTCATTGAGTGTCAAGAGCCAAGATGCGCTCCTGGTTACTGAAAAGTTGGACAGGCATGTTCTATATAATTGGGAAATTTAGTTAGCAAGAATACGGCTCACAGGTTGAATTTTTTCTTTTAACAATTTATACTAATGGATTGAAACATACTTGAATATTTATGTTCAAACCTGTAGTTTACTTACTACATTTATTACATGCCAGTATTTAGCTAATATTTAATTCAAACTACAGTCAAAGTTCTATAATCCGCACAGGTTGAGGCCAAAGGTTGTGCGGATTATGGAATATTGTGGATTATAGACTATTATGGATAATATGTCATTTTATTATTCCTAGACAGCATTTTAATTCTATAAAAATTATAGTAGGAAAAGATAGATGAGCTATTCCATCTCAATTCAGGCAGACAGTACTGATATGCGTCAAGTCACCATCACAGATTTTTTTCAAAAAAATTCAGTAGTTAGAACTAAGTGATTTATAAAATTTCCTAAAAGGATTTTTCTCTAAAAATTTTTTTTCTCTTATTACAGCACTTTTAAAATTTATGATAAAATTGGCAGTTTTCAGAAAAACTGAAAAACGCTTCATTTTGAAATGTACACAATACCAAACATATTCAACATATTCAGTCAATTTATTTTTTATAAACAGTTATTAAACTGAATTTTACTTTGGCATAGTTTTAAAAAATATAGTGGCATTTTTACTTAATTAAAAAAATTAGATTTTAAGTACAAAATATATAATTATTAGTGAATTTAAGATTTTTTTTCAGAATGAAAAAAAATATTTTAAAGCTAAACATTGATGGCAATCCAAAGACCTTTAATGGGAGTTTTACAGCAAATTTTATTTTAACTCTAAGGTGCTTACAACTTTTGTAATTCAATTTTAAATTATGCAAAATTTTGTAAAATCACTACTTTTGAAATGTAATTTCTCAAAAACACCATTTTTTAAAAATCTGATAATATGCTCAATTCATATCTTATTAGTCTCTAATAAATACCTTACAAGCAAATCGTGTGTTTTTGCTTAGAATATTTTATATGATTTTTTGAAAATAACATGTTGTGTGTATTTTTCAACAGACCACAAATTCAAGTTCTTCCTTATTTAACCGATCTTGTAATGTAATTAATATTTCAAACTAAAAAATACATCACTGGTACATAATTATTACTGTTAAATTATAGCTAATCATTTGCTTAAATTTAAAATTGCGTAAAATACAGCCAATAATAAAATTAGTATTGATCATATGTCATTTCATTCCATACTCATAAATGTGCTAAATTCATCTACAGTGTGTTAAATATTTTGTTATATAGTATGGATATAATATATTAAAATGCAAATACATACATTACAACTGAATTAGATTTTTTTTCAAGTTAAGTTTTTTTCCCAATTAGTTTTTTTTTCTCAGAAAACCAGAAGATCAAGCTTTTTCTTATTTCTCTGTATTTATAATAATATTTTTTAATAAAAAAATAATAATATGCACATTATTATGGCAGATAAATATAAGCTAATCTTCAAAAATTCCTATTCATAAAATTAAATAAGCCAAACCCCTTAAAAAAAATCTGCGCTTGTGATGCATTTTGACTTTGCTAAAAATTACTCACTAATACTGCCAAATGAAGTACAAAGCTACCACTGGCAGAATACTCAGATATCGTTAGTTACCTGCACAGCATACTTTAGAGAAGAAATAAAGAGTTTTATCATAGTTTCTGATGATTAACTCATGATACAGCTCATGCTGTTTGTGACATAGAAAAAGTAAAAAAAAAGAATTATTTAAGTTGTACCAATTACAAACACTGGAATCACCTGTGTATATATCAGATGGAGCTGGAGCACATTTTAAAAACAAGTATCAGTTTTATGAATTGCACAAAAATAAAATTGTACTAAAGTAGAGGATATTTTCAGGTACTGGCCATGTTAAAAGTGCATGTGATGCTGAGACAAGCACTATGCAACAAAATTTAATCTCCAAAAGGATCCAATAAAAGCTATCCAAAATTCTGTCTCATTTGTTGCTGAACTATCTTCTCTGCTAAAAAATAACATTCTAGTCCATCCAGACAAAAATATTACTCAATCTTATAGAACTAATAATGAGAAAGAATATGCTAATGCAAAATCTATTGTTGGTATTAGATATAAACATTATAGGGTGATTGTAAATAATGAAAATTATATGGAACGAGCAAGTAAAAATGAATTGACAAAAGTTGAAACCTTCAGCCAAATGAAAAGACAATATTCAATACATAGTTTCCAAATCGGTGATATCATTGGATGCATTTATGAAAATAATTGGTGGATAGGACAAATCAATGGTATATCAATCACAAGAACTAAATGACATTAAAGTATCATTCATGTACCCAACATGGTCCATAGATAAAGCATTCCAGTGGCCAAAAGAATCTGGAAAGAAAAAATATGAATGTGCAACCATTGGAAAATGTGCTTCTAGAAACAGAAAAATCAGTTACAATAGGACAATCTGAGCGACTTCATACCTTCAACGATAAGGAGTTGAAGTTAATTTAAGAAACCTTCACTACCTAATTCTTCTGTTATGTATGTATTTGCACATTAATATATTATATCCATACTATATAAAAAAAAAATTTACACACTGTAGATGGATTTAACACATTCATGAGTATGGAATGAAATGACATATGATCAATACTAATTTTATTATTGGCTGTATTTTACACAATTTTAAATTTAAGCAAATGATTAGCTATAATTTAACAGTAATAATTATGTACTAGTGATGTATTTTTTAGTTTGAAATATTAATTACATTACAAGTTCGGTTAAATAAGGAAGAACTTGCCTTTGTGGTCTGTTGAAAAATACACACAACATGTTATTTTCAAAAAATCATATAAAATTTTCTAAGCAAAAACACACGATTTGCTTGTAAGGTATTTATTAGAGACTAATAAGGTATGAATTGAGCATATTATCAGATTTTTAAAAAATGGTGTTTTTGAGAAATTGCATTTCAAAAGTAGTGATTTTACAAAATTTTGCAAAATTTAAAATTGAATTACAGAAGTTGTAAGCACCTTAGAGTTAAAATAAAATTTGCTGTAAAACTCCCATTAAAGGTCTTTAGATTGCCATCAATGTTTAGCTTTAAAATATTTTTTTTCATTCTGAAAAAAAATCTTAAATTCACTAATAATTATATTTTTTATACTTAAAATCTAATTTTTTTAATTAAGTAAAAATGTCACTATATTCTTTAAAACTATGCCAAAGTAAAATTCAGTTTAATAACTGTTTATAAAAAATAAATTGACTGAATATGTTGAATATGTTTGGTATTGTGTACATTTCAAAATGAAGCGTTTTTCAGTTTTTCTGAAAACTGCCAATTTTATCATAAATTTTAAAGTGCTGTAATCAGAGAAAAAAAATTTTTAGGGAAAAATCCTTTTAGGAAATTTTATAAATCACTTAGTTCTAACTACTGAATTTTTTTGAAAAAAATCTGTGATGGTGACTTGACGCATATCAGTACTGTCTGCCTGAATTGAGATGGAATAGCTCATCTATCTTTTCCTACTATAACTTTTATAGAATTAAAATGCTGTCTAGGAATAATAAAATGACATATTATCCATAATAGTCTATAATCCACAATATTCCATAATCCGCACAACCTTTGGCCTCAACCTGTGCGGATTATAGAACTTTGACTGTAGTTTGAATTAAATATTAGCTAAATACTGGCATGTAATAAATGTAGTAAGTAAACTACAGGTTTGAACATAAATATTCAAGTATGTTTCAATCCATTAGTATAAATTGTTAAAAGAAAAAATTCAACCTGTGAGCCGTATTCTTGCTAACTAAATTTCCCAATTATATAGAACATGCCTGTCCAACTTTTCAGTAACCAGGAGCGCATCTTGGCTCTTGACACTCAATGAAGGGCGCCATTATTTACATGACTGATAACAAGTGGCAATTACAACTTAATATTTTTGCAAAACTATCAAAGGTTCTCAAAACTAAATTAGATTTCATTGGGATTTTTGTTACATGAATCCATTTAGTGGCCTTGGAATATTTTCCAGGGGAGGCTAACAAATTTTAGGAGGGGCTGAGCCATTTGGGACCACTCCCTTAGCATGGCCTTGTTTTGATTCATTAATAAAGGAGGAGCAACATTAAAAAAAATTTTAAATCCTATTTTGTTTCCAAAAAAGGCATAAATATGATTGTTTTAATATAAAAAGTCTCAAAAAGAACTTCTTATGAAATTTGAAGCACTATGTCACCTTGAAACAAAAGAATTCATTATTGAATATTTATTTGGCTTTTAAAAATTTGTTTGGTTTGTAATGAAATTCCTGTTTCGTCTATATACAATTTAAATAAAAGTTCTCAGTTAAAGGGTCATCCAATTACAGCATACATGTAGTTACATTTTTCTGCGAGTAATAACAATACCTCTTTAGTTAAAAAACCACAGCATACATAGAAAATAGTGCAGTGCAATCTGAAAACTATATGGTGCATTAGGTTAAATGATATACAGTCAACTCTGTGAAATCAGCTGATGTATAATCCACAATTCTATTTTATCCACACTGCATGTTGGAATGTAAACAATGCAGTGCTGTAATTGGCCAGGAACGCCATTCCCAGAAATATTTGGTTTGTTACTATTAAAAAATAACTGTGCAGAATAATAAAAAAAAATTCAGCAAAATGATAGTTATTGCTATTTATTATAACAATTATCAAGTGTATTGAAACTGATAATGAGCCTAGAGAGTTGAATCCTCTTCTTCAGAAATTTATTCCCTATTGAAAAAGTCAGTTTCACTTATATTCATAAATGGTATAGGACACCCTTAAAATATTTTTTTACAAACCACATGTGAAATCTTGGTTTCAGACAAAGCAGCTTGTCGTAAATCAAAGAGCACAGAAAACATCTCTTATTATCATTCTTTATCAGAAACTTTTGGGATAGATGTGCAAGTAAGTAATATCACATATGGATTCAATTCAATTTAGATTTATGGTGGAAATTTTTATAATGAGATTGATTAAATATTGCTTTTAGATGATTGCTATATAAATACAATACTATTGAAACAAGAATATAATAATTATAATTGTTAATTTTAAAAAGTCTGCTGTTGACTAAATGTTTTAAATTGGCTTTCTGTTTAGTAAATATCTGGTAGCATCAACATCTACTCTATGAAAATGTGAGTTCCCACAAACATTCTCTTTCAACTACAGCACTGAAACAATGTTAATAGCCATTAACAGTTAAACAGAAAGTTAAACTTGGTATATTTCTTTTCAGTTACAGATTTCTCAGTGAATAAATATTTAAGTATAAATTGAATATAAATGTTTAAGTTTCCTTGAATAACAAAATTTTAGCTCAGACGTAAAGTTTGTATCATAGTAATGAGTGTTCATAGATTTCAGAAAAAAAGAAAAATATACTGACAACAAACCAAAACTGAAACTATCAATGTGTTGTGTCAATGTTTAAAATAATGAATGATCAGTAAAATGTTTATTCTATCATACCTGCCAACATGTCAATTTTGAAATCCTTACAATTTTCACGATGCATTCTATATGCTTAAAAATGGATAACATGCAAAGCAAATGCATAATATGCAATGCAAAAAGTAATATCATTTCATAACAATATTTTCTATGCTACTTTTATATTTATTAATATTTTGAAGAAAAAAAAATTTAAGGTAGAGCAAGAAAATATTTTTGCAATTTCATACTTTGGAAACATGTTTCCAAAAAACTGCCCTGTATGTTGATCTGTAATAGATAAGGTCAGATTAAATTTACAGCAAAATTCCAGAAAGGTTACAGCAGTTAAGAGGGTGGGAGAGGGAATATACCTACCGGCATTAATTAAGCATTTTTATTGAATATCTTCAATGAAATGCACATTTTTTCAGCGATCCTTTCACAAAATTCGGGTTTTTTATGCGATCTTTTGATGAAATCTGCGTTTTTTCAACGATCTTTTGACAAAATCTGCATTTTTTCAGCAATTCTTTGACAAAATTCACTGTTTTCCGCGACCCTTTCACGAAATATGCGCGATCTTTTTACGAAATCGGCATTTTATCCACCATCTTTTGACGAAATCGGCGTTTTCCCGTGATCTTCACATGAAATCTGCGATATTTTAGCAAAATCGGTGTTTTATCGCGATCTTTTATCGAAATCGGCAGTTTTTCCGCGATCATTTGACGAAATCAGCGTTTTTTTCCGCTTTTTTTTTTATGAAATCGGCATTTTTTTCAACGATCTTATGACATAATTTGCATTTTTACGCGATCTTTTCTCGAAAACAGCGTTTTCCCCCGTGATTTACGGTGAAATCTGCGTTATATTCGCAATCTTTAGACGAAATCAGCGTTTTATCTGCGATATTTTGGCGAAATCGCCAATTTTTCCGCGATCCGTACACGAAATTCCCATTTTTCAGTGATCTTTTGATAAAGTTCGTTGACAAAAACATTGACGAAATCGTCATTTTCCCACGAAATATTGACGAAATGTGCGCTTTTTCGGCGATCCTTTCACGAAATTCGAATTTCTCCGCGATTGTTTTTTCTGTGCGCAAAATCGTACAATCGTACTGTTCATCCGTACAACCGTACACTTAGAACAAAATTCGTACATTGTACGGCCAAACCGTACATTACAAAGTGCTGTAATCAGAGAAATAAATTTTTTAGGGAAAAATCCTTTTAGGAAATTTTATAAATCACTTAGTTCTAACTACTGAATTTTTTTGAAAAAAATCTGTGATGGTGATTTGACATGCCCTGCCTGAGCTGAGATGGATTTGCTCAGATATGAAATCTAATAAATAAATTAATATGCCATCTCAAAAAATGCCTTTTTAAAGTTACTTTATTAAAAAATTGATATACAGTAGACTCCCTTAAATCTGTGTCCCTAAAATCTGCGAACACCAGAAATCCGTGCATTTTTTCAGATGTAAACAATGAAGTCAGCGGCTGACGCTTTACAAATAATTCTTTAACTATATATCTTTTTAAATCCTTTTCAACTTCCGTTTTTTAAATGTCAATTAAAATTCAATGTGCTATTCAAATCAATGTCTTTCAATTTAAATTCTGCAGTGTTAAATAATATATTTCTTAGATGTACGATGATTGATATTTAATCGAATTAATCATTATCGTATCGTACTTGCAGCATAATATAACTTTCAATGGCCGTTTGGTAGAGTTTGCATTTTGCGTGGCAAGATAATTTTTGCTATATAAAATTATTATTTCAATAGTTCTATTACTTTTTTCGTATCCCTGCTAGTTATGAAACGAATTTGGGATTTACATTTGGTTTAATAATTAAGATGATCAATATTTAATCAAAATAATCATTATCGTATTGTAGTTGCAGCTTAACTTTTGCTGTATAAAATGAATATTTTTTAATTAGGGTCACCCGGGGTAAAATGGGTATAAAAATCAGCTTTTTTAATTTTAATGTTTCATGGCAGAAATATTACAAAATAAATTCATGTTTTTGTTCAATATTTTTGACATTGTGTATCTTAGGTTTAAATTAAACATAATTTGTGTTGCTTTTTTTTTTAATTTTTGTGTAAAACACTATACCTATTTTACCCTGGTGTATACCCATTTTACCCTGTGGTTCGGGGTAAAATGGGTATGCACCGGGGTAAAATGGGTATATGCCAGTTAAAGTTGAATAATAAATTAAATATACTTAAATAAACTATAATTAATGTGTAAACCCTTTAAAAGTTTTGTACTTTCATCCTCTGAATCATGTGTAAACTAGGAATGTGAGGGAAAGGGGCTTCAAAAACTCCGCACTTCAATTTGCTTACATTTTATTCTTGACATGTAAAAACACTGTTATGAAGCTAATTTAAATAAGATGAGAGTACTGATAAATCCTATCCTCCACCACATCAGTTTACGCACATGCTGTGAATCATGTTTCTCTTTAAAAGTTTTTTTTTTTTATTTAATGCAATTCAAAAGCAGATAGATATCAGCATGAATATCTGTAGGGAAAAAATGAGAAATTAAATTACACTGGAAAATCAATGTTTAATCAAAAGTAATTTATGCAGATAGGTATAACATAATAAAATTTTACATGCAAAGTGTATACTGGCAAGGAATATTGCAGCTTGTTTGAGATAGCTTTCTGACAATTTGGATGCGTTCACATCAGCAACATCGTCTTTCTCAGGAAAGACAGAAAATAATCCAGCAGATGACTTTGTTGCAAACTTCACAAGACCTATGAATTCTTGAACAGACTTTACATTAAATTTTACAGGGACTCAATCACCAATCACTGGATTCATTACAGTGAAAACCTTTGGTTTAACTTCTATTTTATGGGTTGCTTCGATTCTTTTAACTGTTTGCACTTTTTTTGTGTTCCTAGTGCAAAGACTTGCAGCCACCTGCTCTGTAGTTAAAACTTCTCCTACCTTTGCTTGTACTCTATTGCGTTTTCTCTGAGTTTTTTTATAGCCTCGCCAGTACTAGAAAATGTGTTTTAATTTAATTTTGTGATATTTTTCTTACCTTGTGTTCTTGTACATTTAATCAATTTGCATCTATTTTAATGTCACCCGAAATAGCCTAATTTATAATATAAATGATAAATTGATGATATAAGTAATAGCCTAATTTCATATAACAAAGCATAATTTCAGTTTAAAACATAGGATCAATAACAATTTGCCCTCAAAGGTCTTTCATCTTTGATCAATCTTCATACATTCATATCTTGACCTATACCCATTTTACCCCATATGACAAAAAACGTTATAAAATTTTTGTGAGTAAATAAATTTACTTAATTTTACAGTTTTCAGTTAGAAAAATCCTTCTTCTTATTCCTAAAATTCTTCCTCTATATTTTTCTGGAAAGAAGTTTTTCAACCACTAAAAACACTTTGTTCTATCTTCTAAAAAACAAAATGGTTGCCAAGCCCATTATATGCGTCGCCAGTTTGTTTTTATAAGGTTTAAGTATTGCCAGATATGTAAGCACTTTGTTCATAATTTTAATTTTTTTTTAAAATTTGTCTGGTAAAAATATAAAATAAATAAATAAAATATACCCATTTTACCCCGGGTGACCCTAATCATTTTTTTGTTTATTAATAAAGGTAAAAATTTTTCTTTATAAAAAAGGTTGATTTTTCCTCATCATTATTTATATTTAGTATTGCATCTTAATTATTTACTTTAAGATTTTTCTAAAATTTTATTTTATTTTATTTTTTTTTGTAATAATAACTTTGGGTGAAATGTACTTTACTCTCCTTCGCCAAGGCGACTTTTTTTTTTTAGCGATAAATGTTTCGACATGGCAACCGTGCATTTTCATTTTCTCCACTCGGATCTTCAATATGGCAACCCTAAGGAGTGCTTCGGTTTACGTAATGTACTGATTTCTAAGCCGTTTCTGATTGGACACTTCTGATGGCTTTTTCTTGTTACCAGATCGTTTTCTGAATTCTTTCCACGCCTACAGTTGTTAGTTCAGGAATTTTGATCGGTTTAACCGGATTGCACGGTTTCTTATCTTTTGTTTGATTGGCTTTTATGAAATCTCATTGTTACATCAGTCTATTATTGTTTGAATTAAAAAAGGAGATTGCATTATACATGTATGACTATATTTTCCCGGCCTTTTTTTCGTTTTATTTTAAAGATATTTCTTATTTTAATAAATAATAACATACATTTGGAGACAAGTATGCGGTACGAAATAAATTTCTCAAAATAAATATTCAATGATTTAAGTTATGATTTATCAATTTCATTTAAAAAATTGAGATGATGTGTTAATTTTACTGAAAGCAAATTCCTATTTCAGAAAAACTTTCTTTTTTATTTAAAAATTCGCGCAATATATATGTACCATAAATACATTAAAAAAAATATATATTTCAAAATTTTATCCCGTATTTTCGTACAAATTTACAAAGATTTTAATAGTTGGATATCTGCATTAATAACCGCAAATTTGCTCATTTTAGAAATTTCTTCAATGCGACTTTTGAGCATCCAGAGAATAATTTTTCGGTTATATAGTGTCGTTAGTTAACGCAGTTTTGACAAGTTTTGTGCATTTTAGGAATTCTAACTTAGCGAGTTTCGTGAAACCAGCGATATTTTGTTTTCTTTTAATGGACGCGCAGCATTCATGCATGCGTTACTAATTGCGGCGTTGACGAGTTTCGTGCATTTTAGTGATTCCTGCACAGCGAGTTTCGTGGATTCACTGATGTTTTTTTTTTAGATTTAATGGGCGAGAAGCTCTTATACACACGTCTGTGACTGCGGCGTCGACGAGTTTCGTGCATTTTAGTGATTCCTGCACAGCGAGTTTCATGGATTCACTGATGTTTTTTTAGTTTTAATGGGCGCGAAGCGCTTATACACACGTCTGTGACTGCAGAGTTGACGAGTTTCGTGCATTTTAGTGATTCCTACACAGCGAGTTTCGTGGATCCACTGATGTTTTTTTAGTTTTAACGGGTGCGAAGTGCTCATACACACGTCTGTGACTGCGGCGTTGACGAGTTTCGTGCATTTTAGTGATTCCTGCACAGCGAGTTTCGTGGATCCACTGTTGTTTTTTTTAGTTTTAATGGGCGCGAAGCGCTCATACACATGTCTGTGACTGCGGTGTTGACGAGTTTCGTGCATTTTAGTGATTCCTACACAGCGAGTTTCGTGGATCCACTGATGTTTTTTTAGTTTTAATGGGCGCGAAGCGCTCATACACACGTCTGTGACTGCGGAGTTGACGAGTTTCGTGCATTTTAGCGATTCCTACAAAGCGAGTTTCGTGGATCCACTGATGTTTTTTTTTAGTTTTAATGGGTGCGAAGTGCTCATACACACGTCTGTGACTGCGGTGTTGACGAGTTTCGTGCATTTTAGTGATTCCTACACAGAGAGTTTCGTGGATCCACTGATGTTTTTTTTAGTTTTAATGGGCGCGAAACGCTCATACACACATCTGTGACTGCAGAGTTGACGAGTTTCGTGCATTTTAGTGATTCCTACACAGCGAGTTTCGTGGATCCACTGATGTTTTTTTAGTTTTAATGGGCGCGAAGCGCTCATACACACGTCTGTGACTGCGGAGTTGACGAGTTTCGTGCATTTTAGTGATTCCTACACAGCGAGTTTCGTGGATCCACTGATGTATCTTTTAGTTTTAATGGGCGCGAAGCGCTCATACACACGTCTGTGACTGCGGCGTTGACGAGTTTCGTGCACTTTAGTGATTCCTGCACAGCGAGTTTCGTGGATCCACTGATGTTTTTTTAGTTTTAATGGGCGCGAAGCGCTCATACACACGTTAGTTATTGCAGCGTCGACGAGTTTCATGCATTTTACTGATTCCTGCACAGCGAGTTTTGTGAATCCACTGATTTTTTTTTTGTTGTTGTTTTAATGCAGTCATAACGTTTCAGTTTAAAATTATAGAAATTATATGATATAGAAATTATATTATTTGATAAATATCCTTACTAAATTTTAGAAATGAAATATTTGTAAAATTCATGAACGTAAGTTGTAAAATTTATATAACTTTGTGCAAATTTACGCAGCAAAATTTAAAAATTCCTTTTCTGTAATTTTTATCTCTAGTAAGTAGTTGTTTTTCCCGAATTTTTAAGTATGGAACGAAGCGTACGAAGAGGAAACTGTGACTGGGTCAAAGTCTCAATTTGGCGCCCCCTCCCCGAACTTTTTCTTGTGACAAGCTAAAAATGACGTTGGTAGTATAAATTTCTGCGCCCGTAAAACTGCCATCTTCGCCCCCCCCCCCCCCCCCCCCCCCGTGCTTTCGCACGGCGCTGATAAGTACATAGTTATTTTTGTGACTGTTTATTGATATAAATAATATCTGTAAAATACACAAATAAGAAATTCCCCAATTTAAAATAATTCGCTTGAATGTACGCAGTGTCTTTTTAAAATTCATTTCTTTTAATTTTTACAGTGCTTAAATAGTTTTTTACGCTGAGTTTTTTAAGGAACAAAAGTATTTTTCATAGCAGAAATCTGGATAGATTTTGTGCTGTTAGCGAAATGAAATTGACCAATCAGAAAATTCGCTCACTTAAAAAAGCAAAAACTTTGAATGCCGTTTTCTGATTGTTCAATCTCGTTTTGTTATCTCTGTATTCGCAAAATGTGCCTGAATACCGGACATTAGATGAAAACATTGCATCAAATTTTGTAATTACTGAATCGTCTGCTGCACGAAACGATATCTGAAAGCAGAAATAATTCTTTTAGTTTGTTGGATAGATTTTTAATTTGGAACGCGTGATGTATTTTCTTGGATAAATTATAAATAAAATAAAGTATCCTCTTTGTAGGATTCCGTAATGTAAATAAGTAAAGGTAAGCGAATTTTTTTTATAGCTATTGTATTTTGTTTGCTTTAGAAACTGGTGCATATAAAGTTTTATTATTAGAAATTAGATTTATTAGTATATTATTTATTATTAGTACATTAGAAAGTCAATGGTTTTATATATTTATTGTGAAATTTTTTTTAAATCGGTGACGATGCAGCAAAAGTTTCAAATTTTTAACAGTGTGTCATGTTTTTTCGCTCAATGTATGACAGGTCTGTGGCACGCCAAACATTGAACGAAAAAACGTACGACATGGACAATTTCACAGTGATAAGAGAGAAAAAACCGGTTTGATTGCGTCATATTGCATGATTTTTGACGTATGTCTCTGTAGTGTGTGGCGGGCCTTGGAGAAAGACGCTCCGGGAGACAAGACGCAAAAACGCGCCAATTTGGTGATTTTTAAAAATCGCGCCAAGAAGGAGAGTAAAGTACATTCGCACCATAACTTTTTTTTAACTATTTATTTATTTAAATATTTTACTTAATTATTTTAACGTTTCAATTTATTATATGCATTGATTGCCATGCTTAACTACCAATAAATTAATGTCTCAAAAATGTAAACAAATCAATCACCAGAAATCCGCAAAATTCTAAAATCCACACAACCCTTGGTCCCAAGCTTTGCGGATTTGAGGGAGTCTATTGTATATATATGCATTTAAATAAAAATAAATACATATGTTCCATAATACAGTTTGTTTTTTACCGTTAATAAGATAAGAGTTTAAGAAAAAGAAGATGTTACTTTTTCAATTTTTTAATAACTTGTTTTGAAAAATAATTTTTGGATCACAAATTTGTAAATTTTCTTAATTGTTTATTTCGCTGTTTACATTCAAAAAGTAATGCGAATTATAGAAAATTGCAGATTATGGGTACACGGATTATCGATCCTTCACTGTAATACATTCTTAAAACTACTGAATTCAATCTTTCGAGAAATTATCATCCATAGGCGACCATGTATCCAATTCCTTGTGTAGCCCTGTGTATCATTTTATCTTTATTTTACAAACATTTCTTAGTAAATTGAATGCAGTTCAGTGTAAAAATACATATCCTATTTAAAAACCATTTTAAACTAATTTACGCTCATAATCCGTAACCTTTACAAGATCTTTTGTGTAATGTGTAACCCTGTATATCAACTATAGCATTTATACACATCATATAAGATGCATAAATTTAGTGAAATTTAAAAGCACATATCATAATCAAAAATGCATTTTATCCATCCATCAGCCATCGATAAAATACAGTACTTCAAATACAATATTCTATTTCAAATCTTTTGTATAAGTCTGTAAATGCTATGCACTTTATATTATGCATGAAATGACTTATAATAAGTCTCAGCGACATATAGCAATTTTATCAGTGATGTAGTCGTAAAAACAACCAGAGTATGTGGTCTAAGCAGAGGATATACACTCAAAGTAGAGTGTATATCCTAGAATATATATACTATAGCTTTCTTGAGAAACTGAGGGTATACGAAGATGAAAATAAGCACCAAAAATGTGAATACCGTCAAAAAATCGCGATAACGAACGCTATTTTCGTCAAAAAACATGAAAACGAACGCAAAAAATGCAAATTTTATCAAAAAAAAAGAGACAAAAAAAGCGAATACCGCCAAAAAATTGCAATAGCAAATGAATACCGTCAAAAAATTGCAATAACAAACGCGAATTACCGTCAAAAAATCACGATAACGAACGAATACCGTCAAAAATTGCAATAAAAAACGCAAATTACCGTAAAAAAAATGCGCTAACGAATGCGAATACTGTCAAAAAATCGCGATAACGAACGCGATTTTCGTCAAAAAACGTAAAAACGAACGCAAAAAACGCGAATTTTATAAAAAAAAAACCACGAAAAAGTTAATACCGTCAAAAAATCACGATAACGAACGAATACCGTCAAAAAATCGCCATAGCGGACGCGAATTACCGTAAAAAAATCGCGATAACAAATGCAAATACAGTCCAAAAAGTCGTGAAAACGATCGCCAATACCGTTAAAAAGTTTTGAAAATGCACGCGATTTACGTTAAAAAGTTTCGAAAACGCACGCGATTTTTGTTAAAAAGTCGCTAAAACGAACGCAAATTTTATCAAAAGATCACAAAAAAAGATAAAAAAGACACATTATGTCAAAGGATTCTGAAAAAACATATATTAGTTTCATGAGAATCCCCCCCCCCCTTTTTATTTTTTAGAAAATTTAATTTTTTTTAAAAATCAAACCTGCTAGTTAGTAGATAAACACTTTTTTTGGGGGGGGGGGGGGGTTACTTCTTAATTCTAGACAAATAATTACAAAAAAGAGTTTTGGAGTTTATTTATGCCGTTAGCTACGCAAGTACCTAAGCATAGTTGAACTTGAGTAGCTAACTACACATGCATGTTACATATAGCTTTGCTGTTAATTTAAAACAGATTTGAAATTAGTATCTCAAGTTTATCCAAACAAGTCTAAGCTCGTATATATCTTGTAATTAAATATTCAGTAACATAAATGTACCGACTGGCTACTAAAGAAATTATTCTCACTAGCCAATAACTGGCTACTAAAAAAAGACAACCTACCGGCCAGTGGCCACTAAGCAAAATTCCTTATTTTCATCTTTATATACGATGTTCCTTTAAAAAATCCAGAGGGTATGTACGGCATATACCCTCCACTAGATAACTGAATTTTATCAATGATGTTGCTGAACTTGAATAATCCTGAGGCCCTTTTTTTACAAAAGTGAGTCTTCATTGATAATAAATCATATTTCAGATGCAAAAATTTAACTTCTTAATTTAGAAAAGACAAATGAAATGCATGAATTGCTGTTTTAATAATATTGGGTTGGGGAAAAAGAAATTTCGTTTTTTTCCAAATGGATGGCTTTAAAGTCGCATATCTCGAATAATACTTACTCAATTAAGCCATACAATACAGCATTTGAAAGATAATAATCTCTAAAAAAATTCTTGCTATAAAAGTAGCGACATCTGTTTAACCAGTCAAAAGTTACTGCATTTTAAAAATAGAGATTTCAGAAGATCGTTTTCGTCACATTTTGCTTTTTTACTTCCAAAAAGGGAAAATTTGGTGTAGGATCATCAAAAATTGTGTGGTGTTTATGGTGATCAGTGCTTAAGTAAACGCCAGTGTCAGAATTGGTTTACATTCCGGAAATTTAGATGTAAAAGATTAACCTCACCGTGGCCAGCCAATCGTTGAAAAAGTCGATAAAATCTTTAAAAGATTGAGATAGATCATCATGTTTCTTCCCGCGACATTGCTAGGGAACTAAACATTGACCATAAAACAGTTTTGAACCATTTACATAAGATTGGATACCAAAAAAAATCTCGATACTTGAGTTCCCCCACGAACTTGCAGTGAAAAATTTAATGGACAGTTTGCAATTGTGAATCACTACTGAAAGTGAATGAAATCGAACCATTTTTGAAACGAATGAATATGGGTGATGAAAAGTGGATCCTGTTCGACAACAATATGAGGAAAAGTTCATGGTCTAAGCTCGGAGAAGCTTCACAAACGGTGGAAAGCCCGGATTGCCATCAAGAAAGGTGATGCTGAGTGTTTGGTGGAATTGGAAAGGAATTGTCCATCATGAGCTGCTCGAACTTGGCCCAGGGCCGTAGCCAGAGGGGGGGGGGGGCAGCGCCCAACCTGGAAAAAGTTTTGCCTGACCTAGCGCAAAACTACTTTAAATTTCTAAAAAAGAAGAAGAAAAAAGGGGCAAAACGTTAAATTTATATTTTTCCACTTTTTAGCCAACCTGGAATGAAATTCGAGGTTCGATCGAAAGGTCGATCATTTCATCACTATTTCCTTTTAAAAAACTTTTATGTAATACAACAATGAAATTCCCGTTTTTCTTTCTTCCTGCTAGATTTCCCCTTCTTCCCTTAAATTTAGTTTTTAGACTGGAAACAGCAAAAGAATTATCTACAAAGCTTTTTCATCTCTCTTTCTAACATACCTCTGCCAGAAATTAAGGCGTTCTGCATTCCTCGCTTTGTAGAAATTGCCCCACACCGCTCTAAATTAAACAAATCTGGATTAGCTTATATTCCTGAAGATTGCTTTCTTTGTACAATTGTCACCATATGAAATTTATCGTTAGAAAGCTGGCTGAAACCAAAGAATTCTGAAATCACTGTGAATCAGTTTACAATATTGTTTTCTTAACTTCAATTCGTTATACTTGACAGTTTGTTGCTGTTACATGTAAACTAAACCAATTACAATAAACAGTAAATATCGTGCATTAGGATTTTTCTCTTTCTTTTGTTATGTTTGCTTTTGGAAGAGGGTTCTTTCAAAAAGAGGCCGGGTACACGTGTGTTTTGCCCAACTTTAACTGAATTCGAAAAAATCCTTTCTTTTCTTCCTTTCTGCGGTTTATTAACTATAGAAAAGGGGAAGATCAGTGGCGTAAGAACTTTGTACAAATAGGGGGAGCCGGGGAACATTGTGAAAAGTGGTGGGGATTTTTTCATTCATTTAGGAGGTTTTCTTCATAGTATTGCACTTTTCACAAACAAGAGTAGGGGAAGGTGGGGCACCTTGGGACATTTTTCAATAAATATTTTTTCTAATTTTTATTAATGGTTAATTTTTTCCAAAAACAAATTAGACATGTATTATAAACATTTGTGCTTCAAATAAACTTAATACCAAACTAATATCTCACCGAAGGGAATAATAAAAACAAAACAAAAAAACATTTAAAATGTCCCAACCTGCCCCACACAGTGGGGCAGGTTGGGACACTAGTTTAAAAAAGAAATACATACAAAATTTTACATTAAATTAATGAAAAATGATTTATTTATAAATCTTTAGTTGAAAATTAAATACATTTAACATTGAAACATTTTTATGATTTGAATTGCAGCACATGTTTATCATCAGATCTTGTACTTGATCTGAACAAACTGATGTTCTTCAAACTCTAATAGACCATATCTTTGCCCTATTGTCTCTTTTGGAGTGCCAAGTTTTAAAATAATATCTCCTTGATCCACAAAAGATCTGTCCTCTTTATTGGGATAAAAAAAATTCCACTCTTGTTCTTGTCTTCTCAAAAAGGACATCTCGTACTCACCGGTGTCTTCAACATTTTCAACATGACCGACAAATGCAACAAAATTTGTTTTCCTGCAAATTTTACCAATGCATACTCTCCCACACTGAGTTTTCGTTTAGCCTGTAACCTTCTAGAGCTGTCTTGAGCAGGCTTGCAATCTGTAGAAAAGTCAGTATCATTTGGACAATTAAATTCATCACTACTGTCATCACACAAGTCAGTTATATTTGGTTTCCTTCCAGGGGTAATTTTTACCAATTCTGCTAGAGCAACTTCTTCATCTTCGCTGCTCGAGGAAAATTCCAACTTTCTGAGTACTTTTTTTTTTGCTTTTTTAAGCTGCATTTGGTCTTTTTGACACCCCCACAACTGAGTGTCCCAACCTTCTCCATCTCACATATTATGTATTCAAAACTCTTACATTGTTAGGGTTAGCATTACAGTCTTTTTTTTACCATTAAAATAACAATAAATCCATGTTTTTTCATCACAACATGCTCACACTTATATTATTTCATTTCTTTTATGAGAAAGTTATTCTACAAAACACACATTAATGTTACTCAGCCTCATTCAAAACAAATAAAATTGTATTATTTATTACCTGCAAACACCAGAGATTCCAAAGCACATGGAAGAGTAGACTGTAGTGCCATCTATTAGCACCTATGAGTACTAGTTCGTGGCTGCAAAATGAAGCCTGAAAATTGAGATGTCCCAAGGTGGGCCATGTCCCAACGTGCCCCACCTTCCCCTATACAATAGAAACATATGAAAAGATCCCAAACTCTTTAATCCAGTTAAAATAATTTTTATTAGATATACTTGATGCATAGAAACTTAATTTATGGACGATCCCGAATACTGTATTCAAATTTAAGGATTCTCCCACTCCCATTTGCTAAAAGGTAAAAGTTCTTTCTGTTGGTTTGCTTGCAAAGTATTTACAAATCTTTTCCAAATTTATTTTCAAGGCAACCTCTTTATACATGCGTAATAGCATCAAGTAATTGAATATTTTGTAGTAAACCTTTAAGACATCCTTTTTTTCTGGCAATCGAGATTCTTCGATGAAACAATGAAAAAAAGGATGCAGGCACAACCAAGTGTGCTTATCCCCCTCTTCTCTTTGTTGTTTATTGTGTGAATTTCGTAAAAAAGTAGACGTTATTTTTTAATTCAACAATGCATCGTAAACAGATGTGGTGCGAGAATTTCTTCCGGGGGAGCTGAGCCCGTCTGAAATATTCTAGGGGGAGCCGCAACTCCCCTAGCTCCCCCACTTCCTACGCCTATGGGGAAGATTACAATAGTTCAGAAGATAACGACCTAAATGCTACTTGATTGAAAGGCTCCCTATCCTGCAGTTAAACTGAGAAACAGTTTTCTACCTTGATATGGAAAAATCATACATAAAACACACCGCCTACTAACATAAAATACACGGACAACTGACTGCACATTTACCCTCTGTGGTCTGAAATTGCGTTCTTTCCTCTGAAATATTCATTAAAGTGTTTAAGGGATTGTTTTTCTAAATAAAGAGATACTGTGAAATGTTTTTTAAAGGTTAGTTTTTAACAATTTTACAATGGTACGATCTGGATCCAATTTGTCATCCCTGTGATTGTGAGGAGTGCGGCCCTTTCTTTGACAGAACCGAGCCTCTCGCGGAAATTTTTGAGAACTGGACAGCGATTTTGAGGAGTAAATAGCAACTCATTGTGCACTATGCATTATATGCATAGTTAAACCATTTTGAATTATAGTTGCTATTCAATCTTTGGTGATATTATTTTTTAAAAAAAAGCTGTTTTCTTTTTAAACGTTATGTATTTGGAGAACATGAGTGCACACGAACAGATTATTTCAGCTGTAACTACAAGTTAGAAAATAGGGACATGTATTCATAAGAAGCATAGACTAAAACAGAAAACAGAGTCCGCTTCTAAATCGTGAGTAAGACACACTGGTTATTTATTCTATTTATTTTATTTTTATTTTATTATCAATTTATTGTGGAATGTAAATATAGTGAACCTTCATTTAATAAATTGTACCTAAAAGTATTATTAATATAAACGAACATAGAACATGCATACATTTAAATTATTTAATTAAAATAAAAATAATTTATTTACGTTAAACCAAATATATATATTTTTTAAACTTTAATATATATTTTTTTTTTCTGTGCCTCTGAAGAAACTTTAAAAATTTCACTCTTGTTTTAGAAATTTCTCATATTTTAAGTGAAAAGAAATCCCTAAAATTGCAATGTATGTAATTGATGAACTACATACAAAAGACTCAACACCAACGTCAAACGTAAACGGTCAAGTGAGAGTTTTACTCGCACTCAAAGGGTCCCATAATTAATATATGTATTATAAATCCCTTTGGGACCAGTGACTGGTATACGTGCCACTTAAAATTCTGAGAATTTTTCATTTTTTTCACCAATTTTTTTTTTTATTGTAAAGTTTACGCCTCTTTTAATTGGAGCATTTCCCTGATTCAAATACAGAAATTTTTCTGTTTTGAAAAATCGGTGATTAAAAATTAAGGAAAGTGATCTCGTTACAAAAGCGTTAACTGCATTTTAAAAAGAAAATCGTTGCTGAAAGAATAATAAGAATAAGAATTAGTAAAAAACTATTCAACGTATGGCTAGTTAAGCATTTTAGAAAAGTGTGAATGAGCAGTGGTGTAGCTAGGATGGGTGACACCCGTTACGGATGTAAATGGCGTCAGCCCCTCCTTCCGTTCCATCAATTTTTTTCAATCATAATTCTACGTTATTATAACAAATAACCATGCTGTTCCGCCATGCCAAATTAACTTTCGTCCTCCTGCATATAAAAAAACCACATGAGCGATTCATCACTTAAACCATAGTCTGCATAAGTCAATGTGGTGTCTATATGTAGAAGACAATTCTTTTAAAATTTGCTTTTGCTAGATAGGTAGGTTTTTGTTCCCTGGTGCATGTCTTTAGATACATCATTCTGTATAAAAATTTTACATTCTTAAAGTAAAGAAAACTAACTCTATTGCATCGTGCGTCAAAAATTTCATTTTATTTCAGAATTCCTTTCCAAAATCTTAAAAGATTATATATATATATCTTGCCAAAAAAAAAAAAAAATGGGTAACCAGGGTGGACCGCTTTTACTTCAAGCCATCCTGAGGCATGAACTCGAGACCGTTTGACCTCGGAATAAGCCCTTACTGACTGAGCCAAAGCTGCTGATACCAGTTTGTACAAAGTATGCATTTTATCAGTTAGTGGGAAAATCTGTTGCGTTTTTCAAAGATTTCCTTTCAAATATATTCATTAGAATAGGGGTGCACAACCTTTTCAAGAGAAAGGCCACTTACAAAACTGTCTGAGTGGTCAAGGGCCACATCAATAACAGAGAGAGAATTCGAATTTGAAGGTGATCTGTGACCTATAACCAGATAAAAAATATGTTTTCAGAGGGAAGTGGGGGGATACCCCTTTAGGTTCGCTTAACCAGTCAAAATATCCAATTCAGTTGGTGAGAATAAATCAGCAGTTTTTACGTCTATATATATAAGAGATATACCAAGGTTTATTCTCAAGATGTAATAATATTCCTTGACTTTATTCAGGAGAGGGTCATTCCATGCCAAATCACCCCAGCCATATCACCCACCATCTCCAATTTGTCTGAAATTTTCAGAAAGCATCATACTAATAAAGTTAGAAAAGGACATGAAATTTTAAATTGATGTGACTTATGCATTTTTTTTAGCATGACCTTGAATATGGATGTGCAGCAAAAAAATGCGTTGTCTTGTAGTGGAAGTTATGGGTGTGCTTTGAGCTATAGAATTTTATTTCTCAGCTGCTACTTAAGATAGAAAGCTGAAAATTTTGCCACTTATACTTCTTTCCATGAGGAATTTTAAAAAAAAATACTGTTCTAATGCTGGATCTTTGTATGTAATTAAAAAAAATATTTATATTTGCAGTTGCCATATTTTCTATGAAAAATTTCAAATAAATTCTATAAAAGTACATCTTCCAACCTGAACTTAATACAGTAAAACCTCTAAATAACGGACAGCTCGAGAGCGCTGAAACTGTCCGCTATTCGGAGGTGTCCGCTATTGGGAAAACTTCGGCGATTCAAAAATTGATAAGAAATTCGTACGTTTCCTTATTTTACTCATATATGTCCTAAATATATGATCGTAAAAATATACCACCGTCTATTATATAATTAATCAGAAATTAAAATTTTTTAAGCAATAAAACTAAAACGAAATTGTGCACACCTTTTGCTTTTGCTTGCGATTACATGTAATTTTCTTTTCAGTGTCAAGTTCTAGTCAAGGTGGTAGTTTCAATACTTTTGAATCATCTTTTTTTTTTTCCTCTCTCATAAAAAAATCGCATAACTGCTCACCATATTTTGCCGCTTCTTAAAAGCATAAAATCTCAAATTTTCGACGACGGAGGAGGCATACCAATGCTCTGGGAAGGGACATTTTCTCCCCACTCACCCTCTGAATTCAATACAGAGCACGGGAAGGGGATTTTCCCCAGCCTGACCCTAAATTTATCAGTGGTCAGAAAAATTAGGACACATTGTCCCGATAAGTTTAGAGATTTTTTACTTTTTTTTCATTTTTGTTTCACATTAAAAATAAAATTCTCAGCCTTCATCGTCAAATTAGTGTCCGCTATTCGGAATGTCCGTTATTCAGAGGTTAAACATATACAAATTAAGGTTTTGGGAGTGGGGATTGGAAAACTGTCCGTTAAATAGAGGTGTCCGCTATTCGGGAGTGTCCGTTATGGAGATTTTACTGTATTTTTTTTTAATACTCCATATACAATGTTCTTTCAAATAAAGAAAAAAAATTAGTGGTTGCTGTAATAATTTTTGAGAGAAAAAGAAAAGAAAACTTAAAAAAATATGTATGCATTACACACTGGTACAATGTTATAAACAGAAAAAAAAATCTATATTAAATTAGCTAATTAGCTTTATTAAAACACATTTATTAAATACTTGTTTGCATAACTATCAAAATTTATTCTTATTGATAAAATAAATACATATATAAAAGTCTTGTTTACTCCAATTCTATTTTTCCTTGACTATATATTTGGAATAAATGACTTCACTGTTTTAAATTTACAACAAGTAAATACAGCAAGTAAAACAGACAGCAAACCCTTTTTAATTTTACGTATACCATGTTTTAAATAAAAATAATGATCAATAAGTATTTTAAAAATTAAAATATATATATCCAGTAACTAAAATTATGTATACAAAAATAGAATATTCTTACAAATGAAGCTGAAATAGTTACACGTAAAATAACTTACAAATGTTCTGATATGAAGATGTTTATGATTGGTAATATAAATATATAAACAATAAGTCTTGTTTACTTCAGTTCTGTATTTCTTTGACTATATATTTGGAACAAATTACTTCAATATTTGTAATTTTCATCAAGTAAATATATTGATAACAGACTTTGATTTTACATATACCAAGGTTTAAAATAATCAATGTGTGCTTTAATAATTAATATATATATATCATATCAGTAACTAAATTTATAAGTACTGGAATTAGAATATATCTATAGAAACAAATTGACAATAGTTACAAGTAAACTATCTTACAAATGGTCATATATGAAGATGTGTATGATTGGTAATATAAATATATGTATAAATTCTTGCTTACTTCAATTCTATATTCTTTGACTAAATATTTTAAACAAATTACTTCAATATTTTTATTTTTTATTAAATAAATACATTGATAGCTGACTTTGATTTTACATATACCTTGTTTAAAATAAGAAAAAAAAAGTTAGTGGATACTTCAATTATCAAAAAATACATATATCAGTAGCTAAATTTCTGAGCACTAAAATTGGAATTTATCTTTACAAACAAATTGAAATAGTTACAACTAAAATAACTCTAATATTTCATAGCAGCAATCTCTTTCGTGCATATTCTTTTTTCCCTAAACTAACATCTTTTATTCCTTGTAAAAGTCTGGAGTGATTATCTCTTTCATAAAACTGTACAACAAGTTGGATTACCTTTGCACTTATAGATCTCCCTTGTCAAGTCTGAGGGATTGACAAAATACCATTTTCTTTAACTAATTGTTGAGCTTGGTGGACAGAGTATTCAGATACTTCGAATTCTTTCTGTATTTTTCTTCGACTCCATTCGTTTATTGCAGCAGGTATTGTAAGGATTTGAATTTTTTGCTGGTGAGGGGCTATTTTTAATTTTTCCTTTAATAATTCAGTCAAACAATCCAAATCTGCAGCTTTTTTGACAAAATCTTGCTCTACTATTTCACACTTTTTAAAAGGGAGGTCAACTTTTAGAACTTTAGTCATTTTCTCACGGATAATAGATTCAAAACCTACTAGTTTTCTGACTCCATATGATGCTCTACTGTGCTGAGGAATGGAATGGAATTTAATTGGAGAACATCCTGCTTCTGTTAAGGATGTATTTATGTGTTTCAATTCATCTGTAACTGTGGCACTGGAAATTTCTTCTGACATCCCAGTAATGTCTGCTTCCATTTCTTGAATTTCCTGCATGCTCTGCCTGCATGTGGTACACAATTTTTGCCCTGGTTTGATTTTTATATATATTTTTTCAAATAGAGATTTACACATTTGTAAATTCACAGTGCTTTTGTTTTGTTAACATTTGGATGTTTTTGTAAAGGATCACTACACTTTCTCTGCAGAAATTCATATTTTTTCAGAAAAACCTCTATATGATGAAGACAAATACTTCCAGTTTGTACATCTTCAATTGATTTTTCTGTTCTTAAACTAAGCATTTCCTTATCATTTTCACTTAAACATAAATCTTCTTA
Source organism: Maratus speculifer (assembly GCA_964019185.1). Taxonomy (NCBI): domain Eukaryota; kingdom Metazoa; phylum Arthropoda; class Arachnida; order Araneae; family Salticidae; genus Maratus; species Maratus speculifer. The sequence continues at coordinate 216,672,459 of OZ025293.1, read as the reverse complement.
GTTTTTAAAACCTATTTTAGATAGAAATGTTTTTTTATGACACAATGTTTCAGTTGATTCTCCAATATGACATTTACTCAATGCATTAGCCATTATTATCAAAATTTTACATCAACTTGTATCTCTAACATATTTAATAAGTGATTAATTCAGGGGTGATTCTCGTCCGAAAATTCCGAAATTTCCGAAAATTTAAGGCATCCTCTTCCGATAATTTGAAATTGGGTTATCAGTTTCGCATAGTTGCCAACTTGTACGGTTTTGCGCGCGGAAAAAACAATTGCGTAGAAATGCAAATTTCGTGATAAGATCGCCGAAATAGCATACATTTCCTCACTATTTCGCGGAAAAACGACGATTTCGTCAATGTTTTTGTAAACGAACTTTGTCAAAAGATCGACGAAAAACGCGAATTTCCTGTGCGGATCGCGGCAAAAACGGCAATTTCACCAAATATCACAGATAAAACGCTGATTTCTTCTGAAGACGGAAAGAAAACGCTGATTTCGTCTGAAGATTGCGGATATAACGCCGATTTCGTTAAAAGATCGCGGGAAAAAACGCCGTTTTCGATAAAAGATCGTTAAAAAAAATTTGTCAAAAGAATATTTGAAAAAAAAATACGCCGATTTCATCAAAAGATCACGGAAAAAACGCCGATTTCGTCAAAAGATCGCGGGAATAAAACGCCGTTTTCGAGAAAAAAATCGCGTAAAAAAGCAAATTTTGTCTAAAGATCGTCGAAAAAACTCCGATTTCACTTTAAAAAACATGGAAAAATGCCGATTTTGTCAAAAGATCGCGGAAAAACCGCCGATTTTGCTAAAATATTGCTGATTTCGTCTGAAGATAGCGGAAAAACGCCGATTTTGTCCGAAGATCGCTGGAGGGGGGGGGGAAACTCACGACCCCCCCCCCCCCCGCCGCCGATTTCCGAAAATGCGATGCGAATTTCCGAAAAAAAATTTTCATCCAGAATCACCCCTGGATTAATTATATATATATATATAACTTTCAGTAAATGTCCATAACAAAATTCCAACAACTTAATTTAAATATAATTCAACAAAATGACTAAAATATGATTTTTAAATATAAGCAAAATAAAAACTATCAAACTCAATAGTTGTTCTGTTAGTTGAATCTTAGAGAAACTTATAAGGAAATGTTCACATGTGAACTTCACCATCAAGAGAAAATCTGAAACTGATTGCCTGGGACACCTCGAATGTTTATGGAAAAGATGATGCAGCTCAAATCGGGATGATTCAGTATACTCTTGTTTACTCATTGCTGAGTCAAATCTTTCTAATTCACTAAACTTTCATTTAATGTCAATTGCATTTACATGGTTAGTCATGCTAATAAAAAAACTGTTCTCATGGTCAAAATAAAAATCTAATTAAAAAGTTTGTATATTTCATTTTATAATAAAGAAAATAAAGTCTGTTATTAATGTGTATTTTGATACTGAAAATTTAAAACAGTGAAGTAATTTGTTCCAAATATGTAGTCAAAGTAAAGAAATACAGAACTGGAGTAAACAAGACTTATTGTTTATATATTTATATTACCAGTCATAAACATCTTCATATCAGAACATTTGTAAATTATTTTACGTGTAACTATTTCAGCTTCATTTGTAAGAATATTCTATTTTTGTATACATAATTTTAGTTGCTGGATATATATATTTTTTTATTTTTAAAATATTTATTGACAGGGCAAGTTATTTTTTCAAACTGTAAAGATGCCAGAATCTTTATTTATTTTTATTAGTTCCCTATATTTTGCAACTTTTGTAATATAAATATTATACTAAATTCTACGCTATAGTACTAATATTTTTTCTCTTGTATATATTTATTTTTATCGAACAAAAATATGAAAATGCATTGTAGTAATAGTAATTAACTGTTTTTTCAGTTGTTTAAATTTTGTCTTAATTATTTTCAACTGTATATTGTATTTTGCTGGCTGGTAAAATAAATCCCTGGCTGGTGAAATTTTTCGAAAATTCCCCACCGCTGCTTATTGATCATTATTTTTATTTAAAACATGGTATATGTCAAATTAAAAAGGGTTTGCTGTCTGTTTTACTTGCTGTATTTACTTGTTGAAAATTTAAAACAGTGAAGTAATTTATTCCAAATATGTAGTCAAGGAAAAATAGAATTGGAGTAAACAAGACTTTTATATATGTATTTATTTTACCAACAAGAATAAAGTTTGATAGTTACACAAACAAGTATTTAATAAATGTGTTTTAATAAAGCTAATTAGCTAATTTAGTATAGATTTTTTTTTCTGTTTATAACATTGTACCAGTGTGTAATGCATACATATTTTTTTAAGTTTTCTTTTTTTTTTTTTTTTTTTTTTTTTTTTCTCAAAAATTATTACAGCAACCATTAATTTTTTTTCTTTATTTGAAAGAACATTGTATATGGAGTATTAAAAAAAATATTAGGTTCAGGTTGGAAGATGTACTTTTATAGAATTTATTTTTGAAATTTTTCATAGAAAATATGGTAACTGTCAATATAAATATTTTTTTTAATTACATACAAAGATCCAGCATTAGAACAGTATTTTTTTTAAAATTCCTCATGGAAAGAAGTATAAGTGGCAAAATTTTCAGCTTTCTATCTTAAGTAGCAGCTGAGAAATAAAATTCTATAGCTCAAAGCACACCCATAACTTCCACTACAAGACAATGCATTTTTTTGCTGCACATCCACATTCAAGGTCATGTTAAAAAAAAATGTATAAGTCACATCAATTTAAAATTTCGTGTCCTTTTCTAACTTTATTAGTATGATGCTTTCTGAAAATTTCAGACAAATCGGAGATGGTGGGTGACATTTTGAATGTTTTTGGGGTGATTTGGCATGGAGTAAAAGTAAATTTTGAGAGTAAATTTTGTTTTATTAAAAGTGCGAAAAAACAATAAGTGGCTAATGCCAAAAAAAAAAAAAAAATGCAAAATTTATGAATGAAGGAGAGGGAAGGAGTTTTCATCAAGATCTTTCAGTGCCTCATCACTGATATTCCCAATTTTTCAACTCCCGATCAACAAAATTTGCAACTTTCCATGTCTGATCGACCAAATTTAGGCTTTTTAAGAAGTGATCGACAAATTTCGCAATTTTTACGAAACATGATCGAGAAAATTTTATCTTTCCGTGCCTGATTAACAAAATTTGTGATTCTTACAAAATTAATTGAGAAAATTCGCGATTTTTACGAAACCAGTCAACAAAATTCTTTATTTTTATGAAGAAGATCGATGAAATTTGTGATTTTCACAAATCCAATCGACGTAAATAGCGATTTTTGTAAAGCTGAATGGCAAAATTCGCGATTTTCCTTCGCATGATCGACAAAATTCGTGATTTTTTGCAACTGAGCGACGAAGTTCGCGATTTTTACGAAACCGATAGAGAAAATTCACAATTTTTTCACGTGTGATCAACAAAATTAACGATTTTTACTTAACCGAATGCCAAAATTTGTGCTTTTTCCTCTCATGAATGATAAAATTCGTGATTTTTTCTGCAGCTGATTGACGAAATTTTCGATTTTTACTAAGCTGATCGAGAAAATCCAAAAATTTTCTGCGCCTGATCAACAAAATTAGCAATTTTAACAAAGCCGATTGGCAAAATTCACGATTTTTCAAAGCCGATCGGCAAATTCGTGATTTTTCAAAGCCGATCGATAAAATTCACGATTTTTACAAAGCTGATTGACAAAATTCTCGATTTTTTGATCCTGATCGATAACATTCACGATTTTTTCGAAGCCAATAGAGAAAATTTATTCTCTTTCCGCACTTGAACAGCAAAATTTGAAGCTGATCGCAAAAATTTGCAGTTTTTACGAAGCTAATCGATGAAATTTGGATTTTTTTTCGCATGACTGATAAAATTCACGATTCCTCCATACCAGATCGACAAATTTCACAATTTTTACAAACCTTCTGGACCAAATGCGCAATTTTTATAAAAGCCAATTGATGAAATTCGCGATTTTTCTGCACCATATAGACGAAATTCGCAATTTTATTTGAACCTGATGGTCAAAATTTAAAATTTTTCTGCGTGAGATCGACGAAATTTGCGATATTCTCGTGTCCGACCAACGACGACCAATAAAACTCACGATTTTTTTGTGTCCAACCAACGAAATGTGCACTTTTCCACTTTTAACTAACGAAATTTGCGGTTTTTCTGTGCCATATCAACGAAATTCGCAATTTTTAACTAATTTTGATGAAATCTTCATTTTTTTACGCGGCAAGATGAAATTTGGCATATTTTTCATGATAAACTTAAATTTCATGATTGTTTTGCGCCAATCAACAAAATTTTCAATTTTTCCGCACATCATCACAAAATTCGCAATTTTCCCGTACCTTATCACTGTTCTTTGTGATTTTTTTCTTACTTAATCGACAAAATTCGCAATTTTCCCGTGCCTTATCAACGTTCCTTGTGATTTTTTTCTTACTTAATCGACAAAATGTGCATTTTCTTTGTGCCTGATCAACACAATTCGAGTTTTTTTTTTTTTTTTTTTCACACAATAAACCGAGAAAACATGCGATTTTTCCGCAACTGATGCGTTTAATTTACTATTTTTTGTGCATCGTCAACAAATATGACGATTTTTTTCTTGCTTTGATTTTGATGATTGACGATTTTTTTCTTGATGTCTTTCTGATTGACAAAACACGCTATTTTTTCACATCCGATCGGCAAAATTTGCTATTTTTTTCCGAGCCTCATAGGCAAAATTCGCAATTTTTTCATAACTGATGAACGAAATGTGAGAATATTCTGCACTTGATCAATGAAATTTGCGATTTTTCCATGCACGTTCTACGAAATTTTAGATTCTTAAGTGACCGATGAAATTTTATTTTTTCCCATGGTAAATTGAAGAAATTTCCAATTTTTTCTTTGACTTTTGCACAAAAATTGCATTTTTTTCTAGTTGTAAATTGACGAAGTTTGCGGGCCACTCGTTAACACATCGTGGGCCACTTTTGGCCCGCGGGCCACAGGTTGTGCATCCCTACATTAGAATATTCGTAAACGGTTTATTTTATTTTAGATCAATGCATACTACTTATTATTTTTTTTAATCAATTTTAATTTTTTAACTAGTTTAAATAAAAAACTCACTGTTTAAAATCACTTTTTTTTTTTAAATGAATGAATGAAAAACATTTTTATTCATTTTTTACAAAAATAATGTTACAGACAATTTTTGAAATTGTTGCACGCTATTTATTTATTAATTTATTGGGGTTAATTAATTAAAAGATTTTTTTAATAAGAAAAAAGAGAAAAATAAACAGAAAAAATGTAATTTAAATGGATTTTTTTATGTTTCCATCATTTCATGGGGCCTGTGAGATTCGAATCCACAATCTCCTTTCACAGGCGGTTAGCGCCGTCATGCCTTGACCATTCGGCCATGGAGACCTCTAAATGATGGTGTGTCTCTGTTTTTTCTTTCTATTTCCATCCGTTTCATTATTTTCAAGAAATATGGTAGAGTTTTCTTATTTTTAACAGAAAATGCTCTTTTGTTGTGAAAAGGGAATTTTTCTGTGAAATTCAGGAAAAAGTATATCCGCGAATTTCAGATTTTTTTTAACAGTGTAGTTGCGAACTCCATACTATTTACGAAAAATTCACATGAACAAGAATTTTTTTTTTTAAATAGACATTTTAGTACCAAAAACTTTGTTGCATAGGGGCCCTATATCCGTTTAGAAAATGCTTTGCATGAAACAAGGCAAATAATACTTTTAAAAAATTCTGGTACTAAAATGGATATTTTCTTTCTTATGCGTATGAATCCTGATTTATTTCATTAATTTTAATCAGGGATGTAGTGGAGGGTATACGGTGTATACCTTCTGCATTTTTTTAAGAACACCATATACCCTCTTTTTCTTAAAAAAGCTATAGTATATAGACTTTAGGGTATATCCTCTGTCTTGAGCATATACATCTGTTTTTTTTTTTATGACTACACCACTGATTTTAATTAAATAAGTATATTTCCAAAAGTATGAACTTTATTGCTATTATACTGGGACTAGATATTGCATTACACAAACATATTGTTAAAAGTTATTATCTGGGCTTTAAAAGCCGATGGTATGTAGCGTACGCCGCCTCTCATTATTTAGGTTCAAACCACCTCTATCTTTAAGGGTTAATATCTCGGCTAATTATCAACGAATTTTTTCAAAAATCATTATGAACTTCTGCTACCATAGATACCATGTTCCTCAATAGCTTTGTTCAATGAACAACTACTTCAAATCTAAATTTGTGAACAACAGAAAAATGTGATTTTTTTTTAAAACTGCTATCTAGACTAGTCGCTGTAGTTTTCTTGCAAGTTTTGAAGTAACATCTGTAATGACTAATTTTTTCATAAATTTAGTTTCAGTAGATTCGGAATTAAATAGGAGGGTGCATATTTTCCTACTATATTTTCGATTATATCTCTGAAAATATAATACTTAAAATTAAAAGAAATGTATTTTTGAGTTCAACGCAATGAAAGCTTTCATAAGATACCCCACACGATATACAAAGAAAAGATTTTTTTCAAGTAACTTAATTAACACCCTGCCCCCCCCCCCTCCCTCTTAAATATGTGAATGTTTAATAATCTCTAAATATGTGGATCAATAGATTTTATTACTTCCCCCAATTTGAGCTTTCAGCATTTTTTACTTTATGAATAAAATGGCTGTGACAGACAGACACGAGAGTGATCTTATAATCATTCCATTTTCACCTTATAAGTACGGAACCCTAAAAAAATGGAGAAATAATCTGCCATCCCTAGAAAAATTTTTGCCCTACCTGACAATATGGTCTAGCTACGTGCCTGACTTGGCCAAACTATTAATTCAACTATCTATTGTGAACAACTAATATGATTAAAGCAAGTAATTAAAAAAAACAGCCAAAATTTATCAATAGGAAAGGCATTGTCTTTCATCACGACAACACTAAACCACTCACATCTTTAGTCATTTGGCAAAAACTGAGAGAGCTTGGGTGGGAGGTTTTGATGCACCCACCATACAGCATAGACCAGGCCCCAACCGATTACCACCTGTTCTGCTTTTTGCAGAACTCTCTTAATGGTGTTAAGCTCGTTTCAAAAGAAGCTTGTGAAAATCACCCTGTTCAGTTTTTTGCCTAGAAATCTGAGAAGTTCTACAATGACAGAATTATGGATTTACCAGAAAAATGGCAAAAGGTCATTGAACAAAATAGCGCATACATTGTTGAGTAGCTTTTTAAACTTATATGAATAAATTCACTTTGAAAAATACGAAAAAAAAAGTGAAATTACTTTTTTCCCAACCTTATAATTAAAACCAATATTTTTCTTTTTAAACTTTAAAGAGAAATTTTTATTTTATTTTTTAATGAATGCGTAAGATAGATATAAATTTAATTATAATACTTATTTAAGTGTAAATGATTACAAGTGTATCAATATTTTTACATTTCTTTTAAAAAGGAGCAAGACAAATTTATTGGAAAAGACATTTTTGATCCAAAAATGATTACTTTCATTGAGTAAAGAGATACTCTTTGTTTAATGAATGGCTGCTTTCAAGAGTCGCATTCACTCAGAAAGATTTGGAGCAGCCAAAAGGAATTCTGAAGTAGGAAAATCCATTTTTGGACCAGGGAAAATAATTTTTGGAACTGAAAAATCCCATCGCTGAATTAACTTTACTTTTTTGTGTGTATTCCCTGTTGACAAAATTTGTTTTTTAGCGATCTTTAAATAAAATTTGCATTTTTTTTTCCTTGCAATCTTTTGACAAATTTTGCCGTTTTTCACAATCTTTTTGTGAAATATGTTTGTTTACGATCTTTTTTGGCAAAATCTGTTTTTTTATTTTTTTCAGTCTTTCGACAAAATTTCTTGTTTCTGCGAGATTTTTTCACAAAAATTGCCATTTTTGCAATCTTTTGATGAAATTTGCCATTTTATCATTATTTTTTGATGAAAATTGCTTTTTTTCGTGATCTTTTGATGAAATTTGCCTTTTTTTTTTTTTTTTTTTTTTTTTTTTTGCAAAACTTAGTCATTTTACTGTGTTTTTATGACAAAATTATGGCAGAACATAATTAATACGAATTCTTCCGAAGATTCTTCTGTACAATATATGCCGTACATTCAATGACTGCAAATACATTTCTGAACCGTAACGAGTAACAAAACGAATACTTTATAACGGGTAGAGAATTTGAAATCAACATTATCATATGGGTATTCATTTTGTCATCATTTTTACAGCACTACCAACGAGAGTGAGTGGTACTTCCTGTGTCTAGCCGAAGTAAGTTGAAACTCACTGAGAGAGTTTGTGGAACTCTATCAGAAAGTTTGGCGGCCTGAGATATCTTAAGTATCCCAGTGCAAACAGGGTATTAGCTTGTATTTCTCTCCCTCTCTCTTTTTTTTTTTTTTTTTAATTGACAGTCAGTTTCTGCTTTAGATTTCAGTTTATTGACCCTTTCTGGTACCGTGGCCTTAAAAAATGACAGCTAATTTAAATTTTATTTGCATCAAGAATATTTAATTAAAATTTTCTTTTATAACATACCTGAAAATAAGCAAGTTCCCATTTTCTAATAAATTTGTTTATAAATTCTGGTGAAAGTTAATTATTTCAAACAGATTTACTCCATGCTGGAAAAGTTAATATCTTCATTAAAAATATTTTGGTGTTTTAACAAAATTAATGTCATAAAACATATTTTACTGCTTTCAATTTAGGGCTATTTTATTTTATCTGATAATTTGTCATTTTTCTCCCCCAAATATAAGCATGTTTAATTGAATTTTTTTTTAATGTAGCTGTTAAAAGACTTATGAAGGAAGCAGAAGAACTTTCTCATGCAACAGATGAATATCATGCACAGCCTTTAGAGGTGAGTTATAAATTAGAAAACATTTTTGCACATGAAAACTATTATATATAAACAACACTGGTATACATATACAAAAGTATTTTCCTCCAAGATAATGTTTTTCTCTAATATATAAAGGGTGTAAATTCTCATCTCGAAAATTCATAAAAAAATTAACAAATTATTGTACTGGAATTTGGTTTTCGCCTTTAGACTTCTCAAAGAATAAGATTTCTTGTGGCATTAGAAATGTGTATAATGAGAAAAAGTCTGATAGTAGTGTTGCCTCTTAGCCAAATTGGTCAGAGGTTGGTGCCCGAACTAGTACTTTATAGACCTGGTGGCTCATTTTAAATAATTTAAGCATGCAAGGACTCATACTGCCTCTTTTAATGCACCTTTTAAATTAATTTTCTTTTTTAGTTACTGGGGGGGGGGGGGGATATCACAAAATATGTCCAGTCCATTGATTGTGGGAAATTAAATTGTAAATTTTGTCATTTGGTCACAGGGAAATATCTTAAAATTCATCCAATTGATATGTCCGAATTTGTTCATTAATTGCGTTTTAGAAAAAAAATCCTGAATCCACCAAGGGAAAATACTGTGAGATTTGTCAATCATTTGTGGTAAAATATCACAAAATTTGTCAGTTAAATGAGAGAAAAAAAATTGTGTAATTCTTCAGTCGGTTGGGAAAATAATCTGAAATTTGGGCACAAGTTACAGCAAAGAAATCTGCAATTTTTGCAAATTGGTTGCAAAAAAACCCATAAAATTAGCCAATCAATCAAGCAAAAATGTTGTAAATTCGTCAATCAGTCACAGAAATAAAATAGTCTTTAAAAAGTCTTCAAATGCATGTATTGCAGAAGCCTATTGCATTCATTATAGTAAAGATAGTTTTCTTTTTATATATATTGAAGATATTTTTGTGTGTCCCCCCCCCCCCCTTAAATTCTTTCATGAATTTGAAGGAGTTACAGAAGCAATGGAATTTTTTAATCCAATGTACTATATTTTCTCATCATTTCAATAAAAGTTATTATACAGTTGTTGGATTTTATGCAATTTTTTAAGCAAATTGCTTGAAATCATTGTTTTTTATTATAAAAAAAAATATGACTTTCTTCTCTTTTAAATGATTTTGTAATTAAATATTTGTTATATAAAGCTGGGGTCTGTTCATACTTTTGTCACAGGATCCTGTTTTTTTTATTAAATTTTGAAATTTTTTTTATATTTGTGAAAAATTTAGTCATAATCTTGTGAATTTGGAACTATACAGACTTTTGTCACAGAATCCTGTTTTTCTAAAATTTAACATCTTTTTACATTTGTGAAAAATCAAATCATAATTTTGTGAACTTAAAATTATCATTAAATTCAATTTCTTGTTCATATATTTTAAAGAAATATGTCATGTATCTGTAATATATAAGAAAAATTCACCTTTATAAACAAAATATAATAAAATTATGAAGCAAATACCCTAAATCTAGAGATTTAAAGTAAATTTCAGCTTTTTTTTTTTTTTTTTTTTTTTTTTTTTTTTTTTTTTTGTAAGTCCAAGCTTTTTTTATTATACTGGTTGATTAATCTGCAAGTCCAATAATAATAATTGAGGGGTGGAGGGGAATCCATGTACTATCTATATTATAAAAGCCAAATGTATCTGTGCATAACACATATGTCATTTTGTGAATGGCAACACTTTGAAATTTGAAATGAAATTTTGGTTTTGTAATTTTTCTACTGCAAATTTTTAAATTCTTAACATCACTAATTTTCAATTCCTTCATCATCTTATAGGAAGGGAAAGTGTACTTTCAAATGCAATTCGTTTGAAAACTGTACCTTAATTTATTTTTGAATATTAAATTTTTTGTAATTTTTAATACTGTTTTTGAGATTATGGCAACAGAAGTACTCAATTTCTATTAAAAATAAAGAGAAAAAAGCAGATAACTGTATTTTCTTTTCTGTTGTTGCCATTTTCTCATAAAAAGTGGACAAAAAATTTAAATTCATGCTATGTAAGAATATCTGTTCTGTATCTGAGAGTATCTGTATTCTATCGTCTGTTATACCCAATAAATTTTGTTTCTGTTTATCAATTAAATGATTTTTAGTTCATTACAAACTTATTTTACACTCGATACAACACTTTCTTTTTATAAAAATGTATTTTAAACAATAGTTCAGAGATTTATTTTCTCCATTTTAATTCATATCAAATAGCTGAGTGAATGCATATTAATCTGTGTGTAAAATTATTTTCTGAATTTTGAAGAATTATAAATGAATGATTTCTGATGAAACATAGAGCTATTATAAACAAACAGATGAAGGCATACAAATCATTAGATACCCTTCTTGCTTCTTGGATGACTACATTGCTTTTTTTGCTCGGTTTGTGCGATAATGACATCACATGTATACTTTTATATAAATGTTGTTTGAGAATAGGTCATAAAACAGGAAGTCTTTAGTAGGTGCAAATGAGGTCATTTTATTAAGAAAAAGGCATATATTTTAATTCTTAAAACTGAAATATGTTTAGTAGAAGTGCTTCATTTTAACCACAGCTGCTTTGAAAAACCTTACTGGTGAAAATACAAAAATAATTTGAATATTTGAAAATAACGTAATCGAAATCACGCATTGATAAAGCACAATGTTTTGTAAAAATTTAGAGTATCTTTAGAGAAAAGCTGCGACATGCCAGTGTACAAGATATTATCAGAAGTCTTTGTTCAAAAAATAGGAATTATTTTACAGAACTTGGTGATTCTTGACTGGATGAATTCACTTCAATGAGTTGGACAAGCAAATGAAAAGGATCTTGCAGTAATTCATTCGACTTTGAGACTATAAAAATCCTTATTTTACCTCATGTGACATCAAAGGAAATCTGTTGTATTTTTTACATGCAGAATTATTCTAAATTTTTCATTTACACTTAAAATAATTAAATTGTTTATTATCTGTTTCCAGCTAATGGTAATCGAGACTTGAAGTTTTGAATTAAAATTATGTTTAAATGATCAAATTAAAATACCAATTTTTTTTTAAAAAAGTAGATACGAATGTGAGAGGTGCATTTGTAAATTTTGAGATGGTGAAAATGATGTCGGGGGAAAAAATTCTATAATTTAGTCAAATTGGTATACATTTTGTTGTTTTTTATTTTGAAATACCAAGCATGCGAGCATTAATTGATAACTTTATCATGATAACAGATCTTTACTACATTTTCTGCTTACATATATAATTACAGTTTTCTTAACTTCTACAACTGAGTTTTACAGAAGTAGTAATTTGTTACTTTAGTTAAAATATCATTCGTATAAGAGTTACCAATATAAGGTACATTTTTGTATTATAACTAATTTTGTAGATTTATTACAATTTAATGAAACAGTTCCTTCTGAAACACATTCTACCATCAAAATTTCGCAGAGTTCTACCTTATTTTATTAAATACCAAATTATTGCGGAGAGGTGTGCAAGATACCATTCAATAAGGAAATATCTTTTCTGCAAATATAAATGCAGACTTTGAAATAATGGTCATCTATGCTTTAAAAATTATACTAACTTAGATTTTTCAAATGTTAACACTGACTTTTGACGCCTTATTTGAGTTCCTTGGTTTATATCAATCCAAAAAAGTAAGTTCATGATTTAAAAAAAAAAAAAAGAATCTTCATGGAGTTAGTCAAAATTAGAAAATGTTAATGTTAAATCCATATAAAAAATTTTAATTTATATTGCCATAAAATCATCGATTTTTCGTCAGATACAATGAATCGATCCAAAAATAATTTGGACACGTTTAAAAATTTAGATCATATTTTTTAATTATGTAAATTGCTAATTAAAAAAATTTATGAATTATGTATTTATTAACATTACTTTTTGCATAAAAAGAATGAAGAACAGAAACATGATTGTGGAAGTTTATGGTACATTGAGATAATTATTTTTTGCATTATTGAGAAATTTTACTTTTTAGCAGCTTTAAAGTATCACACCGTTCAACTGCATATAAAAAAAATTGTAGAAAGCAAGAAGAAAAATTTTATGAAATTTTATTTTAAATGAAATTGATTTATTTTAGGCTTAAATTTCCTTGGTTTTCTGGTTTAAATTGTATGGCTCAAGATGTTTATGAGAGATGTTCTGAAACTAAGTTTCATCATTTTTTTTCCTCATGGAAACTTTATAGCCAAAAAAATATACCATGGTATCTTGAAATATACACATGGACTGTTTTCAACATAGTCACCATTGACATTAAGACATTTGTTGTAATGTGCAATCAGTTTGGAAAAAAAACACTGTTAAAACTCAGTGTCCTGTAGTGCAAGGACTCAGCCTGCTCCACCTCATAATTGTTTTGGAAGTGATGTCAAAAGAGTACATATTTCAATGCAGAAAATGGCTGAAAATCCAATGAGGCAAGATCGAGACTGAAAAGCAGATGATCAGATCTCTTCCATTTAGAGTGACAATTCTGATCTTGTGTGGGCCTTGCTGTGTGCCTGTTAGGCTTTCACATGGACCTTGCATAGAAAGCCACACACTCAGAACATCACTTCCAAAACAATGCTGAGGTGGAGGATGTTATTAGTTTATATTAGTTTGATGTTAGTGTAGTCACTATAAATCTTTCATATGTAATTAAAAGTCTTTCTTTTCTTGTTTTGATATTTAATATCTTTTGCTAAAAGCAGGCACGTAGTCAGGGAGGGGGCTAAGGGGGCTGAAGCCCCTCCCGAAACTTTGAAAATACAAAATTATCCGTGTGATAAAAAAAAAAAAAATAAGTTTTGTTTGTTTTTATCTTTTATTACATTAAAGTCAATTGCATTTTTAGCTGTAAAAATATCCTTTTATTGAATTACAGTTACAGTAATCCTTCATTATGTCGCTTATTTGGATATATTGTTTTTTTTAATAGGTATGTACCACTAAAAATATAAACTCTTTTTAAAAAGTAATTTTTACTGTCTTTATGTGCAGTAAAATTCAATCAGGTGTTATTTCTTATCATTAATTTGACTAAGAAAAATTAAGTATAAAACGCATACGGCATAAGAAAGATCACGAAAAATTAGGAAGATTATTTTCTACATTAGAAAATACATTAGAAACCAAATATTCTGAGATACAGTTACCGAAGTATTAATTATCAAAATATATATTGCGATCTGTTTTAGCTTAATTGCTGTTGAAACTATGGACATTTCAAGCGCAGAAAAACTTGCCATTTGTGCTAGATATGTGAACTATTAAAAAATTCACAAAACCCAATAATTCGGAAAATTTTTCGCGTGTTATTCCAATAAATGTCTCAAAAATTCAAGAAAAGTAATTTTACAACATAGTGATGAACTATGTCTTGGCATGTATAAATGTAAAATGTGTCACATAGGCGTATAACAAAGTAGCCAATAACTTTGGTCATGTTAGCGGGGTTCATTCTAGAATTCTTCAGAATATCTAAAAATTAGATACGTCCTCTGTGAAAGCCATTGGTTAAATCTTGCTTTGTCCAACAACATGCTGATTCCCTTCATTCGAAAGTATCATGCATGGACTTGTTAAAGCAGCGACAAAAGTTTTTAAAATCAGCTGAAGGCAAATTTAGTGCTTCAAGAAGCAATTACATCATATATCCTAGATAACAAAAGAATATAACTTTTCCGCATTTGTGATACAAATTTTATCGAGAGGCATGAAAGCATATTGACTTTTGTTGAGCTACTTAAATATATTTGTATTAGCTCGGAAAATATTTCGAAAAACACATGGAAGATTACTTCAACTGCTGGAGTTTTTTTTTGGCAGCCAGGGAAAAGAATCATTTTCTCATAAGCTTGTCTGTTTATCAGAAGGTTTTCTGTCTGACAATCATAGTGAGTTCTTCAAAAAAAAAAAAAAAAAAAAAGTGCCTACTTGTTTTACATAAATATGCAGAAAAATGAAGTAGAAATCTCTTGTGAGATTTTATTGTACATGAAAACTTCGGGAAGACATCTTCCAAACTTAAATAAAGATCCCAAGACTGACATTTAGACAGGCAACAGGTACAAACCCTCAAATTACATCCACTGACAAGTATTAAAATATCACGGTCTTATTTTCCCATGTAGAAAGCCTTATTCAAAATTTAAATTCGCGATTCATTTCGAATGATGACATTCTAAGAGTTTCCTAGTTACATCTTCCAGGATGTGCTTCACTGGGAAAAGCAAGCAAATTAGAGAATCCAATGCAATATTTACAGGATAAAGTGTCAATGTAGCAAGTGAAAGCTGAATATGAATTAGGGTGCAAATAAATTGCTAATGTTGACACCAACACAGAGGTTTTAAAAGTTTTAGTACTGTAATGTGACGTAATTACGATAAAATCAAACACTTGCTGACAGTTTTGGTTGAGACGAGTAACAAAAGTCAGTGCTGAAATATATTTTTCGGCAAATCTGACTTGAAGCGTTATGGTCGATGACAGACTGAGTAGTTTTTCCATGATTTTCATTCTTTGGGAGAAGACTTTCTTTTACAGAAACTCTTGATAAGTCAATCAGCATCATGGCTAAGAAGAAATTATGATGATTGTTTCTGTTGCATTAGTAAACAGTGTTGTATTCAGAGGGTCGCCCGAGAGGGGGATATCCCCCCTACCCCGGAGAAATGAGATGTCCCATCCCGGAAAATTTGTGATTTTGTGTTTTCAATCGTCAAAAAGTACAATCCCCCCCTCCTCGGAACGCTATAATGTCCCTCCGGAGCCCCAAAAATCCCTGCCGGAGAAAAGTGCCTGAATACAACACTGCTAGTAAATTTATTTTACCACGATTGTCATTTATAATTATTATACTCAGAGAATGTGAAATTCAAACATAATTTTTATGATTACATATGGCTGTAGTATTTTTTTTTTCAAAAAAATAATGCATGAAGTTTATTTTATTTATGGATCAATAGTTTCAAGACTTCGCATTCGTAATGTCAGATTCTCGCACGTTAACATTAATCCTGTGTTTTAAATCAATTACATATTATTTGTTTGCATTTCAATATTTTACAACATTTTTCTCCATAGGATAGGGGAGAGGGGAGCATTTGAACATTTTTTTTAATCAGTACATTTCTTATTTGAACTATATTTTTTGCATTTTAAGTATTACATAATAAAAACATGACATTTCTTCATCATATGAACCAGAAATTAAACGTTTTCCGTATAAATTAAAAAAATTGTGAGGATTTAAAAAGCTGAAATATTTCTGTTCAAACCTGTCCCATGTAGGGGTATTTTTGAACAAGTAAGGGGCACCTTTGAACAAATGAGTAAAATATGAAAATATTGAGAGTTTTCATAAAACGCTGCATATGTTTCAGGAATATAAAGTAATACGGATAAAATTTAATAACTATATTTTCTTGAAACTAATAATTTTTCTATTATTTAACCAAACCATCAAAGCTGATGTCAAAAATCATTGTTGAAACAACACAGAGTGTCCCTCCACTTATGTTTAGTTTTGAAAACTTCCTTACAATATCCATGAAATATACCAATATGATATCTGATGCTTCTGGAAAATTAAAATTCTTCATTTGCACTTTTTATGAAAAAACTTGGCTTAAATTCCGTTTTATCTAACGAAAGTACTAGTAATTCCATATAGTTTGGGAAAGAGTATATGAAAGAATATAGGCTTTGATAGACAAATCTTACTAAACCATGAATCATTACTGTGTATCCGGATTTTGCAAATATCAAATAAATGAATGCCATCATCAATTTAAGTTTGAAACTTCCAATCGCTATATATCCAGAGATTGTAATACATGTTTGCAGTAAAGAAGGATCATTAACAATATAAATTCATGTTCTTTGACACTCTTAATTAACCTCTTTTCACATAGAAAAAATTCCAAGAATAATAACTCTTAGGTACATCAACAACTCTTTACTTCATAGTTTTAGATGTTTAATGGTGCCCCATCACATGGAGTTCAACATTACAACAATTTACTCAATTCGGCTGATGATTTTGATTAAAACAAAACTTATAAACTAAAGATTACATCTTTATTTAGGTGTTGAACAATAAATTAAAATTTTAGGGATACAAAATTTTGAATAAAAATCTTACAACGTTATTTTCTTTAGTTTAGATTCAAGAGGGAGAAAAATATATATCTTGCTTAGACAGTATTGTGCATACAAAATGGATGAGCTTTGTATACTTATTGCACTGAAGCAATAGTAATGTATTGCCATAGACATTTTTACAAAATAATTTATTTAAAGGAAACTATTTAGTGTTCAAAGGTGCCCCCAGTTCAAATGTGCCCCCCCCCTCTCCCCTACTTAAGACTCATCTCAAACATTGTTAGTTTGTGCTTTTTAAGTTTCGAGAAAATTTTTCCTAAAAACTCTCCGGTTCCCAAATCGGTTTGGAAACTGGAAGTGCTCTTAAAAGTTAAAAATTGCAACAGAAATTGAAAAAATTAAATATGAAGTAACAATATTTGACATAGTTAACAAGTATCCTATGTAGAAACACACATAGGATAATCCTACATTATTTTTAAATTTTTTACTGAATATTATTCAAATTACTTTTGTAAGAACAGAAAAAATTCCTAAATTGAGCCCCTCCCGAAAGAAAATCCTGGCTACGGGCCTGGCTAAAAGAAATAATCTTTGTTCTTACTCAAAATATGATTGGGTACCTCTATCTTTTAATTTTGATCTTATTTAAGTAATTAACATGCTTGAATAAAGTAGAAGGCTTGCTAAAGCTCAATCAAATTAAAATAAATTAATAAAATATTCTAAATATTTTTTTTTAATACTGATAACAGTTTTTAGAGCTGTAACATGAATATTATTTTGATTGCTTGAAATGTAAGTACTAATTTTTTTTTTAATTGCTTTTCTTTGATTTGTTCTTTGTGTGTATCGATTCAAATTGTTATTTTTCATTTCAGGATAATTTATTTGAATGGCATTTCAGTATTAGAGGACCACCAAATTCAGATTTTGAAGGTGGTATTTATCATGGAAGAATTACTTTACCACCTGATTATCCAATGAAGCCACCAAGCATCATTCTATTAACGGTATTTTTCTTTATAATTTGATTTTCATTAAATTGTATTAGTTAAAATACTCAGAATTATGCTGTAGAAAATAGTTCTCTCTTTGCAGGTTCCCAATGAAAAAAATTATGAAATAGCATTTTCATAGCTGTCAACTTGTTCAGTTTAGCCTTACAATGTACAGTTTGGATTCTAAATGTATATGGTTGTACAAGGGAACAGTTTTGTGTAAAAATTAGTGTTGAGTCATACTGTATTATATCCACCATTTTAAAGATAAAATTTTAAATCTGATGCATGCATTGTTTTTTTTTTTTTTCTTTGAAAAGAGAATAATTGAAAATATGTTGTACAAAAAGAAAAAAAAAAAAAAAAAAAAAAAAAATCAACATGGAAAGCCAGTAAGAGCAATTTGACTTTAAAAATGTGAATGGTTTACTTTAGTGGTGGGCAATTTTCATTTTTTTTTAATTGATTTAAACAATACTATAAATTTTTTAATCAATGTCTTTAAAAATATCATTTTCATTTTCCTTCAAAAATTGAAGGTAAAGTAGTTGGATTTGCTCAACTGAAAACTTTCTATCTCATACATGTTAAAACTTCAGAATTCGCTATCACAGTGACAAAATTAAATGATAACCCATGCCCCTCATGAGGATTCAAAAAGTATAGGTTCGTTGAAATATGTGCATTTTCAAAGAAAAAGGAAAAATATACGCATTGCTTTTTCCATAGATGTCTGCAATCAGAATTCTCAATTTAAAGAGTATAAAAACGACACCTGTTGGGCAGTTATACACTTAAGGCTAATAGCAGGGTTCATACTCATCAGGGAAGTATGGGATTCCTGGGAAAATTAGGGGATGAATTTTAGGTTGTAAAAATCAGGAAATAATATAAAAATTTCCCACACCTGGGAAAACCTGTCAAAATGACAGTCTATTCTGGGAAATTGGGGGCAATTGTTACTGTTCGCGTGCTTTATTATCATATGTAATATCAAAATGTTGTTAATTGTTGATATGGAAAAATTGTGCATCCTGGAAAATACATCAGGGGATTCTCAAGGGATTTTTTTTTTTTTTTTTTTTTTTTTTTTTTTTTTAATGAGTATGAACCCTGTCAATGAAAAACTTGCATTTTGTGGAAATTTTGGAAAGAGTAACAATTTTGCAAAAATTTGGATCCAGTCTGTTCAAAATCATTCTGAAAATATTAAAATTTTATCTTAATCCTTGCAGTGATTTCTTTATTGCTTGTAAAATCCACTGAGCTCCATAATAGTATGGGGAGCTAACTCACCCATCCACTTTTTACCAGAAGTGCATTATGCTTTCAGTGTGCACAAAATAACCAATCTTGCAATTTTCTTAATATTTAAAAGGTATTTTCAAAATTTTCTGCATACTTTTTAAATATTTCCATGCCTTTTTTGATGTTTTTGAGCAATACTTATTAAATTTTGCATTTGTTTGTTGCTATTAACTTATTTAAAATTTCATTTTAAATTGCTTTCAAGTTAAAACTTTGTGATGAATTTAGATAAAAATCTATAATTTTTTTTCAATAAAAATATATATATCAATGAAGATTATAGCAACTTCATCATTTTTTTTTAAAGAAAATCCAATTTGAAAATGTTTGCCCCATACTGCTTTATGTGAGGAATCTATATTATGTAAAAAATTTCTTCGTCGTTGAATTCCTGAGCAGACTGCTGGATTTAATAGCTCAAAATATGTAAATTGCTCTCTATACTATTTTCGAGCTTAGTTATAGCATCTACAAGACATAGGCTGGGATCCACATGCATTTTTCACTGTTAGAAAAATGAGATTGACTAATCAGAAGCTTGCATTTTTACAAACAGTGAAAAATTTGCAAAAATGCAGGCTTCTGTTTGGTCAATTTTGTTATGCTAACCACAAAAAATTTATCTACATCATGGCCATTGTGTGGAAACTGGAAAAATCTGATCATTGTCTTCCGATTGTGTTCATATTTATAAACTGATTTGTATGTGATTGAGCATATGTTAACCACTTAACCAGCGACATATATGGGGAAACAGTTCTTTTACCTCCGACTTATCTCGGGACAGAGGGTGAAGTGGTTAAAGGTTTGTTAAAGTCTTTTCCAAATTTGTTGGACATTATGATCTGAAATCCTGTTTCAAAATAGAACCCCATTAATGATTTCAAAGTAAAAAGAAATATAGAAAAATTTATTATAAATGCTAATATACTTCTTACATATTCATTAGATTATAATAGAATGATTTAAGAAATTTTTTTGGTTTTCCCTCTATCTTAACGGCTTGAGGGGCGGTGGTGTATATTTTATCCCACCTAATTTGAGCAAGATTCTCACCAGAAACTTTTAACCAAATTTTATATTTTTAACTTTGGAGACAAAATGTTGAAAGAATGCTTTTCCTTATTTTTTTAAAAAAAATTTTTATTATTCCCGTGAGAATTCAACATTACAGAGACATTGTCTCTCAAAGGGTTAAAAAATGGATGAATATAGCAATTTGAAATTCTAGAATAGCTGCTGTTTTGAAACAGTAATTTTTCCCCATAAACATTCACAACTTAGGAGTTTTACAAAATGTGTTTTCTCAAACATTTATTTTCATTGATGCTACTCTCATACACTTAAAACAGTCATATCCATGAACGTCCCACTAAGTATTTAAAATGGCTATTCGATTTCAGTATTGATGGAAATTAGAAAGATTAATTTTGTGCGTTTGAGTAAAATAAACTGAATCCTTAAAAATAAGGAATGCTGAATCTGCCTTTTCCTCCCAGTAACAAGCCAAAAAGCTTTTTTTTTTTTTTTTTTTTTTTTTTTTGTCTTGAGGAAAATAATTAGTTATTTTTATTTTGGAGGGGCACAAAGTTTTTTCCTTTCCTGTGAACCAAAAAGTGTAGCTATGCCACTGTATTATATATATGTGATATATATACAATATATATTTAAATATATTACACTGCTGCATGGCTAACTGAAAAGTACTACTTTTTGTGCATATAACTGTATTTTGTGACACAGTGGATTTTGCATTTTTAAAATAAATTTTTTATGGAGAAGTTTTAAGAATATGTGTATCCTGTACACTGTATTATTCACTTCCAATTAAAAAGTTATTACTTTTTTGTGATAAAGGAGGAGAGGGAGGACACCTTTTGAGAAATAATCAACATTGATAAGTATAATCTTCCAAACTGTTCCAAAATCCTATCAACTGAAATTGAATTTTGTGGCATTTATTTATTTAAATGCTATTTAAAAATGCAAATCATTAACAAAATTCCCAACATTATTAAATTCTTGTTTATAAAGAGGAGTGAAAAAATTTCTTGTGTTGAAAAGACACTTTCAAAATAATATCTGCATACATTTAAGTTTCATCATCTTTTTTTTTTTTTTTTTTTTTTTTT
Organism: Maratus speculifer; assembly: GCA_964019185.1. Taxonomy (NCBI): domain Eukaryota; kingdom Metazoa; phylum Arthropoda; class Arachnida; order Araneae; family Salticidae; genus Maratus; species Maratus speculifer. Next base: position 216,650,910 of record OZ025293.1, on the reverse strand, counting down.
TTTTTTTTTTTTGGGGGGGGGGGGGGGAGAAAGGTGTTAAAGGAAAAAGTGGTCTTTTCTTTATTTTTTTAGGCTATAATTTATGCATTCAAAATTAGTGTAGGATTATTGTAATAAATGTGAATGTAACTTTGATGTCTGCATATCTTATTACTGAATAAAATAATCCCCAATCAATTTTTTTAATTATATTCTACACATCTGTGCTTCTTAAAACTGTTTGTTTTGTATCTATAGCCTAATGGAAGATTTGAAACTAATAAGAAGATTTGCTTAAGCATATCAGGCTATCATCCAGAGTCATGGCAACCATCATGGTCTAGTAAGTTGGTTTTATTAATTTGATCATATTATGACTACATGAGTCTGTAGTCATGCTACTTTTACTAAAAATGGAATGGTTTCACATTATTGAATTTTCAGTTACTATGTTCACTACAGATTTGCAAAAATACCTTATATCAGAAAACTAGTTATTTTGCCACCTGACTTTGACCGGCCTGTGATAATATTTTTGAATGAACCTTTAATTTGCATGATTTTATATCTTTAACTGTATTTTGTCTGAAATACATACCCACTTACCATGTGAAAAAGGGGGAAAAGCTGTTAATTATTGAGATTTGTTTTGTAAGTTTTTGAAAAAATTGTATAGCATAGTAATGAACAAATTAAGACATTTATATACCTCTACTGATGAAAAAATGAGTTAAGAGAAGAGGGGGATTGCTCAGTAATGTACTAGCCAAAAGCTATAAAAGAAATGTCACATGAAAACATTAATTTCCTCTGCTCCATCCCCACACAGGGAGAATGTCCCCTTATAGTCTGTGGTCAAAAATGGACCTCACCAATCAAAGGCTAGTGAAGAGTTTTGCCTTTTGGTCGCCTTTAAATGAGGTCAAATATTGCTGTAGCTTAATTAAAGAATTGACAGTGTAGAAGGAGGGGAGGTGGGGGGGGACAAAATTGAGTGAGGATGTAGAAAGGTTCATAATATGGAAAGAATAGTCTGATGATTTTCCGATGATATATCACATGAGGGTTTAACAGATGTGCTGCTTAGGCAATGCAAAATCTTGCAAAAATATCTAAACTCTCAAATCTTTTAGTTCCACATTACACCACCAGAGGTGTAACTCTATTCTTAACAAAACTGTTTCTGAACAAAACTCTGTTAAACAACATACATGTAAATATATTAGTCAAGGGTGTGGCGGACTTGAACAAGAATTCAGAGATTTGCTGAAATTAATACAGTCGGGCCTCTATTTAACAAAGTCACTAAATCCTGAAAAAAAAAAAAAAAAAAAAAAACATTAACACTAAATGTTATTTATTCAACACTAAATGTTATTAGAAAAAGTATTTAATCTTTTTTTTTTTTTTTTTTTTTTTGTACAAATAACATCGATTTGCTTTTTTTATTTTACCTATGAAAAGGAAAGGAAAACAGGAATGCAAGGAAAACACGAATTTAAAAAGAATTACGGGAATACACACTATTTTCAGTTCTAAGAAAATAGTTTTAAATTAAAATTAATGAATTATTGTCATATTTATTATACAAGATATTGTAAGCATACCATATCCATCCTTAAATTTAATTATTGAAAAAGTCTGTTAGTTAATTTTGTCTGAGTTTTTTGTTTGAAACAGTGTTTTCTCTCATAATACTTCTCACATCTCTGCAATGCATCAGTAATACCTTCAAGTGTATTTTTTTCAAACTGTAATCCACGTTGGATTGTTTCAAATGATTTTTTAGCATTTCATCATACAAAGGTTTGTTGATTTTTGCATCTTGATCATTTTCATCTTCATTTTCTTCATAACTGATCGCTGGATATTTTTTATTTTTTACACTGTCCAAAATATCCAATTCAGTTAGCGTTTATGAGATCTCAATTTCAGAATCATGTGAAAGAAAATCCTCAATCAGCTCATCATCGTTAATTTCATTATTTTCTCCCAGCTTTACCGCATTTTTTTTAAGTTCTAAGGAATTATATAACAGAGATGATGTAGCATGCTGTTTTGCTAACTTTAAAATTTTATTTACCAAATATCAAAATGTAAATTCTGAAGTATGGGAAAGGAAATGAGAATTTTTTTAAAAAATTAATCATCTGCATCTAATACTTAAAATACCTCCTTTACAGATATTATGTTTTGAGGATTTGTCTGTCATCAATGTTCATATATATATTTTTTTTGTCCTTAAATTTGGTTTTTTGCCTAAATTGAGAATATTCATCATTTTTCACTCACTCTAAAATTCCTGTGTCGGAGAATATACTAGTGCCATTTTTATTAAATATTTGATTTAAAAATGTCTTCTTATTTTATTTTTTTCCTCTGGTTTCATTTTAAAAAGGGAAAACATTATTTTCATCAGCTAGTAATTTAAAATGATCAATATTGTTTAATCCATGATAATTTTCTGTTTATTTTGCTGCTCTTCATTTACATTAAAATTTTGTAATGTTCTTTGAAATTCATTACAAATCCAGCTATTCTTTTTATTCAATATTTTTTGCCAAAAATAAATAAATAAATAATAATTTAACTCTTTATGAGATAGAATATTATTCATGAAACAAATGCAGCACTATTAGATTTGTAAATGTTATCACAGTTTTTATAGTGTGCTTTCTTTTTATTTAATCTAAATATTTTCTGTTGAACATGCAATAATAAGCTACTTCCTTGTGTTGTCATATTTCTGATTTTTAATTGATTTCTTTCTCATTCTAGTAAGAACAGCATTATTAGCAATAATTGGATTCATGCCAACTCATGGAAATGGTGCTCTTGGATCTTTGGATTACACACCTGCTGAAAGAAAAGAGTTAGCTGTGAAGTAAGTGAAAATTCCTAATTACTTCTATTTTTACAGCTTTGATAGTAAATATAATTTATCAGGTCTAGGATGGTTGAGACTCTTAATAAAATTCATCTTTTTTTTTTTTTTACCTTATCTTGGCTGTAATAATATTAGTTTAAGTGCAAACATATAATGAAAAATGAACATATATCAGCAAATTTGATTGTTTTTTTTCTTTTTATTTATCAGCATGCTTCTATAAACCATTATAAAATTATGCAAACATTAATACACAACATGTTGCACAATACACTATAATTAAATAAATCGACGCACCAAGAAGGAACAATCCGATTGCTTTGAAATTTTGCATGCATACATGTTTTGACCAAACATGCAAATGATTGAAATTTAGTGTCTAATGATTGAGTAGTGCATTCTCCAGTGCCTCAAAACTGTGCATCTAACAGATGTACATAAGGAGCTGTTCTCGATCTTTTGTTAAAAATTTCTATCTTATTCCAATTTAGGAGACCTTTCAATGACTATAAAAATGCCTTGCTGCAGGATTCAAGCTCATTATGAGTAACTAGAGTTTGAAGGAGGTCGTATTATTGGTCTAAAACAGGCAGGTTGGGCAAATCAAAGAATCACTTGACATCTGAGTCTTAGAGATGCAACGATCCAAAGATGTTTGCAAGAATGCGTGGAAAATGGCAGATTTCAGCACCATAATGGTAGCGGTCGACCTATGGCTGCAACAGATTGGAAGGGCTGAATGATTGTCAAATTAGCTGTCACTGCACCTCATTCATCGCTATCAACCATCAGACGTGTGACCTGTACATGAGTGTCCACCATGGCCATTCACAAATGACTGAGAGGGCAGAATCTAACCTTGTACCAACCATTATGCCACTTATCACTCATGCCTGCACACTGTCAAGCCAGATTACAGTGCTGCTTGGCTCAATCAGGTTGGAATGATGCTGACTGGAGACGTATAGTCTTTAGTGACAAATCATGTTTCCAACTGTGTCCTGACAATCATTGAAGATGTGTCTGGAGATGCCCAGACCAACGTGACTATCCTGCTTTTACTATTGCACTTTACACAGGCCCTCAATAAGGAGTTATGGTCTGGGGTACCATTTCCCTCGAAAGCCAGACCCCTTTGGGTGTCATTAGAGGCACAGTTACAGTACAATGGTACATCGACGATATTCTGAGACTTGTTTTACTACCATACTTTTTGCAGTGCCCTGGGCTTACTTTTCGGCAGGATAATGCCAGATCACATATGGCACGTGTTGCTATGAACTGTCTTGAAGCTTGTCAAACATTCCTTTGACCAGGCCAGATCACCAGTTCTCTGTCCCATTGAGCATGTCTGGGATATGATGGGAAGGCAACTGCATCTACCAGAAAATGTTGATGACCTAGCCCAACAACTGGAGCAAATTTGACAAGAAATAACACAGGAAATCATCTGGACACTTTATCAATCTATGCCATGCCATGTGGCAGCTTGCATCCAGGCCAGAGATGGATCAACATCTTATTGAGCTTGCAACTATGTAACTCTGAAGTAAATCGTTCAATTGTTCTGAAATTATAATCATTTTCTATTCTATATATAGTTTTCCTTTCCACCAATTTTTGTTGCCATTGGACTACTCCTTATTGAGTCGATTTTTTTTGTTATAGAATGTATTATGCATAATGTAATTACATTTGGTTTGTTATGGTCATATAACTATTTGTTTCAAAAGTAAGAATCCGTTAAAAAATTCTTAATTTTTTATTCTAAATCAATGTTCATAAGAGTGCCATAAAAATGTTAAATTGTTTTTGAAATATTGTTACATATTGTACAAAATTTAAATTTCCAATATTTATTATTGATTAATAAAACAAAGAAGCAAGCCATGGTTAGAAATTGCTTCAAAAACAATTCTTTCTAGCTCAGTTGAAAAAGAAGCTAGATTGCCTTATTTATTTATTATTTACATACATTTTATTTAATACTGATTAAGCAAATTGATCTTACTACTTTTAAGTTAGCTATTTTGGCAAGAAATTTATTTTGCAAGAAATCGTAACTACTTACTTATAGTTGGGGAAAAAATGAGCTTGATAGTTGGCAAAATCTTGACACTGCCTCTTAACCTCCCTTGGCATAACATGATTGCAACATCAGCAATATAGCATTCATTTTGGCGACATAAAATGAATTTTGAATTGTGTTTGCAAAAATCTTATTTTAAAGATTTTTTTTTTTGTTATTCTTTGAAAATTAATATAATTGTTTATTTAAAATTTATCTCAAAGACACTTTATTTAAATTAGAATAACATGCATTATTTTCCAAGAACTTCTCATGTTAGAAAGGAATCCACATTGGTATTTTATATAAAATCCTTTCATGTTTCAAATTACGATGAGAAAATGAACTATTAAAACAATTTTTTTTAAGAAACTTTTATCTTTAATCAGTGAAAAGTGAAAATCACTGGAATATCTTAATTATCAACATTACAATACAAAGTTATCTCACCAACATACGTAAATATGCAGAGTGAGATGCTCAGTGAAAATTGCGATGTATAAAAAAAAATAAACCAGTTAACTGTTTCCCTTTTTATGTGTAATAAATTGAAAATATGGGATAAACACCGCTTTTTTAAGTTAAAAAAAAATTGTGATATTTAAGCTAAACATTTCTTCTATTAAATAGCATAAAATTGTATTGAAAAAAAATTAGTGGTATCAAAAAGCTTTAAGTGATGGATCAAGCAAACTCTTTTTGCCTGAACATTGTGCAGTGAAATCAAGTGGTTAAAAGAGTGGTACGCAAATACTGACTTATAAATCAGTACTTAAAAATATAATAAATCTTAGAAGAATGAAGAAATATGTTTATATAATACATTATAATTTAAACATCCGTTAACATTCAGTTCAGATATAGGGACAAAATTTGACTTTTGTAGTTTTATATCATTTACATATATATTTTAATTTATAATTTTTGTTAATATTAATTAGTTTTTTCATGAAGAAAGAATAAATTTATTTTTGAAAAAAATCAAGATATTGCTGATATCATTGGTAATCACAATCTTCTTACCAAACATATTTATGTATTAGACAAGCTTTTATGGTTATTAAGTCTGTCTAAACCTGGAATAAAACTTGCTTATTTTATGATTTTGATATGAATTAGTAATGTACCTTTATAAGGCAAGTTTCATTGAATAAATTAGGAAAAACACATTTCACTTTATAATGAATATCATACATTATTGATTATTAACTTGACCTTTGCTTTTTAATGTTTTAATCATTTAAAAAATTGTCTAAATTTTTGTTATTTTATTTATTATTTATTTTAATATTTCATTATATTGTAAGCATTCATTATAGTTTCGATTGCATTATTAATTACATTCAAATGGCTGTTAAAAAAAGTAAGTAAAGCAATGACCAGAAAGCCACACAACCTCTGGTCCCAAGCTATACAGATTTAAAAGAGTATACTTTATTATGGTTGGGATTTATTATGGTTATTATTGTTGGGATTATTATTTTATAATATTAATTTTAATATGTTATTTAATTTTACTTATTTTTATCTTTATTAATTTATTTACTGTGATTCAGGTGGATTTTTGAGTAATTGAAAGATATTTTTAAGTTGTGTGCATGCCTGCAATATTGAATATTCAAACTGTTTTTGCTAATTAAGAATCTATCTGAATATAAATCTACAGATGATATTTCATTTAATGGTATGTAAGAATTAGTATCTAACAATGATTAGCTATAGGTATTAAGTAATAAGATTTACTTGGGGATATAATTTTTTATAACATTTTAGAATTGAATTCAATCCAACAGATGGCAGCACTGAAAGACAACTGAATATTTAAATTAGCATATTTATAAATAATGTGCTCTACTAAATATTTTAATTTTTTTTTTTCTGTTTTAGTAACTGTAACTGATAATTTTTAAACTAGTAGTAAAATTTAGGTAGACATTAGACAACATCCCTAGGAATCACAAAACTGGCCACTTACTCAGTGCTCTTGCACTCGGCAGAGAGTACATCTGGTGTTTTTCAAGCTTCTATATTCTAAATGTATGATGGCGATATGGTATGTTGTCTGCCTGGAAATTGGAGATATTGGGTTCGAATCCCAGCTAGCGGGGATCATTGGAAAGTTTGAAAAGAGAAAGAAATTAGATTTTTGAATGTTTAATTAAGTTACAAAAAATATTTTTCGAAGTTTAATTATTAATATAATTATTAATTAATTACATAAATATATATTATATAGTTATATATTTACATAATAATAATAATTATAATAGTTATATTTTTTAAACATTGTCATTAAAACTACATACATTTTGTTTTTCTAGCTGCAGTTAATTGTTATATAATGTAATGAACATTATTATTAATAAATTATTACATAACATATAAATATTATTTATTAAGTAATTATTATATAATAATATTATTATAATTATATATAATTTATATAAAAAAATCTATTATAGTTTTTTGTAAATGAATACTTTATATCAGTATTAATTAACAATTATATAATTGCATTATTTATATATTTTAAAATGCTATCTGTGATAAAAACTATATACATTTTGTTTTCAAGCTGTAGTTCCAGGGGAAATTTTCACTTCTAATCCATATAAAAACAGAAACGATCCCATGAAATTGAACCTGTATGCACTTTTACCTTCATGTACTATAATTCACATACCATGGGAGGAAAAAAGAAAAAGAAAGAAAAATATTATTTATGCCTTTTTATTTGTTTATTTTTGTCTTTGCTACTTTAATGTCATTTTAGCTGAAGTTTTACGTTTTAGTGAGTAATGTTAGTTTTCTGATGCAAATTAATTGCAGTTTCACAGTAGTTTTAATTTGGCATGTATGGGAAGAGGGGAGGTGTTCTGTTTTTCATTTGACTGACAATCATAAAGTATAGTGACACAGTATATTTTTTCTGGAAGTTATGAATTTTGAATAATCATTAATAAAAGTGTAAAAAAGAAAAAAAAATGTTAACTATGTGTATATTTATTACATTAATTAATTTTCTTAAACAATATAGATTTTGTAAATCAGTTTGCTTAATTTATTTTTTTTATTAAATATTTTTTTCTAATACAAATTTATATCATACAAATTTGTTATATTTTTAAATGTAGATAATGTATAGTTAATTGCACTAAATATTTATTTCTAATTTCATATTAGTAATATATTTATCACATCTTATTTATATTAATCATTAACAATTTAATATTATCTATTTATTATATTAATTTAATAAAATTGATGAATATTAATAATTATAAAATGTTCATGTATTTTTTATTTATCTTTACAATTATTTTATTTTAAATAAAAAATAATTGTTTAGACTGTATACTAATTATAATTATATTCATACTGTACAATTAGCTTATTTTAAATAAATAATGATAAATGTTTATACTGAATGCTAAATTAATTTTAAACATTTGGGATTTTCTTTAAATTTGTTTTTAAATTTAAAGTATTAATCACAAAATATATATACTCATAACCAACATTTTTTTCTTGATTTTGCGCTTTTTATTAATAATGATTAGTCAAATTTCATAACTTCTCCCAGAAAAAATATACTAACTGTGTCACTATACTTTAGGGTTGTCAGTCAAATAATAAACAGAACACCTTCCCTCCCTTACACATGCACATACATACCACATTAAAACACTGCAAAACTGTAATTTATTTGCATCAGAAAACTAGCATTACTCACTAAATTATAATTTTGGCTAAAATGACACTGAAGTAGCAAAGAGAAAATAAATAATAATAAACGGCATAAATAATATCTTTTTTTCCTTCCATAGAATGTGAATTATATTACATGAAAGTAAAAAAACACACAGGTATAATTTCATGGGATCGTTAGTGGATCCTTCCCCCTTCTTCCCTCACATGTATTTCTGACTTTATTATTTTCTCTTTTTATATGGATTAGAAGTGAAAATCTCCGTGGAACTATAGCTTGAAAAACAAAACATATATAGTTTTTATCACAGATAGCATTTTAAAAAATATAAAATATATATTTATATAATTATTAATACACAGGTATAATAACAGGTTTTAGTATTTATTTAAAGAGTGCTATAATAGATTTTTTATATAAATTATATATAATTATATTAATATTATATAATAATTAATGAATAAGTAATATTATTAATATTTACATGTAATAATGTGAATTACATTATATAATAATTAACTACAGCTTGAAAAACAAAATGTATGTTGTTTTAATTACAAATGACATATTTTTAAAAATATAAAAAATATAATTATTATTAATTTGTAAATATATAGTTAATTATTTATTAATTATATTAATAATTAAACTTTGAAAAATATTTCTTGTAACATGATTAAACTGTCAAAAATCTAATTTTTTTGTCTTCTTTCAAATTTTCCAATGATCCCAGCATGCTGGAATTCGAACCCAATATTTCCAGTTTCCAGGCAGACAACATACTATCTTGCCATCATGCATTCAGAGTATAGAGGCTTAAAATAAAATTCTTACAAAAACACTAGAAGTACTCTTCGCCGAGTGCGAGAGCAGAGTAAGGTAGGTAGACATGCCATGTGCCAGTTTTGTGATTCCTAGAGATGCTGTCTAATGCCTGTTTAAATTTGCCTTATTTGATGGCATGTAACATGTACTAATGCATGGATTTAACAACTATATTATTTTATTGGATAAGTTGATATAAGTTATTATTCCATATTAATGCATTTCAATTTAGCCTTTTTTTTTTTTTTTTAAATCTAGTCTGTTTCAGTAGGATGCATAACAAGTCAAATTTCTTAGTTTATAGCTTGACTTATTACAGAAATTGACTGGATTATTGCATATATTTGTAAATTATGTACCCCTGGCGAGTGACTTACAATATAAGTTTTCTGTCATTTTTCGACCATTTGCTTTTCATATGTCAGTTTAAAATCATTTCATAGAACTTCATAATTCTAATGGTGATCTGTATTGTTTATTTTAAGTAGGTGTTTAAATTTTTCTTGTCATTATACATGTTTAAATACAGTTTATCAGTTACTATTACTGAATTTTAAATTTTGGTAAATATCTATGTTGCACTGGATTTATTTGTAAAAAGTACATACATATGAATATAAGTTTTCTGTTGTTTTTCATTTATTTGCTTTTCATATGTCTGCTTACAATCATTTCATAGAACTTCATAATTCATATGTGATATGTTTTGTTTAATTTATGTAGGAGTTTAAATTTTTCATGTTCATTATACATGCTTAAATACAGTTTATCTATTGGTCTTACTAAATTTTAAATTTTGGTAAATATCTTTGTTGCATTGGATTTGTTTACAAAAAGTATACAGGGTGATTCAGCTCGTCGGTGACAAACTTTAAGGATCGATAGAGCACACCTAGACGAACATTTTTTAATAGGGAATGTAGGGTCCCTGACGCGATGGTTAGGCGCTTTCGAAAATTTGGGTGCCGAAATTCGAAACGTCATAAAAACTAGGGAAATGGTTAGATTTTCTTGCTTGTTGCGTCGAAATGATTCTGTTTGTTTAGACTTTCTTCAGTACCAATTTGATAAGCGTATCTCTTAAAACATGGATAGGGGGCGCTGCAGACTTTGGAGAGCTAGACAACAACTTTAAGCCCGTTATTTTGATAATTTAACACATGCTCGCCAAAGTTTATACTCTAACTTAAAGTTTGAACCCAAAAGTAGAGCCCTGCAAAAAGCGTAAGAGCCGGAATAAAATGTCAAAGTACAGGGTGGTCGAAACTCGAAGGCTCCTAAGAGATAAACAAACAGATTTCTTGACTTATGGCATGAATTTTCATGATTCTGTTTGCTGGGGCTCTCTGAAACTCATTTGAACGGTACAAAAAGAAACATCGATAGGGGGCGCTTTGGGCAAAAAACATAATTCGTTGACATTTCGGACGCTAACTGGAAACGGGGCGCTACGATCAGTTAGAAACAAAACAAGAGAGTAATTTACTTATCATAAGAAGCTATTAAAACTGCAGTTTGTTTGTTTTTTTTAACAAACATAGCTGGTTTCAATCATGCACAATGCGCGCAATAAAATTTACATAAGGTGCTTTTTGCTGATTTATGCAAAAGATATCGTACCATATCGATATGCAAAAGATACGTAATGCGTAGACGACAACGCGAGATGACGTAGTTGTATGCGCAGACACGTCTTTTGAACGTGCGGTACCTACTTAAGCTTCGGGTTACTTGTCTGCAGATCGGTAGTAGGATGGAACGGTACACAAACTCTGAATTGGCTGCCATGCATTTGGCGTATGGCGCTGCTGGTTGTAATGGACGAGCCGCTCAGCGGTTGTACGCCGAGCGTTACCCCAACAGGCAAATCCCCTGCCATGCCTTCTTCGCTCGAGTACACCAGAGGTTGTCCACAACGGGATCTTTCGACAGAGGCAGGCCTGAACGGGAGCGATCAGTGAGCACCCCCGACAACGAAGAGGCTGTGCTTAACCTGGTTGAGGACAACCCAGGTCTTAGCACGAGAGATATCGCCAGACATGTTGGCATTTCGCAAGCAACTGCGTGGCGCATCTTACGTTCCCGGAATCTGCACCCCTACCACATCCAGCGGGTGCAGTTGCTCAGAGGGCAGGATTTTGGCCCTCGAGTGGAATTCTCAAGATGGTACTTGGCGATGAGATCCAGGGATCCCCGTTTTGTAAACAGCATTTTGTTTACGGACGAGTCCACCTTCAGCCGGGAGGGAATGTGGAACGCCCACAACAGTCATGTGTGGTGTGATGAAAATCCACATGAAACCAGAAGCCGAGCAGCCCAGGAGCGTTTCTCAGTAAATGTGTGGGCCGGCATTCTGGGGGATTGCCTCATTGGCCCTTATTTGTTACCTGAACGGCTGACAGGTGGAAATTACCTGATTTTCCTGGATCAAGTGCTGCCGCAGCTTCTGGAGGAGGCGCACGTACCCGAAGGTTCGCGTCGCCAGATGTGGTTCCAGCACGATGGAGCTCCGGCCCATTACACGAACGACGTGCGTCTCCATCTAAACGCAAGGTATGGCCAGCGGTGGATCGGGCGTGGGGGTCCAGTTCACTGGCCTGCCCGATCACCAGACCTCACCTGCTTGGATTTCTTCCTTTGGGGTTACCTGAAGGCCGAGGTATACCATACACCTGTCAGCAGTGCTGAAGAACTTGTGGCGCGCATTGTGGCAGCTGCAGGGCAGATCAGAGATACTCCTGGCATTGTTGGAAACACACACTCCTCAATGCGACGGAGGTGCGAAGCCTGCATCATGGCCCAAGGTCGAAATTTCGAGCATCTTCTGTAGTGTTATTTTTTGTAAATAAATTTCCAGTATCATTGATGTTTTTGGTCTAAATTTATTCAGAAGTGTTGAGCAGAGGTAGAAAATGTGTTTTCATTATTACTAACTGATCGTAGCGCCCCGTTTCCAGTTAGCGTCCGAAATGTCAACGAATTATGTTTTTTGCCCAAAGCGCCCCCTATCGATGTTTCTTTTTGTACCGTTCAACTGAGTTTCAGAGAGCCCCAGCAAACAGAATCATGAAAATGCATGCCATAAGTCAAGAAATCTGTTTGTTTATCTCTTAGGAGCCTTCGAGTTTCGACCACCCTGTACTTTGACATTTTATTCCGGCTCTTACGCTTTTTGCAGGGCTCTACTTTTGGGTTCAAACTTTAAGTTAGAGTATAAACTTTGGCGAGCATGTGTTAAATTATCAAAATAACGGGCTTAAAGTTGTTGTCTAGCTCTCCAAAGTCTGCAGCGCCCCCTATCCATGTTTTAAGAGATACGCTTATCAAATTGGTACTGAAGAAAGTCTAAACAAACAGAATCATTTCGACGCAACAAGCAAGAAAATCTAACCATTTCCCTAGTTTTTATGACGTTTCGAATTTCGGCACCCAAATTTTCGAAAGCGCCTAGCGCCTTACCATCGCGTCAGGGACCCTACATTCCCCATTCAAAAATGTTCGTCTAGGTGTGCTCTATCGATCCTTAAAGTTTGTCACCGACGAGCTGAATCACCCTGTATATCAAGGGTTAGCCAATTTTTACCGAAATGGAAAAAACCATGTTAAAAACCACAAGAAAAAAAATGTCCTGGCAAAAATTAATATTTTAAACAATGTTTTAAGGATTTTATTTTAATTACATGAGGCAAAAACTAAGAGATATTAATAAACTTATAACATATGGCTGCTCTGATCATTGGTTAAATTTTCTAGGTGATGTGACGATACAAAACATGTCACTGAAATACAAAAACTATTCTTGCGATCATCATGCTCCACGTACTGAGCTAAAAGAATGCAATGATCAGATCATACTACACTGCACAGTTACTTGCAGCACTTGCTGGAAAAGTCAGATAAAATGTTAAGAAACTTTTATCAAAAGCGACAATCATTATATTAAAATTATTAATGATCATGTTAGGTCGATATAGGTTTTTAGCTTTAGGGGCCCATTTTGTGAAAAATAAAAGTAATATTTGCAAAATGTACTATTTCTTTGTGAAAAATAAAAAATTTTCATAAAAGATGAAATACAGTTTCTCTAACTAAACATTTATTAATTATATAATAACTTCCTTAAATCCTTCAGATAAAGTTAACCTTTCTGCTGAGCTTATTTTGTTTATTAAACATTTTAATAAAAATAATGAATTATTATTATTATTTGTGGAACAGAATTTTGTGAAAGGGCCTGTTTTATGGAAATGAAATTTGTGAATGCTTTATTGAAAGGAATTTTGTGAAGCATCCTGTTTTATTAAAGGGATTTTTGTGACAGGGTATGTTTTATTAAATGGATACCCGAATGAATCGACCTGACCACTGACTAGTGAAATTTCCTTGAATATTAATACTGTCAGAGACAGTAGTTTAGAGATCTTCATAGTAATGTTAGAGATCTACCGCTGCAACTAAAACCAATTGCAAACATTTTAAACAGGGCTGCAGAGTCGGTGGGAAAAATGGCCGAATCTGACTCCACAAATTTCTTTCTTTGACTATGACTCCAGGCTGGCTAATATACTAGTGTTGCTGTTGGTTAAAATTATAATGGAATGCAAGAAAAATAAGATGACATTTTCACTATTTCAGCATTAATTCAACTTTTAGAGTTTTGAAAGAAAAAAAAAAGGGAAAAAAATTCGTTTAACTAATTTTTTAATTTTACGTCCCTCAAAATCAAACTATCAAAATCTAAAGGAGAAAGCAAAACAGAAAGTTTACTTTGTTTTGTGGACTTGAAAAAAGGAAATCCTAACAATTTTTATATTAATTCGTGTCTTCCAAAACAGAAAAATTTTGGATGGAAAGGGTAAAAAAATAAAGATGAAAGCTTTACTGTTTGGAAATAATACAGAATCTATTAGGTTTTTAATTAAAAATGGTTTTCATCTACTGCGTATGCTGGAAAGTATTTAATAGAAATGTTTAACTTAGATATACCGATATAATCTAAAAATAACAATAATAATTCCTTTTTATGGATTTAAAATTACATATAATTTGTTTAATTTCACTTCAAACTGTATAACAAAAAAAGCAGGAATCGAATTGTTTTTTAACATCTGCGACACTTTTGCTCAAAAATGGACTCCAACTCCACAGCCATAGTTTTAAATAGTATCAGGGTGATATTTCAACATTAGCAGATGCTTGTCATTTGTAATGTTCTTTACTACAGAATTCTGTTTTGCTGTCATATTGCCATAGTCAAAAAACATTTCAAACAAGCAGTTCTACCATATCTTGCATTGGTATCATCTAAAATACAGAGGGTAAGAAAGAATTGCCTTTTCCACAGACATACTTTACTGCTAAATGCTGTTGAATAAGTTTACAATTTGCAAATATTATGAAAGTATTTCATCAGTTTGTGAAATACCAAGGAATTTTTGTGAACTAATAACGCATTTTCAAATTTGTTGCCCTAGTACTGTTGCTATTGAAAGAACATTTTCAATTTTTATTTATTCTGATATCCGAAAAAACTTTCTCTGGAAATTTAATTTGCTATGCAATGTTAAATAAAGCAATAATTTTGTGCTCTGTTTAATTCGGAAATATATGTTTTTTATTTATTTTTTACTTTAGTAAAATATGCATGTAAAATTATAGTTTTATTGTTTTAATTAGGTCGTTATTATTAATTGATTAATTATAAATGTTTTTTAAGTTAAAAATCTTCATTTTTTTTTTCATTAAAGTTTAAAAAGTTTATAGGATGGAAATTGAGATATACAGTGCCATTCTAATTTTATTTTTCCAATCCACATTTTTTCTATTTTTGCCACTTTTTTCCATTTTTGCCAATTTTTGCCTGGCTTTTTTCACTTTTTGCTACTGTCCTGGCAAAAATGCATTTTTGCTAGCAAAAAGTCAACCCTTATATATATATATATATTATATATATATATATATATATATATATATATATATATATATATATATATATATATATATATATAGTAGACTCCTTTAAATCCGCAAAGCTTGGGACCAGGGGTTGTGCAGATTTTAGAATTTTGCAGATTTTTGGTCATTGTTTTGTTTACATTTTTTAAACATTAATTTGATTGATAATTAAGTACTATAATGAATGCATATAATAAATTGAAATATTAAAGTAATCAAGTAAAATATTAAAATAATTTATTAGTTAAAGCAAGCAATTATTACAAAAAAAGTTGTGTAAAATAAAAATGTAGAAAAAATTTAAAATAAAGTAAATTAAGATACACTGTGAAATATACATAATGATGAGGAAAAATAAATCTTATTTTATAAAGAAAAATATTTGCCTTTGTTAAAACAAAAAAAGCTTGATTAATTAAAAAGTGCCCTGGTAAGTTTTTCAAAATAAATACATATTTTCTTTATGAAAAAACTTGAGTTCAATCATAAAAAACAAAGTTACATATAAAAATACATACGAAAAATAATATTAATAATTACCATTAAAGCTATGTAGATTCCAAGATGAAACTAAAATGTTTTTACAATGTGCTGTTGCTTTGCACATCTTATCCGCGCGTTAGCTATTTCTGAAGCAAATTTTTCTCCTTTTCACAAACGAGGCAGCAATGCTTGCGGTGATTATAATACTAGAAGTCTCTTGATTTTTTTTGGTAGCAAATTCACATTTTCTGTACAAAATTTCTTGTGTTTAGTCATAATAATCAGGACTACATATTAAATGCATATGGTATATAGAAAAAGTAAAAGTAAGTATTGAAACACAATGAAACAAACGCAAGAAAAATAAACATTTTGGCTATTTTACTTGTGAATATTTTCCAGAAACTACAATGAGGGGAATCAAGGCTCGAAATATACCGGAGTGATTAGTGATTAGTAGTTTATTTAGTGATTATAATACTAGAAGTCTCTTGATTTTTTTTGGTAGCAAATTCACATTTTCTGTACAAAATTTCTTGTGTTTAGTCATAATAATCAGGACTACATATTAAATGCGTATGGTATATAGAAAAAGTAAAAGTAAGTATTGAAACACAATGAAACAAACGCAAGAAAAATAAACATTTTGGCTATTTTACTTGTGAATATTTTCCAGAAACTACAATGAGGGGAATCAAGGCTCGAAATATACCGGAGTGATTTTCTAGCTCCTGAAATTACGACAAATAAAGTTAAGATTTATAAATTTATATGGTAAATATTGTTCTGGCTCTCTAAGAGAGAGAGCTTATTGTGCTCTAAGTTTTTTCATTGCTATTTAGAATCTTGAATGCCTTTTTTATATTGCTTGATATTGTTTTGGTTTGTGGATTTTTCCATTTTGAGCTCTGGAATTTCTGATATAGATATGCTAATTTATATCAAAATCAAAAGTAATGTAAATTTATTTAGTAATAAATCAGCTGTAATAGCCAAAAGCGAGTGATTAATAAAAAATTTAGTTAAAAAAATGTGTTTGCCACCGACTTCAGCGCCATCTTTAATTTCATTATATTTACATCTGAAAACATGTACGGATTTCTGGCATTCACATATTTAAAGGAGTCTATTGTATATATATAGAGAGAGTACCTTTGAACAGAAAATTATCTGAGAAATTCATATAAAAATAATATCCAAATCATTAATTGTTAAAATGTTAAGTCATGTTATACAGTAATTGTTTTAGTAAAATAAATATCTTTATAAAACTTATTAACAAATAAAACCCTTTAGAAATATATATATAATACATATATTATACTTTTTAATGTTGTATTAATCTATAGTTCATTATTTGACTTAGGATTTTTTTTTTTTTTTTTATAGAAAACAAAAAAATTTTATGAAAAAAATTAATGAATGAAATTAAACTTTGATAAATAAAATTTAAATATTAAAAGTTATGAAGTATTCAGGAAAGATCAGGGTTGAAAGAAATGAACAAATTTAATAACAATATTTCGGTGTAAACATTATGTTGTTTCCATTTTACCCCGATTGAAACATTTTTTAAATATATAATTATGTATGTTAACATATGTTCCATTATAGGTCTCAGGAATTTAAATGTCCTGATTGTGGTTCTATCAAAGAGATATTTTTGAAAAAAAAGTCTTCTGAGCTTCCAAATAGTACAACTACAACTAAATTACCATGTAATATTGTGGTAAGTATTTATTTTATTTATTTGTATGTAATAACTAATTATATTATTTAAAAGATATTTGAAGTCTTGTTTTATACTTTTGCAAAATTTTAGTGTTATCTGTATTGGTCAAGCAATTCATTATTTAATTTTCAGTTTAATACTAACACTATGGAGAGTATTATTTAATTGATGGTTTCATGTATAATGGTGTGGTAGGGAAAATCAGTTAGTTGAAAGATTCTGCTGTATATGGTTGTGCATTATTGGGTAAAATCTAGATATAAGTTATTTTATTAAATGTTAATATTAAAATGATAATATTATGAATTAGCAATTTGAACTGTGACTTTTGATATCTTTGTTAACAATATGCTTTGAATAGTTGTGGGGAAATTCATTTATGTCAATAATGATGCATTGTTGATTGATTTGAATTAGACAAACATTGAAACATTCTAATTAGGCAAACATTGAAATATTAAAAATTAAATTCTCTGCTCTTACCTTACCAATTTTTATAGCCTAGGTGCATTTATTTAGTAACAGTAATATGAAATACTGGTTCTAAAAAAGGGTGATATATTTATCTTATGTCTCTTAATATATTAGAATGAATATTTCTCAGTTTTTTTTCCTGTCTTTCTTTGTGTGTGTGTATGTCATTAAACTTCAGTTCAACAGTGTTAGCATTGACAATCATTAGAAGATGTTTTGATCTTAAATTCTCATAATGCTTTTAATCTGTTTTTAGATCTGCTAATATATATATTTACCTATTAAAATGGTTTATGCTGCATTAAGCTTTAAATACCTAAAAAGTTTGTTATACATTGGTAATATAAATATATATATATAGAGAGAGAGAGAGATCTATATATACAATGAAGAGCCATTACATTATGACCACCTGTTTAGAATAATGTAGGACCACTTTTCACCCCCAAAACTGCCCACACCCAACCTTGTATGTACTTGACAAAGTTCTTACAGATAATCTGAGATATTTTATACCAAGCGCTCATCAACAGGTCCTGCAATTCTGGCACACTGCAAGAAGAGAGTGTGGCAACAGGAATTAGGATTTCCAGATGGAACCACAAATGTCCTATTGGATTCATCTCAGATAAATTTGGAGGCCAGAACATCACTTGATATTATCTATAATGCTCCTGGTACCACTCTCGAATGATTCGACCCATATGACATAGCGCATTATTCTGTTGTTAAATGCAATATCCCACTGTAAACATTGTTGTCATGAATGAGTACATCAAGTCTGCAACAATGTTCAGGTAGCGCACAGGCATTACGGATCAATCAATGTGGATTAATGGTCCTAATGTGTTCCATAAAAATATTGTCCGCACGATAATATAGCCTCCAGAGGCTTATATCCTACCACCTGGGAGCCAGGAATTCCATTAGAAATTGGCATAATTGCATCTGCCCATTGAAGTGATGGACCAGTGATTTCTCAGACCATCAAACTGTTTTCTATTCCTCTATGGTCCAGTTACAATGTTCATTGTCCCATTGCAGATGCTGCTGGCAGTGATGTGCTGTCAGTGCAGAAATGTACTTAGACCAGTGGCTGTGTAGGCCCATATGCATCAGTGCACGTGACACGTTGTGTTTAGAAGTACTGTCTGAGTTGCTAATATTGTAGCTCTAGGTGAATTTGGCTATTACAGTTTTTTTGGTCATGATTAATAAAGCATAACAATCTTTACCCCCTCTGGAATCAATGTACTGTAGGCGACACGTTGCTGGCCAGAGACTTGTCATTTTACCATCCATACAACCACATTTAATAAGTGCTCACAACTGCAAGAGAACAGTCCACCAAGCATGCTGTTTCCGATATCAGCATTTCCAGTGACTGAATAAAAATCACAAATTTTGTTATTCATTTCTTTTTACAATAGCTTGTACTGTAGCCCACTACATTTTAAACAGTGTGGCATAGCAAAATAGTTAAAATCATTAGTTTGTAATGAGAACCTATGTTAAGGGGGCTCAGGGGATGAAAACTTTTCAAAAAATCGATTTTTTTTTATGATCTAGTTTGATTATTCAATTAATTCTTAACTCAATGCAAAAAACCACATAAAAATATTAGTATTTTTAACGGAGTTATACACATTTATGTATCAATACTTTCATAGCCGCATCCATATAATTTTAACTTTAAGTCGCATTTTCTCAAAACTTAATTTTTTTTTTGGTGTTAGTCGTCAAAAACCATTTGATGGAATGGCTTAATTTTTTTTTTTTTTTTTTGCATGCATATATCATCATTATCTAGAGAATGAATTAAGGATTTAACTATCACTTAAAAAAACATTATTAAAAAATCTCTCAAAGTTGAAAATTTTAAAAACCCCTAGAAAATACAACTTTTTTTCCTTTAAAAATACTCAAAATATTAAACTATCTAAAATATATTAATTCATTCTCTAGATAATGATATTATATGCATGCAAAAACGAATTTAAGCCATTCCATCAAGTAGGTTTTTTTTAATCTTGGTGTTAGTCATCAAAAATCAAGTTTTGAGAAAACACGACTGAAAGTTGAAATTATATGGTTGCGGCTATGAAAGTCTTGATACATAAATGCTTATAACTCCACTAAAAATGCAAATATTTTTATGCGGTTTTATGCATTGAGTTAAGAATTAATTGAATAATCAAATTAGATCATAAAAAAAATCGATTTTTTGAAAAGTTTTCAACCCCTGAGCCCCCTTAATTTAAATGCTTTTTCAAGGCAGGAAAATGTGTCATTCTACAACACATGGTGTAACTTGCTTCTTTTATACGAAATTTGTTGTGATCAACAATGCTCATAATCAAGCTAACAAATCTTAGCTGCAATCTATAGCAAAGTACTACATAAAATCACAGATTTTTCCATTGGCAGCTGCTGCTTACATCAAGTACTAACCCACAAAAGAAATTAACTTTTTGCTGCCACCAATTGTTTACTTATGTATTAGGTTTTTGTTTTAATGCTAAATTTCTACATTTGGAAGTCCTTTATTTAGAGATTTATTTATTGTTTGCATTTAGAGTTGTTTTCTGTAATTTTCTATATTATAAAAATAGACAGCTCAACATGATTGCTTTCAACAGGTCTCAATACAATTAACATCTAAAGAATATACTGGAGAATTAAGTAAACAAATCTGTTTGTAAATACTTGCCATCAATAATTTTATATCCCAGTCTTATAATTATTATATAAGAATAGTAAATAGCATATTACACTCATACATACAAATATATGTATTATCTTCTGTATTGATTGTGTGTGGTAGCCCTAACTTTGCTTTGTTTAGCCTGTTATGGTTGATGCAAAAATGAAATCATGCATGTTATATATGGTAATCGGGACCTGATGAATCTGTCTTGGTTCTCCAAAGTTTCATTTTTCCAATATTTGTTGTGTTTTCAAAGTTTTTACTTATTATGGTGATCAGTTTCATAGACTTTTATGATAATTTATATGTTATTTTTAATTTGAATATATTCCTCTATTTATACATTCATGATAGTTGTTGATAATTTATAATGGTTTACAATGGTTACATACAGGGTGATTCAAAACTTACCATTCAAATTTCATGGGGAGGTAGAGAATACGTCAGGAAACAGATTTTACATAGGAAAGTATATATGCATGGATATGTAGGGATCTCTGTGTGTATCCAACTTTCCATTGAACCCCAATCATTATTTTGACTTTCTTAAAGTGAGTATTTTTTCTTTTCCTATTTATACCTCTCATTTGGACTTCTGCAGAGACTTGAGCATTTTTAAAAACTCTAGAAATCTCATTGATCTTTATTTAACATCTTCATTGTCTGACACCTGGAAACTTCTCATTTATTTTGCTCTATCCGGTTCTTTTAACTTTTACTTTTTTTTAATTGGTTAGTTTTTTTATTTTTTGTTAGTTTATTTTATTTTTTGTTTTTAACTTTGTTTATGAATTTCTAAATTTTGGTTTCACACCAAGATTCTTTAAAAATCTTTTTAATCAATATTTCTGCTACAATCAACAACAATTTTGCGCTGCACTTGTGCTCAACAGTTTTGTTCATTATTTCAACCCAAAACAATTTATGAGTTTCTGCATTTGATGGTGTTTGTTTACAAAGTTCTTATTTGTCTTTATTAATCAACAACAGTTGTGATTTACTGCAGTGGACAGCTCATTATCATTAGTGTACACAAACTGACTTACTACTGATGAAATTAGTAGTTTTACACATCACCTTTATAGAATAAAAGTCACATTTGTTACCAGTTAACTGCACTGTTTCCTTACATTCACGTTACTTGTCTATTTTTTTTTTTTTTTTCATGTAGATCATGTTTTTGGACATGCTTTTCTATGTGAAATCAGTTTCCTGATGTATCCCTTACTCCTTCACGGAATTTTAACGAAAAAGTTTGAATCACCCTATATCTATATATTTACACTATGCATGTGTTTATGTATACATTGTGTCCCAAAATTATAGGCAAAGATAAAAAATAACGTCCCAAGCGAAAATATATGTTGAGTTTTTTTCAAAGTGATTCAGGTATATTTTTTAAATTGATTTATTCTGATTTATTGTAAAAAAGAATTAGAAAATATATAAAAACTATGAAAAAAAAAATTAATATAAAATATCCTGTCTCATAAATAGACATTGTCTGACTTTTTAAAGTATTATAAGTAAAAAAAAAAAAATAATTCTTAACAGATGATTATTTATTTATATTTCTTGAATGTATGTATCATCTGCTGTTCTGACTGTTATTGGTTGGAACAATTTTTTGGCTTGTTTTCGACTGACAAATTGATCTTTTTATAAATTCGACAAAATGCCTAGAAGTAAAAAGGCTTCAAAAGAGGAGATTTTCAAAGTTTAGGGTTTAAAACTTAAAGGCAAAAATCCAAAGAGATATCCAAGATTTTAAAGAGATCTTTAAAATGTGTTTACAAAATTTTGCATAGTGATGACAAGTGGTGTAGTAAGAAAAAATCTTGTTGACAAAGAATTACTTCCATTCGTAATGACAGATTCATTCTAGGCATGGCATCTAGCAAAAATGTTTCACTGTGAAAACTTGCATTAAATTTTGTGTGTCAAAAGTACCATCCACAGAAGAATACTAGAATCAGAACAAATTAATTTCAAAAAAATGTTGTAGAAACCATGCTTAAGAAAATGCCACGAAACTGTACATTTAAACTATGTTATGAAAATGATGTCTTATGGTGATAAATGGCTGTCAATAATATTTAGTGATGAGAAAAAGCAGAATTTGGATGGACCAAATGAATATAAATTTTATTGGTATGATTTAAGAAGCAAACCAAGAAGTTTTTTCAATAGACAGCAAGGTGGAAGATCAGTAATGACTTGGGGTGGTTTTGCATTTAATGGCAAATATTTTTGGCATTTTGTCACAAGAAAATGAATTCCCATAAGCATCAACAAATCTTAAAAAGCCATTTTATTCCATGACTGGATTTGCTGGGAGGACAAAGCTGTGTATTTCAACAAGACAGGGCATTTGTTCATGTGTCTAACTCAGCAGGGATGTGGTTTACTAAAAATAATATCAATGTCATGGACTGGCCATTACTTAGTCTAGGCTCAAATCCCATGGAGAATGTGTAGGGACATCTAGCATGAAAGTATATGAAAATGGCCGGCAATGTTTTATGACCAAAGGTCTTACAACAACCATAGAGTATGCATGATATGAACTGTCCCCAGAGGTAAACTGAATACCTTCTATGGAAAACCTGTATTTAATGTGATTAAAATTAATGGAAACACAATACTAATATTTATAACTGTGATCCTCAACTCCCTAAATAATTTCATAAAACAAATATTATCTGTAATAATGGTACACCCTATTTTCTGTTTTCTAAATAAACTCAGCATGTCTTGTGTTTTTTAATACAAATTAATCCTAACTTGTGCTTCAAATAATGTTTGTGATCAAAGAATCATATGAAAAAAATTTCATCCCATTCTTATTTTTACTGTGATTTGTATTTTATGTTTTTATCTATATTTTTGGGACACTGTACATATACACTTTGTGGCCAAAGGTAACCGGCCACTTGCGATTTTAAACATTTAACTAAGTACCTAAAAAAATACATAAAAAATTATCCTGTAACTCTAATTGTGTAAATATAATAGTACAAGTCATGCATTTCTGTGAAGATTTCTTCCCAAGACTCCATAGGGGACCATCAACAAATTGAAAACGAGCGAATATCTTTGAATAACCCTATCAAAACTAATGTAGCAGTTAGCGTTCAAGCTGCAAATTATGATTAAGTGGCTTATTGTAACAAACTGTGTTCATTTTTATGCAGATAGCATGTATACTCGTAGAGAAATTAAGGTTTTTATAAAAACAGACCCAACATTTTCCAATTTTTTTTGCTTATAATTTGAAGAGTTTGTAATATAAAATGATGCTCTTTTCCGAAAATATGACAAACAACGTTGTATACAATACCCTGTATTCAGAATTAAAACATAATAAAAATTTCATGAAATATGAGCTGGTTTACTAAATAATTTTTCAATGCACATGAATGAATGCTATCACAATTTCATTTGCATATTGTAACAACTAAATGCATAGAGCAACTTTTGTGAAAGTCTCAAAAACATAGCTTGAAAATTCTGAAAGTGATCGTTGATAGAATAAGCTCAAAATCATTTATTCTCAAAATGAAGCAAAAAGATGAGGGGCTGTATCTATTTATCCATTGATTTGTGTCAATATAAAAAACACAATATAGCATGTGTTACTATATTTGGATACAACCCTCCTTTTGTTTATTTCATTTTGGGAACAACCAATTTTGTGCTTATTCTATCAACGATCACTTTCAGAATTTTTAAGCTATGTTTTTTAATTTGTTATGGAGTTTGTGTTCATATATGTTGTTTTATGTGAAAGGTATGTGTGTAGATTAAAATTTCCTCAAGTTTTCAAGTTCCTAGGGCTCACCTATCTGAAATTAAGATCTGAATTTTTTATTTCTTTTCATATTACTATTTATGAACCCACAATATTCTGTAAAATATTCAGAAAGTTTAGTGAAACTAGTCCAGATTTTATTAAATGACTGTATTAAGTATCTCTCTTAATTTCTCTAAGAAATCTAATGTGGTATCAACTAACATTTTGGTGACAAACACAAAACATTTTCTTTTATGTTATTTCTCTAAATTTTTTAACTTATGTACTGCAATGAAATGGATACAAATATGTGTGCCAAAAATTAGGACTGGGCGATACATCGATACATCGCGAAATATCGATTTAAATCGTAAATCGTCACACCGGTTTCCGGATCTTTCTTTTAGCGATGCATCGGGCCATACGATGCATCATAGCAGATCGATGATGAACGAGACCGATATGTAAGACCAGTTTCACCTCCGATCTTCCAACGCTCGCATGAAGTATCATCACTCATACGGAGATCGCATCGATCATGAGTAAGACCGGTTTTCTCATACGATCTTCAAAGGAGATAGCGGCGCGTAACGTAACTGGTTTCTGCTACGATGTCACGTACACATCGGACATCGGAAGAGTGACCTATCGCAAGTACAGAGTTCGCGATCGAGCTTTTCCCCGCTCATTTAAACACTGGTGTCAGGGGCGTGCGAAGAAAAAACTGCACTCGGGGCAAAGCTTCAATTTGGCGTCCCCCCCTTACTTTTCTAGTAATAGGGCAAAAAATAAAGCTGGTAATATAAGCTTGGAGCCCCCTAAATTTTCGCACCCAGGGCGACTGCCCCCTTCGCCCCCCGCCCCCCCTCCCTTTCGCTCGGCGCTGATCGGTGTTATCTAAATTGGATGTCAAATCACATTCTCGATTACAAGTATGTTTTTTTTTATGATTAGCGGGCAATATCTTGATCACGATGTGCATATGCGAAAATTCGGCGATGTCTTATGTCAAATGTACATTTTTCCAGTAAATTACTTTTGTTATTTCAAAGCTGTTGTAATCAATATAATAATTTAAATAGCAATTGACGCTGTTAGTTTTAGTAAGAAATACTTCCTTTTATTACTGATTACGATTTTCTAAATATTACTTCATCTTTGGTAAGAAACTTCTAGTTTAGCTATTTTTTAATGATAATGCACATTCCCCCCCCCCCCCCTCCTCGGAGCAATGAAATGTCCCCTTCGGAAAACAATTTGAAATTTTGCATTTTCAACGATCAAAAAGTAAGATTTCCTTCCCGAAATTCTATAAAGCCCCCCCCCCCCCCCCCCGGAGCCTCTTAAGTCCATCCCGGAGAAAAGAGTCTGAATTCAACTGAACGATGTTCCAGTTCGTGAAATTATGACAAACATTGTTCCGGTTTAAAATATTTCAAAGAAATGCTCTTTTCTTTAATTCTATGCAATTGCTTTTCTTTTCTTTTTGAATTGCAAAAGAAAACATTATCAGTGGATGGAAAGCTTATCTGATTCTCTTATCGTCGGACTTCTCTGAAATAAATAAACAAACCGCAGATCATACTTGTTTCCCCCCTTTGTTCTAACAGTGAGCTATTTTTGTAGGGACTATAATTTTCTCAGAACTTATTATATTTTAATGAAAAATTAATACGCAGCTTAATTCATTACGATTACAACTTGCTGAAAATTTGATAAAAATCGTCCAATTAGCAACAAAGATACCAAATATTTTTTAAATTGTAAGTAAAATAAGGGGATTTTGCTTTTGTTTCTTTTTGTTTTAATCATTATTTCTATTTGCTGCTCAAACAATAAAGGAAGTACTTTGAAACTGACACAACGATTTTGTGCATTAATAATGGTTTTTTTGCAGTCTAATCTTATATAAGGAAGGCGGATCAATTTACAAATTATTTAAGTCATCGGTGCTTCAGTTTCGCTATGCGTCACGCCGATCGCCAGACATCGGTTCTCCCGATGTCTAATGCCGGTGTAAGACCGGTGTAGAAACCTGAAGAGGCATAACTCCTTTCATAACTCATGATTGCCGGTTCGTGGAAATCGGAACTTTCACATTCATAGTAAGGGAATGTGCATGCGCAGAAAAACGGCGATCTTTTGCGATAAAGCCGGTTCCAATCCAACTTCCAAGGAAGGTCACCATACAGGCATATTCCGAAATATCTGGAAAAAAAATACAGAATGTTCTTCCTATGAGGATATATAGGTTTATAAAAAAAATTTCGGCGCAACCTCCGTACATTGTCCGTAAAAAATAATAAAAAATTTTGTTTATTTGGCGAAAAGCAATTTAAAAAAATAAATAAATGAAAAGTAAATAAAATAAAATAAAAATAAAATAAAATAAATTATGTCAAATGCATTTTAAAGGAAAAAAACCTTCATGTTCAACTTGTTTAGATAAATTAAACATCTTTGTCAGCTTTAGTTTGTTTTAAGTATAATTTCGTTATATTGATATTTATATATATTTACATTCAAATTTAACCATCAAAATTTGAGATTTAACACTAAATTCAGATTTAAATTAATACTAACATAATCTTTTGAGAAGTAAATGATAAATAATTGTATTTTTTTTCCCTTTTTTTCTTCTTTCAGAAAAATAGTTGATGTATATAATTATAAATACATAATTTATTTTAGCCCATTTTTAAAATCCATGTGTTTGTTTTATGTAACATGTTTGTGTTATTTCATAAATTAATTTACATTTTTTTTTTATATAAATGATCTAAAATAGCAACAGAAATTCATGATTACAGTAGCAATCAGTTGCAGTCAATCTAATGCTCTACTGCAGATACTCTTAATTCTTTTCCCATAAAATAATTAAATAAAGTATATAATTAAATAAATGTATCAATTAAAAGAGTAAAGTGATAATTTTGTTGGAAACTGAAAAGTTAATAAGCCACGAGCTACTACTTGTAGCAGAAGTAACATCGCGATGCATCGGAATATCGTGATTTTACTCAGGCGATGCATCACGATGTAGAAATTCAGACATCGCCCAGTCCTACCAAAAATGTTTTCCATGGGGCCAAGCACATGAGTATGTGTGCCATCAATATTTTTATTGAAAATGATTTATTGCTATAAAGCAAGTTTATTGATAATTTATAATCATATATTTAAACAACCCTGTGCTCCCCTCTATTCATGTTTAGTAATTTCAGTTTGCCAGGGTTGCTACTTATATGGGAGAATGAAATTCGCTGACTTTTCCAGGTGTATTTCAAAAAAATTCTAGTCTAATGGTGTAGCGCGTAGTGGACATGCTATGGTAAAAAAAAAAAAAAAAAAATTACTCAAAAAACACTACAATTTCTTTAATAGAGTTGCTAACAATCTCTGAGCTAAAGCTCTATATCCCATTTTCCATCCCGAATCAATAACAATCTTTCTTTGAGGTTTACAATTGAAATCCTCCTCTTTAATAATTTATGATTGCAAACTTTCAAATAAATTTTCCTACAAATTGTACAAATTTGCTACAAAATATTTGTGGATTGGGTTCACAAATATTCATTTTGTTAGCTATATCCCAAAATCATTGTCTAGTTAAAATTTGTTTTCAACAAGGAAAGGAGAAACAGTGGGGAGAGGGATGGTTGTTATAATTACTTATTGTTACATGAAAATAACTGCTTGAAAAAGTTTTAAAATCTGTAATAATGAGTATTGAAAATATAAAATATAAAGGAGGAAAGAGGAAATTTTCGAAAAAATAAAAAAGTAGATGATTTTTCTTCGATTTCTAAATACAGTCGAGTCTCTCTATAAAGAAACTTCATACATCGAATTTCTCTATATAACGAATTTTTATTAGGAACGGTTCCCCTTTCGCATGATTACATTAAAAACAGTCTCTTTATAGCAAAATATCGATCTCCATATAACGAATTTTTTCATAAATTGGTCTTAATTTACTCAGTTTTAAAAGGCTTTGAAATCATATGGAATCAATTTTCCATCACTTATTTTTGATTTATCGTCAGTGCTGAGTTTTTTTGCATTACTTCTCTCCTTGTTCTCTAAATCCAACGAATTCATCCCATCTCCCACACATCTTTCCACATCCTTCTCAAAACAGAGTCAATTGGATTGATGCACATGTAAGAGAGGAAACAATGAGAGGCACATAGAGGCTTTCAAATGGAGGAAAATGTTAACTACAATTTTTCATTCCTTGCTAAAATTTAAGCCTTTTTTTTGAGCGTAACAATTTTAAAATCAAAACAACAAAAAATCACAGATTTCTTCATCTGAAATTGATGCAAGTCTTCCTTATTTGATTTTCATTAAGCTTTCAAATAAATGTCTGTTCTCTTTTTTGAAACAGCTTAAATAATTAAGAAATAAAATGTTAGGTTAATATTTACTTTTAAACATTTCAAATTATTAATTCAAAAGATCAAAAATAATATTTGTTCAAATTTCACACATTAAATACGATTTTTAACATCATTCTCTATACATCGAATTTCTCTATATAACGAATTTTTTACTAGAATGGTGGATTTCGTCATATAGAGACTCCACTGTATGCAGTTTGCGAAATCATGGAAGATTTTCATTCTTACTTCTGACCGCACAATGATCAAACTCTTAGAGATCACAATGAAAATGTATCAAATTCCCTGACTTTTCCAGGTTTTAGGGGAAAATATTGAAATTCATTGACTTTTCCAGGTTGTGTAGCAACCCTAGTTTGCTGTTCAATATGTAAAACTTTTATTTTATTTTTTTATTAAAAAACGTGTAAAAGAATTTTTGTATAATACTTTGTGTAAAATTATTTACAGTAAACTCCCTCAAATCCGCACAGCTTGGGACCAGAGGTTGTGCAGATTTTAGAATTTTGTGGATTTCTGGTCATTGCTTTGTTTATATTTTTTAAACAGTCATTTGAGTGCAATTAATAGTGCGATCGGAACTATAATGAATTATTACAATATAATAAAATATTAAAATAAGTTATAAACTAAAATAATAAAAATTTAGATAATTTTTTAAAAAGTACTAATAGCAAAGGTCAAGTTAATAATCAATAGTGTATGATTAAATATTCATTATAAAGATTAAATGTATTTTTCCAAAATTATTCAACAAAACTTGCCTTATAAAAGTACATTACTAATTCACATCAAAATCATAAAATAAGGATTTTTGTTTCAAGTTTAGCCAGGCTTAATAACCAAAAAATCTTAATTAATGCATAAATACATTTGGTAAGAAGATTGTGATTACCAGTAATATCAGCAATACCTTGATTTTTTTTTTCCAAAAAAAATTAATCTTCCTTTATGAAAAAAACATAGAATATTATTAAAAGAATTACAAATTAAAAAATGTATGGAATTGATACAAAACTTAAAAAAAAAATCAAATGTTGTCCCAATATCTAAATTGAAAGTTTCATTGTTTACATCCATAAAATATGTGTGGATTTTAGAGAGTTGCAGATTTCTGGTTTGCGGATTTGAGGGAGTCTACTGTACATACTTTTTATGAAATGACAAATATAGCTGTGATTGGGTATTGTAAATTGACTGGATAAATACCGAAAGCCACTTTGTAAATGTCTGTCAAAAAAAGGCCACTGCATCACAATCTTTGACAGTCAGTATGTTATTATCATCAGTTCTATCGCACTTATTGAATTTCATCCCTCCAGTTTGATATTACCACTAGTCAATGACTTCAATTTTAAGTGTAAAATGAATCTTTGGTGAAGTCAGCAAATAGCAAAGTAATGACTACTTTTAAAAAGTACTCTGTAGTATACTCTGTTTAAAACAAGTAGTAATAATTGTAGTTAACTACATTTTCAAGAGAGTAGTTGCATTTAGTTATAGTAAAAATTTGTTTTTCTGATCCTTGCTCTTGAACCTCTAATATTAAACTTAAGAAACATGTCCCAAACACTTGAAATTTAACTAGTTATTCCTGATATTGCCTTTAAAATCTTGGTATCTATGTATATGGCTCAAAAGAAGACATGAGAATACTTTATTTTGCCTTAAGGGATCATACACAAATTAAAAATCAACTGTACTTTAAAAGATTCACTGTTTTCAAATCATTATTTTATGATATTTAAATGTAATAACCTAGAAATATGAGAGTTTCTTCATTTTAAATTTCCATCAAACATCAATGAATGTTTAGTTATGCATAAATTATTAAATTGATTCATTTTATATTACAGAAAAATTTTGTTTGCCTTGGTTTAATTTTATGTATTACATTACCTTTTGGTTTCTGTTATATTTTGTGAAAATTGAAGCTTAAAGTTTGTTTTTTTTAGAAACAAAATTGTATATGTTAGAATTAGCTATATCGAAATCCTCTTAAAACAAATTTGATTGCCATACTATAAGTAAAAATGCAAAAATAGTAGCTTTATGCTCATTGTGGATCCACATTATGATTTCACATCAAAAATGTGCTAATTGTGAGAAATCCTACTAAAAATTACATTATATATAATAATTGTAAAATATATTAAAACTACAAGGTTAAAGTTACAAATATTTTTCTTGTCACTTCAGATATTTTAAATAAGTAAAAGCTATTTAGAAATAAGCATATTTATTCCCAATTCATATATATATATATATATATATATATATATATTTGATCTTCAGAATGTATTTTTCAATATTAAAATAAAATTAAAAATATATATATATTCAATCTTTATAATGTATTTCTCAGTATTAATATATATTATTCCATATAATATATACCGGGTGTCTTAAAAATGACTGGTGGATTTTAAAATTCAATAACTTGCAAACGGTGACAGCTATTTAAAATATTTTTGCAGGAGGGTTATGTATAATGTCAGGAGTTTTTTTACCGTAATTTTTTATTTTAGTTCAAATTTCAGACAATAGATGGCACTGATGGCAATTCAAGGCCAGGTGACCAGTGCTGAGTGAGTTCAGTTTCGGCGTCGACCTGGGCTTCAATTGCCGTCAGCACCATCTATTGTTTGAAATTTGAACTAAAATAAAAAATTACAGTAAAAAAACTCCTGACATTATACATGTGGGGAAGTAAACATAACTCCCACACTTTAAATTATAGAGTTGGCCGGTTCGTAATAATATGGAGGAACATTACGACCCGCAAGAACCCATTCATTGAGTATCCCGAGTTTGAAAGAAATTGACAAAACAGACAGTCAATAAAATCACAACTTCTTCAGCACAACAAATTGGTCTTTTATTGGGTGCACATTTTCCCAGCCATAAGGCTAGGCACAAATTTAAAGCAGGGAGGGATCACATGTTACATAAAATTTAAAATCCTCTGCCCCGAAACACTTGTGTATTCCAGTTTTATTGCATTGGCTCAAATTAGCCAAAATTCACCAATATTTTATGAACAAGATAGAAATGAGACACAATTTGGCGAAAAACTTAACAACCCCGATAAACTAACTCTGATGACATATATTATTATTTCATCAACATTTAATAACATATCAATAAATTATTACCTCATTATCTCAGAAATAGGAAAGACAAATTTCTGTAATAACTGCCACATTAAATTATTCCTTTTGATTTATTAAGTGTTTTTCCAAAAGAAATTACCCCCTTGTTTATAAATAAAAAGATGATTGCACCTAGAAGATGCAATATCCATCTATAATATGAAATAATTAAATTAATCAGTAAATTACAAGTTATTTATGACTACTGCTTAATTTCTAAAATTGAATTGCGCAATGAAATGCAATCCATCTATGATGTTTAACGGAAGAGTGAAATGTTTATTTATGAGATACAAAATTAATATTATCCTCTAAAGTAATCTAAAAATAATAAATCACAGGAAAATCAAATACATTTATTTACAAAAGGCATAACGGTTGTTGAAATAATTTGCAATGTATTTATTTGTCTTTATTAAGATTTAAAAAGAAAATATTAAAAGAAGGATTGATAAATGATAAAAAATTATTCATTTTTTGAAGAAATATCGAGCCTGAATAAAATAGTTATTTAGTTTAATAATTAAAATTTCTTAATGAATTTCAGTCAAATATATGTGATTAACATCACATATATCTCTGCCATGACTAGATTTCGAAAAAAAAATGTAAAGATAGGGGTGGAAAAGCAAAATTGTGCCTCTTTCTATTTACAAGACATACATAAACATATCAACAGCATAAAGAATATTTATTTTAAGAATCTAAACATTTAAAAGTATTTCTTGATATCTCAAAAAATTTCTCTATTTCTGCAAAATTTTGCATTTTTGCATACAATATAAATTTTAACACATGGCAGATCATGAATACAGTCATGTCCCAGTAAAATCATGCATAATTTTAGCATAACAAATTGACAAAGGGTACCACTTACATGTCATAAATAATAATAATAATAAAATGAGCTCAATAATATACAATTGGAATCAAAATATTTTTTTTAATAGTAAATGTGCACAAATGATTCCATAAGCATTTCATTTTGCTAATTTTTATGAATAAAGACAATACATATGATTGCACAACGGTTGATTTTCACCAACCGACTAGAGACAAGATGTATATATGATCGCCTTACAAAAATTGATATTTGAATATTGCAGTACTGCCCATGTGACATGTGATAGAAAAATACAATAAATATAAACCAAAATTTTACATCATAATACTCTGAATTCTCAAGAAAAAAATCTATTTAATGCGTATATCAGGCAGTTATCAACAATGTAAAATTATCCTATCGTCCTGATTGAATGAGATGTATGGCTGATGTCTAGAAACTAGTGTGGATGGAGAAAAAAAAAATTAACACATCTCCTTTTTTTATGCCACATTGTAGATAAGTATGACAATAATGACCTTAAATTTAATGAACATGACAAAATTTAAAATGCAGAAGGTATGTGAACCTTACTGAAAAATCTCCCTTTCCAATTAATAATTTTTGAATGAATAAGTAAGTACATTAGACACTATGAAGCATAGAAAGCATGTGTGTAAAAATTCGTTGACCGTTGAGCATGTTGCTTGTGATTGTGTTATAATAAAAAAAAGTGCCTCTACTTCCTAAATGTCTCAATGATATTTTTAAAGTATATATTTAAATTCCTTTACCAACCCACACAACACACGTTATCTATAAGACGTCGACTTATAGTATGAATACATCTATAACCTCCATAATGTTATTTAGATGTGCATATCAGTAAATAAACAGACGTCGATCTGACATTTCCAATTTAGATTTCTATCAGACGTCTGTGACCTGCAACAGACGATCTGTGGCTTTCACTCTTTTAACATCTAAAGGAAATCCTTTACTCCATGTCCTTAAGAAATACTCAAGACTGCATCCAATGGATTTGCGAATAACACGCATTATGCATCTCTTATGGAAAAAATACTCCTACTTCAACCGCAAGCGAGCGGGGAAATCCGGAAGTACAAGCACATGGTCTATGCTTGGAGGTCTTATCGATGTAGTCTTGTAGACTATCTGGATATAATCAACGTCTGGAGGAACTCAGAGAAATCACACATGTTATTTCTAATAGACGTAAAAAGAGAGTATCGTGGATATTTTTAGATAACCTATAGATGTTTTGGCCGTCTTGTATTTACAGCTTCTAGATGACTTATAGATGAATGTGTGCTATGTGGGAAGGTGCGAAGAACGTATGGCGACATGTAAAAACTTCTGTTTCCTTGTACATATCTCTGCCAGTAGTGAAAACTTATGTTTGTGTGCAAAAAAATATAACTATATAATGTACCTGTGTAATATTGAAAAGTCCAAACAAATGTTGAAAATCAAAGAAGATATCGTTGAAATAATCTAAGCTTTAATTATTACCTTTAAAAAATTATTATTAAATGTAAGCACCAGCCCATATGATCCATGTAGCACCATCCATATAGCATTTATAAGTGTATGATAATTTCCCTTATATAAATTTTTAAATTGTATATACTTCTTTTTTTTTAAATCTAAGCATGTACAAATAACATCTAACTGTACAAATCAGAATAGAGTACACATAAAGACATGAAAAAGAAAAAAAATAACATGTGAATCAAAAATCTAATACTATCAAATGAATTTTTGTGACATATCTCCCAAACATGTATTGAACAAAATAAGAACTAATCAAAAGTAGGCAAAATTAACCATGAACAATAAGGCACCATGTGTAAAATTCACAATCTAACATGCCAATTGTAAATGATGAATAAGTATTCACGAATAGTATGTGTGTAAGAAAATTTTTTGATTGCGAGTAGGCCCGACCATTTCCATTAAGTAATTGCCAAAGCCTGATATAGAATGCAAATTTAAATTATAATTACTTCTATCTTCATATCAAGACTTAATTCCAAATAAAAGCCGCATATCCAAATGTGAAATTCCACTCGCAGTACTTATGAAAAACCATTGTAAAATACCTTTGTAAAAACCTCTGTAAAACCTTTGTAGATACCTTTGTAAAACCTTTATAGATAAGCAACTGCACGCAATACTGCACAAAAGGATAAAATCTGACGAATATTCACAAATGCTCAAAAAAACTTTGTAAGTTTATCACCATTGTAAGTTAAGCAATTGCAAAATACCCAAAAGATACGACAAATATTATAATTAAATCAAAATAAAGTTTAATTTTAATAGAATCATGCTAACAATTTTTTTTTGACATGACAGAATAACAATTGGCCTTAACCCCAAAAAAATCCTAAGTAAAAATGACCTCGCTTTTTAATTTATATTTCAGTGTTTTCATAATTTTAGCAAGCAACCAATTCTGAAAAATGTTAAAGACTGTTACTATAAATGTTGCAAAAACTGTACCGAAAACAAGTAATCAAACAATTGCACATGTATTGTGTTTGTATGTAAATAACTTCATCAGCATGACATGTTGCAAAAAATAAACCTTTGTAAGAAAAAACCAATGTAACTGCCACATGCCACACGAAGTTGTGAAGGAGTGTTACCTGCAAACATCCATAAGTACTTCATAAGAAAAAAAAATACCTTTGTAAAAATTCACCATTGTAATAATTAAAATATCCATGAACATTTGCAGTACACTGCGTGTAAAAAGAAAGTGCAATTCCCAATTATATAGACTTATTACGATACAGAAAAGCCACATCAATTTATGATCAAAGATTCTGTCATAAATAATTACTTATCTACCAGTATAAATAACTAAAAATTTGAAACTCATAAAATTCTTACGTGAGAGATATGTCACCTTGGCCATAAAAAAAATTACCTTTCTCTTATCAATCAATAATTTTCCTTTTTTTTTATATATAAACATAGCCTGAATTGCAACCGTTGAAATGAATTAAAATAAAATATCGAAAATTTAATGACCTGTTACATATCCATCAAATTTTATTTTCTGATTAGAAATATACTTAGCATTGAGTCAACCATAATATTGAAAAACATAATTAAGCATGAAATTATTTTGATATTGTGAGCTTCAGAATACATTAATCATTTTTTTAATACAAAATTCAAAAATGTATATGAAAGTACAATCATATTGCATAGGAGGTTTTCTTAAATCACATGATTTTATCCATAATTTGCGAACAATATATCTTAAATCGATTGTGCACAAAAAATGTACATAATAAAAACACATACGTGGCATAAAAAAATTCAATCAGAGTGTGTAAAGGTTGCTATACTGGGAATGTACAAAAAATGCACCTACCTTTGACTGTTACGTTGAATGGTACTTGTAAATAGTGTATATAGGCGATAAAAATTTAACAAACAGATAAATAAATTGTAACTACGAAAATTCAATTAAAATTTCAAATCCACTAAGGTCTGAATGAAGTCTGGAAAACCCAGAAAAATAATATTTTTAAACATATTAAAAAATATTAAGCATCATGAATGTATAGATATAAGTGCAGGGGAAAATCCATAGCAAACGAAGAAAATGGCCAGTTTTCTCTGCTCACCATAAAACATATCTTCAACCAGTTAACTATTCGCGGTAATAGTCAAATGAAAGAAGTTTCCTGCACCGAGTGTCAAAACTTTAAATCTTTAAAAAAATTGTACATATATCAAGAAAATTTAATATCTAAATAAAAGTCTAGTATAAGGACATTAAAGTATTTGTAAAAATGTAAAAAGTTATTTCAAATTAAGAAACAACATTTTAAAAGTATGGTTGACTCTAGCTATGCATTGTAATGTAATTATTTGTACAGTGTAATATAAATCAAAGTTTAAAACATGTTGAAATAATACCTTGAAAAACATGAAACTACGCTGATAAAAATATATCACATGGCAGTACAACACAAAAATTTACCTTTTATTTTACATACTCCCTGCAATATAGATTTTATTCTGGAACTTGCCTCAGGACGTGTATCTCATTCACTTCATAATCTACTTTTTCTTTATAATTACTATTATCATATTAAAATTGACAAAAAAATTAAACTATTTTCATTCTTGTCATTTTTATTATTTTAGGTAGGGAAAGATTTATTTATTTATTATTAATTTCAATTCCTGCAGTAGGATTCCAATACATATCCATGTTCTCCTATAAATTACTTTGAAAGTTCATATATCTAAGAAAGCCAATAACAAAATGTTACTTGTAATGTTAATTTTTATCAATAACATTATACCGTTAGTTTAATTATAATTTTTAAGAAACTTGTAGGTGAAAATAAAGACGTGGAGGAACATTATACACTATTGTCTCTTTTATGCATTTCAATAAGTATTTTAATTAAAATTTAACTCCTGATTAATTCAGAATTTAAAAGACCACAGGAAATTAATTACATTTATAAAAACATCAGAGGCATTTTACTTTATCTCTAACAAAGTAACAGTAAAATATTTTTTTTTTAAATTACTAAATCACACATTAAAAGAAAAGAAAAAAAAACCAAGTTAAATATTATTATTGCAACAACATGGTTCAGAATAAAACACGCAATTCATATTTAAAATATGCTCTATATATTATCTTTTATGTTAAAGAAAACACTACTAAATTAAATAACAATATTGTCTATTCACATAAAAGTGAGAAGTATAATTTCCTTTACTCAAACTTTCTTCTGCTACTCATCAAGTAATTTAGCAATAAAATAAAATAAAATAAAATAAATTACATTTTTATAATGTAAACAAATCTATGAAACATGAAAATATCTCTAGGTTTTTTTTTTTTAAGAGAACAATATTCTTATAACGAAATATTGCAAAAAAATTACGTAATGGATCATTAAATTATTTGCTAGCGATTTATAATAGACTTAATTAGAGCAGCAATAAAGCACTGTTGTTTTTCAGCAAAAATAACAACATTAAATGCTTACTGAATAATAATTATGACTGTCATACTTTTTAAAAATTTTATAAACTATTTAGGTAGTAATATCCAAATAATAGATACCAATCTAATAATACACTATAAAGGAATATGAGAATGACAGGGATACATTACTTTTTTTGCATATTTATATGTATTTTATTTTAGATTTAAATGTAAATTTAGAAACATAGAATTAATAACCTGTCAAGAGCAAAATATTTCTGTCACTTTCATAAAAATGAAAAAATATTACCGTTTTGACTGAATCAAACGTTTGTCATTCGCAGAAACATTTCACTGATACATCCATTTGATTGAATGAGCATTAATAACGTCCTAATAGATGATTACTCACTACACAAATTTAATCATTCTTGATCTTGTGGTTATGCACAACCTTTTTAATCTTTAATAGTTTTGGACAACATTGAATGACATTTTACATAGAGCAAAACTTTTCTTTCCGGTCATCTCAATTTTTTTTTTTTTTTTTTTTTTTTTTATCCTTCCGTTGATTAATCAATTTATCTTATGACAAAATCTTAAGAGGTTCAATCCAATAGATGTCTATAACAACTTTTTTTATGGATTGAAAAGACTTGAATGGCTAATGAAAGACAAAGGAAACGGTGCAGGCACAGAAGTTGAGGATATACATTCCTGGAGACGGGGAAATTGATATCTAAAACAGACAGCAGTGGCGATGACGTTGTTCTGAGGCAGTTCCTTGTTGTGCTTTTTTTTTTTAATTATTTATTTAAATTTTCGGACACCTCCCTGTGCTGATATTGACAAAAGTGCAATGAATTCCATTCAAACTGCAAACAGCGGCACCAATATGTGTGGGGGAGTAAACATAACTCCCACACTTTAAATTATAGAGTTGGCCGGTTCGTAATAATATGGAGAAACATTACGACCCGCAAGAACCCATTCATTGAGTTCTCATCCCGAGTTTGAAAGAAATTGACGAAACAGACAGTCAATAAAATCACAACTTCTTCAACACAACAAATTGGTCTTTTATTGGGTGCACATTTTCCCAGCCATAAGGCTAGGCACAAATTTAAAGCAGGGAGGTGTCACATGTTACATAAAATTTAAAATCCTTTGCCCCGAAACACTTGTGTATTCCAGTTTTATTGCATTGGCTCAAATTAGCCAAAATTCGCCAATATTTTATGAACAAGATAGAAATGAGACACAATTTGGCGAAAAACTTAACAACCCCAATAAACTAACTCTGATGACATATATTATTATTTCATAAACATTTAATAACATATCAATAAATTATTACCTCATCTCAGAAATAGGAAAGACAAATTTCTGTAATAACTGCCACATTAAATTATTCCTTTTGATTTATTAAGTGTTTTTCCAAAAGAAATTACCCCTTTGTTTATAAATAAAAAGATGATTGAACCCAGAAGATGCAATATCCATCTATAATATGAAATAATTAAATTAATCAGTAAATTACAAGTTATTTATGACTACTGCTTAATTTCTAAAATTGAATTGCGCAATGAAATGCAATCCATCTATGATGTTTAACGGAAGAGTGAAATGTTTATTTATGAGATACAAAATTAATATTATTCTCTAAGGTAATCTAAAAATAATATATCACAGGAAAATCAAATACATTTATTTACAAAAGGCATAACGGTTGTTGAAATAATTTGTAATGTATTTGTCTTTATTAAGATTTAAAAAGAAAATATTAAACGAAGGATTGATAAATGATAAAAAATTATTCATTTTTTGAAGAAATATCGAGCCTGAATAAAATAGTTATTTAGTTTAATAATTAAAATTTCTTAATGAATTTCAGTCAAATATATGTGATTAACATCACAATACATAACCTTCCTGCAAAAATTTTTAAATCCATCAGTCATTTTTGGGACACCCGGTATATATATCAGGGGTGATTCTCGTCCGAAAATTCCGAAATTTCCGAAAATTTAAGGCATCTTCTTCCGAAAATTTGAATTTGGGTTATCAGTTCCGCATAGTTGCTCACTTGTACGGCTTTGCGCGCGGAAAAAACAATTTCATAGAAATGCAAATTTCGTGATCTGATCGCCGAAATAGCATACATTTCGTCCCTATTTCGTGGAAAAACGACGATTGCGTCAATGTTTTTGTAAACTAACTTTGTCAAAAGATCGATGAAAAACGTGAATTTCCTGTGCGGATCGCGGAAAAAACGACAATTTCACCAAATATCGCAGATAAAACGCTGATTTCTTCTGAAGACGGCGGGAAAACGCCGATTTCGTCTAAAGATTGCAGATATAACGCCGATTTCGTTAAAAGATCGCGGGAAAAAACGCCGTTTTCGGTAAAAGATCGCTTAAAAATATTTTGTGAAAAGAATATTTGAAAAAATACGCCGATTTCATCAAAAGATCACGGAAAAACGCCGATTTCGTCAAAAGATCGCGGGAATAAAACGCCGTTTTCGAGAAAAAATCGCGTAAAAAAGCAAATTTTGTCTAAAGATCGTCGAAAAAACGCCGATTTCACTTTTAAAAAACATTGTAAAATGCCGATTTCGTTAAAAGATCGCGGAAAAACCGCCGATTTTGGCAAAAGATCGCAATAAATCGCCGATTTTGCTAAAATATTAATGATTTCGTCTGAAGATAGCGGGAAAACGCCGATTTTGTCCAAAGATCGCTGGAGGGGGAAATTTACGATCCCCCCCCCCCCCCCGATTTCCGAAAATGCGATGCAAATTTCCGAAAAAAAAATTTCATCCAGAATCACCCTTGATATATATATATATGTGTGTGTGAGTATGTTCAATCATTTCTCAATATTAGAATAATATATTTTAGTCTGTATATACATAGATTAATTGATTGATTTAATAGAATGCTTAAAAATTATATTTGGAATGAAATAGGAATGATAAATTCAATAAGTAAAAAAAAATTATGGGTTAATATTAGAAGTTTTAAACAAAAATAAATATGCATATAAATATGTATTCAGACATTTAACCCTTTCAGTAGCAAGCACAGTGTTCTTGTAATGTTGAATTCAAACTGAAATTTTCACAAAATTTTTATTTCAAAACAAGGAAATGCAATTTGATAACTTTTTTTCATCAAATATAAAAAGGAAAATTTAAAAGTTTTTGGTGAAATTCTTGATTAAATAATGTATATGTAATGTATTCCACCATCCTCAAGAGGTTAAGAAAAAAAATAATAAATGCATATAAAAGTACAAACAAAAATGTTGATACTAAACAGTTTTATCCTTATATACACTGGTGTTCAAAATTTAAGCATAATTGGTAATTAAGTAATTATTTTTAAGTAATGAAAGAAATATGAATCGGAATGTGCTGAAACTCCAGGTGTGTAAACAAAATAGTACGCGTCACATATTTTCGCAAAGAGTTTTACCCGAAATCAAACAGGGGGCCGTCAACAAATTGAAAAAGAACAAAGATCTTTTGGATAACCCTGTCAAAACTAATGTAGCAAAAGCGTTCAAACTGCACATTATGATTAATTGGCTTATTGTAATGTACTGTGTTAATTTTTACAAGGATAGCATGTATACTCGTAGAGAAATTAAGGTTTTTATAAAAACAGTTCCAACATTTTCCAAGTTTTTTTGCTTATAATTTGCAGAGTTCTTAATATAAAATAGTGTTCTTTTTTGAAAAAATTATAAACATCATTCTACACAATACCCTGTCATCAGATCAAAAAAATAATAAAAATTGTATGACAAATGAGCAGGTTTACTAAATAATTTTTTACTGCGCATGCGTGAACGCTATTAAAATTTCATTTGCATATTATATTAGTTAAATGTATAGAGCAACTTTTGTGAAAGTCTCAAAAACATAGCTTAAAAATTCTGAAAATTATCGTTGATAGAATGAGATCAAAATCCTTTATTCCCTAAATGAAGCAAAAAGATGAGGGGCTGTATCCATATTCCATTGTTTAGTGCCTACACAATATTGCACATACAACTATATTTAGGTAAAACCCCTGTTTTTTTTTCTTCCTTTAGGAATAATGGATTTTGAGTTGATTCTATAGGCTCCCATTTTCAGAATTTTCAAGCTATGTTTTTGAAACTTTTACAGAAGTTGCTCTATACATTTAGCTAACACAATATGCAAATGACATTTTGATATCGTTGACGCATGCACAATGAAAAATTATTTACTAAATGTACTCATTTTTCATACAATTTTTATTTTTTTTAAATTCTGATGACAGGGTATTGTGTACAATGATGTTTGTCATATTTTCAGAAAAGAACATTATTTTATAAGAACTCTGCAAATTATAAGCAAAAAACGTGGAAAAATTTAGGACTGTTTTTATAAAAACCTTAATTTCTCTACGAGTATACATGCTATCCTTGTAAAAATTAACACAGTACATTACAATAAGCCAATTAATCATAATGTGCAGTTTGAACGCTTTTGCTACATTAGTTTTGACAGGGTTATCCAAAAGATCTTCGTTCTTTTTCAATTTGTTGATGGTCCCCTGTTCGATTTCGGGGAAAACTCTTCGCGAAAATATGTGACACGTACTATTTTGTTTACACACCTGGAGTTTCAGCACATTCCGATTCATATTTCTTTCATTACCTAAAAATAATTACTTAATTACCAATTATGCTTAAAT
Source organism: Maratus speculifer (assembly GCA_964019185.1). NCBI lineage: Eukaryota > Metazoa > Arthropoda > Arachnida > Araneae > Salticidae > Maratus > Maratus speculifer. The sequence continues at coordinate 216,608,194 of OZ025293.1, read as the reverse complement.
TTTGGACACCAGTGTATATGGGTATTAGATTCTTAAAATAGAGGAAGAAGTTGCACATGTGTAAACAATAATAAATGCATATAAAAGTATAAACGAAAATGTTGACACTAAACAGTTTTATTCTTAGATATATGGGTTATTAATTTCTTAAAATAAAGCTGCATATGCATAAACAATAATCAATGCATATAAAAGAATAAACAGAAATGTTGATACTAAAGTTTTATTCTTAGATATATGGGGTACTAGATTCTTAAAATAAAGGAAGGCTGCACGTGCATTTACATAGAAAACTTTTCAGGCATAATAATGTGTGTTATGCTGAAATTGATTATACAATTTCATTTCAGCTTTTCGTATTTTATGTAGTTATCTTGCAAACTCATTTTGCTCATTATTTTTATGTAATACATAAGTGATGTGACACAAAATTGATGCAATTTTTCAAATATGTTTGATAAGTGCCTTACACATATAAATGAATCTGAAAAGTAATTTTAGAATAAATGATAATGAAAAACTTTTTTATTTGATTTTAGCTTCTGCATCCTTCAAGATTATGTATGCAACAGTTCTTTGAATCCTTATCATGCAATTTATATTTTTAATAGTATACCCATTGAAAAAATATTTAAAATAAATTGGATACTTCTTGGCACATATCTCTAAATTTACTTCAAAACTGAAAAAAAAAAAAAAAATCAATAGGTCAGTGATGCCACAGACATGCTATAGAATACAAATTGCATAAAAATTAAGGCACGTGATACAGAAAAGATGTTACAATACATTCTTTTGGGGTCTATACTTTTCCTCTGAATGAAAAAATAGATGTAAATAATCATAAGGGTGATGTATCTTGCATTAAATATGTTAAATTTCTTTTAATAGTGCAAAAGGGTATTCTTTTGTAAAAAGTAAGGAAGGAATAAGACCCAGATTTTAGAAATAAGCTATTTTGAATGTCTGGCGGCATCACTGATATGCATGTAAAATATCCATTTATTTTAATAATCAATGTTTCAGGAGTTTTCTACGGCTGATGAAGAAAGTCATAAGAAATCAGATAAAGATATAACTACACCTGATGAGGAAAGTTATAAGAAATCAGAAAATGATATTATTGCACCTGATGAGGAAAGTTATAAAAAATCAAAAAATAATATTACTACATCTGATGAAAAAAGTCATAAGAAATCAGAAAAAGATATTTCTATATGTGGTGAGGAGGATTATGAAAATTCCGAAAAAGATATTACTCCACATGATGGGAAAAGTCATAAAATATCAGAAAAAGATATCTCTGTACCTGATGAAGAGGGTTATGAAAATTCAGAAAAAGATATTACTACGCATGATGAGAAAAATCATAAAATATCAGAAAAAGATATCTGTATATCTGATGAGGAGGGTTATGAAAATTCAGAGAAAGATATTATTAAACCTGATGAGGAAAATCATAAAATTTCAGATAAAGAATATATTGCATCTAATGAGGAATGTCATAAGAAAGTAGACAAAGATATTACTTTAAATTCTCCTACTCTTTTAAATAATGATGAAAATACTAAACAAAGTGGAGAAACTGTGATGATTGGATCTAAGAGAAAGATAGATTTTTCTGATTCTAAATCAGTAAAGGTGAAGTTGACAGATGAAACTAATGATTTGGTGAGAAATGTTGGGGAGCACCGAAAACAAAAAGATGAATGTTCTCTATATGGCAAATATGTTGCATCGCATCTCCGGAAATATAATGCTCATACACAAAGTGTTGTTAAACATTTAATTAGCAATATTCTTTTCCAGGCTGATATTGGTCAATTAAACTTAAACAATTCTTCTGGAAATAATTCTCATTGCTTCTTTCCACCAACTGTGCAAATGCAATGCAATAATCCCGCTCAAACTAAGATTTACACTCCTCCTGTAACACAATATTCTCATGTGGCCCCAAGCTCTTCTCAGCTGGGAAATACAATCCCTAATCTGTTTTCTAACCCTGCAATTTCAGGTTTGTTTAGACAAAATCCTGGTATCTCAGGATTGCTTGCACAGAATCCTGGAATCCAAAGATTGTTTGCCCAAAATCTCAGAATTCCAGGACTCCAAAATTTTCCAAATAAAAATTTCCCTAAATAAAAATCCCTATTATCATGATTATTTCATTTCATTAATGATGTCATCTTGCAGAAATATTACTTTATGTAGAAATATAGTTGTATTTTATAATGGAAGTTGTCTTCCTTTTAGATGTTACAAAAAGCAAAGCTGGTAATATCGATTGACTTACAACATATTTTTTTATGAATTATAATTCTTTATAATTAATTCATTCTACTTAAATTTTAACAGCTAATACTACTGGTTTTTGTAAACACGATCATTTACAAAAAGTACATTTCTGAAGTTTTATCAAACTATATTTCTTGTAAAACAAGCTGATAGCAAAGAAGGTTCTTCAACAAGGAGAAGTTGTTGATAAATATTATACTACAATTCTAAATGAGGATTGATTTCATTTTTAATGCCTGTCAAAATCAGAATGGCTTCATAATTTAAGATTTTTTTTAAATTTATTTTCTTCTATATTCTATTTTATTGTTAGCTTACCACATCATCAGTTATCAATCTATTTGTTTTTGTTAATTACACATTTTCTTGAATATACTATTTCTATCATTGTTTAGTGTTACAGTCTATATGTTTATTTGCTTCTTAAATTTAGTTTTATGAAAATTAAAAGCATGTTATTTTATTAAGTTCAATTTTAATAATTATTTTTATTTTAGCTATTTTAATTTGGCTAATTTTTACTATTTATTTAGCATATTTTTTTTTTATTATTATTTAAGCAATTGTGTAAAATAATTGCCAAAATTCTTTTCAAATATTAGAAGAATAAGTTTTATGTTATTGCTGAGTAAATCTAAACTATATATACTGAATATATATTAATTTATTGTACCACTGTCCAGTTTGCAAAAAGGAAACCAATAAAGTTTTGGTAATTTTTTAGTTTAATAAATATTTATTGTCTTGTTAGTCTGTAATAGTGATTTTATGCAATGATGTTAATTTTTCTATTTTATTTTGTTAATTGATAAAATATGAGTTAAAATAATGCAAATTTAAAGAAACAAACTGACATAAGTTCTTTTAAAGATTTCATTAACTGTTGGAAAAAGTTAACTGATATTTGAAAAACATCCGCATTTGAACTTTTTATAATAAGTATCTTAAAATATACATTTTCATCAAATTTCAATAGTTTTGAGATACTCTCAAACCCTGTAAAGACACTAATAGCTCTTTCAGTAAACAAAATGAAATTTCTTTCTGAACTTACTCTAAGTTTACAGCTGTGTAGTATTGTGTACTTGTGTTCATGACTCTCATTAATTTTATATTATCTAATTCAAGCTATAATGTCCTAAGCTCCCTTGGCTTGTTCCATAATTATTCCTCTCCTTTGTTATTACTAAATTTTTTTACCCTCCATTTTTATATGCAAAAATATCTAAATTAAACTGTACTGCTACAATTCTTGGAGATCTTGGCCTACAGTGCCCAACTCTGTTTTCTTGACATTTAATTTCTGATAATAATTTTTCTTGACATTAATTTCTTGACTTTTACATATTGTTATTCATCATGTCATTGGGGCCTGGGATGCTATACAACATGTATTCCATTTACAAAGTCAGTCTAACATGGGACTTCCAGTGTTTAGTTTCTAATCAAGTCTGGTACTAATTTTATTGACCTTTAAAATGATTCATCTATAAGGTTTAGGGAATCTTGTTCAGCCTAGGTTTGGACTCTGAACCTGTAGTGCAAAGTGCAGATCCTCTAAGCAATTGAGCTTTGCAATAATACCTATATGTATGTTATAAATGTATTGGTAAAATAAAACTGATTTAAAATGATTCATGCAATTCTTAAATACTTTAATAAAAAAGCATTTTCTCTTACAAAAATACAAAATGAATGAATCGGATCAATTAATATGAAGTGATTTAAATCTTATTCTGTAACTCTTTTCTGTTCGTTTATGGAATTTTTTTGAAACATTGGTAAGCAGCAGTGATGCAGTCCTGAGACAAAAGTGGAGAGGGGAGGGGGCACTCATAGTTTGGAATGTTAAGGTCTATATCACCCATAGGGTGAACTTCAAATTTAAAATAAATTTTGCTATTCATTTACAACTGCATGGTAATATAAACAAAAAATTAAATCTCTAAAAATTTTAAATTAATTTAAAGTTTCTTTTTTGTTTAACATTAAATAGCTTATTGTAGAATTTAAAATAAAGTTTTTTTCATGTCTGAGCGAAAGAAGGAACAAAAGTAATTTTTGGTAATGTCAGTTAAGTTCACTGAATGACCAAAAATTACTGCACTTTTTAAATCTTTAAGATTTTTAAAGGAAATTTTGATAGTAAATAACGTTGGTTTCAGACCACATGCATAACAAAAAAATGCATCCCAAATTGATTATTTTAACTATTATTATCAGTACAAAACTTGTAAATTTTATTCATTTATGAACGGAAAGTTTAACTTTGATAACGTGTCATAAAACAGCCAGTTTGGTATTATTCAGTATAATTCCGATATAATCATCTTTCCCCAAAAATAGGCACATCATGACACACACAGACTCCACCTCATCTGCATGGAAAGCTGGATCCACCCATGGTGCAAAATACAAATGCCTAGGTGCAACTTAAATAAACTATATTACTAAACATAATTTATATAACCTTTATCAGTTTCAATGTAATTAAGTTTCAGTAGTTTAATAAATATGTTCTGATGAATTGAAATATATATTTTTTAATTTTGTGCAATTTTATTTAGCATTTGCCATAGAAAAATGTAACATCTGTTATTCATTTTGTAAAATGGAAATTGCACCTCCTAGAAAGCACTAGTAACATCTGTTACATCAATTTCAGTTTTAAATATTCTATTATGGATAAGACTTTCTTTCAAATTTTTAAAAGTTGTACATATTGTTTACATATATATTAACGCAGTTATTCAAAATTAAAATGAATTAACTAAATGTAATTTATGTTACAACAATTTGACATATTTTGCTCCAAATACAACTTTAACAAAAATAAAAATCATGGGTCATACATAGATCATGAAATGTTTTCTAATACTATCAAGAAAATTGTATTAATTATTTTTTTCATTTAAAGAACAGAGATATGCTAGAAAATATTTAACAAAGTTAAAAGCCTTTTTTCAATAATTACTGTTTATAGATATTAAGGGACTACTTTACTCATGACAATTGAACCGTCTTGCTAATGTTAATCCTATGAAAGATTTTTTTTTTTTTTTTTTTTTTTTTTTTTTTTTTTTTTTTTTTTTTGCATGTTAATAGTTTTTGATTATTGTTATTTGGAGTGGATTGCAAAAGTCAATTTCCACAAAGCTTGTTTTTTACTGTTTCAATTTTGTTCACAGTTTTTATTTTCTCTTCTTTTTAGGGTTCTGTATTTATAAAGTGAAAATGTAAGCATTATAAGATCACTCCAGTGTCTGTCTGTCCATCTGTCGCAGCCATTTTACTCATAAACAATGAAACATGGAAAGCTAAAATGGGGGGAAATAATAAAGACCATTGACTCACATATTTATAGATCATTAAACATTTATTGATATATTTAAGAGTGAAGGTAGGGGGACTAATTAAGTTACTTAATTTTTTTCTTTTCTTTGTATATTGTGTGGGCTATCTTGTGAAAGCTTTGATTAATGTCACCCCCCCCCCCCCCATCCAATTCCAAATCTACTGAAATTATAATTGTGAAAAAATTATAGGTTATCAATGCTACTTTAAACCTTGCAGGAAACTATAGCGATTACTTTAGATTGCATAATTTTTTAGAAAAGCTCATATTTCTGGAACACACAAATTTTGATTAGTGGGCATTGAGCAGAGGTGTGAGGAGCGTTGGAGGCACCTATCATAGCGGAAGTATAAAGCATTGTTGATAATGATTTTCGAATAAAATTTGTTAGTAATTATCCAAGATATTAACCCTTAAAGAGAGGGACAATTTGGACATAATGACTGTTGCAGCATATTCTGCATACCATCATCTTTTAAAGCCTAAATAATAACTTTTAATGCATTTGCATAATGCTGTAGCTAGTAAATGTATTAAAGCAATAAACCTCAAACTGTTGCAAATTTACTAATTTAATTTGAATTAATTTCATAAATGAGGGTTCGTATCCATAATAAATTAAAAATAATTATCTATTTTAGTACCAAGACTTCTTTTTAAGTATTGTTTGACTTATTTAATGTAAAACATTCCTTACTTCGGATATAGCAGCCACTATATTGCAAAATTGTTGATACTAAAATGCCTATTTTTTTTCTAATTCCTTATGCAAATGAACCCTTCATAAATACTATAATGTTTCTGAATAGTTTACATTAAGTGGGTCTCTCATTACAACTCTTGTGTATTTAAAAGTTAATTAAAAACCTATCTGGAAAAATGCCTCATAGACCGAAGTTATTTCGCAAATTTGCGTGCTCTTCTCTACACAAGTTTTTTTAGCACAATGCCAAGTTTCAACATTTAACAAGGGTTTTTTGTTAACTACACTAAGAAAAGAAGGTTATTACTATGCTGAATTTAGATTTATGAAATGCCAAATGAAGTTTAAACAAAATTTACCTTTTATTCTCTACCTTTATAAATAGATAAGGATACAATTAAAAAGAGGAGTTATACTGAATAGCAATATTTGATATTATTTATGTTTCATATCTCTTTGAAATTTATGACATACTCATTTATACTTTTCTAGTGTATACCACTATAAACAACCCTACTTTGTATAGTTTTTTTACTAAGTCTTATTATTCTTTTAGCAATGATTTTCTTTTCATAATAGTAGACTCCTTCACGATGAAAGCACTTTACTTAATTTTTAATCTATAACCACTGGTTTTTCAAAACAGAAAATTTTCTGTACTTGAATCATGAAAATGCTCCAATTAAATAGGGTAAATTTTACAATAAAAAATAACTGGTGAAAATAATGTAGGATTCTGAGAATTTTAAATGGCAGGTATACCAGTCGCTCATCTCCAAGGGGTTAATAATACGTATGTTTATTGAGTGACCCTGTGAGTGCAAGTAATACTCACACTTGACTTTTTTTTTTTTTTTATGTGAATACATTGACTTTTGAAACTTGTTCCAAAAGTGCCTTTTGTAGAAATCAACCTCGGATATCTAATTTTTAAAAAAAACATTGAAAGTCAAACAAGATACTTTAAGATTTCTTTCATTTGATTAACATTAGAAAGCAGCAACTTTTTCAGTAAATAATCTTTTTATTTTATGCATACCAAAACTAAAAGTCTAATTTTAAGGAGGAAAATGCATAAAAACCACTAAAAAATTTTCTGTTGATTATTGTCAACTGACAACTATATTTTGAGTATCCATATCATTTGTGCAGTCCTATATATGAATTTGTGTTATGTTTACACAATAAAACATGATTTATAGAATTCATTCCACATGATGTAATAAAAATTAGTTAAGATTGAAAATGCACATGATGCAATTTTGTTCATAGACTGTTAATGAAAATTGATTAGATCAGACATGTTACTTTTCCACGGAATTCCACTTTTTTGTCACTAGATTTTATCAATCCTGGGATCAATACAAATATGCATTACAATTTGATGACATTTTTAATGAATGGTGGAGGGGTAGGTAAGCGGTAGCTGATGAAATTCGACAAATATGGGAGTACAAACTGCGCCAAATTGAGCAAATTTCTTCAAAGGATCACAGAAAAAAAAAAAAATAGTCGAAGTGTCATGGAAAAAAAATGAGATTTTTGTCTAAGGATCATGAAAAAAATGTAATTTTCGTCAAAGGTTTCGGACAAAAATGACATTTCCATCAAAGGACATGATTTTTGAGAAGGATTACAAAAAAAGATGTTATTTTCGATAAAGGATTGTGATAAAATGCAAATTTCTTCAAAAAATTGTGTAAAATACACAATTTTTGGCAAAAGATTGTGTAAAATACACAAATTTCATTGAAAGATCATTGAAAAAAAATGTGAATTTTGTCAAAGAATCACAAAGAAAATGCAAATTCTATTGAAGAAATGTGAATTTTGTCAAAAAAATTTTCGAAAAAAATGAAATTTTTTTCGAAAAAGTGCGATGTTAAATGTTTGTGAAAAACACTCAAATTTTGGTGAAAGATTGTGGAAAATATGCAAATTTTGGCAAAAAATCGTGTGAAAGACCTTGAATTTTGTTGAAGGATTGCAAAAAAATGTAAATTCTGTCAAAAGATCACGTAAAAAATGCAAATTTCATCAAAATAGTGCAAAAAAAAAAAAAAAAAAATACAAATTTCATCAAAAGTCCATTAGGCCATAAAAGTTCAGCTTTTTCTTTGTTGTGCCTGTACTATGTTTGTAAGATACATTCCCTATGTTCTCTGTGAATGACATTATCTCCCTCCTCAATAATGTATATCCATTTCAGCAAACACCTTTCAAACAATTATTGTATACCAAGATTAATGCAATGTAATTTATTTGTGTATTTCTGTAAATAAAAAATAGCTGCTAAACAATATGTATTCTGTATTAAGTATATTGTTGTGTATTACAGTGGTGTAATATCAATTTCATTATGTCAGAAAAAGTTAAGCATCATTAAAATCCAATGTAAAGAACTCTCTATAGAGTATAATTTAATGGAATAATTTTAGGTATACATATAAACAAATTACAAGGGCTACACATTTTATTTTCATTAAAGAATCACTGTAATTAAAATTAAAGGATAATGACAGAAATAAAACATAACCGATACTAATAAAAAAAATAATAGAGAATTGTACAAAAGCATTAATTAACATAAAGTGCAATGTTTGGCAGTTGATTATTCTCAAAATATTAAAATTAAATCTAAATTTATGGAAAGTGGAAAATGATGGAAAAAATAAAGGACCTCTTGTGGATTTTTTTTCTTTAATATGGTCTATGGTCACCTTGGACCTACATGCATACCCACCCTCAAGGCATTTCGAGAACAAAAAAGTTTTCCCCATCAACTGCACTAGAAATTGCAGCTCTTAGTTTTGAGCATAATTGCAAATTGTGAAATACATTGTGGCAAGATGCTACTTCAGTATATTGTGTCCTGTCTTCATGAAGAACAAAGCACCCCAAAATAAATTGTTCTTACATTAAGAAGCCGTTTCCAGCTGAAATGTCTTTTGATAAATTTTTTACAAGATTTCGGTGATTTCTTTTAAATACTCTATGTGTAAATAGTATATTTAATAAATCTTTTGTGATAAAATAGCCTTTCTTTGTAAACTTTTCCCATGTACTTTTTTTTAATTTACTCTATTCTATTTCAATCATACTTGCGAAGCTTCGGTTTTCAATTAAAAAGTTAACTGAAACTTGTCAGAGAAACAAAATTTTAACAGTATATATTTTAGCCTTCTAACCACCACAAACTGATATATCCATTCACTAAACTGCAAGTTTAACTGCAATAGAAGCATTATTTAAATTAATATAACTCTACAAATATAATGCAGTTTTAAAGCATTTTGTTATGATTAATACTCTGAAGGGTTATATTCTTATGCACAGAATTGGGCAAAATACATAAAAAAATTATTTTCGATACAAAATACATTGGTTTTAGGACTTAAGATAAAAAATACTTTTGAAAAGAAAAAAGTTCAAAATACATTTAAAATACAAAATACATTTTTAAATTTTGAAAATTGTTGTGTGTTGCACTATATAAAAGCAAAGTGTATTTGCAAAACTGATTAAGCTTTTGAAATTATTAATTTTTAAAATATTGAAATAAGAATGAAAAATCATGCATCCCGCATAGATTATGAAACAGTTTCCAAACATTCAGAATATTGTATCAAAACTTTACAGTTTGTTAAAAAGAAGTATGATTAAAGAGAATGATTTATAAATAATTTGAAAAGGCATAATGGATTTGAAAACCCAATTTCTGCTATTAGTAGCAATAATCGAAAAAATATCATTTTTTTTTTGGGGGGGGGGGGATTACAATTTATCGATTTATATGCATACTACATCGTATGCTAAAAGTTATTTCATTTAAACGAATAGCACAGTTCAAATTTTTTGTTCGGAAATTTCTTTGAATAAACAAAATGTACTACAGTATTTTTGTACAGCCCTATATATGATCTATAGAATTTAAGCACCTTAAGTTATGTAAAAAAATAATTCAATTTAAAAAGGCAAACCATAACTAAAAACGCACTTAGAGGAATTACTGTTCATAGTCTTCAATAGTTGAATTATTGTTCAGTTTCTTCTGCAGCCAAATTCATATATGTGTCACTGTAAGTGAATGTTAAAATTCAATGCACATCATATTCAACAATAATCGCTGTGCAGTACACCTCAGTGATATATATAAATTTGTATATGTAAATTTATATTACATAAATTTATATTTTTGTACATTTAAAATTGTGGAATGTTGTTAAAATACACCACAAATGATTTTTCCCAAACCATATTGTAATGAAAGTTTTTTGCCTACCCCTGTAAATAAACTCTTAATGCCACAAACTTCATTTTCAGTACCAAACATGCCATAGTTATGTACAATAACATCTATGAATTTCTTGGAAATCAGACTATATTTACATGAGTTAGAGCACAGACAGGCACACAAAAACACTTTAAATTTTTTTTTTTAAAGTATAGTTTGTTAGAAAATAACTCTTTCCCAAAATGTTAAAGAGGACTTGGAGCTTGGATACAGATACATTTACAATTGATTAAGATTTCATAAAATTTGATCGATAAGAATTTTTTTTTTTTTTTTTCAGCACCTGACACAATAAAAAAAAAAAAGAAAAAAAAAGAAGAAGAAAAATTTTTTGTTTTACATTTATATATCAATGTTTTTTCCCAAAATTTTTATGTAGGCTGCAAAACTGTTATATTTATAACCTATAAAAATTTCAAAGAGTTTGGACAACAGGAACTTTTTCTTAAAGCAAAGGAATGACCATACGTGAAAATCTATAAAATGACTTCTTAAGAGTACTCTTACCAGTAAAAATGAATATTTTTTTCTCAATTCTTTCATTTAAAAATATAAATTCAGACAAAATCATGTTAAAGGTGTAAAATCATATAAATTTATCATTTATTTGATGCTAGGGGAGAGTGGTGTACCTTGGACATATGTGTACCTCGCACCTATGGTAATTCTAGCTTTACTTGTTTAGATCATCAAACAATAATATTTGTATATTAAATATTTGCCACCAGAGGTGTCATTTAAGTTCTTGGCATTTGTTTAGAAGCTCAACTAATTGTACAATTTTTAAAAAAGGAAATTCACCTTTCAAAAGTAATTTTTTCTTAGATATTTCTGTTATTTTTATACTAAAACATATCTTTTTTTTTTTTTTTTAAATGAGGATTATGCATAATAAAGCAATGCTCTAACTACTACACCACATGATTTAAATAAAGTTAGGCCTAACCTTATCATGATTGGTAATTTTGCTTTTAAGTGTCAAGTGGTCTACCTTGAACCTAATAAAAGTGGTGTATCTTGGACTGGGTCCAGGGTGCATTAGGTATTGTCTATTGGATCTGAAAGGCAGCTCAAGAAGTTAACATTTGGAATTGACTTATATTTATTTTTAGCCAAAATTGTAATTAGATAATTACTAATATAAATACATTTTAATGTCTTGTGTGATTACAGTAACTGTAAATGTTCTGAAGTTTTATGTCTGTTTAGACTTTCCTGATAAACAATAAAATGTAGTTTCTTGATTAATAAATTTTGACTTTATTCGCTAAAAACAAGTTTTTTTTTCTCTCCATTTTTAGTAATGGGACGAAGATACACCACTAGTGGTATACCTCGGTCCTATTTTCATTTTATTTTTAATTCAAAATTTTTCATGGAAATTATTTATATAAAAATTTAAGACAATTATATGTAGTGTATAATATCATAAAGTTTTATAAAATCTTTTCTTTTTTTAGTTTTGGCAATTATTTTTAAAATTAAAAAGTCAAAATAGGTGCAAGGTACACCACCTTCCCCTATTATCACAGGGTCAGGCAAAGATGAGCAGATTAGTTAATGTTTAATAAGCTAAAATGTAAGGTCTCTTATGAATTCTCTCAGTTAGGTTCTGTTTGAAATACTCCTTTCATAAGAATGAATACACTATTTTTTTAGGTGATAAATTTTTTCATGTATTTTTTCAATTAATTTAAAAGTTGAATAACAAATGTTAAATCTCTCTCTGTACAATGAACAACAATCTTGATTTTTGAGCTTCCATCATATAAATAACTGCATCAATTTATAACGAATAAACACATTTGATAAGTAGTCATAAAACAATAAAAAACACAATTCATTTTTTTAAACTTATGCATGTACCTCACATTAACAAATTAGTTAAACTGAGTTAATAATGCATTTGTATATGCAGATTTCACTTAAAACTTCTATCTGAAAACTTTTTTTCTTTTTTCCTGCCAGAACTCAAAAATAAATTGAAATTTGCTTTACATTTCAAAATTCTGTTTTGACCAAATATTAGTTTCAATCTGCTCTATGTTAATTATTTACTAAAAAATTTTAAATAAAAAATTTAATTAAGCAATTAAAAAAATAATATTAACTTTATAAATGTACTTATAATTCTGGTAAAAAAAAATCCTTAACCAAAATTCTTATGTTTAATATATCCAAAAATAAATACAGTTAATGAACGTTTGAATTTTGTATCAATAAATAGAACTAGTTTTGTAATGCATTTCATCTCCATTAAACTATATCAAATGTATGGAAATCCTTACAAAAATCTTAATTCAATAAATACCGAGAGATTAGAAAAAAAAATTCTAAAATCGATGTTTTACAGTTTGGAACTAAAATCTTAACTTTATTGTAACTTGAAAAATTCCACTTGGAATGAACTTCTTGTTTTATACAATAGCATTTTCTATTATCATTAACTGATGTTATTTTGAAATATTTCTTGCCTAATATTACACGCCATGTATTATTACAATTAAATTATTCTCTTGGTATATTTTCAATGGGAACGGTAAAAGTATTATTCAACTTTTCACAAGTTTTTATAATAAATAACAGCATTACAATTCTAACATACTTAGAAAAAGAAAGAAAGAAAAGGAAAAAAGAAACCAATAAGAAGTAAAACTTTTAATAATATTTCCTGTTTATCCTGGAACATTTTTTTCCTTAATAGTTATCACAGCAACAATAAGATTTATAAAAATATTTTTGTAATCATTCAGCATAAATGCTTATGGAGGAGCTATACATCCTGTTTGTAAACAATCGTTATTGAAAACTAACTACCACTAATTGAAAAAAAGTGTTTATATTAATGTCCAAAAACAAATTCGAAGATGTAACAAAACAGATGATATTTCATTGTTGTTTCTGATTTGCAGTTTACAGAACAGCAAAGTTTGAAATCTATAAAAATGTATTTTGAGTACAGTACACTCCCTCTAATCCGTACAGGTCGGGACAAGGATTTTGCGGATTATAGAATTTTGCAGATTATAGGTCATTCCTTTGTTTACATTGTAATATTTGGAATTTATCAACAAATGTAGTAAATATACAGCAAATAAATAACACAGAAATGAAAGAAAATACTTTTTTATGCATAAAAATCTATAGTCAGTAGGAACACATTTAAATGATATAATAATACAAAATTAATGGAAAACATTTCTATTTATTTTTAAATCTATCAAACATCACAGTGATAGTGGTTTGCTTTATCATTTTTTATTTATGATATGCAGTTTAATCTTGATGCCCTTAAGAGTCAGGATTTCTTGGTCAGTAACATAAGTTTATTTTTTCTAAGAAAAAAAAAGATATTTATCCTCAAGCTATTTTATCTTTTATGTAGCCAGCAAATGTGCTCAGAATATAGTAGTCTTAATAGTTATTTATAAGATACATAAAACATTTCTATCTAATGAATGCAGAAATGCATTAAAAATTTCTAAATTCATCAGTACAGTTCAACTTTTATTATAGTCAAAGTGTGCATTATCTTGATTTAAGAAAAAAAAAAAGTTTAATTGTTTGTTTACATCTAAAATATAGTGCAGATTACAGGCATTTGCGGATTAGAGGGAGTGGACTGTATTTTAAAAATGCAAAATACTTGAAAAAAGCATTACAAAATACATTACTAAAATACTTTCATTCCATCTGGTTAAAATATAAAATTCAAGATACAAATGTATTTTAAAATGCATTTCAAATACATGGATTTTCGATACTGCCCAATTCTGCTTATTCATAATGAAACTTTTTATTTTTAAACTGCTGTCAGGGTTCGCAAGGACCTTAAAAGTCCTTATAAACTCCTTATATTTCGATAGTCCTTAATAAGGATCCTTAAAGTCCTTATTTTTTATTGAAAGTCCTTATTTTTAACGTGAGTTCAATATTAACGCGATCCGTAAAATGTTTTTAAAAAATCGCCGAACATTCCAGGGGTGATTCTCGTCCGAAATTTCTGAAAATTTAAGGCATCCTCTTCCGAAAATTTTAAATTGGGTTGTCAGTTCCGCATAGTTGCCAACTTGTACGGTTTAGCGCGCGGAAAAAACAATCGCGGAGGAATGCAAATTTCGTGAAATGTTCGCCGAAAAAGCACAAGTTTCGTCAATATTTCGCGGGAAAACGACGATTTCGTCGATGTTTTTATCAACGAACTTTGCCAAAAGATCGCTAGAAAATGCGAATTTCCTGTGCAGATCACGGAAAAAACGGCAATTTCACCAAATATCGCAGATAAAACGCGGATTTCGTCTGTAGACCGCGTTAAAACGTCGATTTCGTCTAAAGATTGCAGATATAATGCCGATTTCGTTAAAAGATCGCGGAAAAAAACGCCGTTTTCGATAAAAGATAGCTCAAAAATATTTTGTCAAAAGATCATTGAAACAAAACCGCCGATTTCATCAAAAGATCACGGAAAAAACGGCGATTTCGTCAAAAGATCGCGGGGATAAAACGCCGTTTTTGAGAAAAGATCGCGTAAAAATGTAAATTTTGCCTAAAGATCGTCGAAAAAACGCCGATTTCGTCAAAGATCGCAGAAAAACCGCCGATTTCGACAAAAGATCGCTATAAATCGCCGATTTTGTTAAACATCGTGGATAAATCGCCGATTTCGTCTGAAGGTCGCCGATAAACCCCTCCTCCAAGGGGGGGGGGTAACTCGTGGAATCCTCCTCCCCCTTACGCCGCCGATTTCCGAAAATGCGATGTGAATTTCCGGAAAAAAAATTTCACTCAGAATCACCTCTAAACCATTCATAATCTGTCAAATATGGCAGCTGAAAAAAAATCAAGTTTCTTTGTTATAATTCTTATTTCTGATTGGACATTAAAGCTGCCTCTTTCGTTTCCCGATTGCAACGTAGAAACCTCGTATCCACAAACACCAATTATAATCAGTATTCACCATCTAAAATTTCCTTTTCTTTGAAATAGAGAAATGAATAACAAAGAAAAGATATTTCGCCAAATAATTGCGCCAATCTGTTCTATAATTCGCTGATCTGTATTTGATCGTGGTCTTATTCAGGGATGGGAATTTTTTGTTTACAGGAATGCCGCGGACGCGCGTATACGCAAAAAATCGGCGACGGGACGCAAAAAAATGGAGCTTATGCTTCCTGCGGGACGCGCAATTTTCGTCAAAGAAATCGCAAAATGAAAAATTTCGTTAAAAAATCGCGAAATAACGAGCAATTTCCAGCAAATTCCGTCAAAAAATGCACGAAAAAATGGCTAATTTTGTTACAAAATCCCGAAATAAGGGCAGATTTCCTCAAAAAATCGCAAAAAACCGACAAAAATCGTGATATAACGGCAAAGTTTTTCAAAATAATTCGCGAAAAACGCAAATTTCATCAAAAAATTGTGATAAAATTATAACTTTCTTCAAAAGATCGCGAAAGTTCGGCACATTTCGTCAAAGAATCGCAAAAAAGGCAAATTTCGTTAAAAAATCGCGAAATAACGAATAATTTCCGGTAAATTTCGTCAAAAGATTCGCAAAAAACGGCTGATTTTGTTACAAAATCCGAAAAAAAAGTCAATTTCCTCAAAAAATCGCGAAAAAGAACGACAAATTTCATCCAAAAATCGCGATAAAACGACACATTTTGACAAAAAATTCGCGAAAAACAGTAATTTTCATAAAAAAATCGTGATAAAACGGTAACTTTCGCCAAAATATCACGAAAAACCGTCACATTTCGCCGAAAGATCGCGAAAAAACAGCACATTTAGTCAAAAGATCGCGAAAAAACGGCAGATTTCGCCAAAAAAATCTCTTAAAAACTCAATTTTCGTCAAAGGGGACGAAAAAAAAAGTTAATGCCAGGATAGAATTTTTCTGTTTAAAAAACTTTCTTGCTTCCAAGTTATTATTATTATTATTTGCTGCTCCAAAAACAGATTTTCCTGCTTCACAATCTGTTTTCATTGTTCCAAATCTTTCTGAGTGAATGTAACTTCTGAAAACACCCACTCATTAAACAAAAAGTACCCCTTTACTCAAGAAAAGCATTCTTTTTTCAAGAAAAATGTCTTTTTCAATATATCAGTTTTGCCCCTTTTTAAAAGAAATGCGAACAATAATAGTACTTGTTATCTTCTACACTCAAATAAGAGTTATTTTATAATTTAATTTGTATCTTGCTCATTTATTTTTTTAAAAAGTAAAGAAAATTTCTCTTAATAGTTTAAAAAATAATAATATTGGCTTTAATTATTTATACATTATTACTAAAACAATAATTATTGCATTTAATGTTTCTTTTGCAAATGAACAAGTTCAATTTTTGCATCTAAAAAGAGAGTTGGAGAGGGCAGCGATTATGGTATTGGGAATAGATATAAAATTTTTGTGATAAGGGGGGGGGAGGGAGGAGAAAATGAGAATTTGTAATTTACTCCTCTAATGTAATATACAGACTGGTGTGCTTGTCTTCATTTGCTTGGAAATCAAGACCTGCTTTTGTTACTTGAATTATCTTTCACAAACAAAATGTTGTGCAATTTTTCATTCGCACGTGTGATCAAAATGTGGTGCAATTTTTCATTCACGCATGTGAATACAGTATGGTTCAATTTTCCGTTCATGCGTGTTTTCAGTCTTTTTGCTTTTTTGCAGCTCCCATCCCTGCTTATTATTTCACTGGATATGTGTAGCATGGTTAACAGCAACAGTCTTCCTCTACAGGAAATAAAAGGAAATTAATTGAAAATGACTTAGGTTTTATAAAGAAAAAAATATATTAACCTCTTTGAAAAAGAAGTATCGGATTTAGAAAAAAAGGCCAATGAATTAGCTGATAAAGCTGAATCAACTAAAGATATTCAATTATTTATAAAATCGAACAATTTTAGAAAATCTGCAAAAGAAAAAAATTTCCTCCCTAGCCAAAGAAATAGATGCTAAAAAACAGTTGCTAGCCAACTAATGTTATATATTTTGTTATATAATTACATAATTATGTTTTATGTAAAATTTCAATCTATCACGATTAAAATTTAATGTAAGTAATTATATGTACTGTTCTTTTTTAACTTTAGAAAGTTCTTATTTTTCTTTTAATGAAGCCCTTACAAAGTCCTTACAGAGTCCTTATTTTTCATTTAGCAAACTCTGTATGAACCCTGGCTGTGGAAACAACTTGGCAATCAGGGCATTAAAAAGGTCCTGGTAGAACATTGAGTTGTAAGTTTTGTTGTCCGATCCCAGGCAAAATGTATGATTGGAGTTCCACTGTATATAAACTCGAAATACTCACAATGAAATACAATAGACTCTGTCAAATCCACACAGCTTGGGACCAGAGGTTGTGCAGATTTTAGGATTTTGCAGATTTCTGGTCATTGTTTTGTCTGCATTTTTTAAACAATTATTTGACTGTAATTAATAATACAATTGAAACTATAATAATTCTTACAGTATAATAAAATATTAAAATAAGTAATAAAATAAAATAATAAAAATTTAGATAATTTTTAAAATATTAAAAGCAAAGATCAAGTTAATAATCAATAATGTATGATTAAATATTCATTATAAAGGTGAAATGTATTTTTCCTAAATTATTCAATGAAACTTGCCTCATAAATATACATTACTAATTCACATTAAAATCAATAAAATAAGAAAGTTGTATTCCAGGTTTAGCCAGACTTAATAACCCAAAAGGCTTGATTAATAAGTAAGTATATTTAGTAAAAAGATTGTGATTACCAATAATATCAACAACATCTTTATTCTTTTTAAAAATAAATTTATTTGTCCTTCATGAAAATGCATGAATTCAGCAATATTAACAAAAATTACAAATTAAAATATATATGGAATTGATATAAAACTAAAAAAGTCAAATTTTGTCTGTATATCTGAACTGAATGTTTCATTGTTTACATCCGTAAGTAAACTTGTGGATTTTAGGGTTGTAGATTTGAGCAAGTCTAATGTATTTCTTTATTCAAAGCAGTGTTAGGCAGTGATTTATTTTCTAACTTCGGTGAAGTTTTTTTTCACATATATTTTCATTCATGTAAATTAATAATCTTCAACAAATCACATTAATTATACTTTAGATTTCTGGTGAACAGTGGGGAAGCGTGAGTTTTTGTGATGGTCCTTGAAAATCTACAACTTTGCAATGCCCCCCCCCCCTTTTCTCTGTCTCTGCAATAGAATGTCCAAATTTCATAAGAGTTTTTTTTTTAGATATCAGAACTTTAAAATTCATAACATTTTAATGTTTAAATCTTTTTGTATGACTAATTTTATCACTTCTGTTATAATGTAATAAGTGTTTTAAGTCCATAACTGTGAAAGATGCAGGGTTACAGTTTGAAAATTTGACATTACAGGATCATAATTAAGTGGTAGAAAATTCAACCATTAGACCATTAGAGCTCAAAGGGTTAAGCATTACCTCGCCAGTCTGATTTCTGAGGACTCCTTATGTACATTCAATCAAGCAGGACTGATGTAAGCCAATAATGCCACCATGGAGCATACTACTGGCCAAAGAAGCCAATATGTGTCACTCTGCCTGCACCCCAAACACTTGAAATGTTGCAAAACCCAACTACTCAAAGATTATTTGGAACATTTTTGAAAATGTAACATAAAAATTACATTTTAATTCATTTAAATTTAATTTTGTTTTATATTATATTTGATTCATAAATGTAATTACTAACTCCATACTAGAGTTATTAAAAATATCAAAACTTTTTAAAACATTTATTAGATTTCACTATTTTTAATGTTGCAATTCGTCACCTGAGTCCCCCTTCTAAGTGTCATTTTTTAAAAAATTGACTTTTTTGACATAGGAATGTTCTATTTGTGTCTATGAATGCATTTTTGTATTAAAATTTTGTTATATATAATCTGCTTTTGGTTGCGATAGAGATTAATATAGTTCTATCCAAAATTGTCAAAAGCAGTCAGAATAACACAGTTCTATGTCTAAAGAAATCGCTGGTAGCATATCATATAATCTATTATTATTTTATTTTATATTATATTATGAAAACCTGCAATCTTTTATTTCTTGTGTAAAAGAATAAATTAGTTTCATAAATTTTCTTTCAACAAAATATAGAAGAAATTTGGTACTACTCTGTTATCCTGTCAACCAGTTTTGCCAAATTATACAAATCACCAAACTAATAGCCAAATTATACATATTGACATAATTTTTATTTTAAATAACAAAAATACAAATAATTAGTAGAATATTAATAAAAATTCAAATAAAAAAACGAAATAAAAATCACTTAATGACATTTTAAACACGTGAATCGTATTTAATGTCTTTGAATGTGACATTCCGATCATCCAATGTTGGCATTTAATCTTATAATTTGGCAATAATTTTTTGGTCGATGGGATAACCTAGTAATACCAGAAATTTTTATCAATAAAAATTCTTTCAAATATGTTTTTTAGTACTTTGATAAGCGAAATGAATTGTGTATAGTTTTATTCGATTAATGGATGTGATCAATATAAGGAAGAAGTACTAATCATAATGGATTCAGATTTACAAAATCCTGTGGGGAGAATGGATGACAGTTTAGATGAAGTACCAACTTTACATATTATTTGCACTAAATCAATTCAAAAAGGATCAGTAAAGAAAATTCTTACTCATCAAATTAATAGGAAAAATTGAGTTTTTCATAAGATAAAAATATCTTTATGTAGTTACGTACATCCTCCTGCCAATATTTCATCCTGACCTCCAAACAAAATCGAAAGAGAATGCTAAATCTTGTTGTGTCAATATGTATTAAAACATTTTAAAATTGTCTATAAGTCCTTGCAAATTTAACTGCTCAAAACATGTCATGGAAGAACACAGACAGCATGTATTCAGTAAATAGTATAAGCTTTTACAAAATGAGAAATATTACTTCATTGGAAAAACAGCTTATTGTCTGGGTAAGCAAAAGAGATTAAGCACCAACACAAATTACCATGAACAGAACTCCCTTTTATTATTGCAGTAGACTCACTCAAATTCGAACCCCTAAAATTTACGACTCTCTAAAATCCACACATAATTTACAGATGTAAACAATGAAACTTTTAGTTCAGATATAGAGACAAAATTGACTTTATTTTTATATCAATTCTATATATATTTTTTAATCTGTAATTTTTGCTAATATGAATGAATTTGTGCTTTTCCATGAAGGAAGAATAAATTTATTACTGAAAAAATTCAAGATTTTGCTGATATTACTAGTAATCACAATCATTTTGTCAAATGCATTTATGCATTAATCAAGCTTTCTTGATTATTAAGTCTGTCTAAACCTGAAATAAAACATACTTATTTTATAATTTTGATGTTAATTAGTAATGTACATTTATGAGGCAAGTTTCATTGAATAATGTAGGAAAAATGCAGCTCATTTTTATAATGTCTAATTATACATTTATTTACTTGACCTTTGCTTTTAATATTTTACTATATTGTAAGCATTCATTATAATTTCAATTGTATTATTAATTGCATTCAAATGATTGTTTAGAAATGTAAACAAAGCAATGACTAGAAATTCACAATATTCTACAATCCGCACAACTTCTCGTCCCAAGCTGTGTGGATTTGAGGGAGTCTACTGCATTTGTTTATAGGGACTGACAAGGATGGAGTGTACAAACAATTTTACTTAAGAACATTGTCTTTTAATCAGAAACTATTTTATACAGTGAATGAAAATAAGGATTTAAATTTGTATACCTTCAACTAGTGATAAGTGGAATAATACTTAAGTAGAGGAAACTTGCATAATGTCAAAGATAAAATGAAATCACAGTTTGAAAGTTTTCCAAAAATTAAATCTCATTACACTGTGATTACACTTTTTAGCAGATGTTAAATCAATGTAAACATCCAGCATTTTATCATTTAAAGAATAGTCAAAACTAATAATAATAAAAAAAAAAAAAAAAAAAAAAAAACCCAGAAAAATACAAAATACACTGAATATGAATGCTAGTACTTATGATGATTTTTAATATCTGTTTTTTAAAGAGTAACAAATACTTTCTAATGGGTTATGTGTTTGAAAGTAATGAATACATACGGGTGTTCATTTAGTCATTACTTTTACAGCAGTACTGTCATATTTTTAACAAATTTCCTAAGAAAACTTTTACAAGATAATGCAGCTTAAATTAAATTAGAGAAAAGAAATGACAGTATGAATTTGGGTGCCATCTCACCCCAAAAAACATTAATAAAAATGCCAATTTGAATGTATTAAATAATCTCAAACGTATTAAATATCTTCATAATAGCAATAATCAAAATGAGAGACATCTGAGTCTTCTTTAAGCTTATCAAAGTTGTCAAAATCCATGTATTCTTAAAACCTGCCATAACTTTTTAATGAATGATCATATTTGATTTGAGGATGGCGTCATTCAATTCAGAACTAAAGAATGTAAAATCACCATTACACACCAGGTACACACCATTTGACATTTTTAAAAAGTTAAGCCCATTCCCCTTCTTTCTCAAAAAAAAAAATAAATAAAAAATAACTATTTTGGGGGGACTCATCAGATCTTCATTTTTATTTCCAAAACAAAATTCTTTCATAGTTTCAATGAATGCCATCAATTGTTGCTGTAAAAATTATTTTACCTATTGTAATTTTGTAGTAAATAATTTATCAGCT
Organism: Maratus speculifer; assembly: GCA_964019185.1. Classification (NCBI taxonomy): domain Eukaryota; kingdom Metazoa; phylum Arthropoda; class Arachnida; order Araneae; family Salticidae; genus Maratus; species Maratus speculifer. The sequence goes on along the minus strand of OZ025293.1, from coordinate 216,585,805 downwards.
TCAAGATGATGTCATTTTATTCAGAATTTAAAAATACATAGAGAGAAATATGCCACTTGACTTACTTTTAAAAAGTTAAGCTCGCCCCTTCCCTAAAAAAAGCACGGTAAAACAACATTAATTTTGAAGTACTCATTAAATCTCCTTTTTGCCAAAAAGAAGTTCTTTCGAAACGTTCTTTCCTGAAGTTCTTCATGAATGACCACCTGTTGTATGTTACTCAATTTTTGGTCTTTTCTTTCATCAGGAACATAAAAATTTTCTGCTTAAGGTAGAATTCAGTTATTGACAGATTTTGTTCAATTTTCACAGGTTTAACCGTACTGCCTGAGTAACAGTGCATGTTTTTTTATGACCTTTATTATTTTATTTGACAATACCTATTTGTTTTCCTGCGATATGATGTCATAACATGTTAACTTACCCTTAAAAAGTACAGATTACAAAATACACCCACATTCAAAATTAACAGAATTCTTAGATTTGGTCAATTATCTTTAGAACTACTGGACAGATTTTAATGTAAGTAGATATGTAAATTTGTTGATATAATGCAACAAAAATAATCATTTAGCAGAGTTAAAATGCATAGGCATGATTGTGCATAAGAATCATCAATGTTAGAAGGTATGAAACATCGCTTACAATATTGAGCCAAAAAATGGGTCAATAGGGTGTATGTTCCCCACTTACAAGTTTACAGATCTCAACATGAATTCATACTGAAATTCAGGCAGTTCATAGGTTCCTGTGGCAGTTAGTTTCACTCTTCCAGCAATGCTGTTTTCAGACCCTCGATGATTCTTGGAGATGGAAAGTGAGTTTCAATTTTTTTTCCAAAAGCATCCCAGACATCTCTATAGTGTTTAAATCTGAAGATCTGGTTGGCCAATCCATAAAATTAATATCCTCACTATATTGATATCCTGACAATATAGAGAATCATCGACCAGATGAGTTCTATCTGGATGCACGTTGGAGTCCATTAAAATGAAATCAGGCCAACCGCATCTTTGAAAAGGTAAACATAGGGTACCAAGATATCATCTCTACACCTCGCACCAGTCATTGAAGCTTTGTCAAACACAGGGAGGGGTGTGTATCCATCCAACATAATGGTTCCCAGACCATTAAACCAGTGGTTTTTTCTCTAAAGTTGAAAGACTTTAGTAGATCTCTGGTTTTCTCCAGATGAAGGTACACCGATAAATTGTATTTAGGCTGAACAGAGACTCATCAGTGAATAGGATAGTCTCCATTGATGCCTTATCCAAAGTCGTCGATGTCTGCACCATGCTAAATGGGTTGTGTGTGCGGACCCACAAGAAGCAGGTCTTATTGCGAATAGCTCTTTGTCATGTAGCCTTCTGTAAACACTAACCCTTTAAACTCAACCACCTCTTGCCACATAAAAGTCATAAAAGAGCTGAAAAGTTGGTGTACTCTTACTGCCCCTCACTGTATTGGACAAATAGCAATCTTTGTCAGCCCTCTTGGCCTTTAGATGACCTAGCCCAGGCTTTCTGTCTATCGATTCAATGTCTTGAAACTGTTCCCATAAATTAGACATGATGCTGGGCATCATTGAAGTCTCTGTGAATCTGCATTTGATACTGTCCAGTTTCTAGCCTCCCCATAATTTGTTACTTAATTCCATCATCCAAATGTTATTGGTTATTTTCTTTTGAATTTCATTGAAAGTTACAAAAAAATACCAAGATATTCAGCAAGGTATGGGAACAAACAAAACACAAAAATTACCACTTTTGCTTATAAAGTCACTGTTCTTCCCACTCCACCATATATATGTGTACACTTACATATTCAACACTAGAAAATTGCATCTTTGTTTTGAAACATTAGCCTTTTACCTTTTGTTCAATACTTTTCATGAAATTCAACAAAATATGCAAATTCTTTTAATTTTGAAAATGAGCATACTTTTCAAAAGTAATTGCCATTTTCTCATTTTATCAGAGGATTCAATCTAATTTAAGATTGCAGACATGGTTTAAGTAATACAATGGTTCCTATTTGTGTCACATTTGCTGGGGTACAATCAAATAAGTGTGATAAAACTAAGAACATTAAAATATTAATAAAGATAAAATATGTGAAAATGCTTTGTATTATTTTCTGAAATTTTAATTTGAGATCATATTACTTGTTATAGGATAATCAGGACTCTTCAGTATTAATTTTCTCTGTCATATCAAAATATAGTTAATATGTAAATAGAACAATTCCAAATAATAGAAATGTAACATTAAAACATGAAGATCTAATAATAAGTAAGTAGGCAACAAAGATAGTGTAAAGATAGTGGCCGATGTCCTACTCAATATTGGTATATTTTTAAAATTGTTGATTGTTGTATGTCAAATTTACAACACATGCTGATATTAACAGATGTAATTTAAAATTATTTTGAAATGACATCATTCAAATGAGTTTAATTACTGTAATTCTAACATTATAATACAAAAATGGTATTCTAAAAAAAAAAATTAATAAGTTAGCCTTTTTTAAAAAAAACTTTATTTTTTAATGTCTTATTTTTAATATTGGTTTTATGTTCGCCAATGTTATAAAAATGATATTACTGTTACAACATTTATGGATATCTATAGACATTTCTAAAAACAGTACCAATTTTTAGACATTTCAAGATATCTCGTCATCGTCAAAGGATTGTGAAAAAACGATAAATTTTATTCAAACGATTGTGAAAAAAGGCAAGTTTCACTGAAAGATCATTTAAAACTACAAGTTTTGCGAAAAGATAGCCAAAAAAACCCAGCAAATTTCGTCAAAGAAGCACATAAAAAGGTTAGTGCCGGGAGTAAATCCCCCCCCCCCCATCTGTTGTAATCTTTCTGAAAAATTTATGTTAATTTTCAGTTTTTTTTTTTTTTTTTTTTTTTTTTTTTTTAACTCAGAATCACCCTAAGGGAATGGCTAATTCCTAAACCATTAGTCATAGACATATAGTTCCAACTATAAAAAAATTTTAAATGTTAAAAGTTTTAAACATATATTTTGAAAGTCATATGGATTAATAGAAACATTTTTCTTAAAAAGTTTCAAAACTTTTTGTGGGAATTGTGTAATTTATATTTTTTGAAGCGGTGTAAGCAGTTGGATGTTATCCCAAGATCCATTTTGCTCCGTTTTCTTCCCCCCCCCCCCCATCCTTCCTCCCCCGATGTAAAAATGGACTGTTCCGGATGAGCCTGAGAACGCCAGCAGTAATAGCTGTCATTTCTAGTTTCTCTCACTGAAGAAGACCGAGTAAGTGACGGTTGAAAACGTTCTGAACTTTTTTAAGGACTTTAAATGTATTTTTTAAGTTTTATAAATATTCTTGTGCACCTTTTAAGTAATTTATGTACAGTTAAGTGTATTTTTACGTTTTCAAATTAGTAAACAAGGTGAATTTTGCACTGTTTTTGTTTTTAACTCCAACTAACTTTTTTTTTGCCAAATGACTGCCACTTTGTCACTTAAGATCTTTTTAAACTAAATGTTTGTTCAAGTTCAAGAAAATATACTTGTTCACAATCTAGTTCCAAAATAAGCTTGATGATTGAGTTATGGGGGAAATGATCACATGATTCAGGATGCACTGCACACACTCTCCATTACATCAAGTAAAATTTCAAATAGTTTCAACTGAAACTATTCATAGAGCTTATCAAAGCTTCAACAAATATAGTGTGAAAACCCCTAAGTTGTATTTTTATCCTAATTTAAAAAAAAAAAAAATCCCTTAAAACATGTTTTGTTTTGGCAAAAATTAATAAATCTCTCTTTAAAATATCAGTTATAATTTAATAATGATTGCCTTTCTAACTTTAGTCATCTTTTTTCTCTTTTAGCAGAATGGAATTAGTAAAACTTCATTTGTATCACCTGGAAGAACTTTTAATGAAATTATATCTGAAAATTATGATTCAGAGACAAATACTCAAAGCAATGATGAGAGGCATTTACTTGTTCATCGTCATGTTAGTTCTGAAAGTACAGGGATACTTGATAAAGCTTCTCAGATTGAAAAGACTTCTGAAACTACAAAAATAAGTGCTGAATGTGAAGTAGTTGGATCTCAAAGTGGAGACAATTTGTTATATTTCCTATTCATTATTTGTATTGTTTTTGTTTTGCTGTTTTTAATCTTACGACGCATATTTTCTATGTGATATATTAGAATAACTAAAACATGCACCATGTATATGAATTTAAATATGACTATTTTTAAATATTATTGAAAATATATGGCTGACTGATTTGTTTATTTTATTGAATAAAATGATTTTTCTATATTTTATTATCTTTTCACTTATTTCTTCTATTACAAGCATATCTGTCAAATTGTTGAGCATGTCTACTTATATGAAAATGAAGTTCAAGAATACATTCAAATAACTTTTGAACAGATAAAGCTAGAGTTCTGGAATAAGTATCTAATAATGATAAAATAACTGTGTGTTATCATATAAGCGATTACAGTGCATTATTGGTGAAATTTGGAAGTTATTGAAAGTTAATTATAAAGTGTGCAACATTGTTCATTTAGTTTTATGTAACTATATCACAAGACCTGAAATGGAAAGGTGGGGGGGGGGGGGGGGGGGTTGTATTCAATCGTAAGTTTCAATAATCAAATGCAGAAGTGTGCTATAAGTTTTATCTATACTAATTAAAGATAGTGTCAATGGCTAAGAAGATCAACTGCAAGCAGAAAAGAAGTATTATTTTAATATTGGCCAGCATGCCCGTGCTGCTCAGTTTGAATCTTTCTGAAGCTGGCAAATGTTTACCAGGCCAACTGTTAGAAATATAGAAAAAGTGAATTTTTTTTTTTTTTTTTTCGTAATTTTGCATTTTAAATGGTGCAATCCATTCAAAAAAATATTAGTATTAACACTTAAAAAAAATTAATTTTACAATCCAAAATTCATTCCACAAAAGTAGTAGTGTTTTACTAGTTCAAAAGCACCTGCACAGCACTGAAGTTCGAAGAAAAGTCAGAGAGATACATGATCAGAAATGGGAGTAGAAGTTCATAAGAGCAGATGAAAATGAGGAAAGGTAAGAAAAAGCGTCCTATAAGGTAAGGGGAACTGAAAGTTTAATGGGTCTTAGAAAATTTTTTGAGAGAAAGAAAATATTTTTATCAATGGTATTTTTTTTTTTTTTTTTTTTAAGATGATGAGAGTTTTGAACAGGAATGTGGTGGAGTGTGTATGATTTTGAACTTTGTAAAATGTAACCATGGTTCAGTGACTGTTCTGGTGACTTAAGAGCCTACATAGATGATAACGTTAAGTCTATGGAGGCATTACTTTCAAATATCTCACTCAAATTTATTTATATTTTATTTTATTTATTTATTTTTGCATAGGATAGTTGAGGGCAGTTAGTTTTGAGATTTAAATTTTTCGATTTTGGTTATATTTTGCAAAACATTAAAATTAAATGTTGAAGTTAATTTAATTTTAAAATATATTATTTTTATAAATAAGCAATGAATCTCAATAACGAAAGTCATAGGATGGATATAAGATTGATTCCTAGTTTGATCATTTTAGTCATCTATTAATGAAGCTTTATGTTTTCTTTTAACCCCTTGGGGATGAGCGATACGTATATGTGCTGCAAAATGCCTTAAGAATCCTTGATTATCCCCACTAGTAAAATTATACTGTAAAACTTGCCTTATTTAATTGGAGCATTTTCTCAATTTAATAAGGCACAAATTTCTTTTTTAAAAACCGGTGACTATGCATTAAATATTTCGTAAAAGGCTTCCATTGCAAAGGGTTAGATATGAATTTGGAACATCTATCAGCAGTTAAAGCTTTTTGATAAAATTATAGTTTCTTATAGAAAATTTACAGGAGCAAGAATCATTGATTTAAATAAAAATTAATTTTTAAAAACTTCAGCTATGTAAAATTAAAAAATCACTCTGTATTAATGAAAACCAAAATTATTATTATTTCTCTCGCAAAATTTTAATTTAATTATTCCAACTTTTAAGAGCTTAGTTTATATCCACTTGAAATTTATTTGCATTGTAAACAAAATTTATATTTCTTATCAAATCTCCTTAAAAAGGAAGTAATGTACAATGCCATGTAAATTACATCAAAACAGATAAAATTTTGATTTTTAGCATAGTAACTTTTGAATATGATTTTGAAAAGTAAACAAAATTATAATTTTATTGGAGAATATGAAAAAAAAAAAAATTCAGTCTTAGTAATACGGTCATGATAACATCTTGTATTTCCATTGCACCTTGAAAAATAAACTTGTTTTATTTGTAATATAAAATTGAAAAAAAAAAGATAAGCTAATAAATATCAACCTCTTAAAAATTTAATGAAATTAAATTTAAATTCTATCAAAGAAATATAATAAAAATATTCATTTTATTTATACCTATTGAATGATATTTCTAAATTACAGTGCATGTTAAAACTATAAGGACAGCAAAAAATATTAACTTTTTTCCACATAGTATGTATCATCAAGCTCAAAAGCAAATAAAAAAGTCAACAAAATTTAACAGTCAGTATTTTATTATGAAAATAAAGTAATTTTGCTATTTTTGTTTGTGTAAAAACTATAAGGACAACAAAGAAAGTTCAATATAGTAACCAAAGAAAAAAAAATATTTAATGTGTTATGCACTGCCCTATGAGTTTAATGATTCAAATATTCCATCAGTCCTCTTTATCGTTAATTTTTAATACATTTCTGGATTGTTTTTGTGGTATTCATCTTCAATTGTAGATGTGAATTCCAATTCTGAAGAAAAATGGCTTCAATTTTTATAAACTAATCTTACTAGATCTTCCAATAAATTATAGGAGTTTCATTAGGAGATAAAATTCAGGGTTTATGAGCGGCCATTGCAAAGCTTCAATATTTTTTTAATAGAACTAAATTTTTTCTAACGATTTGTGTAGATATACGCATTATCTCGCTGTTACATCCGGTTTTTTCTTGCCAAAAGTGTTGCAACAGATGAAAGATGGTCAAAAAGAGCTTATATGTCTTTGAATTAAATTTTTCTGAAAGATATATAAGTGACACCATGCCGTTGAATGAAAAGCTACCCCATGTTGCAACAAATCCACCACCTAATGATGCTTTAATAAAATCTTTTTCTTTTCATAAATCACCCCAATGATATTTCTAGTCATCAGGACCACTTAAGTTTCATCTCTTTTCGTCGGAGAAAATGAAATTAGGAAAAAAATATTTTATTAAAACATCAGTTAGACGGGGGATTCTTTGCAACACTGGGCTGCTTTTCGTTCAACGACGTGGTGTCACTTATATATCTTTCAGGAAAATTTAATTCAAAGACACATATACAAACTCTTTTTGACCATCTTTCATCTGTTGCAACACTTCTGGCATGAAAAAAAATGGACATAACAGCGAGATAATGTGTCTATCTACATAAATCGTGAAAAAAAAAAAATTATTTCTATTAGAAAAATATTGAAGCTTTGCAATGGCTGCTCATAAATCCTGATTTAAATCCTATTGATAACTTAGAGAGAGATCTAGAAAGATGAGTTTATAAAAATGGAAGTCATTTTTATTCAGAATTGGAATTCAGATCTACAATTGAAGATGAATAGTACAAAAACCATCCCGAATTGTACTAAAAATTAATTATGTCAAGGACTGATGGAATATTTGCAATTATTAAACTCATAGGTGAGTGCGTAACACATTAAATATTTGTTTCTTTGGTTACTATATTGAATTTTCTTTGGTGTTCTTATAATTTTTACACAAAAAATAGGAAAATTATTTTTTTTTTCATAAAAAAATACTAACAGTTGAATTTTGTCGACATTTTTATTAGCTTTTCAGCTTAAAAATACATATGTGAAAAAAAGTTTCATTTGTTTTGAAATTTACCAAAAAAGTTTTGTCTTTAAAATTTTTACGCGCACTGTATATAACGGCAATGTTGAAAAAATAATCTGGAATTACATTATCACACACTGCATTTTTTTCTTTTTTAATTTCATACCAAAATTCCTTCCTTTATATTGGTGTCAATAGGAGGCGCCAAAAGAAAAGTTGACGTCCTTGAAATAAAGAGAAATGTTACTGTGCCAAGCGAAGTCGATACGTAATGCGTTCATGATAACATCTTATATTTTCAGTGCACCTTGAAAAATAAACTTGTTTTATTTATTATATAAAACAAAATTTAAAAAATAGGATGATAAATATTAACCTCTTAAAAAATTAATAAAACTAAATTTAAAATCTATCAAAGAAATCGTAATAAAACTATTCCTTTTATTTATATCTATTGAATGATATTTTTAAATTATATAACGAAAATGTTAAAAAAGTAATCTGGAACTATTTTATTACATCTAGCATTCTTTTTTCTATTTCAATTTCAAACCAAAATTCCTTCATTTATATTGATGTTAATAGATGGCGTCAAAACAAAAGTTGAAGCCCCTGAAATAAAGAGAAATTTTACTGTTGCAAGCGAGGTCGATGCGTTTTGTAAACTTACTGCTTATAAATGTAAACGAAAGTGAAAAATGTATTTGAAAACATATTAAAAAGTTAAGGTTTTACAAATATTTTAAAAACAGAATCTGATGTCGCTTTTTTTTCTATAAAGAACCGCGAAGAGTCATTCATTTGCTTCTAAATTTGGAATTTCTGTTTTTAAATGGCAACCGTTTTGTGTTTGTTGTTTATAGTAACTTATTTTTAATTTAGAACCTAATGCATTAGAATTAGATATGATATACGTATTTCATATGAAAAAATGCTGTACAAACATTATTTTAAATAGAACTTATCATTTAGCTGTCATATGCCAGCATTTGTTTTCTATTACGCCTAACGTGGCGTTTACCTACGGTCGATTCCCAAACCAGAGTGGTTCGTATCGGATTCATTCCCTACACTTTTCTGCACCCAGACTTTATTCTAAGTAAATACATGTATCTATACAGTCACGCCATTTAAAGTGTGTGCCAAACCACGCTTGGTAACATAAACCTATTGTATAATGCATATGATATAAAATACACCTATTTTCCAATCAGGATCAGTGGTTACTGCTAGATGTACACTATGATATCATCACTTTGTTGCAATTGCACCAACGTATTGCGTATATGACGCCTGTGCCGAGAAATCTAAAACGAAAAATTTTGTAAGGAAGTAGTGATGGTCTAAATAGATATTACCCCGACACCTATACTATTCAATAATAGCCAAGTTACATATGAGTACGGAATTGCTTTATAAATAAACAATGCAGAACAATATATTATATACTAAAAACTATTTTTGAAAATTAACAAATTAACAGTGCAATTCCCTTCTTCCAAAGCGTTTATTAGAACTATTTAAAAACACTAATATTTGATAAAATGGGTCACCTGATTGCAGAATCCCCCCCCCCCTCCTCTATGACTCTATAATCAAGCAGTGCTGAACAACATGATAATAAAATCTTACGAGAGATCCATCTCACAAAATCTTTTAAAACGGCTAATTTTACATGATCGAGTTCATCTGATTATAGGAGTTTTGCCAGATTCTATAAATAATCAACGCATAATGTTAGGTTACATATTGAAATCTTCCATGAGAAATTATCTACCAGTACAAAATCGTTAAAATCCATTCAGCCAAACTCGAGTTACAACAGCCAAAACAAAATTTTCATTACATTTAAATTACATTTGAATTTAAATGTGTAACTCTATTTTCCTAATATTACATGCTTCTTATATAATTTACCTTTGAATGTAACAGATTACTTAAAAAAGTTGTGCACTTGAAAATTTTCCATTATTGTGAATATCGTTCGGACCGATGTCATTACCCATGCCTTTATGGTTTAAAATAAAATTGTTTGGTGACAAAAGTAAAATCAAAATCCTAATGTGTTCGCAATATATCCTATTAAATAATATCCTAAAATATTGAGAAAAAAAATCTTGCCATACTTTTAAAGAAAACGAAACTTTTTTTTAATAATTTGATTTTTAAGTTTTTTCTTATCCAGGTGTCAAATATAGTCAACAAATGGGATAAATCGCCAGATCTTGTTCCAATGGATCGACTTTAAAAATGAATACTTCTTTTAGATCATAGAAATATTTCTCTCATATTTATATTAAACATATTTTTTAATAATATTATTTCTCATTAAAACTGCATTTTTTTATTTCAAATAAAATCATTAATAGTTTTTATTTTATTTTATTTTTCAAGCTAATTGTATCTTTTAATTTCTAATTGATATACACGTTTCAATTTTTAACAAAATGATGCCGTCACCAAAATCGTAAACTTATGCGAATGGTAACCTCTTTGTCCAAAATAGCATAATTTTTCATCATAATTCTACAACTAATCAACGTAGAACGATGTACTATATACGAAAACCTTCCTTAAAATACTAATTTCTATCTAACAGTGTAAGTTATATCAAAATCTCTTCAGTAGAACCGGAGGAGTAAGCGGAATTAACGAATTTTCCGTTTGTATTTTATTATACAAATAGATATATCTTCCCTGTGGTTTGACCAAAATGCTCATCCAAATCCCTATTCATTCATTGTTGATAAAACATTCTTATACTTTCATCCTGTAACAATTCAATGTTCAATTTTTCGCTTTGTATTGTTTTTTTATTTTACCTCAATGTGTATTTATGTATATTCTTGTGTTGAAAAAATATATTAGCTTTTTAAGTTCATCTATTCACATAGTTATATTAATCTTTCACCGTTTTCATTTTTTAAATTTTCTCCATGCATGTCCATTACGTTTTGAGCACTTTCTTTTACTACTCTAGCATTTATATCATCGTAGTAGAAGGTTCTTAGTTCGAACCCCGATGCTGTCTAATTATCAAAAAATTAAATTTGAGCTTCATGTACACTAGGACCTGCAATGTATTAAACTCACACAAGTTTTCAGACCTGCGCATATGGTAGATATTTTTATCCATCTAGAGCAGCCATACTCAACTTGCGGCCCGCCGACCTTTTATGTGCTGCCCGAGACATAATATGAACATTAAATATTTTTATAAAATTAAATGAGGTCTGCGCAAAAAATATTTAAATCATTGACAGTTACTTTATACATTTTCATGTGAAAAGAAAATCTGCCCTGTTACTTATAACTAATTTAAAATCATGTTAAAGCATCTTAAAAGTATGTTTTTAGTCAAAAATTATTTTTACATCTACTCCTATTTTTACTACAGCAGAATACAATGGCGGATCTAAGGGGGGGGGGCGATGGGGCGATCGTCCCCCCCCCTTGAGCCCAGTAAAGGGTCTGAAAACGTTGCCCGCACGGAAAAAGGATTGGACTTAAACTCGAGACCGGCCCGTGCGTTCTCGAGTTTAAGTCCAATGCCGCGTTTAAGTCCAAATGGCGCGGCCCGTGCCGGGCCGCGCCATTTTTAAGTTACTGAACTGGGTCAGGTCTTTACACTTTCAGAACCGGGGCGGATCGAGTCTTACTTTTTCCTGTAGAGTGGGATCGAGCCACACTTTTCTTTTCAGGGTGGGCCTGGCGTGGATTTCGTTCTTCCTTGAGGTAAACGCTCGGTCTAAAATCGAGCCAGACCATAAGGGAGGAGAAGCAATGGCGGATCTAGGGGGGGGGGGGGGCGAAAGGGCGATCGCCCCCCTTAGATCCGCCATTGGCGGATTCAAGGAAAATGCGCCTTGGCATTTTTCAAGGCGAAAGGCCGATCTCCCCTCCCCCCCCTTTTGGGCAAATAAAAGTTTCCTAAAAAGACATGCATCCTCGCAGGAAATGAATTGAAGCCTAACTCGATTCCGGGCCGGGCCGCGCCTTTTTCATTTCGCGAGGCTCGGGCTGGGTCAGGTCTTCTCGCTTTCAGAACCGGGCAGTATCGTGATCATTATTTTTCTGCAGATTTGGGTCGGGCCCAATGGCGGGTCTGAGGGGGCGATCGTCTTCACTTCTTGGGCAATAAACGTTTCCGAAAAATACATGCATCCTTGCAAGAAATGAGTTAGATCCTAACTAGAATTCAGCGCCCCCCCCCCCCCGGGCCGCGCCTTTTTAAGTTCCCGAGGCTCGGACTGTGTCTGGTCTTACCGCATTCAGAACTCGGCCGTCATTTATTTGATACTATGAAGATCATCATTTTTCTGCTGATTTGGATTGGGTCTGACTTATTTTTCTTCCAGATCGAGTCTGGCCTGGAGTCATTCTTCTTAGATGTCTGCATTAGAGATGACATAGGTTCAGACTTAGCCCGTGTCCGATACGAGATCGTGTAATGTTTTTATGCTGGTCTACTGATTTGATTCGGACTCATTTTTTCTGAAATCTGAAAATGTTACTTATCGATGAATAGAAATATGTAAAAAAACTTTTTTTCCTCTTAAAAATTAGTACTTATTCCTTTTCAAATCAATGTCTTGCTATTTTGATAAAAATGAAAAAGAGGCACATTTTTTTATATTTTAGTATTTGAATGCTATTAAAGAAACAAAACAAAACAAACAATTAGTCATATCTACATCTGTAGATTTATATTCAAGCATTGCTGACGACCGCCGATCTGGCGCCTACGAAAAAAGGCGGGAATAATGAATTTGTGTTTAGTTCGATTTTTGTTTGTGGCAGAGATTGTTTTGCAATTGGATCTTTTATTATTATTATTTAGGCATGTAACGCGAAAAGAATATTTTCTTTTGATTTTATTTTGCGGTTACCGAATAATTTAAATTTCTAGTGTATGCAACGTATACAAGTCGTAATCGCTTTTCATATGGAAATAACTGTAGTAATTATCATTTCTTTTGGGATCTCTGCTGATGCCGTAGCGGTAAGTAAATGTATTTACCATATTCTTGTGATCGAGTAGTGTTTCCACTGTTCCTAAAAAAGTTTTGAACTTTAAAATTTTTAATTTGCGATTATTTTTTGGGTCATGCTATAACGAAGGCTTGTTATGAAGAATGAAATGGTTATAGTTAAAAATGTGCATTTTTTACAGAAAATTTAAAAATGTTCGATTTGACAGATAATAGACAGTATTTTCTACAGGTTCCATGCATTTATTCATGAAACACACTTCATTACCATGTCCATTGTCCATAATATTTTTTTACTAAAACAGAGACAACATATGAAAATCCTTTTATGCGTAAAGTATATTTTTATTTTACATCAAACTGTTCTTTTGATAATATTAAATTTAATGTTTCGTTTAACAGCCTTTTTTTAATATAAAAAATAGCTTTAAAATTATAATTACTTTTGGAACATTTTTTATTAGTATTATGCAATTTTTTCTACTGTATAATTTCATTATCGGGTTTTGCTCTTGATGCCGCAAAATATTTCTGCCTCAGGCGGGACCAGGCTGTGGAATAATATCCCAAATTTAGTCCGGACTGACCAAAATTTCCCTGGTCGGGGTTCGGTCGGAATGAAAGTTAAATTTCGGTCCGTGTCCGACCCAGCCTAGACGTATACATGTGCCCGGGCCTGTCCGAGTAGGCGAAATGGGTCCGAATTTTCTAACGGGCCAACAAAATTTGAATAATTTTTCCAACAGGCCGGGCTAATAAACAAAATAAACGGGGCGATCCGGCAAAAAAATTGAAGGGCCATGTGGGCCGAGCCCATAAAAAAAAAAAAAAATAAAAATAAAAAAAAAATAAATGTGCGTCATCAGTCGAAACTAGTTTGGCAACATCAATACAGAAATCTAACTTTTACAGTGTAGAGATCAGCATCGGAGAATTATATTGTGTGTAACCCGGGTTTAGTATTTTTTTTTTTTTTTTTAGCAGGCTCGTACCAGCCCGAGATCAGGCTTGCATTGCTTTTCTACATATAGACGAGCTGGGCTGGAACTAGACTTAATTGTTCTCAAGATGTGTAGGACAGACAATATGCAGTGTCGTGCGAAAGGGGAGGCGAAGGATGCGGTCGACCCGGGCTTGGAAATTTAGGGGGCGCCAAATTTATGCTACCAGCGTAATTTTTGGCCTGTTACAGGAAAAAGTTGGGTCGGAGGCGGGGGGGGGGGGGTGGCGCCACATTTTGCTTTGCCCCGAGCGCAGTTTTCTGTTCGCACGTCAAATGATTGCGGATTTTTCTACCTTCTCATGCTGTCGCTTCCAGAAATTCTATTCAAAACGATAATTTTCACAGTATTTCCTTAAACTGCTTATCAAAAAATGGATTACGTCATAGTTTTTGAATAAAAACACCTGCTAATGTGATCCACAACATAAACATTAGTTAACCCGACCAGCAGCAAAAGAAACGAAGTCAACCGGACCCAAAGCTGACCCACAGCAAAAACTAGAAGTCAACCGGACCCAGACCCGACCCACAGCAAAAAATAGAAGTCAACCGGACCCAGACCCGACCCGCAGCAAAAAATAAAAGCAACATGACCCGCAGTGAAAAAATTAGCCCCGATCCACACATTAAAGTCGAGTCTCCAAATTTCTAAAATCGCCCCCCCCCTCTTGAGGACTCTCCAGATCCGCCCTTGGCAGAATAATAATTTCTTAATACTTTTTTCAAATATTATTCTAAATTTATTTAATTTTTAGTATATTTGTGCAATTTAATTTAAAAAAAAAAAAAAAAAAAAAAAAAAAAAAAAAAAAACGAAGAAAGTTTTGCATTTAGCAAATGATTAATTTATTAGACAAAATCTTCTGATTTTTATCCTTTAGAACTTGGAAATTCTGCTTTGCTATATTATTACTTTTTATGTTTATTATATGGCCAACTAGATAGATAGCCCGTCAAAAATGACGGAAAATGAGGTATAAAGATGCATTACAAATTACAATACATGTGCAAGAATGTGAGTTTTTCTCACTTGTTCGCGAAACAGTGATAGAAGAAAATATTCATTTTAAAAATGAAACGCATTTAAGAAACACTTCATACAGTAGAAGACTACTAACTGGCACAGCTTGGTTTCAAGTGTTGTGAGGATCTGGGCCTTTGTGTGGATTACACACTGTAAAAAAGCATGTAATGTTGCTCCATAAAATTGGAGGCAGATGCTGCCTCAATTTATGGAGTAATTCTTTCACTTATATAATAGTATAATTTAAACATATATTAGTGGTGTAACTTTAAAATATTACACCCGGTCATATCAGTTGAATTATTCCATAAAATTGGAGGCAGCGCAGGCCCGTAACCAGACGGGGGGCAGGTGGGGCCGAGCCCCCTATCGTCCTCTAGAGCCCCCTCTAACGATTTTTTACTTTATGCTTTAACAAAATGCATATTTTAACTTTCTTAAAAAAAAGCAAGAAATTTCTTTTAGACCTTTTAGTTACCATGAATTTAGTTACATTGAATAGAATGGGAATACGCCAAAAATTTGTATTCGGAACCCTATTATATTAGTTGTTTTCTGTCATCTTGCTAGCGGTATAATGCATTTCTCGAAACGCATTTTAAATTAGCATTTCTTTCTCCTGAAAAAAATTAAATCCAGATGCACTAACAGGTCACCACATGTGTTAGTACATCGTTATATTTTCAAAGCAACGATCTTACACAGGATGAATGGAAATGGACACATGTTGTTCAAGTTGACCGATTAGTCAAGTAATGATCAACGTCTTGACTAGGACATAGTCATTTAAAACCTATGTTTCTAAATTTTAATGGTTTGCCTGTTGATAATACGTACTTATCAAAAGATTTAGTTAACGATGAAATATCACTTGGAAACTAGAATGTTTGAAAATTGAAAGATAAAAAACGTCAATTTATACACGTGGAATAAAAAAAATAATTGTTTGAATGTCAGTAATAGTTTCCTGTTATGGGGGTTGGCAGGGATATATTAGAAAAGTAGGAAAAGGATCCTTTTTTGTTTGGTTTTTGAATTTTAGTCTAATTTTTTTGTGTTCAATGAAAACTTTTTTTTTTCAATTTGTCATATAACTTTAAAAATATTAAGCAAAATAGCATGATTAAGGTTAAGCTTATTATAAGATTACGATACAACTACTTCAGTTATTTGGTGTATGGTACATTAAATTTATTTTCAAATAGAAATCCGCTACATTTTAATACATTTGCAGAATAATTGTTATTTGTAAAGGCATAAAATAACCAGATATAGTTATTCAGTCTCAAAGAATAAAACTGTGTAATTGTGTTTTATAAGCTTGTTTTCCAATCTAAAAAAGCCGCTTTTTTGACATATTCGTGAAATAATTTTATTTATAAAGATTATACTATAAAAATGAAACAACATTTTACATTTTTCTGTAACAGGAAAATAATCAGCCAAAAAATGATGGCAGATTTGACGTCGTTTGTTTTTTATGGCATTTAATGACAAAATACTAGTCATCGAGTAGAAAATGACTATAATTCATAATATATGCATTTATAAGAAAACGGAAAACAGTATTCAATTCTTAGGCGTCTGAGTGTGAGAAGAAGAATTTTTTAAACAAATGGAAAGAAAATCATTTCTTGAATGCATCATGAATATTCTCGTTATTGAGCGAAAGAAAAATATTTTTTAAGATCAATAGAAACGGGAAAGCTTCTAATAATAAACAGTCACCTTACATTTAATGAAAGTTATTCACATCTTTTCGAAAATGGGTGTTTATGTTAGTGTGCTTTATTTTGTTTTGTTTTTAAATGACATTTGACAAATTTTAGAAAAAACCAGTAAAACATATGCGGAAAAAGATCAGCATT
Organism: Maratus speculifer; assembly: GCA_964019185.1. NCBI lineage: Eukaryota > Metazoa > Arthropoda > Arachnida > Araneae > Salticidae > Maratus > Maratus speculifer. Next base: position 216,569,023 of record OZ025293.1, on the reverse strand, counting down.
GAAGAATATAAAGTTAAAATCACAATCAAAGTCTTTTTTTTTTTTTTTTTTTTTTTTTTTTTTTTAACGTAATTGTCATTAATTTCTTGGGGACGAGCGACCCATGTACGTGCTGCTAAAAAGTGCTCAGAATCCTTGTTTATATCCACCAGTAAAATTTTACTGCAAAATTTGCTGCATTTTCTCGATTTCATAAGGCACAAATTTGTTTCTAAAAACAGTGTTGCCAGTGGGCTACTTTTTTTTCAATTCAGATTTCGTGACTGGCACCACTTTTTTGAAACGATAAAAATTCCCTTGTTTACTCGGTGATTAGTAAGTCATTAAATAAGGCGCATTTTACTGTTTAAAGAAAGTGATATGAATCAAGAATTTTAATTAAAAAAAGTAGCCCATCTGGCAACACTGTCTAAAAAAAGTGACAAAGCATTAAAAATTTCTTAAAAGGCTCCTGTCTCTAAAAGGTAAAGTCCAGATATGTTTCAAAAATATGAAATTAATATGTATTTTAAAAAATGATTCATGTTTGAAATTATACAATTATATACAGAATTCTAAATTTAATTATTGTGAATTGTTAAGTAGTTGCTTTTATAAATCCTATTTTTAATAAAAAATGGTCAGGCAAAATTAGTTTTAAAGAGAAACTTATATCATCACTAAATTAAATCGTATTTAGAGCAGCCATGACTTTAAAATGATCTAATAATTCAACAGAAAACTATATATTAATAAAATTAAATAAAACACGACTTAATGTTAGTGAAAAATATTAAAAAGTGAAATCAAAATAAGAATAATAAATTAAGTTTCATTAAATCAGTATTTTCAACCAAAACAATCATCCAAAAACTGTTAGCTTTTAACTAAAAATTAAAAATAAACATTTTTTTTCTTTACCAAAAATAAAACCGACTTCAAAAACTATTGCAATATATACATACATATCAACTCTGACATAGAATCTGATATTTTAAAATCAATGTGTTTGGTTGCTATTTTTCCCGTAATGGCCAGTATAAAAGCACTATTTGATACTAACCATAATTATAGTTGCCAATCTTACTTGAAAACAAACATTTATAACATGAGAAAAATGTTGCAAAAATGGTAAAATTAAATTTTTTAAACTAAATATTAAATCGTAAAAAATCTCATAGATAATTGGATAGGTATCTATTGAATACTTATATTGAACTTGGCTTCACTTGCATAGGCACCAAAAAGTCAAATTCAGTGTTGCCAGATGGGCTACTTTTTTTAATTAAAATTCTTGATTCACATCACTTTCTTTAAACAGTAAAATGCGCCTTATTTAATGACTTACTAATCACAGAGTAAACAAGGGAAATTTTATCGTTTCAAAAAAGTGTGCCAGTCACGAAATCTGAATTGAAAAAAAGTAGCCCACTGGCAACACTGGTCAAATTTATATACATAAAGATAAATATAATACGCATGCTCTTAATTTCATATTAATTATTATGTAAAAATATTTTTTTACTATGGAATAGTTTTTGAAAAAGTTTTTATTTTTAATAAAAAAAGAAAAAATATATATATTTATTTCCCGATGATCATGAAGTATTTTGCACTTAATTATTTCCTTATGTTATTATTTCCTTAGAAAAGTTCCGCTATGGAGAGGTTTCACTTTTGGCGGGTTCCTCTATAGGCAGATCCATTTTATCAGTTTTTGCTATATTTAGTTTGCTTAAGAAAAATAAAATGTTAAAATATGTTGGCCCTCCGAAAAATTTCAGAGCCCCCACCCCCACCCCCCCTGGCATGACTCGCTGGTTACGGCCCTGAGACAGCGAGGGTGCCTCCAATTTCATGAGTAATGTTACACAAATGTTTTACAGTGCAGGTCATGTCTATTCAATCTTCATTTACATTTTTTAAAATTCATATTTTGGACAATTTAGATTTTTCATTCGTAGAAATAAATAAATTCCACACTTAAACCTATAAGTAAAGTAAAACTATATTTAAAATAATATAATTTTATTTTTAAACATGGCACCAAAGATCTATTTAAAGACAGCTGTTTTTTGTTGATGAATTTTATCTTTGAGTCTGCAAATAGTCATAAGTTCTTGCAAAGTTACAAATTTTGATGCTCCAAAAAATTTAAATATTTCTGGCTTAATGCGAAACCTTCATCAAAAAGCATTTTTAGGGTTTCGTTCATCCGACAAAACCCTATTCGTCTCAGTCTTCTGTCTGTCCGTCACAGCGTCCGTACACAAAAGCTGTGCAGGTCAGAGACTTCAAATTTTGTTTACTCTCAGCTGAATACATCGTATCACACAACGAATCATAAAATTTTGAAAAAGTCTATTATTTTATTTAAATTATTTTTTTCAACGTCATGCATCCATTTTTGGCCATTTAAGTTTGAAAAAAAAACCTTAATTTCAACATTGTCCGTATAGACATCGTAGCTTGGAGCTAAAGCATCTCGTTAATAAACAAAAGGCTTGTAGTTCAAACCTTGATGATGAAAATTGAGATTTTTATATTAAGATGGATTTTATTAAATAAATAATAAACATATAATAAATTTATTTTTTATTTAACTATTTTTATATATATTTTTTTTAATTATATTTCTCAAATAGCTCTAATAATTGAAAGCAGAATTGAAAATATTTTTAATTGCGAAAAAAGAAATCTTTAAAATGATATTTGAGAGTAATTATAGGTATTATTTCAAAATAAAATTTTTTAAACATTTGTTTGGTGCTGCCATTTATTGGGAAAAAGATGTATATTAAACGTCAAGAGATGTTGTTTAATTAAATATAAGGGTGCATCCATTTATGTAAGATTTTATCTATATATATAATAGGATATGTCTGTCTGTCTGCCTGCCTACCTGACCGAGGATAAGGCCGAAATTATAACACCCAGGTCTCTGAAATTTTTGTCATGTGTGCATGCTAACACCAGAAAGGGCACTTCGCAGCCAGACTTTTTATTTCAATTAATTTTTTTAATTAAAACTAACTGGGTAAGAGGATATTTGTAGTTTTCCACCAATCCACGGCAACGAAGCAGCCAGCCAATGAGACCAGGCGGTAAATATGGGATTTAACGACTGCATCTCACAGAAGATTTTGCATGGAGTAGGTCTCATTGAAGAAAGGAATTTTAAAACAGTTCAATTATTGCATTATTTTTATGGTTCATAACAGCTAAAATCAACCACTATATTTCTTTATCCTTCCAAAATATGATCTTCGTAACAGAAAAACATACCTGTGTTCACTCAAATAAAATTTAAAATATTCTAAAATTTTACTATTTTTCCTATATTAGCATGAATGCAGATTTTAAATATTCGCAATTTGTTTGAAAACATCTATGGTCCAGGGCAAAGCCGGGCGGATCAGCTAGTTAATTATAAATTAGCAGTTTTCATTTATTAATTTAAGGAAAAAGTGTTTTAAAAGGGATGTTAAACGAAACCCTCTATTAATCTGCGATCACACTTACCTACTTGTTTCCTGTTAGTCTCAGTGTCCGAATTTTTTTTTTTTTTTTTTTTTTTTTTTTTTTTTTGTCAGGATGAGAGACTCGGCGATTTGATTACCAGTTCGACAAATATATTCGGGACGTAGGTTAGAGAGATCGCTAATTTCGTCGCCCCATTCACCCACTTTACCACTTTCAGTGTCTTTAATTTATGTACTTTCTCTTTTAAATTTGGCCGGTTTCAAATTTTTCCTTTCCCCCCCATTTCTATTTAGAGTCTAAGGCATATGTTTCATAAGTAAAGATGTTTGACCGTGTTCTTGGTCGCTTAGCAGTTGTTGCGAAATCTTCTCCGATGAAAGTGACGTTTCTTTCTCGCCTGCGAGCGAGCAAATTTATATGATGCTAAGTGGCAACCAATTTTGCGTTGCCTTGACGATCACAATTTTTTGGAATATTTAGCTTTTTATTAGAGTTGTTGAATTTTATGGATTATTGGAATGTTATATTTATTTAATAATTTGGAACTACCAGATCGTCTGGTAATGTAAATATCTGTACAATAATATTTAAACATTTAAAATAAACTTAATATGAAAAATAAACCTTCTGATCCCGGATTAATTTCATTTCATGGTGCCCAAGGACGTCATGTGTGTGCTACAATATAGATGTTTACGAAAACGGCATTTTTACGCTTTAAGTAATCTGAATATTTTTTTTCTCTGGAAACAGTGATTGCAGATTCATCTTTTAAAGTATTTGCCTAGCGAATCCGACGGGTTTGAAAGTCGCGGCCACGACGAGGTATGAGGTAGGTCTCATTTGATTATTAATTTATAAATTTGCATGGAATTTGGTTTGAAAATAAATAAATAGAGTGCTTTGGTTTTGTTATTAAATTTATTATTTTAGTTCCGAAACTGATAAATTAATTATTTTAATCTCGGATTGAAAATAGATGATTATTGAAATTTAGTTTATGTCTGGAAATATTTAATGATATTATACTAGGAAATATTTTATTATATCGTTTTGAATATGGATCTCGAAAAAAAATAAAAAAGAAACGTACTCACAACGAAGCTAAATTTCAATAAAGAGCAACAAAGGGACATACAAAGAGCCTTTCTTGAGGTCGGTATTGTAGAGGAAAATAGGCAATTTTTACAGTTTTTATGGTGTAAGGGTGGGGCAGATCTCGATTTCTGTGGCCGTGATGTCAGAATTCTAAGATTCGCCAGAGCAGCCTTCGGTGTCAAATGTAGCCCATTCCTTTTGAGCGGTACCATTAGACTGCATTTGAAGAAATACAACAAAGGCATATACTATTCTCAAAGAATTATATGTCGACGACCTAATTAATGGTACGGACACTGTTGCAGAAGCCATTACGGTAACTAAAGATGCCGTATCTATTTTAAAAGCAGCCAACGTGAATTTAAGGCGATGGACTTCTAATTCGCCAAATTTAACTGAACAATAGAAAACAAATAAACTAGAAAGTCGTGAAGATCCTGTTGATTCCAATGTGTCATTAAAGATTTTGGGTTTAATTTGGAATAATAATTCTGACACTCTTAAAATTAAATTGAGTCCATTATTGAAAATAACGAATACGACAGCAACAAAACGCCAGGTATTGAGCGTATGTGGTATGCTATTCGACCCTATATGTCTAATAAATCCTTCACAATACGAATTAAACTATTAATGCAAACGTTGTGGCAAAAGGGTATTAAATGGGACGAAAATATTTCATTAGATTTGGAAGTACAATTCAAGGAATACCTACATGAAATACCAGATTTGAGGCCACTTGAAATACTTAGATCATATTTCGATGAATTGCAAATAGAAAAAAATCGAAATTCACATATTTTTGGACGCAAGTCCTAAGGCGTACGGTTCTGTTGCATATTTTAAATGCCATTGTCAAGGGAAAATACTGAATAGTTTTATCATTTCTAAATCTCGAATAGCACCGCTCAAGAAAACAACGTTGCCTAGACTCGAATTATTGGGAACTTTGATTTCGGCAAGACTATCATCATATTTGCGATCTACCTTTCGGACAGTACCTGAAAATAACATATTTTTTTTGGACTGATTCAGAAATATGTTTGTACTGGATCAAGGGTAAAGCTGATGACTACAAACAATTCATATGCAACCGAATTATAGAAATTCAAGAAAAAACAAATCCCTTGAATTGGAATTTTTGTGATGGAAAGTCAAATTCAGCGGATAAACTGATGCGTGGTGTAAGTGCTCGGTCTTTAATTAATGACGAGATTTGGTGGAGGGCCCTTCTTGGCTTCTTGACATTGAAATGAATAGTTTTGAAGGCAACTACATTGGTCACAAAGATATCCCAGATTTTGAAAAGGAAAGGAGAAAAAATTGTCTTGCGCTGCAGGCATTCGTAGAATTGGCTGAACCGTTATTGAATCTGAATAGATATAGTAACTTAAATAAGATTTTAAGAATTATAGCATACATTTTTCGATTTGTCCATAATTGCAAGAGGAAAAATGAAAATTTCACAGGAGTTTTAACAGCAACGGAACTGTTTAATGCTGAAGAATATTGGGTACGATACAAGGTCGTAGCCAGGTGGGGGCCAGGTCGGGCAATGCCCGATCTGGGAGAATATTTGCCCGACCTAGCACAACTGACTGGCAACTTGATAGACAATTGACTGGTGCATTTAATTTCAAAACTTTTTTTAATAACTTTTTTAGAATAGACAGTAATCTAAACAGACACTCATCCCTAAAACTTCTCAATTCATACAGTTACGAAAAATTCATTCGTTCAAAACATTTTTTTTTTTCACTTTATTTCAGGAGCTGTAGAAAATTTCCCGTTTTGTTGCTTTGTAGAAATTTACCGTACCGCCTCTCCAAAGAGGCAAACTGCGGATTTCAGAGAATAATAGGGTTTAGAGATTATCCTCTTTTTCTTAAACTGATCCTAATGTCCGTGAAAATCGCTTTCTTGTAAATCTGTCATACAGAAAATTTATTAAAAATCAGGTAAGGAGAAAAGCAAAGGCTTAGAGTTTCTGTTGCAATTGGCTACCTATTTTGGCTTGACATAACAGATTCTACAAAACAGGCAACTATCTGTTACAATAAGATGGTTTTGTCATTGTTAACCTCAGTATGTTGCTCTTGAGGTCTTTTTAACAACTTTGGAAAATGATTTTTGCCCTTTTTATTTGACACTGTTGCAAATTATAAAACCTTGTAACATCATTATCATACAGAATTGCAATATCTAGATAAGGTGAGAAAGGGGAAATTAATGTATGATTATGAAGCGGAAATGTAAATTGAAAAACTATCAAAAGTACCAAACGAAAATTAAAATTTTCAGGTAATGAAATATTCATTTTTATTTTTACATTTTCTTTATTCACAGTTACAGTTTACAAACAATATTTTTTTTACGGTTGTTTATAAATATTTTGGTTACTTGACTTTTCGAAATTTTTAATGCATTCGCGGACTTATTTTTAAATGAAAAGGCATGACATTCGCAGGCAATATTATTGAAGTAGTTTAGATTCGAAGAACATTCTTCATTTTTTTACAAATGCATTGAAACTTGAGCTTTAAACGATAGTGTCTCAGATTACCTTTCCTAGTTTAAAAAATTCATAACACTTAGCTTCTTATTTACTTTGTATTTTGTGCTGCAATATCCTTTGTATTTATACGGGCAGGGGGGGGGGGGCGTTTTTTGTTATCGTGGGGTCAGAATAAAAATAATTGCAATTTTATGGCATTATGAACATAAAAATATTTTCGTGATTGTGTTAGAGAATAGCGAATTAAAATAGATACCATAATAGTGCATTACATTGCCGTACATTTTCACGATAGATTTTAATTGGTGTGATACTTGCTGGCCAACCCGGCGTCGCCAGTGATGTGATGATATTAACCTTAAATTTATTTTAGTTTATATCGTTAATTCGATTTTTAAAAAATTGATACTTTAAAACAAAAATATTTGCTAACAAACTTCGTATCGGAGGTCCCGCAATATTTATACCGAATGCGACATTTTAAAGTGAAATGTACACTCTTTAAAATATCTTATATTTTTTCCATATTTCAACAACAACAAAAAATAATGGCAAATTCAGAATTTTAAAAAGAATGGAATATTTTTTAAAATATTTAATTACACTGTAATTGATGTAGATTCAATCAAAATTGCACAGTGGAATCTGGATGCATTGGAAATGTAATCGTGGAAGACTTATTAAAAAGGCGTAAGTTTCAATAACAACAAACTTTAATGAAGAAACATGATATACAGCAAAAACTTCAGCAAACTATGCCGAAAAACAAAAGATTACAAACATAAATAATTAAAGTCTTAAAACTCAAGCAGCATCATATTTAACTAATTACATGCCGTCATGACCAGGCATAGACAGACCAGCTGCTATCAAAAGACGAACGTGCTTCAAACAATCATAACGAGAAACAAAGGCGAAGAACAAAACTGTATTTCTTCATTATATACAAATCTGCTCTTGAATATTTACATATTTTCTACAAAGTCCAAGTTGCCACTATCCGAGGAGAAAAACCTCTGAAAATACCAAAAGAAAAACTACGTACGCCAAGCGCCATTGGCTCATTAACTATGACGTCAAACATCGACCGCGGCAAGGCCGTGAACGGTGATTCACAGTGATCCAAAATCACAGTAAACTAGCTTTACAGGATCACTCTATTTACTTCAGAACGACGATTGAATCAATGGCGCCGTGCGTACTTTTCAAAACATTGTTTTGACTTGGGGATGATAAAAACACAGGTATGTCATGTTAAACAAAATTTAATAAACTTTCAAGTCAAATATAACATGACATAACAGTAAGATGTATATATATATATATATATATATATAAAAATACTTTTATAAATACATCCAAAGTTATTCAGACAAAAAAAAAAAAAAAAAAAAAAAAAAATTGGCCATTAAATAAACCAATGAAACCAGTATTTTTACAATCATATTATTGAAAACAGTTGAAGTTTGAAGTGAAATAGAAAGCAGATTACCAAAATAATGAAAGATAAATGGATAAAAAGACAGTAGAAGGCTTTTCTATTAAACTACTTCTTCAGGGGTGTATAGTTTAACATTTTTCACTTAATGGCCACAACAAAAATTCATGTAACCGATTCTCTTACATGAATTTTTGCTGTTATAGTTATAAAAAAGTTCTGAGTTTCCATGAAAAAGTTTAATAACTTTACAGTTTTTTTTTCAGTGCAGACATTTAATATTTAAAAGAAAATAGTTCTAATTGTCTCAACTCTTTGAAATTTTTATGAGTCATAAATACAATGGTTTCAAAGCCTGTACACAAGATTCGTATAAAACTATTGATATTTAAATGGAAAGAAGCTTGAAAAAATATTTTAAGGCACATTTCGTAAGAAATACTACTTATTACATTCTCCCTATGATGGAAAAATTTCGCAGATGTACGCAGACCGTAGCCCAGAAAACTTAACACCCCCCCCCCCCCCGCTGAAAATTTGATCTATCTATCTCCTATATATCACTTTTTTATAGACACGATAACTTCATAATTCTGTTCAAATCTCTTCCAAATGGAACAAAAGGGGTAGAGATGAAAGAAGGTCTTACAAAAACAGAAAAAATATTAATATCTTAATTATGATGCCTGTTGAATCCGTTTAATATTATTTTAAATTCTAGGAAAGAAGCCGAAAGCTTATGTATAACAGATTTTTGATATCATTAAAAAATGGTTTGAAGGGGAGAAAAAAATAGTTTTAAAAAGAAAAAAAAATCCTAACTTCGTCAGTTCACAAGATATGAAATCAACATAAATTTTTCAAAAATCTTCTTATGACTATCAAAAACATTTATTTTGGCAATTTTTTGTTAAGACCAACTTTTAGAGCAAAACAAGTAAGAAAAACTATGCGTTAAGCATAGATCATGAAACACTTTCCAACATTTCCTGAAATCTTTAACAAAACTTCGTTATTTAGGGAAATAAGTTGTTACCGTCTATAGACAAAATATTTATTCCAATACTTTTGAATAGTCTTGTATTTGAACTGTAAGCTGACATAGATACTACATAATGGGAAAATTTAGTTTAGCAAGAAAACGCCTAACAGGTTGAAATTTCTCTTTCAGCAATTTACACTAATAGATGTAAACTAAACATACTTGAATACTTTTGTTCAGTAATGCAGTTTACCTATTACCTTTATAACACGCGCACGCCAGTATTTAGCTATAATTTAATTCAAACTAAAATACTCTTGAAACTACTGAAATCATATTTTCAAAAATTATCATTCATTCAGGGTCATGTATCCATTTCTTTGTCGGGTCCTGTATATCCTTTTATCTATATTCTACAAACATTTATTAGTAAACTAATGCATAACTCTTTTAAAAACCACTATTAAGTAATTTATGCTTATACTCAGTAACTTTTACGAATACTTTTATGTAATCCTGTATGTCAACTGTAGCATTTATACACACCATATAACATACATACATATAGTTAAAATTAAAAGCGCATATCACAATTAAAAATTCATTTCCTGTCATCATTTCTAATAACAGTACTTTGGATAGAATATACTATTTGAAATCTTTTCTTTGTCCCTATAAATACTATGCACTTTGTATTATACATAAAACAATTTATATCAAACCTCAGTGACGTATATCAATTTCATTATACATGGTATAGCTTAATATAATTAAAATATGTCGAAAACAATCCCCCTCTACCATTATATAATGGAATTCTTTTGTGTAACCCTGTAAATGAATAACTGTTCTTTGCACCGCATATTCTATAGAATATGTGTTTTAGTATACCTCGTAAATGGGTCATTCCATGTCAAATCAACGAGGCTCACAACCTGACCATCTCCAATTTTTGTGAAATTCATAGGATTGAATCTACTCATGTAATAACGCAATAAAATATTTTCTTTGGATTTTTTTTTCAGCTTTTTTTTCGGGGGAGAGGTTCATGAAAAACGAAAAACACTTAATAAATGGGGTGTTGATAGTTACAAAAATGCAATTTTCTCAACTCCTATGAGAGGTATAGAGTTTATCTTGGTGTTGTTTTGAAGGTCTTTGTATGGGCTTTCATATGACGTATCACTCGACAAGATTTTTAAAAATTAATATTTCAAGGTCACCGAATGTTATCTTTGACCTTGAAAATTAAAAAAAGTCCATTTTTAAAAAATCTGGAAAAAATATATTTTTTTCTTACTAATGTAACATACCAATTGTAAAAATTTCATCTTGGGATGGCTATGGGATCACATTAAAAAAATATCTTTGGATCATTCCATATCACTTCATCCAGACCATGAAATTCATGGTCTCAGAGTTAGATAAAAAATTTTGTACTTGTTTCTTTTATCACCTTTATTAACAATCTAAAATAGTACTTCAATATCTCAAGTAATTTTTGCGAAAAAAAATATATAAATAAACAGAAAATTTGCATAAATAGCACTTCAAAAAATCTGTATTTAAGAAGCATTGTTTCAGGAAAAAAAAAAAATAGTTTTACTATTTTTCAAGCTGAAAGAGTTATTTGAAGGTGACAGTCCAATCAACTCTTACAAAGATGTCATAAAATATGTAATATGTGATAATCCAACTGAAGCTTGCTACTTTGGAGATTGCAAAAACTGCCCTGGGTTTGAAGAAGTTAAGGGAAGGTTTGAAGAAGCATTTGAGTTCAATTGTATTGAAACCATTACATACAGACAATGGATACAAATCGAAAATAGAACAACTTTAGAGATGTTAGTTAAATCTACTGAAGAATTTCTTAACATATTTTTTGATAAACTTCCAAAACTTCTTCGCCATTCATTTATTGCTAGCCAGCAGGCAAGTTATCTCTCACATCGGAAACAGTGTTTGAAAGAAGGTGAATATCTGATAATCTGTGACTTTGCAGAGAAGTATGCTTTTATTCTACAAGATGCAGCCCAAGGATTTCATTGGAATAATGCACAATCTACAATCCACCCCTTCGTAATCTATTTCAAAGATTCAAAAACAAAAACGTTGATGAATATTTCATTTGTTATAATTTCTGATTGCCTTCTGCATAATACAATAGCAGTTCACCTTTTTCAAAGGCATCTTATTGGTTTTCTGCAATCTTATTTTACTGCAAAACCAAATGTTATCTGGGTCAATCCATTTCAAGTGGTCCAGAAAATATAAAAATGGTCGCTCGACCATTTTTAAAAAAATCTGAAATTTTTTGTACAACAACCCTAACAAGACGAAAGTTCAAGATGACTGTTCTTTTGATTTTACTATTTTTTGTTTGTGCATGGCGGCCATCTTTGTTTCATAGTGTGCAGCGATTTTCTCAGATACTAGGATATACAAAATTGTAAATATCTCGTCTTCTATTTTCCCAATTGAAATGGGGTTTGCAGCATTTTTTTCAAAATAAAATAGGCTAAATATACAGTGATAGAAAAATTTTGAAAAATAAATTTTTACAGGTGAAATTTTAGCACAAAATGTACGATTTTTTCCAAAATCTATCCGTTTGCAAGAGGAAAATTTTCATGCAAGGGAAACTGTCAACCTTACACAATTTTTTCTACAAATAGGTCAAACGTATGTGTACTCATACACCAAATCCCAGATCTGGGAGTTAATTTCTCTTTGCGAAAAAAATTCCGAAATTCGTCAAAAATTTCAAAAATCGCACTTTTTAGGCTTTGATATCTCTGGTGGGGCACGAGATAAAAATCTGAAATTTTGGCCTATGATAGTATTGTGTAGTAGCATTATGTACGAAAAATTTCAAGAAGGAGATTTCACTACAAGCTGAGATATAACATGCAAAATATGCGAAAACAATACTGTCAAACTATTGTAAAACTACTATGTAGTTGTTCAACAAGACTGTCAACATTGCACAATTTTTTCTACAAATAGTTCAGACGTGTGTGTACTCATACACCAAGTCCCATATCTGGGAAATGATTTCTCTTTCCGAAAAAAATTCCGAAATTCGTCGAAAATTTCAAAAATCGCACTTTTTAGGCTTTGATATCTCTGGTGGAGCGCGAGATAAAAATCTGAAATTCTGGCCTTTGATAGTATTGTGTAATAGTATTATGTACAAAAAATTTCAAGAAGGAGATTTGACTACAAGCTGAAATACGGTGATTAAAAAATGTTAAAAAATGCTATTACGAGTACATTAGGAGAAATGAGTTTAGTCTCTTTTATTACAATATTTACACAGAAAATATCGTTTGTTGAAAACAGTTAAATAATAAACATTTAATTTACAAAATACTATATATGCTCAACAAAGAGCTTAACAATATTTACGAGAGATGTTATGAGTTCGACCAGTTACTGTTATCAGTCCATCAGGCTGTTCTTTCTAAAAATTTTATTTGAAGCCTCCCAAGTCTTATCATCCCTTGTTAACTTGAATGAAATTCTCTAGGTTTAATAATTGAAGCCATGTCAACTCGATCAGTTGTAATCCATTGTTTGTAATTTACTTTTCCTGAAATGTGTTCCGAGTAAAATTGTTGCAATAGCATTTCTAGTAGATTTGTTCATCTGTACAAATAGTGTATTAGCTTAGCATACATTCTGAATTGTTTAAATCACACAGAAGCATTTGAAAAAGATATTTGTAATTAACATTTAACTTTATACCATAAATAATTAATTTAAAATTTTGGAGGCATGAACAATTACATAGTAAGTTACAATAATTTGGCAGTATTGTTTTCACATATTGTCCATGTCATATCTCAGCTTGTAGTCAAATCTCCTTCTTGAAATTTTTTGTACATAATACTACTACACAATACTATCAAAGGCCAGAATTTCAGATTTTTATCTCGTGCTCCACCAGAGATATCAAAGCCTAAAAAGTGCGATTTTTGAAATTTTCGACGAATTTCGGAATTTTTTTCGGAAAGAGAAATCATTTCCCAGATATGGGACTTGGTGTATGAGTACACACACTTCTGAACTATTTTTAGAAAAAATTGTGCAATGTTGACAGTCTTGTTGAACAATTACATAGTAGGTTTACAATAGTTTGATAGTATTGTTTTCGCATATTTCGCATGTCCTATCTCAGCTTGTAGTCAAATCTCCTTCTTGACATTTTTTGTACGTAACGCTACTACACAATACTATCATAGGCCAAAATTTCAGATTTTTATCTCGTGCCCCACCAGAGATATCAAAGCCTAAAAAGTGCGATTTTTGAATTTTTGACGAATTTCGGAATTTTTTTCGCAAAGAGAAATTAACTCCCAGATCTGGGATTTGGTGTATGAGTACACATACGTTTGACCTATTTGTAGGAAAAATTGTGTAAGGTTGACAGTTTCCCTTGCATGAAAATTTTCCTCTTGCAAACGGATAGATTTTGGAAAAAATCGTACATTTTGTGCTAAATTTTCACCTGTAAAAATTTATTTTTTTTAATTTTTCTTCCACTGTATATTTAGCCTATTTTATTCTGAACAAAATGCTGCAAACTCCATTTCAATTGGGAAAATAGAAGACGAGATATTTACAATTTTGTGTATCCTAGTTTCTGAGAAAATCGCTGCACACGATGAAACAAAGATGGCCACCATGCACAAACAAAAAATAGTAGAATTAAAATAACGGTCATTTTGAACTTCCATCATGTTAGGGTTGTTGTACAAAAAATTTCAGATTTTTTAAAAATAGTCGAGCGACCAGTGCTGGACCACTTGAAATGGATTGACCCATCTATTACTTTAGTGATGGTGCTGGTGTTGTGTCTTACCACAACTACCAATTACCAAAGTTAATTAAAAACTGAGATCCCATTAATAACTGACATAGCTGATCAAATCATTAAAATCTTAAGAATTAAAATAGCCCAATTACTAATTATTACCCAATAAAAAAAATTAACCCGCATGAAAAGCAAATAAGATCAATTAAAGAATTAAATATTAAGTTGCGTTGTGTTAAGAACAAAAGAAATCATAATGTAAAAATAACAATAACCCCCAGTTCTGATCAGACAATCTTGGTAACCCTAAATCCAACAAAAGACATGCGGGTCAATCCAGTTCAAGTGGTCCAGCACTGGTCGCTCGACTATTTTTAAAAAATCTGAAATTTTTTGTACGACAACCCTAACATGATGGAAGTTCAAAATGACCGTTATTTTAATTCTACTATTTTTTGTTTGTGCATGGCGGCCATCTTTGTTTCATCGTGTGCAGCGATTTTCTCAGATACTAGGACACACAAAATTGTAAATATCTCGTATTCTATTTTCCCAATTGAAATGGGGTTTGCAGCATTTTGTTCAGAATAAAATAGGCTAAATATACAGTGTAAGAAAAATTTTGAAAAATAAATTTTTACAAGTGAAATTTTAGCACAAAATTTACGATTTTTTCCAAAATCTATCCGTTTGCAAGAGGAAAATTTTCATGCAAGGGAAACTGTCAACCTTACACAATTTTTTCTACAAATAAGTCAAAAGTGCGTGTACTCATACACCAAGTTCCAGATCTGGGAGTTAATTTCTCTTTGCGAAAATAATTCCGAAATTCGTCAAAAATTTCAAAAATTGCACTTTTTAGGCTTTGATATCTCTGGTGGGGCACGAGATAAAAATCTGAAATTTTGGCCTATGATAGTATCGTGTAGTAGCGTTATGTACAAAAAATTTCAAGAAGGAGATTTGACTACAACCTGAGATATGACATGGAAAATATGTGAAAACAACACTACCAAACTATTGTAAACCTACTATGTAATTGTTCAACAAGACTGTCAACGTTGCACAATCTTCCCTACAAATAGGTCAAAAGTGCGTGTACTCATACACCAAGTCCCAGATCTGGGAAATGATTTCTCTTTGCGAAAAAAAATTCCGAAATTCGTCGAAAATTTCAAAAATCGCACTTTTTAGGCTTTGATATCTCTGGTGGAGCACGAGATAAAAATCTGAAATTCTGGCCTTTGAGAGTATTGTGTAGTAGTGTTATGTACAAAAAATTTCAAGAAGGAGATTTGACTACAAGCTGAGATATGACATGGACAATATGTGAAAACAATACTGCCAAACTATTGTAACATACTATGTAATTGTTCATACCTCCAAAATTTTAAATTGATTATTTATGGTACAAAGTTAAATGTTAGTTACAAATATCTTTTTCAAATGCTTCTGTGTGATTTAAACAATTCAGAATGTATGCTAAGCCAATACACTATTTGTCCAGATGAACAAATCTACTAGAAATGCTATTGCAACAATTTTACTCGGAACACATTTCAGGAAAAGTAAATTACAGACAATGAATTGCAACTGATCGAGTTGACATGGCTTCAATTATTAAACCTAGAGAATTTCATTCAAGTTAACAAGGGATGACAAGACTTGGGGAGCTTCAAATAAATTTTTAGAAAGAACAGCCTGATGGACTGAGAAAGTAACTGGTCGAACTCATAACATCTCTCGTAAATATTGTTAAGCTCTTTGTGGAGCATATATAGTATTTTGTAAATTAAATGCTTTTTATTTAACTGTTTTCAACAAACGATATTTTCTGGGTAAATATTGTAATAAAAGAGACTAATCTCATTTCTCCTAATGTACTCGTAATAGCATTTCTTAACATTTCTTTAATCACCGTATCTCAGCTTTTAGTCAAATCTCCTTCTTGAAATTTTTTGTACATAACACTACTACATAATACTATCAAAGGCCAGAATTTCAGATTTTTATCTCGTGCTCCACCAGAGATATCAAAGCCTAAAAAGTGCGATTTTTGAAATTTTCGACGAATTTCGGAATTTTTTTCGGAAAGAGAAATCATTTCCCAGATATGGGACTTGGTGTATGAGTACACACACTTCTGACCTATTTGTAGAAAAAATTGTGCAAGGTTGACAGTCTTGTTGAACAATTACATAGTAGGTTTACAATAGTTTGACAGTATTGTTTTCACATATTTTCCATGTCATATCTCAGCTTGTAGTCAAATCTCCTTCTTGAAATTTTTTGTACATAACGTTACTGCACAATATTATCACAGGCCAAAATTTCAGATTTTTATCTCGTGCCCCACCAGAGATATCAAAGCCTGAAAAGTGCGATTTTTGAAATTTTTGACGAATTTCGGAATTTTTTTCGCAAGGAGAAATTAACTCCAAGATCTGGGACTTGGTGTATGAGTACGCGTACTTTTGACCTATTTGTAGAAAAAATTGTGTAAGGTTGACAGTTGCTCTTGCAATAAAATTTTCCTGTTGCAAACGGATAGATTTTGGAAAAAATCGTACATTTTGTGCTAAAATTTCACCAGTAAAAATTTATTTTTCAAAATTATTCTATCACTGTATATTTAGCCTATTTTATTCTGAAGAAAATGCTGCAAACCCCATTTCAATTGGGAAAATAGAAGACGAGATATTTACAATTTTGTGTATCCTAGTATCTGAGAAAATCGCTGCACACGATGAAACAAAGATGGCCGCCATGCACAAACAAAAAATAGTAAAATTAAAAGAACGGTCATTTTGAACTTCCGTCATGTTAGGGTTGTTGTACAAAAAATTTCAGATTTTTTAAAAATGGTCGAGCGACCAAAAAAATATTTTCTGGACCACTTGAAATGGATTGACCCATGCATTGTTTAATCAGACAGGATCAATATATGCAGCAAGAACAAAGAAAGTCAAGTTAATTTCATCTAACAAGGAAGGTCTCCATACGGGCATACTCAGAAAAATCTGAAAAAATTACAGAATGTTCTTCTCATACAGTTATATATGTTTATAAAAAAAATTTCGGCGGAATTTCCTTATTACGTCCGTAAAAAAATAATAAAAATTTCGTTTATTTGGCGATTTATCTCCGGTTGGCGAAAAAACGAAATTTTGAAAAATACGCTTTTACGCTTCGAATACTTTTTAAAGAAAAAAACTTTCTATGTTCAATTTATTTAAATAAGTTTAGTTTAAGTAATTTTAGTTTTGCATTTTTACTTTACTTTAAGTGTAATTTTGTCATATTCGTTTATATGTACTTTTAACAAAATGAAATTTATATATTTTATCATTTAAAGCACAATTTAAATTGATTAAAATTGTTCCAAATTGAAAAATACACTGTTAAAAATCTGCTGCATTTTGTTGCAGCACGGTTACTTGGCCGTGAAATGGAGCTTTCTCATTGGTTGGAATAGAGATATTATATACAAGCGGTGGAGTGCGTTGCAACAAAATGCAGCAGATTTTTAGCAGTGTATGACGCGGTCAATTGACCGTGCTATGGAGCATTCTCATTGGTCAGAAGAGAGATATTCTATAAAAGTAGTGGAGTGACGTTGCAGTAAATGCTGCAGATTTTAAAAAGTGAAGTCAATTAAAATCAATTTTCAGATTCGTTAAAATCGTCTGCTTTTGGCGAGGAAATGCATTGCTCGCCAAATCCCGCGTCGCTTTCAGCTTTTCACGCCAATTATTCCAAACTATTTTATTTTTTTTTGCATATTTAATAATGTAATTCCGCCGCTAATTTTCACTGATCTTTTATTACCTACATGAGTAGTTTAATTCGTATTTTTTTCAAAAGATTCTGAGTATGCCCCCAATGGAGACCTTCCTTGTAAGTAAAAAAATAAGGAATAATTCAAACACAAGGATATCAAAATTTTTTTAAACTTATTTATGATTAATATCAAATCACATTGATCGTATCTGACTAAACAATAAAAGCAAAAGAAACGAAACATCAACTTCAATTACAAGATGAAATAAATGAAATTATAATTAATCATTACCAATTACAAATACTTAATTTGACAATAGCTGAAAAGTTTAAAGGAATATAAAAAAAAGAAAAATTAACTCCATTGAATAATTGAAGATGATGCATCGTAATCTATGTAAAATAAATTGACTCATCAAGATCTGCAGGAAAGCATGACAAGGTTAATTAGGCATCCAAAATATTTATTGTTTGATGGAATTCATACAAAAAAAAAAATTGAATGTCCAACATATCTATTGAAAGGATGTTATTAATTATTGAAAATTCTAACAATTATTACAGCCGAATAACATTGACAATTCAATTATCAAAAATTCAATAAAAATAATTAAAAAAGATAATAGAGCCACTGGATGCCTAACAATTAAATTTTAAAAGAAAAAAAAATGGCCATCTTCTAAACTTTAACCCCCCTCAAAAAAAAAAAAAAAAAAAAAAAAAAAAAATAAGTTAGTAAAAATAAAAATAAAACGTTAGTTGCTGCATGCTGTGCAACTAACGAAAAGGTTAGTAGAAAATGAAAAACTTATCAAGTGAACATCGAATATGATGGGCCCATCCTCAGGAACAAAATCATCATCAATCAAACAAAGGGAAAAATTGCAGCTTCAGTCTCAGAGCAACCTCACTTGTCAACGTCAGGAACCAGAATCCATCTCCTCTTCCAAAATCCCGCGGAGTCCACCTTACACCATCCTCCACTGCTGCATCCGCATCATTAAATTAGTGCGGAATAAAAATGACTTTATAAGAAAAACTTTGCTCTAATTTATTAAGTGAAACTGATTAGGTGTAATGCATCATTAATATTTTCTTTGTTTTTAAAGCTGCTTTGTAAAAAATGAAGTAATTATCTTTTTATTTCGAATGAAATTCGTTACACATGTTGTATTCCTCCGCGGGATATGACGCACCTCACCGTAGCGTCATCACGTGACTCTCAATCTTTAGGCGGGAACCTTCTGATGATATCTATGTTTCCAGGTTCGAAGTATTTTAAAAGGAAAATACCAGAAAAAGTAAGGCAAAGTATAAAAGAGTTAATTATGTTAGTTAATGCAAAAATAACTAATAAAACATTTAAAACTAAAAAAAAATCAAAATAACTAATAAACATTTAAAACTAAAAAAAAAAAAAAAAAAAAAAAAAAATGCATCCAGTCATTTAACTCAAAAATTTAATATTCAGTGGCTCAAAATTTACTCTATTTTTTCATTATTGTATAATTTTCTTATTAAAAAAATGACTATGCTTACAATATCAATTTTACAATAGGTTAAGTTTTTATGAACAATGTGACGGTTTACAGACCGAAGGCGCGCAAATTCAACCTGCAAAGCACCAATTATGCAACCAACCAACCCAAGTAATGCAAACATCGCACACACAGTATTTTTTTATATTGATTTTAACCCAGTGGACAGTAGGAGAACCATTAAAAATTCTGTGCCAAAAATTAATCAAAATATTGAAAATATAATTCATGTTTAATTACAAAATATAAATGACCGCTAACCCTAAAATGCCGTGGCGAAAAGTAAACAAACAAGACGCGAGAAAAGGTAAACAAACCGGACCGAAGTCGCGATTTGTAAACAAACCGGCATGAAACATAGCTTCTACAAAATTTTAACCCCCAAAAGTAAGAACTGTTAAAATTATGATTTAGAAATAATTTAAGTAAGGTTAATTAGTTTATTTGTGTTATTACGACATAACACAATACCCCCGAATCCGCCTAAAAATTTTTGGCACAAAAATTTTTGTCACAAAGGAATTGCATTAAAAATTGGGAAAACATTGGCAATCGAGCAACTAAAAAAAAACATTCAAAATACAAAAATTTGTCCTAAATAAAGCCTAGGACTGGCTAAAAACCAATAAGTAATTTGAGGCAATGCCTCAACACACTATAGTAAAATGCCATAGCTTAGCATGCATGTATGACACTTCAATATTGTACAATAAAAAAAAACCCTTCCCCTAAAATTAATACAAAACAACCCCAAACAATTAACATGAAACAAAAATATGGACAGATCACTGGACATCACGGGACAAAACATGTTAGAAGAGTCAGGCAACCTTGTAAGCAAATCCTTCCGCTCATTCTCCAACAGAGTAGCCTGCCAATGAAGTAGCTGCCAACCATATAGGAACATCTCTACTTGACATAACATTAAAGGACTAAGTTCGTACTGAATCATTACATCTTACATGTGCAATTACAACCCATGTTGTAACTATTAACCATTAATGTAAATAATACTTAAAAATAATACAAATTTTTCCTCAACCAAAATAATAAAAGGAGAGAGAAAAAAATACTTTGCAACACATTCATTTCATTAAACACTTTGTTCACATTATAACAAACATTTGTATAACTAGCTACACAAATAATTGAATATAAAATGAAATGATTAACAATTAACACTTAACAAAAATATTTACAACAAAACATAAAATTAACATTTATAAGAACATTTAGGTAAATCCCTGAGATTATACTGATGTTTTCGAGCAATAGATTCTGTTTTTGTAGAACCCGCCCTAATATTGGTCGAAGACCTAGAAACATCAACATTTTGGTCACAGTCGGTATTTGTCTCTGACAGTGGCGGATCCAAGGGGGGGGGGTCATGGGGGTCATGACCCCCCCTGGAGCTCTTCAAAGAGGGATGTACAGTGAAAGTAAAAAGTGCTAAAACAGGAACGCAACATTTTTTGGGTGTGACCGACGAAATTTGAAAATTTTCCACGAACGGTCTGCGAAATTTGCGATTTTTCTTCACTTGATTAGCAAAATTCACGATTTTTTCGCACTCGATCGGTGAAATTCGCGATTTTTGCGAAGCCGATCCACGAAATTCACAATTTTTCCATGCCTAATCGACGAAATTCATGATTTTTTTGGTGTGATCGACGAAATTTGAAAATTTTCCACGAATGGTCTGCGAAATTTGCGATTTTTCTTCACTTGATTAGCAAAATTCACGATTTTTTCGCACTTGATCGGTGAAATTCGCGATTTTTGCGAAGCCGATCCACGAAATTCGCAATTTTTCCATGCCTAATCGACGAAATTCACGATTTTTTGGGTGTGATCGACGAAATTTGAAAATTTTCCACGAATGGTCTGCGAAATTTGCGATTTTTCTTCACTTGATTGACAAAATTCACGATTTTTCCGTGCCCAATCCACGAAACTAGCACATTTTTTCCGTTCTTGTTCGATGAAATTTCTTCAACCGCTCAAAGATTTTTTTAATTTTTCCGCGCACCACCGACAAAATTAGCGATTTTTTCGTCCCGAATCGACAAAGTTCGCGAGTTTTTTGTACTCGATCACCCGAATCCGTGCTTTTTACGAAGCCGATTGACCATATTCGCGATAATTTCTTTCCCGATCGATGGAATTGTCAATATTTGTTCGCCATATCAATGTAATTCTCGATTTTTTTCATTCCCGATCGACTGTATTTGCGCTTTTTACGAAACTGATCGACCATATTTGCAACATTTTCGTTCCCGATCGACAAAATTCGCAATTTTTCCGTGCCCTACCAAAAGCGAATTTGTTGTTCCTGATTGAATAAATTCGGGCTTTTTACGGAAGCCATCGACCATATTCGGGATTTTTCCGTGCCCAATCGACGAGATTCGCGCCTTTATCCGTTCTTGGTCCCTGAAATACCGCACCGAACAATAAAATTCGCGATTCTTAACTGACTGATGAAATCTGCATTTTTTCCCCGCCGTAAATTGATGAAATCTGTAATTTCTCGCGATAAACTGATAAAACTCGCTATTGTTCTGCAGCCGCTCAAAAAATTTTTCGATTTTTCCGCGCATCATCGACAAAATCTTCGATTTTTCCTTGCCCTATCAACGAAATTAGCGATTTTTTTTGTACCGATTCGACAAAATTCGCGAGTTTTTCGTACCCAATCGCCCGTATCGCTCTTTTTACGAAAAGAATCGACTACATTCGAGATAATTTCTTTCCCGATTCACGAATTCGGTAACTTTTGCGTTCCATATCAACTCGAAATTCGCGATTTTTTATTCCCAATCAACAAAATTTGCGATTTTCCCCTTCCCGATCGAATAAATTCGCGTTTTTTACGAAGCCGATTGACAAAATTGGGATTTTTTCGTGCCTTATTAAAGAAATTTGCGATTTTTTTCGTTCCAGATTGACAAAATTCGCGATTTTTCTGAGACATACAGACAAAATTCGAGATTTTTCGAAGGCCGATAGTGTTTGCTATTTTCAGTAACTTTTTTGGCGCAGCATGTCCCCTACGGGATTTTGTGCCATAAAACCCCATACAACCAACCAACCAATCGAAGGCCGATAGACAAAACACGCGATTTTCCAACGTACAGTTGACGATATTCGATTTTTTTCGCGCTGTAAACAGACAAAACAGGCGACTTTTCTGCAACCTATGAACAAAATTTGCAATTTTTTCAAATATTATAAAAAAATTTAGACTTTTTTTCCTTGCCCGATAAACGAAATCTGAGATTTTTCGCGTCCGATCGACAAAATTCGTGATTTTTCCGTGCATAATCGACAAAATTCGCGATTTTTTCATGCCCGATCGGCGAAATTTGCTATTTTTTATCGTATATCCGTTTTCACAAGATTTACTGTATTGTAATAACTTTGCCTCTTATAGATTAAAGCTAAGTGGTTGGTAGCGTAAGTGCCGCTCGGCAAATAATCCAGGCAATTTAATGGAGAATCAATTATTTATTTGTAACAATAAAAAAGGTTCTCTGTATTAAATTTTATATACAGCATAAATCATTTTAGAACTCGTAGGATCTTAATCCACCAGCTCCAAGTCCAAAGTTCTATTTCAGTCCGCAGAATGTTCAGTTTATAAATCACGTAAAGTTTCTACAAATCAGCAACACGGCGTTCTCTAAACACCGAAGATGAGACTTGTCACCGGCACTCTCCTAGCGAGAGTTCTCTTCCTCCGTCTCACTTGGGTGACGTCACCCTCTACAGCTCCCGATCCGAGCTGATCCACTTTTCTCAGAGAACCAATCCGAGCTCCGAGCTCTGTTCTCTGCTCTTCTCACTCCGTGATCAAAATCCTCCCTGCAAAACCTTGGCTTCCTCTTTTTCTTCTCAGCCAAGACCTCCCCTAAAGGTCACGAACCAATCATCAACCTTAATGATCTTTTCTCATTAAAAGATTCGTAACATCGTCTTATCATTCGTACCTGAAAATACACGCCTATGGCGACAATATGTCTGGACTCTTTTGCTTTCATTTCTGCGTCGGCGTGCTATCAAAGGTGCGACTCGTGTGGTCCCCTATTCACGTTAGTGTCGCCCGCCTGTCTTTTCAGCTGATCGATGATGATTTAGCGATCCTTTTAAATCGCCGATCTTTTCATCTTGAGAATGAAAGCCATTTTGTGTTTTCAGTTCCATAGTGAAATCTCTTTTCAGAAAAAATGTCTTTAAAAGCCTGTGATAAATCTAAATTATCACAGTATTTTAAAATTGCTTCTTTAAATCATCTGTCAAAAGTTGTGACCCCCCCCTGGAGGTTGGGCTGGATCCGCCCTTGGTCTCTGATTCGCTACCCTGTCTTATGGCATTTCTTTGAACATTTGGAGCAGTAAGTGGATTATCAAGATTAGAATTGCAAGTGGTGGTAGGTGTATTATTTGCTTTAAAGAGAATTTTTAAGGTTTGTGACTTAGTTGTAGGTAATTTATGCGTAATAGTGTTGTGAGTGGTAACTTGCTGGCCAGAATTATTTACATTATTATTGTCATTAATTAAGTTGTCATTTTTATCGTTATTAGTTTCATTTTCATATAAAGCTGGGTAAGTAAATCTTTCTTCTATACGTGTTAACCGATCAACATGAACAGTTTGAATGTCCTTAGGATTATTTATGTGCATTATTTGGAAGTTTACTGGACTGGTTTTATATTTAACTCTGTATGGACCTTTATTAACTTCTTGAAATTTTCTAGCCACACCCTGTTTGAAAACAGGGGTATATAAAAGTACCAAGTCACCGACTAAAATCTTTTTGTCTTTAGCAGTCCTGTTTCTATAATTTTCTTGTTTTTCAGCGGCCTTCTCTAAATTTTCCCTTATAATTTTGAAAGACTGTTGTAATCTAATCTCAATATCCTTACTGTATTCTCTAGTGTCAGCATAAGAAAATTTATTTTCTTTAACCAATAAATCTACTGGAACAACTAAATCCCTACCATAAACAATATGAGCAGGAGTATCCTGAATTGTAGAATGGTACGATGTTCTGTAAGCTAACAGAGCTGAACTCAAATACTCATCCCACTGATAATCTGTCGCAGTAGCCAAATGCTTAAGGGCATTAATTATAGTAGCATTAGCACGTTCAACAACACCATCTGAACTAGGATGATAACTCGTAGTTGTGTGCATCTTAATGCTATACTTTTTGTATACCTTTGTAATAGCATCTGAAACAAATGGTTTACCCTTGTCTGACACCAGATGTTCTGGCACCCCATGTGTGGCAATAAACTTTTCTAACGACCCTGCTATGGAATTTATAAGTAAATCTTTTACCGGATAAGCTTCCACCCATCTGCTAAAATAGTCGCTCATCACTAATATGTGTCTATTACCTTCAGAAGTCAACGTTAATGGTCCTACAGCATCAATTGCTACCATTTCAAAAGGATGTGTTGGAATTGGCATACGTTGCAATTGAGTCACCTTTCTTATATCCACGACGCTGTACACAAGAAATACAAGATTTTATATAATTTAAAACGTGACGTCTCATGTTATGCCAGAAATACCATTTGCGAATTTTATTTGTGGTTTTCATAAATCCCGGATGTGCCGACGCAGGAGAATCATGTGCAAGGTTTAAAATTTCAGGAATTAAGGACTTAGGTACTACTAGTTTATCTTTTACATTAAATTTGGATTTGAAATTCTGGTGACAGTAAAGAACTTTATTTTTGTAAAAATATGTGTTTTTCCCTATGGTTATGTTATCCTGTGTTCCTAGTAAGTCTATGATTTCTTTACATTTAGCATCCTGTTGTTGTAATTCAGTTAATGTGTCATCAGTAATATTATTTAGAGAAATTATATTTTCGACCTTAGCAACATTAATTGTTCGCGAAAGCACATCAGCTGGGATGTTGTCTTTGCCGGGAGTATGTTTTATCTCATAATCAAAGTTCTGTAAAGCCAAAGCCCACCTTGTAACTCTACCACAATCTTTTAACTCAAGTGCGCGGGACAGACTCTGTTGGTCAAAGTATAAAATAAATTTTCTTCCATATAAATATTGCCTAAAATGTCCCACACCCCACACTATAGCTAAAAATTCCCTCTCAAAAACAGAATATCTAGTTTCAGCATCCTTCAATGTTCTACTAGCAAAACCTACTGGATGTAAATCTCCTTTATCATCATATTGACTTAGAACTGCACCCAAAGCAAAACCAGATGCGTCTGTATGTAATATGAAGTCTTCATTTACATTAGGTATAGTTAAACAAGGTGAATTGATCAAACCTGCCTTTAAAGTTTCAAAAGCTTTGTTACAGTCCTCATTCCAAACAAAATTAGTTTTATCCTTAGTTAGTTTAGTTAAAGGTAGAGCAGTTTCGGCAAATTTATCCAAAAATTTACGATAGTAGTTACAAAGGCCAAGAAACTGAAGCACATGCTTTTTATTTTTAGGAATAGGGAATTGTTTTATTGCTTTTAAATTTTTGTCTTCTGGAAATATTTTGCCATCTTTGATATGAAAACCTAAATAATTAATTTGTTGTTGAGCTAATTAACACTTTGCAGGGTTAATTTTCAAATTATGTTGATTAAGCCTGGTAAAAACTAAGTCCAATTTAAGTAAATGATCTTCAAATGTTTTGGAGGCAATAATTATATCATCAATGTAAGTATTTATGTTAAATTGTTTTAATCCTGCTAAAATTATCTCTAATAATCTTTGAAATGACGAAGCAGCATTGCGGAGTCCTTTTGGCAGCCTATTACACTCGAAGTGTCCAAATTCAGTACAAAAAGCTGTTTTATGTCTATCATTGGGATCTAAGTGCATTTGCCAATATCCCGAGCATAAATCTAGACAAGAATAAAATTTTGCCCCTTCCAAGGTATCTATTAAATCAGAAATTAAAGGTAATGGATAAGGTAGAGGTAGCGTTTTAATATTTAATTTACGGTAATCACATACAAGCTTATAGGTATTATTTTTCTTTTTAACTAAAAGTACAGGAGAAGCGTATGGGGAGTCACTCATAGAAATTATACCTGCATCTAAAAGATCATCAACCTGTTTTTTCAATTCTTCTTTAAGAGCATAAGGAGTTCTATATGGTCTGCAGCGAATGGGAATATCATCAGAAAGGTAAACTCGATGTTTTATAGTACCACAACCGGTTAAATCTTTGACTGAATTCGCGAAAATATTTTTATGTTTATTTATTAATTTTAACATATCTTCCTTCTGTTGCTCACTTAAATGCGTTAAATTAAATTGTCCACCCACTAGATCAAAATCTTTATCTATTTCAGTTACTTCAGTTGAATTTATTTGTTCATTCTGTAAAGTTATCCCTTCCACTTCTTCTATACTTACTAATTTGGTTCCTTTATTAATATAAATAACATCATCAGAAAAATTAGCTAATTTAACCCAATAATTACCAGTTTCATTAAATTCATGTATAGAACTACTAACTGCCCATTTACTGCTTAATGAATATTTATTAGGGGATACTAGTACAAATTCAGATTGTTTTTGTTTACTTTTTACTGTGACTTCTACTATTAATTCAGATTTTGGAGGTAATTTATGTTTACATTTACTTTTCCCAGTATTTATATAATCTATTTCAACTAAGTTACAAAAATTTTCACTCTGATAGTTAGAAAATCCAGTGTTAATTTTATCCAATTCTATTGCATTCTTTTCAAAATTAATTTTAACTTTATTCTCTGCTAAGAAATTATTCCCAAAAATTACATTATAATGTATAGAATCCAATTTATTTATTACATAAAATCTTGTTTTGACAATTTTACCTGCCATATTTAATTGAATAATAACAAAGTTTGTAATTATTGTATCATCTCCTGTTACCCCCGTAATTTTCATAAAACAATCCTGTATGTCTTCAACCAATCCATCCCCCAATAAAATTTTCAAAGTTTGAAAAGCAAATAAATTTACAGATGCCCCAGAATCTATTAATCCAATAAAATCTTTTTCACCCACCTTTAAATCAATCAACGGTAAAGAGAATTTTGTGTTTGCAGCAGAGTCTGCTCTCACGCACTTGGGGTTTGTAGTCAAATCGGATCGTGCTAAATCCATTTGCCCCTCTACCCGTTTAAATTGTGTGGTTGTGTTTCTGAAATTTTATTTTTACAAAATCTACTTATATGTTCAATTTTCCCACAAGAAAAACAGGTAATATTACTTCTCTGCCTATTAGAATTTTGCGGTTGTGTGGGTAAATATTGTTGTGAATATTGCATTGGAGGTTGATGATTTATTGGAGGTTGTGGAAATTGATAATGCTGAAAATGTGGATTATGTGGCGGTTGT
Organism: Maratus speculifer; assembly: GCA_964019185.1. Classification (NCBI taxonomy): domain Eukaryota; kingdom Metazoa; phylum Arthropoda; class Arachnida; order Araneae; family Salticidae; genus Maratus; species Maratus speculifer. The sequence goes on along the minus strand of OZ025293.1, from coordinate 216,541,026 downwards.
GGTGGTGGTTGACTGTTAATTATCATAATGAGATTTTTTACTTGTTGTTCTAACTCATTTATTTTTTTGTCTGATTGCAGCATGTTCGCGTGTAATAGCTGCTTAATTTCTGCAAGATCAGAGTTTGACCCATTTTTCATCTCCGATAACCCTGCTGCAACATTTATTTCAGCATTATTTCGATCAAATGCTAGACATTTTCCCTCTTCCAGCGCTGCTTTCCAAATATCGGAGAAAGTTTTTGGGGCTAAACCCATAATAAATCTACGTGAAGTCGCATGCAGGCCTTTAAGTGCCTGATTAAAAAGAAGATTCTCCCGAATCTGGTCATTCTCAGGAAAACAGCTATGTGCTAACCCCGATAGTCTTGAAAGGAATCCTCTTGTGGATTCCGAATGTTTTTGTGACGCTTGTGTAAATTTTAAAATGTTATTTTGGCCATCACCAGTTCTACCAAAACGTTTAATCATTTCTGATTTAACTTCTGACCATGACTTAGCTTTCTTCACTATGGGATGGGTTTTCGCAAATGTTGCAGCCTCACCTAAAAGTTTCATTTTAGTTGCAATAATTAATTGAGTATCGGCCCAAGATGCCAATCTCCCTATTTCCTCAATGTTATTAATAAAATCTTCTACTGACCCATCCTCTTCTCTCCCTGAAAATGTGCTAATCATAGCTAAATATTCAGGGAAAGCATTAATACGGCACTCCAAAACTTGTGGAGAAATGGTGTGAACAATTTGAGGAATTCCACTGCCTCCCGTTGCCCCCAATTCATCCCCTTGCATTGGTAAACTATTGCTATTTTGTGTACTAGTATTGTTTTCAGTTGGTATCATATCATCTAACTCCAAATTACACTGAATCTCTACATCATAAGGTACATCATACTCATCTTCAGAGATGTTAAATTGTGACTTAGACATAATTGCAATTATAAACACAAAAAAAAAATTATATCATTAAATGTTCTCCACTATACACCGGTTACAAACAAATCAATTAAACTTTCCTGCAGTGTAAAAAAAAATTGGTTAAGACCATAAGTTTGTCTGACCAGCAAGGCACCATAAAAATATATGTTGTGTCTTACCACAACTACCAATTACCAAAGTTAATTAAAAACTGAGATCCCATTAATAACTGACATAGCTGATCAAATCATTAAAATCTTAAGAATTAAAATAGCCCAATTACTAATTATTACCCAATAAAAAAAATTAACCCACATGAAAAGCAAATAAGGTCAATTAAATAATTAAATATTAAGTTGCGTTGTGTTAAGAAGAACAAAAGAAATCATAATGTAAAAATAACAATAACCCCCAGTTCTGATCAGACAATCTTGGTAACCCTAAATCCAACAAAAGACATGCATTGTTTAATCAGACAGGATCAATATATGCAGCAAGAACAAAGAAAGTCAAGTTAATTTCATCTAAGTAAAAAAATAAGGAATAATTCAAACACAAGGATATCAAAAAAAAAATTTAACTTATTTATGATTAATATCAAATCACATTGATCGTATCTGACTAAACAATAAAAGCAAAAGAAACGAAACATCAACTTCAATTACAAGATGAAATAAATGAAATTATAATTATCATTACCAATTACAAATACTTAATTTGACAATAGCTGAAAAGTTTAAAGGAATATAAAAAAAGAAAAATTAACTCCATTGAATAATTGAAGATGATGCATCTTAATCTATGTAAAATAAATTGACTCATCAAGATCTGCAGGAAAGCATGACAAGGCTAATTAGGCATCCAAAATATTTATTGTTTGATGGAATTGATACAAAAAAAAAATAATTAAATGTCCAACATATCTATTGAAAGGATGTTATTAATTATTGAAAATTCTAACAATTATTACAGCCGAATAACATTCACAATACAATTATCAAAAATTCAATAAAAGTAATTAGAAAAGATAATAGAGCCACTGGATGCCTAACAATTAAATTTTAAAAGAAAAAAAAATGGCCATCTTCTAAACTTTAATCCCCCTCAAAAAAAAAGAAAAAAAATAAGTTAGTAAAAATAAAAATAAAACGTTAGTTGCTGCATGCTGTGCAACTAACGAAAAGGTTAGTAGAAAATGAAAAACTTATCAAGTGAACATCGAATATGATGGGCCCATCCTCAGGAACAAAATCATCATCAATCAAACAAAGGGAAAAATTGCAGCTTCAGCCTCAGAGCAACCTCACTTGTCAACGTCAGGGACCAGAATCCATCTCCTCTTCCAAAATCCCGCGCAGTCCACCTTACACCATCCTCCACTGCTGCATCCGCATCATTAAATTAGTGCGGAATAAAAATGACTTTATAAGAAAAACTTTGCTCTAATTTATTAAGTGAAACTGATTAGGTGTAATGCATCATTAATATTTTCTTTGTTTTTAAAGCTGCTTTGTAAAAAATGAAGTAATTATCTTTTTATTTCGAATGAAATTCGTTACACATGTTGTATTCCTCCGCGGGATATGACGCACCTCACCGTAGCGTCATCACGTGACTCTCAATCTTTAGGCGGGAACCTTCTGATGATATCTATGTTTCCAGGTTCGAAGTATTTTAAAAGGAAAATACCAGAAAAAGTAAGGCAAAGTATAAAAGAGTTAATTATGTTAGTTAATGCAAAAATAACTAATAAAACATTTAAAACTAAAAAAAAATCAAAATAACTGATAAACATTTAAAACTAAAAAAAAAAAAAAAAAAAAAAAAAAAAAAAAAAAAAAAAAAATGCATCCAGTCATTTAACTCAAAAATTTAATATTCAGTGGCTCAAAATTTACTCTATTTTTTCATTATTGTATAATTTTCTTATTAAAAAAATGACTATGCTTACAATATCAATTTTACAATAGGTTAAGTTTTTATGAACAATGTGACGGTTTACAGACCGAAGGCGCGCAAATTCAACCTGCAAAGCACCAATTATGCAACCAACCAACCCAAGTAATGCAAACATCGCACACACAGTATTTTTTTATATTGATTTTAACCCAGTGGACAGTAGGAGAACCATTAAAAATTCTGTGCCAAAAATTAATCAAAATATTGAAAATATAATTCATGTTTAATTACAAAATATAAATGACCGCTAACCCTAAAATGCCGTGGCGAAAAGTAAACAAACAAGACGCGAGAAAAGGTAAACAAACCGGACCGAAGTCGCGATTTGTAAACAAACCGGCATGAAACATAGCTTCTACAAAATTTTAACCCCCAAAAGTAAGAACTGTTAAAATTATGATTTAGAAATAATTTAAGTAAGGTTAATTAGTTTATTTGTGTTATTACGACATAACACAATACCCCCGAATCCGCCTAAAAATTTTTGGCACAAAAATTTTTGTCACAAAGGAATTGCATTAAAAATTGGGAAAACATTGGCAATCGAGCAACTAAAAAAAAACATTCAAAATACAAAAATTTGTCCTAAATAAAGCCTAGGACTGGCTAAAAACCAATAAGTAATTTGAGGCAATGCCTCAACACACTATAGTAAAATGCCATAGCTTAGCATGCATGTATGACACTTCAATATTGTACAATAAAAAAAAAACCCTTCCCCTAAAATTAATACAAAACAACCCCAAACAATTAACATGAAACAAAAATATGGACAGATCACTGGACATCACGGGACAAAACATGTTAGAAGAGTCAGGCAACCTTGTAAGCAAATCCTTCCGCTCATTCTCCAACAGAGTAGCCTGCCAATGAAGTAGCTGCCAACCATATAGGAACATCTCTACTTGACATAACATTAAAGGACTAAGTTCGTACTGAATCATTACATCTTACATGTGCAATTACAACCCATGTTGTAACTATTAACCATTAATGTAAATAATACTTAAAAATAATACAAATTTTTCCTCAACCAAAATAATAAAAGGAGAGAGAAAAAAATACTTTGCAACACATTCATTTCATTAAACACTTTGTTCACATTATAACAAACATTTGTATAACTAGCTACACAAATAATTGAATATAAAATGAAATGATTAACAATTAACACTTAACAAAAATATTTACAACAAAACATAAAATTAACATTTATAAGAACATTTAGGTAAATCCCTGAGATTATACTGATGTTTTCGAGCAATAGATTCTGTTTTTGTAGAACCCGCCCTAATATTGGTCGAAGACCTAGAAACATCAACATTTTGGTCACAGTCGGTATTTGTCTCTGACAGTGGCGGATCCAAGGGGGGGGGTCATGGGGGTCATGACCCCCCCTGGAGCTCTTCAAAGAGGGATGTACAGTGAAAGTAAAAAGTGCTAAAACAGGAACGCAACATTTTTTGGGTGTGACCGACGAAATTTGAAAATTTTCCACGAACGGTCTGCGAAATTTGCGATTTTTCTTCACTTGATTAGCAAAATTCACGATTTTTTCGCACTCGATCGGTGAAATTCGCGATTTTTGCGAAGCCGATCCACGAAATTCACAATTTTTCCATGCCTAATCGACGAAATTCATGATTTTTTTGGTGTGATCGACGAAATTTGAAAATTTTCCACGAATGGTCTGCGAAATTTGCGATTTTTCTTCACTTGATTAGCAAAATTCACGATTTTTTCGCACTTGATCGGTGAAATTCGCGATTTTTGCGAAGCCGATCCACGAAATTCGCAATTTTTCCATGCCTAATCGACGAAATTCACGATTTTTTGGGTGTGATCGACGAAATTTGAAAATTTTCCACGAATGGTCTGCGAAATTTGCGATTTTTCTTCACTTGATTGACAAAATTCACGATTTTTCCGTGCCCAATCCACGAAACTAGCACATTTTTTCCGTTCTTGTTCGATGAAATTTCTTCAACCGCTCAAAGATTTTTTTAATTTTTCCGCGCACCACCGACAAAATTAGCGATTTTTTCGTCCCGAATCGACAAAGTTCGCGAGTTTTTTGTACTCGATCACCCGAATCCGTGCTTTTTACGAAGCCGATTGACCATATTCGCGATAATTTCTTTCCCGATCGATGGAATTGTCAATATTTGTTCGCCATATCAATGTAATTCTCGATTTTTTTCATTCCCGATCGACTGTATTTGCGCTTTTTACGAAACTGATCGACCATATTTGCAACATTTTCGTTCCCGATCGACAAAATTCGCAATTTTTCCGTGCCCTACCAAAAGCGAATTTGTTGTTCCTGATTGAATAAATTCGGGCTTTTTACGGAAGCCATCGACCATATTCGGGATTTTTCCGTGCCCAATCGACGAGATTCGCGCCTTTATCCGTTCTTGGTCCCTGAAATACCGCACCGAACAATAAAATTCGCGATTCTTAACTGACTGATGAAATCTGCATTTTTTCCCCGCCGTAAATTGATGAAATCTGTAATTTCTCGCGATAAACTGATAAAACTCGCTATTGTTCTGCAGCCGCTCAAAAAATTTTTCGATTTTTCCGCGCATCATCGACAAAATCTTCGATTTTTCCTTGCCCTATCAACGAAATTAGCGATTTTTTTTGTACCGATTCGACAAAATTCGCGAGTTTTTCGTACCCAATCGCCCGTATCGCTCTTTTTACGAAAAGAATCGACTACATTCGAGATAATTTCTTTCCCGATTCACGAATTCGGCAACTTTTGCGTTCCATATCAACTCGAAATTCGCGATTTTTTATTCCCAATCAACAAAATTTGCGATTTTCCCCTTCCCGATCGAATAAATTCGCGTTTTTTACGAAGCCGATTGACAAAATTGGGATTTTTTCGTGCCTTATTAAAGAAATTTGCGATTTTTTTCGTTCCAGATTGACAAAATTCGCGATTTTTCTGAGACATACAGACAAAATTCGAGATTTTTCGAAGGCCGATAGTGTTTGCTATTTTCAGTAACTTTTTTGGCGCAGCATGTCCCCTACGGGATTTTGTGCCATAAAACCCCATACAACCAACCAACCAATCGAAGGCCGATAGACAAAACACGCGATTTTCCAACGTACAGTTGACGATATTCGATTTTTTTCGCGCTGTAAACAGACAAAACAGGCGACTTTTCTGCAACCTATGAACAAAATTTGCAATTTTTTCAAATATTATAAAAAAATTTAGACTTTTTTTCCTTGCCCGATAAACGAAATCTGAGATTTTTCGCGTCCGATCGACAAAATTCGTGATTTTTCCGTGCATAATCGACAAAATTCGCGATTTTTTCATGCCCGATCGGCGAAATTTGCTATTTTTTATCGTATATCCGTTTTCACAAGATTTACTGTATTGTAATAACTTTGCCTCTTATAGATTAAAGCTAAGTGGTTGGTAGCGTAAGTGCCGCTCGGCAAATAATCCAGGCAATTTAATGGAGAATCAATTATTTATTTGTAACAATAAAAAAGGTTCTCTGTATTAAATTTTATATACAGCATAAATCATTTTAGAACTCGTAGGATCTTAATCCACCAGCTCCAAGTCCAAAGTTCTATTTCAGTCCGCAGAATGTTCAGTTTATAAATCACGTAAAGTTTCTACAAATCAGCAACACGGCGTTCTCTAAACACCGAAGATGAGACTTGTCACCGGCACTCTCCTAGCGAGAGTTCTCTTCCTCCGTCTCACTTGGGTGACGTCACCCTCTACAGCTCCCGATCCGAGCTGATCCACTTTTCTCAGAGAACCAATCCGAGCTCCGAGCTCTGTTCTCTGCTCTTCTCACTCCGTGATCAAAATCCTCCCTGCAAAACCTTGGCTTCCTCTTTTTCTTCTCAGCCAAGACCTCCCCTAAAGGTCACGAACCAATCATCAACCTTAATGATCTTTTCTCATTAAAAGATTCGTAACATCGTCTTATCATTCGTACCTGAAAATACACGCCTATGGCGACAATATGTCTGGACTCTTTTGCTTTCATTTCTGCGTCGGCGTGCTATCAAAGGTGCGACTCGTGTGGTCCCCTATTCACGTTAGTGTCGCCCGCCTGTCTTTTCAGCTGATCGATGATGATTTAGCGATCCTTTTAAATCGCCGATCTTTTCATCTTGAGAATGAAAGCCATTTTGTGTTTTCAGTTCCATAGTGAAATCTCTTTTCAGAAAAAATGTCTTTAAAAGCCTGTGATAAATCTAAATTATCACAGTATTTTAAAATTGCTTCTTTAAATCATCTGTCAAAAGTTGTGACCCCCCCCCCTGGAGGTTGGGCTGGATCCGCCCTTGGTCTCTGATTCGCTACCCTGTCTTATGGCATTTCTTTGAACATTTGGAGCAGTAAGTGGATTATCAAGATTAGAATTGCAAGTGGTGGTAGGTGTATTATTTGCTTTAAAGAGAATTTTTAAGGTTTGTGACTTAGTTGTAGGTAATTTATGCGTAATAGTGTTGTGAGTGGTAACTTGCTGGCCAGAATTATTTACATTATTATTGTCATTAATTAAGTTGTCATTTTTATCGTTATTAGTTTCATTTTCATATAAAGCTGGGTAAGTAAATCTTTCTTCTATACGTGTTAACCGATCAACATGAACAGTTTGAATGTCCTTAGGATTATTTATGTGCATTATTTGGAAGTTTACTGGACTGGTTTTATATTTAACTCTGTATGGACCTTTATTAACTTCTTGAAATTTTCTAGCCACACCCTGTTTGAAAACAGGGGTATATAAAAGTACCAAGTCACCGACTAAAATCTTTTTGTCTTTAGCAGTCCTGTTTCTATAATTTTCTTGTTTTTCAGCGGCCTTCTCTAAATTTTCCCTTATAATTTTGAAAGACTGTTGTAATCTAATCTCAATATCCTTACTGTATTCTCTAGTGTCAGCATAAGAAAATTTATTTTCTTTAACCAATAAATCTACTGGAACAACTAAATCCCTACCATAAACAATATGAGCAGGAGTATCCTGAATTGTAGAATGGTACGATGTTCTGTAAGCTAACAGAGCTGAACTCAAATACTCATCCCACTGATAATCTGTCGCAGTAGCCAAATGCTTAAGGGCATTAATTATAGTAGCATTAGCACGTTCAACAACACCATCTGAACTAGGATGATAACTCGTAGTTGTGTGCATCTTAATGCTATACTTTTTGTATACCTTTGTAATAGCATCTGAAACAAATGGTTTACCCTTGTCTGACACCAGATGTTCTGGCACCCCATGTGTGGCAATAAACTTTTCTAACGACCCTGCTATGGAATTTATAAGTAAATCTTTTACCGGATAAGCTTCCACCCATCTGCTAAAATAGTCGCTCATCACTAATATGTGTCTATTACCTTCAGAAGTCAACGTTAATGGTCCTACAGCATCAATTGCTACCATTTCAAAAGGATGTGTTGGAATTGGCATACGTTGCAATTGAGCTTTGTCACCTTTCTTATATCCACGACGCTGTACACAAGAAATACAAGATTTTATATAATTTAAAACGTGACGTCTCATGTTATGCCAGAAATACCATTTGCGAATTTTATTTGTGGTTTTCATAAATCCCGGATGTGCCGACGCAGGAGAATCATGTGCAAGGTTTAAAATTTCAGGAATTAAGGACTTAGGTACTACTAGTTTATCTTTTACATTAAATTTGGATTTGAAATTCTGGTGACAGTAAAGAACTTTATTTTTGTAAAAATATGTGTTTTTCCCTATGGTTATGTTATCCTGTGTTCCTAGTAAGTCTATGATTTCTTTACATTTAGCATCCTGTTGTTGTAATTCAGTTAATGTGTCATCAGTAATATTATTTAGAGAAATTATATTTTCGACCTTAGCAACATTAATTGTTCGCGAAAGCACATCAGCTGGGATGTTGTCTTTGCCGGGAGTATGTTTTATCTCATAATCAAAGTTCTGTAAAGCCAAAGCCCACCTTGTAACTCTACCACAATCTTTTAACTCAAGTGCGCGGGACAGACTCTGTTGGTCAAAGTATAAAATAAATTTTCTTCCATATAAATATTGCCTAAAATGTCCCACACCCCACACTATAGCTAAAAATTCCCTCTCAAAAACAGAATATCTAGTTTCAGCATCCTTCAATGTTCTACTAGCAAAACCTACTGGATGTAAATCTCCTTTATCATCATATTGACTTAGAACTGCACCCAAAGCAAAACCAGATGCGTCTGTATGTAATATGAAGTCTTCATTTACATTAGGTATAGTTAAACAAGGTGAATTGATCAAACCTGCCTTTAAAGTTTCAAAAGCTTTGTTACAGTCCTCATTCCAAACAAAATTAGTTTTATCCTTAGTTAGTTTAGTTAAAGGTAGAGCAGTTTCGGCAAATTTATCCAAAAATTTACGATAGTAGTTACAAAGGCCAAGAAACTGAAGCACATGCTTTTTATTTTTAGGAATAGGGAATTGTTTTATTGCTTTTAAATTTTTGTCTTCTGGAAATATTTTGCCATCTTTGATATGAAAACCTAAATAATTAATTTGTTGTTGAGCTAATTAACACTTTGCAGGGTTAATTTTCAAATTATGTTGATTAAGCCTGGTAAAAACTAAGTCCAATTTAAGTAAATGATCTTCAAATGTTTTGGAGGCAATAATTATATCATCAATGTAAGTATTTATGTTAAATTGTTTTAATCCTGCTAAAATTATCTCTAATAATCTTTGAAATGACGAAGCAGCATTGCGGAGTCCTTTTGGCAGCCTATTACACTCGAAGTGTCCAAATTCAGTACAAAAAGCTGTTTTATGTCTATCATTGGGATCTAAGTGCATTTGCCAATATCCCGAGCATAAATCTAGACAAGAATAAAATTTTGCCCCTTCCAAGGTATCTATTAAATCAGAAATTAAAGGTAATGGATAAGGTAGAGGTAGCGTTTTAATATTTAATTTACGGTAATCACATACAAGCTTATAGGTATTATTTTTCTTTTTAACTAAAAGTACAGGAGAAGCGTATGGGGAGTCACTCATAGAAATTATACCTGCATCTAAAAGATCATCAACCTGTTTTTTCAATTCTTCTTTAAGAGCATAAGGAGTTCTATATGGTCTGCAGCGAATGGGAATATCATCAGAAAGGTAAACTCGATGTTTTATAGTACCACAACCGGTTAAATCTTTGACTGAATTCGCGAAAATATTTTTATGTTTATTTATTAATTTTAACATATCTTCCTTCTGTTGCTCACTTAAATGCGTTAAATTAAATTGTCCACCCACTAGATCAAAATCTTTATCTATTTCAGTTACTTCAGTTGAATTTATTTGTTCATTCTGTAAAGTTATCCCTTCCACTTCTTCTATACTTACTAATTTGGTTCCTTTATTAATATAAATAACATCATCAGAAAAATTAGCTAATTTAACCCAATAATTACCAGTTTCATTAAATTCATGTATAGAACTACTAACTGCCCATTTACTGCTTAATGAATATTTATTAGGGGATACTAGTACAAATTCAGATTGTTTTTGTTTACTTTTTACTGTGACTTCTACTATTAATTCAGATTTTGGAGGTAATTTATGTTTACATTTACTTTTCCCAGTATTTATATAATCTATTTCAACTAAGTTACAAAAATTTTCACTCTGATAGTTAGAAAATCCAATGTTAATTTTATCCATTTCTATTGCATTCTTTTCAAAATTAATTTTAACTTTATTCTCTGCTAAGAAATTATTCCCAAAAATTACATTATAATGTATAGAATCCAATTTATTTATTACATAAAATCTTGTTTTGACAATTTTACCTGCCATATTTAATTGAATAATAACAAAGTTTGTAATTATTGTATCATTTCCTGTTACCCCCGTAATTTTCATAAAACAATCCTGTATGTCTTCAACCAATCCATCCCCCAATAAAATTTTCAAAGTTTGAAAAGCAAATAAATTTACAGATGCCCCAGAATCTATTAATCCAATAAAATCTTTTTCACCCACCTTTAAATCAATCAACGGTAAAGAGAATTTTGTGTTTGCAGCAGAGTCTGCTCTCACGCACTTGGGGTTTGTAGTCAAATCGGATCGTGCTAAATCCATTTGCCCCTCTACCCGTTTAAATTGTGTGGTTGTGTTTCTGAAATTTTATTTTTACAAAATCTACTTATATGTCCAATTTTCCCACAAGAAAAACAGGTAATATTACTTCTCTGCCTATTAGAATTTTGCGGTTGTGTGGGTAAATATTGTTGTGAATATTGCATTGGAGGTTGATGATTTATTGGAGGTTGTGGAAATTGATAATGCTGAAAATGTGGATTATGTGGCGGTTGTGGTGGTGGTTGACTGTTAATTATCATAATGAGATTTTTTACTTGTTGTTCTAACTCATTTATTTTTTTGTCTGATTGCAGCATGTTCGCGTGTAATAGCTGCTTAATTTCTGCAAGATCAGAGTTTGACCCATTTTTCATCTCCGATAACCCTGCTGCAACATTTATTTCAGCATTATTTCGATCAAATGCTAGACATTTTCCCTCTTCCAGCGCTGCTTTCCAAATATCGGAGAAAGTTTTTGGGGCTAAACCCATAATAAATCTACGTGAAGTCGCATGCAGGCCTTTAAGTGCCTGATTAAAAAGAAGATTCTCCCGAATCTGGTCATTCTCAGGAAAACAGCTATGTGCTAACCCCGATAGTCTTGAAAGGAATCCTCTTGTGGATTCCGAATGTTTTATGTGACGCTTGTGTAAATTTTAAAATGTTATTTTGGCCATCACCAGTTCTACCAAAACGTTTAATCATTTCTGATTTAACTTCTGACCATGACTTAGCTTTCTTCACTATGGGATGGGTTTTCGCAAATGTTGCAGCCTCACCTAAAAGTTTCATTTTAGTTGCAATAATTAATTGAGTATCGGCCCAAGATGCCAATCTCCCTATTTCCTCAATGTTATTAATAAAATCTTCTACTGACCCATCCTCTTCTCTCCCTGAAAATGTGCTAATCATAGCTAAATATTCAGGGAAAGCATTAATACGGCACTCCAAAACTTGTGGAGAAATGGTGTGAACAATTTGAGGAATTCCACTGCCTCCCGTTGCCCCCAATTCATCCCCTTGCATTGGTAAACTATTGCTATTTTGTGTACTAGTATTGTTTTCAGTTGGTATCATATCATCTAACTCCAAATTACACTGAATCTCTACATCATAAGGTACATCATACTCATCTTCAGAGATGTTAAATTGTGACTTAGACATAATTGCAATTATAAACACAAAAAAAAAAAATTATATCATTAAATGTTCTCCACTATCCACCGGTTACAAACAAATCAATTAAACTTTCCTGCAGTGTAAAAAAAAATTGGTTAAGACCATAAGTTTGTCTGACCAGCAAGGCACCATAAAAATATATGTTGTGTCTTACCACAACTACCAATTACCAAAGTTAATTAAAAACTGAGATCCCATTAATAACTGACATAGCTGATCAAATCATTAAAATCTTAAGAATTAAAATAGCCCAATTACTAATTATTACCCAATAAAAAAAATTAACCCACATGAAAAGCAAATAAGGTCAATTAAATAATTAAATATTAAGTTGCGTTGTGTTAAGAAGAACAAAAGAAATCATAATGTAAAAATAACAATAACCCCCAGTTCTGATCAGACAATCTTGGTAACCCTAAATCCAACAAAAGACATGCATTGTTTAATCAGACAGGATCAATATATGCAGCAAGAACAAAGAAAGTCAAGTTAATTTCATCTAAGTAAAAAAATAAGGAATAATTCAAACACAAGGATATCAAAAAAAAATTTAACTTATTTATGATTAATATCAAATCACATTGATCGTATCTGACTAAACAATAAAAGCAAAAGAAACGAAACATCAACTTCAATTACAAGATGAAATAAATGAAATTATAATTATCATTACCAATTACAAATACTTAATTTGACAATAGCTGAAAAGTTTAAAGGAATATAAAAAAAGAAAAATTAACTCCATTGAATAATTGAAGATGATGCATCTTAATCTATGTAAAATAAATTGACTCATCAAGATCTGCAGGAAAGCATGACAAGGCTAATTAGGCATCCAAAATATTTATTGTTTGATGGAATTCATACAAAAAAAAATAATTAAATGTCCAACATATCTATTGAAAGGATGTTATTAATTATTGAAAATTCTAACAATTATTACAGCCGAATAACATTCACAATACAATTATCAAAAATTCAATAAAAATAATTAGAAAAGATAATAGAGCCACTGGATGCCTAACAATTAAATTTTAAAAGAAAAAAAAATGGCCATCTTCTAAACTTTAATCCCCCTCAAAAAAAAAGAAAAAAAATAAGTTAGTAAAAATAAAAATAAAACGTTAGTTGCTGCATGCTGTGCAACTAACGAAAAGGTTAGTAGAAAATGAAAAACTTATCAAGTGAACATCGAATATGATGGGCCCATCCTCAGGAACAAAATCATCATCAATCAAACAAAGGGAAAAATTGCAGCTTCAGCCTCAGAGCAACCTCACTTGTCAACGTCAGGAACCAGAATCCATCTCCTCTTCCAAAATCCCGCGCAGTCCACCTTACACCATCCTCCACTGCTGCATCCGCATCATTAAATTAGTGCGGAATAAAAATGACTTTATAAGAAAAACTTTGCTCTAATTTTTTAAGTGAAACTGATTAGGTGTAATGCATCATTAATATTTTCTTTGTTTTTAAAGCTGCTTTGTAAAAAATGAAGTAATTATCTTTTTATTTCGAATGAAATTCGTTACACATGTTGTATTCCTCCGCGGGATATGACGCACCTCACCGTAGCGTCATCACGTGACTCTCAATCTTTAGGCGGGAACCTTCTGATGATATCTATGTTTCCAGGTTCGAAGTATTTTAAAAGGAAAATACCAGAAAAAGTAAGGCAAAGTATAAAAGAGTTAATTATGTTAGTTAATGCAAAAATAACTAATAAAACATTTAAAACTAAAAAAAAATCAAAATAACTAATAAACATTTAAAACTAAAAAAAAAAAAAAAAAAAAAAAAAATGCATCCAGTCATTTAACTCAAAAATTTAATATTCAGTGGCTCAAAATTTACTCTATTTTTTCATTATTGTATAATTTTCTTATTAAAAAAATGACTATGCTTACAATATCAATTTTACAATAGGTTAAGTTTTTATGAACAATGTGACGGTTTACAGACCGAAGGCGCGCAAATTCAACCTGCAAAGCACCAATTATGCAACCAACCAACCCAAGTAATGCAAACATCGCACACACAGTATTTTTTTATATTGATTTTAACCCAGTGGACAGTAGGAGAACCATTAAAAATTCTGTGCCAAAAATTAATCAAAATATTGAAAATATAATTCATGTTTAATTACAAAATATAAATGACCGCTAACCCTAAAATGCCGTGGCGAAAAGTAAACAAACAAGACGCGAGAAAAGGTAAACAAACCGGACCGAAGTCGCGATTTGTAAACAAACCGGCATGAAACATAGCTTCTACAAAATTTTAACCCCCAAAAGTAAGAACTGTTAAAATTATGATTTAGAAATAATTTAAGTAAGGTTAATTAGTTTATTTGTGTTATTACGACATAACACAATACCCCCGAATCCGCCTAAAAATTTTTGGCACAAAAATTTTTGTCACAAAGGAATTGCATTAAAAATTGGGAAAACATTGGCAATCGAGCAACTAAAAAAAAACATTCAAAATACAAAAATTTGTCCTAAATAAAGCCTAGGACTGGCTAAAAACCAATAAGTAATTTGAGGCAATGCCTCAACACACTATAGTAAAATGCCATAGCTTAGCATGCATGTATGACACTTCAATATTGTACAATAAAAAAAAACCCTTCCCCTAAAATTAATACAAAACAACCCCAAACAATTAACATGAAACAAAAATATGGACAGATCACTGGACATCACGGGACAAAACATGTTAGAAGAGTCAGGCAACCTTGTAAGCAAATCCTTCCGCTCATTCTCCAACAGAGTAGCCTGCCAATGAAGTAGCTGCCAACCATATAGGAACATCTCTACTTGACATAACATTAAAGGACTAAGTTCGTACTGAATCATTACATCTTACATGTGCAATTACAACCCATGTTGTAACTATTAACCATTAATGTAAATAATACTTAAAAATAATACAAATTTTTCCTCAACCAAAATAATAAAAGGAGAGAGAAAAAAATACTTTGCAACACATTCATTTCATTAAACACTTTGTTCACATTATAACAAACATTTGTATAACTAGCTACACAAATAATTGAATATAAAATGAAATGATTAACAATTAACACTTAACAAAAATATTTACAACAAAACATAAAATTAACATTTATAAGAACATTTAGGTAAATCCCTGAGATTATACTGATGTTTTCGAGCAATAGATTCTGTTTTTGTAGAACCCGCCCTAATATTGGTCGAAGACCTAGAAACATCAACATTTTGGTCACAGTCGGTATTTGTCTCTGACAGTGGCGGATCCAAGGGGGGGGGGTCATGGGGGTCATGACCCCCCTGGAGCTCTTCAAAGAGGGATGTACAGTGAAAGTAAAAAGTGCTAAAACAGGAACGCAACATTTTTTGGGTGTGACCGACGAAATTTGAAAATTTTCCACGAACGGTCTGCGAAATTTGCGATTTTTCTTCACTTGATTAGCAAAATTCACGATTTTTTCGCACTCGATCGGTGAAATTCGCGATTTTTGCGAAGCCGATCCACGAAATTCACAATTTTTCCATGCCTAATCGACGAAATTCATGATTTTTTTGGTGTGATCGACGAAATTTGAAAATTTTCCACGAATGGTCTGCGAAATTTGCGATTTTTCTTCACTTGATTAGCAAAATTCACGATTTTTTCGCACTTGATCGGTGAAATTCGCGATTTTTGCGAAGCCGATCCACGAAATTCGCAATTTTTCCATGCCTAATCGACGAAATTCACGATTTTTTGGGTGTGATCGACGAAATTTGAAAATTTTCCACGAATGGTCTGCGAAATTTGCGATTTTTCTTCACTTGATTGACAAAATTCACGATTTTTCCGTGCCCAATCCACGAAACTAGCACATTTTTTCCGTTCTTGTTCGATGAAATTTCTTCAACCGCTCAAAGATTTTTTTAATTTTTCCGCGCACCACCGACAAAATTAGCGATTTTTTCGTCCCGAATCGACAAAGTTCGCGAGTTTTTTGTACTCGATCACCCGAATCCGTGCTTTTTACGAAGCCGATTGACCATATTCGCGATAATTTCTTTCCCGATCGATGGAATTGTCAATATTTGTTCGCCATATCAATGTAATTCTCGATTTTTTTCATTCCCGATCGACTGTATTTGCGCTTTTTACGAAACTGATCGACCATATTTGCAACATTTTCGTTCCCGATCGACAAAATTCGCAATTTTTCCGTGCCCTACCAAAAGCGAATTTGTTGTTCCTGATTGAATAAATTCGGGCTTTTTACGGAAGCCATCGACCATATTCGGGATTTTTCCGTGCCCAATCGACGAGATTCGCGCCTTTATCCGTTCTTGGTCCCTGAAATACCGCACCGAACAATAAAATTCGCGATTCTTAACTGACTGATGAAATCTGCATTTTTTCCCCGCCGTAAATTGATGAAATCTGTAATTTCTCGCGATAAACTGATAAAACTCGCTATTGTTCTGCAGCCGCTCAAAAAATTTTTCGATTTTTCCGCGCATCATCGACAAAATCTTCGATTTTTCCTTGCCCTATCAACGAAATTAGCGATTTTTTTTGTACCGATTCGACAAAATTCGCGAGTTTTTCGTACCCAATCGCCCGTATCGCTCTTTTTACGAAAAGAATCGACTACATTCGAGATAATTTCTTTCCCGATTCACGAATTCGGCAACTTTTGCGTTCCATATCAACTCGAAATTCGCGATTTTTTATTCCCAATCAACAAAATTTGCGATTTTCCCCTTCCCGATCGAATAAATTCGCGTTTTTTACGAAGCCGATTGACAAAATTGGGATTTTTTCGTGCCTTATTAAAGAAATTTGCGATTTTTTTCGTTCCAGATTGACAAAATTCGCGATTTTTCTGAGACATACAGACAAAATTCGAGATTTTTCGAAGGCCGATAGTGTTTGCTATTTTCAGTAACTTTTTTGGCGCAGCATGTCCCCTACGGGATTTTGTGCCATAAAACCCCATACAACCAACCAACCAATCGAAGGCCGATAGACAAAACACGCGATTTTCCAACGTACAGTTGACGATATTCGATTTTTTTCGCGCTGTAAACAGACAAAACAGGCGACTTTTCTGCAACCTATGAACAAAATTTGCAATTTTTTCAAATATTATAAAAAAATTTAGACTTTTTTTCCTTGCCCGATAAACGAAATCTGAGATTTTTCGCGTCCGATCGACAAAATTCGTGATTTTTCCGTGCATAATCGACAAAATTCGCGATTTTTTCATGCCCGATCGGCGAAATTTGCTATTTTTTATCGTATATCCGTTTTCACAAGATTTACTGTATTGTAATAACTTTGCCTCTTATAGATTAAAGCTAAGTGGTTGGTAGCGTAAGTGCCGCTCGGCAAATAATCCAGGCAATTTAATGGAGAATCAATTATTTATTTGTAACAATAAAAAAGGTTCTCTGTATTAAATTTTATATACAGCATAAATCATTTTAGAACTCGTAGGATCTTAATCCACCAGCTCCAAGTCCAAAGTTCTATTTCAGTCCGCAGAATGTTCAGTTTATAAATCACGTAAAGTTTCTACAAATCAGCAACACGGCGTTCTCTAAACACCGAAGATGAGACTTGTCACCGGCACTCTCCTAGCGAGAGTTCTCTTCCTCCGTCTCACTTGGGTGACGTCACCCTCTACAGCTCCCGATCCGAGCTGATCCACTTTTCTCAGAGAACCAATCCGAGCTCCGAGCTCTGTTCTCTGCTCTTCTCACTCCGTGATCAAAATCCTCCCTGCAAAACCTTGGCTTCCTCTTTTTCTTCTCAGCCAAGACCTCCCCTAAAGGTCACGAACCAATCATCAACCTTAATGATCTTTTCTCATTAAAAGATTCGTAACATCGTCTTATCATTCGTACCTGAAAATACACGCCTATGGCGACAATATGTCTGGACTCTTTTGCTTTCATTTCTGCGTCGGCGTGCTATCAAAGGTGCGACTCGTGTGGTCCCCTATTCACGTTAGTGTCGCCCGCCTGTCTTTTCAGCTGATCGATGATGATTTAGCTATCCTTTTAAATCGCCGATCTTTTCATCTTGAGAATGAAAGCCATTTTGTGTTTTCAGTTCCATAGTGAAATCTCTTTTCAGAAAAAATGTCTTTAAAAGCCTGTGATAAATCTAAATTATCACAGTATTTTAAAATTGCTTCTTTAAATCATCTGTCAAAAGTTGTGACCCCCCCCCCCCTGGAGGTTGGGCTGGATCCGCCCTTGGTCTCTGATTCGCTACCCTGTCTTATGGCATTTCTTTGAACATTTGGAGCAGTAAGTGGATTATCAAGATTAGAATTGCAAGTGGTGGTAGGTGTATTATTTGCTTTAAAGAGAATTTTTAAGGTTTGTGACTTAGTTGTAGGTAATTTATGCGTAATAGTGTTGTGAGTGGTAACTTGCTGGCCAGAATTATTTACATTATTATTGTCATTAATTAAGTTGTCATTTTTATCGTTATTAGTTTCATTTTCATATAAAGCTGGGTAAGTAAATCTTTCTTCTATACGTGTTAACCGATCAACATGAACAGTTTGAATGTCCTTAGGATTATTTATGTGCATTATTTGGAAGTTTACTGGACTGGTTTTATATTTAACTCTGTATGGACCTTTATTAACTTCTTGAAATTTTCTAGCCACACCCTGTTTGAAAACAGGGGTATATAAAAGTACCAAGTCACCGACTAAAATCTTTTTGTCTTTAGCAGTCCTGTTTCTATAATTTTCTTGTTTTTCAGCGGCCTTCTCTAAATTTTCCCTTATAATTTTGAAAGACTGTTGTAATCTAATCTCAATATCCTTACTGTATTCTCTAGTGTCAGCATAAGAAAATTTATTTTCTTTAACCAATAAATCTACTGGAACAACTAAATCCCTACCATAAACAATATGAGCAGGAGTATCCTGAATTGTAGAATGGTACGATGTTCTGTAAGCTAACAGAGCTGAACTCAAATACTCATCCCACTGATAATCTGTCGCAGTAGCCAAATGCTTAAGGGCATTAATTATAGTAGCATTAGCACGTTCAACAACACCATCTGAACTAGGATGATAACTCGTAGTTGTGTGCATCTTAATGCTATACTTTTTGTATACCTTTGTAATAGCATCTGAAACAAATGGTTTACCCTTGTCTGACACCAGATGTTCTGGCACCCCATGTGTGGCAATAAACTTTTCTAACGACCCTGCTATGGAATTTATAAGTAAATCTTTTACCGGATAAGCTTCCACCCATCTGCTAAAATAGTCGCTCATCACTAATATGTGTCTATTACCTTCAGAAGTCAACGTTAATGGTCCTAGAGCATCAATTGCTACCATTTCAAAAGGATGTGTTGGAATTGGCATACGTTGCAATTGAGTCACCTTTCTTATATCCACGACGCTGTACACAAGAAATACAAGATTTTATATAATTTAAAACGTGACGTCTCATGTTATGCCAGAAATACCATTTGCGAATTTTATTTGTGGTTTTCATAAATCCCGGATGTGCCGACGCAGGAGAATCATGTGCAAGGTTTAAAATTTCAGGAATTAAGGACTTAGGTACTACTAGTTTATCTTTTACATTAAATTTGGATTTGAAATTCTGGTGACAGTAAAGAACTTTATTTTTGTAAAAATATGTGTTTTTCCCTATGGTTATGTTATCCTGTGTTCCTAGTAAGTCTATGATTTCTTTACATTTAGCATCCTGTTGTTGTAATTCAGTTAATGTGTCATCAGTAATATTATTTAGAGAAATTATATTTTCGACCTTAGCAACATTAATTGTTCGCGAAAGCACATCAGCTGGGATGTTGTCTTTGCCGGGAGTATGTTTTATCTCATAATCAAAGTTCTGTAAAGCCAAAGCCCACCTTGTAACTCTACCACAATCTTTTAACTCAAGTGCGCGGGACAGACTCTGTTGGTCAAAGTATAAAATAAATTTTCTTCCATATAAATATTGCCTAAAATGTCCCACACCCCACACTATAGCTAAAAATTCCCTCTCAAAAACAGAATATCTAGTTTCAGCATCCTTCAATGTTCTACTAGCAAAACCTACTGGATGTAAATCTCCTTTATCATCATATTGACTTAGAACTGCACCCAAAGCAAAACCAGATGCGTCTGTATGTAATATGAAGTCTTCATTTACATTAGGTATAGTTAAACAAGGTGAATTGATCAAACCTGCCTTTAAAGTTTCAAAAGCTTTGTTACAGTCCTCATTCCAAACAAAATTAGTTTTATCCTTAGTTAGTTTAGTTAAAGGTAGAGCAGTTTCGGCAAATTTATCCAAAAATTTACGATAGTAGTTACAAAGGCCAAGAAACTGAAGCACATGCTTTTTATTTTTAGGAATAGGGAATTGTTTTATTGCTTTTAAATTTTTGTCTTCTGGAAATATTTTGCCATCTTTGATATGAAAACCTAAATAATTAATTTGTTGTTGAGCTAATTAACACTTTGCAGGGTTAATTTTCAAATTATGTTGATTAAGCCTGGTAAAAACTAAGTCCAATTTAAGTAAATGATCTTCAAATGTTTTGGAGGCAATAATTATATCATCAATGTAAGTATTTATGTTAAATTGTTTTAATCCTGCTAAAATTATCTCTAATAATCTTTGAAATGACGAAGCAGCATTGCGGAGTCCTTTTGGCAGCCTATTACACTCGAAGTGTCCAAATTCAGTACAAAAAGCTGTTTTATGTCTATCATTGGGATCTAAGTGCATTTGCCAATATCCCGAGCATAAATCTAGACAAGAATAAAATTTTGCCCCTTCCAAGGTATCTATTAAATCAGAAATTAAAGGTAATGGATAAGGTAGAGGTAGCGTTTTAATATTTAATTTACGGTAATCACATACAAGCTTATAGGTATTATTTTTCTTTTTAACTAAAAGTACAGGAGAAGCGTATGGGGAGTCACTCATAGAAATTATACCTGCATCTAAAAGATCATCAACCTGTTTCTTCAATTCTTCTTTAAGAGCATAAGGAGTTCTATATGGTCTGCAGCGAATGGGAATATCATCAGAAAGGTAAACTCGATGTTTTATAGTACCACAACCGGTTAAATCTTTGACTGAATTCGCGAAAATATTTTTATGTTTATTTATTAATTTTAACATATCTTCCTTCTGTTGCTCACTTAAATGCGTTAAATTAAATTGTCCACCCACTAGATCAAAATCTTTATCTATTTCAGTTACTTCAGTTGAATTTATTTGTTCATTCTGTAAAGTTATCCCTTCCACTTCTTCTATACTTACTAATTTGGTTCCTTTATTAATATAAATAACATCATCAGAAAAATTAGCTAATTTAACCCAATAATTACCAGTTTCATTAAATTCATGTATAGAACTACTAACTGCCCATTTACTGCTTAATGAATATTTATTAGGGGATACTAGTACAAATTCAGATTGTTTTTGTTTACTTTTTACTGTGACTTCTACTATTAATTCAGATTTTGGAGGTAATTTATGTTTACATTTACTTTTCCCAGTATTTATATAATCTATTTCAACTAAGTTACAAAAATTTTCACTCTGATAGTTAGAAAATCCAATGTTAATTTTATCCATTTCTATTGCATTCTTTTCAAAATTAATTTTAACTTTATTCTCTGCTAAGAAATTATTCCCAAAAATTACATTATAATGTATAGAATCCAATTTATTTATTACATAAAATCTTGTTTTGACAATTTTACCTGCCATATTTAATTGAATAATAACAAAGTTTGTAATTATTGTATCATCTCCTGTTACCCCCGTAATTTTCATAAAACAATCCTGTATGTCTTCAACCAATCCATCCCCCAATAAAATTTTCAAAGTTTGAAAAGCAAATAAATTTACAGATGCCCCAGAATCTATTAATCCAATAAAATCTTTTTCACCCACCTTTAAATCAATCAACGGTAAAGAGAATTTTGTGTTTGCAGCAGAGTCTGCTCTCACGCACTTGGAGTTTGTAGTCAAATCGGATCGTGCTAAATCCATTTGCCCCTCTACCCGTTTAAATTGTGTGGTTGTGTTTCTGAAATTTTATTTTTACAAAATCTACTTATATGTCCAATTTTCCCACAAGAAAAACAGGTAATATTACTTCTCTGCCTATTAGAATTTTGCGGTTGTGTGGGTAAATATTGTTGTGAATATTGCATTGGAGGTTGATGATTTATTGGAGGTTGTGGAAATTGATAATGCTGAAAATGTGGATTATGTGGCGGTTGTGGTGGTGGTTGACTGTTAATTATCATAATGAGATTTTTTACTTGTTGTTCTAACTCATTTATTTTTTTGTCTGATTGCAGCATGTTCGCGTGTAATAGCTGCTTAATTTCTGCAAGATCAGAGTTTGACCCATTTTTCATCTCCGATAACCCTGCTGCAACATTTATTTCAGCATTATTTCGATCAAATGCTAGACATTTTCCCTCTTCCAGCGCTGCTTTCCAAATATCGGAGAAAGTTTTTGGGGCTAAACCCATAATAAATCTACGTGAAGTCGCATGCAGGCCTTTAAGTGCCTGATTAAAAAGAAGATTCTCCCGAATCTGGTCATTCTCAGGAAAACAGCTATGTGCTAACCCCGATAGTCTTGAAAGGAATCCTCTTGTGGATTCCGAATGTTTTTGTGACGCTTGTGTAAATTTTAAAATGTTATTTTGGCCATCACCAGTTCTACCAAAACGTTTAATCATTTCTGATTTAACTTCTGACCATGACTTAGCTTTCTTCACTATGGGATGGGTTTTCGCAAATGTTGCAGCCTCACCTAAAAGTTTCATTTTAGTTGCAATAATTAATTGAGTATCGGCCCAAGATGCCAATCTCCCTATTTCCTCAATGTTATTAATAAAATCTTCTACTGACCCATCCTCTTCTCTCCCTGAAAATGTGCTAATCATAGCTAAATATTCAGGGAAAGCATTAATACGGCACTCCAAAACTTGTGGAGAAATGGTGTGAACAATTTGAGGAATTCCACTGCCTCCCGTTGCCCCCAATTCATCCCCTTGCATTGGTAAACTATTGCTATTTTGTGTACTAGTATTGTTTTCAGTTGGTATCATATCATCTAACTCCAAATTACACTGAATCTCTACATCATAAGGTACATCATACTCATCTTCAGAGATGTTAAATTGTGACTTAGACATAATTGCAATTATAAACACAAAAAAAAAAAATTATATCATTAAATGTTCTCCACTATCCACCGGTTACAAACAAATCAATTAAACTTTCCTGCAGTGTAAAAAAAAATTGGTTAAGACCATAAGTTTGTCTGACCAGCAAGGCACCATAAAAATATATGTTGTGTCTTACCACAACTACCAATTACCAAAGTTAATTAAAAACTGAGATCCCATTAATAACTGACATAGCTGATCAAATCATTAAAATCTTAAGAATTAAAATAGCCCAATTACTAATTATTACCCAATAAAAAAAATTAACCCACATGAAAAGCAAATAAGGTCAATTAAATAATTAAATATTAAGTTGCGTTGTGTTAAGAAGAACAAAAGAAATCATAATGTAAAAATAACAATAACCCCCAGTTCTGATCAGACAATCTTGGTAACCCTAAATCCAACAAAAGACATGCATTGTTTAATCAGACAGGATCAATATATGCAGCAAGAACAAAGAAAGTCAAGTTAATTTCATCTAAGTAAAAAAATAAGGAATAATTCAAACACAAGGATATAAAAAAAAAATTTAACTTATTTATGATTAATATCAAATCACATTGATCGTATCTGACTAAACAATAAAAGCAAAAGAAACGAAACATCAACTTCAATTACAAGATGAAATAAATGAAATTATAATTATCATTACCAATTACAAATACTTAATTTGACAATAGCTGAAAAGTTTAAAGGAATATAAAAAAAGAAAAATTAACTCCATTGAATAATTGAAGATGATGCATCTTAATCTATGTAAAATAAATTGACTCATCAAGATCTGCAGGAAAGCATGACAAGGCTAATTAGGCATCCAAAATATTTATTGTTTGATGGAATTCATACAAAAAAAAATAATTAAATGTCCAACATATCTATTGAAAGGATGTTATTAATTATTGAAAATTCTAACAATTATTACAGCCGAATAACATTCACAATACAATTATCAAAAATTCAATAAAAATAATTAGAAAAGATAATAGAGCCACTGGATGCCTAACAATTAAATTTTAAAAGAAAAAAAAATGGCCATCTTCTAAACTTTAATCCCCCTCAAAAAAAAAGAAAAAAAATAAGTTAGTAAAAATAAAAATAAAACGTTAGTTGCTGCATGCTGTGCAACTAACGAAAAGGTTAGTAGAAAATGAAAAACTTATCAAGTGAACATCGAATATGATGGGCCCATCCTCAGGAACAAAATCATCATCAATCAAACAAAGGGAAAAATTGCAGCTTCAGCCTCAGAGCAACCTCACTTGTCAACGTCAGGAACCAGAATCCATCTCCTCTTCCAAAATCCCGCGCAGTCCACCTTACACCATCCTCCACTGCTGCATCCGCATCATTAAATTAGTGCGGAATAAAAATGACTTTATAAGAAAAACTTTGCTCTAATTTATTAAGTGAAACTGATTAGGTGTAATGCATCATTAATATTTTCTTTGTTTTTAAAGCTGCTTTGTAAAAAATGAAGTAATTATCTTTTTATTTCGAATGAAATTCGTTACACATGTTGTATTCCTCCGCGGGATATGACGCACCTCACCGTAGCGTCATCACGTGACTCTCAATCTTTAGGCGGGAACCTTCTGATGATATCTATGTTTCCAGGTTCGAAGTATTTTAAAAGGAAAATACCAGAAAAAGTAAGGCAAAGTATAAAAGAGTTAATTATGTTAGTTAATGCAAAAATAACTAATAAAACATTTAAAACTATAAAAAAATCAAAATAACTAATAAACATTTAAAACTAAAAAAAAAAAAAAAAAAAAAAAAAAAAAATGCATCCAGTCATTTAACTCAAAAATTTAATATTCAGTGGCTCAAAATTTACTCTATTTTTTCATTATTGTATAATTTTCTTATTAAAAAAATGACTATGCTTACAATATCAATTTTACAATAGGTTAAGTTTTTATGAACAATGTGACGGTTTACAGACCGAAGGCGCGCAAATTCAACCTGCAAAGCACCAATTATGCAACCAACCAACCCAAGTAATGCAAACATCGCACACACAGTATTTTTTTATATTGATTTTAACCCAGTGGACAGTAGGAGAACCATTAAAAATTCTGTGCCAAAAATTAATCAAAATATTGAAAATATAATTCATGTTTAATTACAAAATATAAATGACCGCTAACCCTAAAATGCCGTGGCGAAAAGTAAACAAACAAGACGCGAGAAAAGGTAAACAAACCGGACCGAAGTCGCGATTTGTAAACAAACCGGCATGAAACATAGCTTCTACAAAATTTTAACCCCCAAAAGTAAGAACTGTTAAAATTATGATTTAGAAATAATTTAAGTAAGGTTAATTAGTTTATTTGTGTTATTACGACATAACACAATACCCCCGAATCCGCCTAAAAATTTTTGGCACAAAAATTTTTGTCACAAAGGAATTGCATTAAAAATTGGGAAAACATTGGCAATCGAGCAACTAAAAAAAAACATTCAAAATACAAAAATTTGTCCTAAATAAAGCCTAGGACTGGCTAAAAACCAATAAGTAATTTGAGGCAATGCCTCAACACACTATAGTAAAATGCCATAGCTTAGCATGCATGTATGACACTTCAATATTGTACAATAAAAAAAAACCCTTCCCCTAAAATTAATACAAAACAACCCCAAACAATTAACATGAAACAAAAATATGGACAGATCACTGGACATCACGGGACAAAACATGTTAGAAGAGTCAGGCAACCTTGTAAGCAAATCCTTCCGCTCATTCTCCAACAGAGTAGCCTGCCAATGAAGTAGCTGCCAACCATATAGGAAAATCTCTACTTGACATAACATTAAAGGACTAAGTTCGTACTGAATCATTACATCTTACATGTGCAATTACAACCCATGTTGTAACTATTAACCATTAATGTAAATAATACTTAAAAATAATACAAATTTTTCCTCAACCAAAATAATAAAAGGAGAGAGAAAAAAATACTTTGCAACACATTCATTTCATTAAACACTTTGTTCACATTATAACAAACATTTGTATAACTAGCTACACAAATAATTGAATATAAAATGAAATGATTAACAATTAACACTTAACAAAAATATTTACAACAAAACATAAAATTAACATTTATAAGAACATTTAGGTAAATCCCTGAGATTATACTGATGTTTTCGAGCAATAGATTCTGTTTTTGTAGAACCCGCCCTAATATTGGTCGAAGACCTAGAAACATCAACATTTTGGTCACAGTCGGTATTTGTCTCTGACAGTGGCGGATCCAAGGGGGGGGGGGTCATGGGGGTCATGACCCCCCCTGGAGCTCTTCAAAGAGGGATGTACAGTGAAAGTAAAAAGTGCTAAAACAGGAACGCAACATTTTTTGGGTGTGACCGACGAAATTTGAAAATTTTCCACGAACGGTCTGCGAAATTTGCGATTTTTCTTCACTTGATTAGCAAAATTCACGATTTTTTCGCACTCGATCGGTGAAATTCGCGATTTTTGCGAAGCCGATCCACGAAATTCACAATTTTTCCATGCCTA
Source organism: Maratus speculifer (assembly GCA_964019185.1). NCBI lineage: Eukaryota > Metazoa > Arthropoda > Arachnida > Araneae > Salticidae > Maratus > Maratus speculifer. Next base: position 216,514,071 of record OZ025293.1, on the reverse strand, counting down.
ATCGACGAAATTCATGATTTTTTTGGTGTGATCGACGAAATTTGAAAATTTTCCACGAATGGTCTGCGAAATTTGCGATTTTTCTTCACTTGATTAGCAAAATTCACGATTTTTTCGCACTTGATCGGTGAAATTCGCGATTTTTGCGAAGCCGATCCACGAAATTCGCAATTTTTCCATGCCTAATCGACGAAATTCACGATTTTTTGGGTGTGATCGACGAAATTTGAAAATTTTCCACGAATGGTCTGCGAAATTTGCGATTTTTCTTCACTTAATTGACAAAATTCACGATTTTTCCGTGCCCAATCCACGAAACTAGCACATTTTTTCCGTTCTTGTTCGATGAAATTTCTTCAACCGCTCAAAGATTTTTTTAATTTTTCCGCGCACCACCGACAAAATTAGCGATTTTTTCGTCCCGAATCGACAAAGTTCGCGAGTTTTTTGTACTCGATCACCCGAATCCGTGCTTTTTACGAAGCCGATTGACCATATTCGCGATAATTTCTTTCCCGATCGATGGAATTGTCAATATTTGTTCGCCATATCAATGTAATTCTCGATTTTTTTCATTCCCGATCGACTGTATTTGCGCTTTTTACGAAACTGATCGACCATATTTGCAACATTTTCGTTCCCGATCGACAAAATTCGCAATTTTTCCGTGCCCTACCAAAAGCGAATTTGTTGTTCCTGATTGAATAAATTCGGGCTTTTTACGGAAGCCATCGACCATATTCGGGATTTTTCCGTGCCCAATCGACGAGATTCGCGCCTTTATCCGTTCTTGGTCCCTGAAATACCGCACCGAACAATAAAATTCGCGATTCTTAACTGACTGATGAAATCTGCATTTTTTCCCCGCCGTAAATTGATGAAATCTGTAATTTCTCGCGATAAACTGATAAAACTCGCTATTGTTCTGCAGCCGCTCAAAAAATTTTTCGATTTTTCCGCGCATCATCGACAAAATCTTCGATTTTTCCTTGCCCTATCAACGAAATTAGCGATTTTTTTTGTACCGATTCGACAAAATTCGCGAGTTTTTCGTACCCAATCGCCCGTATCGCTCTTTTTACGAAAAGAATCGACTACATTCGAGATAATTTCTTTCCCGATTCACGAATTCGGCAACTTTTGCGTTCCATATCAACTCGAAATTCGCGATTTTTTATTCCCAATCAACAAAATTTGCGATTTTCCCCTTCCCGATCGAATAAATTCGCGTTTTTTACGAAGCCGATTGACAAAATTGGGATTTTTTCGTGCCTTATTAAAGAAATTTGCGATTTTTTTCGTTCCAGATTGACAAAATTCGCGATTTTTCTGAGACATACAGACAAAATTCGAGATTTTTCGAAGGCCGATAGTGTTTGCTATTTTCAGTAACTTTTTAGGCGCAGCATGTCCCCTACGGGATTTTGTGCCATAAAACCCCATACAACCAACCAACCAATCGAAGGCCGATAGACAAAACACGCGATTTTCCAACGTACAGTTGACGATATTCGATTTTTTTCGCGCTGTAAACAGACAAAACAGGCGACTTTTCTGCAACCTATGAACAAAATTTGCAATTTTTTCAAATATTATAAAAAAATTTAGACTTTTTTCCTTGCCCGATAAACGAAATCTGAGATTTTTCGCGTCCGATTGACAAAATTCGTGATTTTTCCGTGCATAATCGACAAAATTCGCGATTTTTTCATGCCCGATCGGCGAAATTTGCTATTTTTTATCGTATATCCGTTTTCACAAGATTTACTGTATTGTAATAACTTTGCCTCTTATAGATTAAAGCTAAGTGGTTGGTAGCGTAAGTGCCGCTCGGCAAATAATCCAGGCAATTTAATGGAGAATCAATTATTTATTTGTAACAATAAAAAAGGTTCTCTGTATTAAATTTTATATACAGCATAAATCATTTTAGAACTCGTAGGATCTTAATCCACCAGCTCCAAGTCCAAAGTTCTATTTCAGTCCGCAGAATGTTCAGTTTATAAATCACGTAAAGTTTCTACAAATCAGCAACACGGCGTTCTCTAAACACCGAAGATGAGACTTGTCACCGGCACTCTCCTAGCGAGAGTTCTCTTCCTCCGTCTCACTTGGGTGACGTCACCCTCTACAGCTCCCGATCCGAGCTGATCCACTTTTCTCAGAGAACCAATCCGAGCTCCGAGCTCTGTTCTCTGCTCTTCTCACTCCGTGATCAAAATCCTCCCTGCAAAACCTTGGCTTCCTCTTTTTCTTCTCAGCCAAGACCTCCCCTAAAGGTCACGAACCAATCATCAACCTTAATGATCTTTTCTCATTAAAAGATTCGTAACATCGTCTTATCATTCGTACCTGAAAATACACGCCTATGGCGACAATATGTCTGGACTCTTTTGCTTTCATTTCTGCGTCGGCGTGCTATCAAAGGTGCGACTCGTGTGGTCCCCTATTCACGTTAGTGTCGCCCGCCTGTCTTTTCAGATGATCGATGATGATTTAGCGATCCTTTTAAATCGCCGATCTTTTCATCTTGAGAATGAAAGCCATTTTGTGTTTTCAGTTCCATAGTGAAATCTCTTTTCAGAAAAAATGTCTTTAAAAGCCTGTGATAAATCTAAATTATCACAGTATTTTAAAATTGCTTCTTTAAATCATCTGTCAAAAGTTGTGACCCCCCCCTGGAGGTTGGGCTGGATCCGCCCTTGGTCTCTGATTCGCTACCCTGTCTTATGGCATTTCTTTGAACATTTGGAGCAGTAAGTGGATTATCAAGATTAGAATTGCAAGTGGTGGTAGGTGTATTATTTGCTTTAAAGAGAATTTTTAAGGTTTGTGACTTAGTTGTAGGTAATTTATGCGTAATAGTGTTGTGAGTGGTAACTTGCTGGCCAGAATTATTTACATTATTATTGTCATTAATTAAGTTGTCATTTTTATCGTTATTAGTTTCATTTTCATATAAAGCTGGGTAAGTAAATCTTTCTTCTATACGTGTTAACCGATCAACATGAACAGTTTGAATGTCCTTAGGATTATTTATGTGCATTATTTGGAAGTTTACTGGACTGGTTTTATATTTAACTCTGTATGGACCTTTATTAACTTCTTGAAATTTTCTAGCCACACCCTGTTTGAAAACAGGGGTATATAAAAGTACCAAGTCACCGACTAAAATCTTTTTGTCTTTAGCAGTCCTGTTTCTATAATTTTCTTGTTTATCAGCGGCCTTCTCTAAATTTTCCCTTATAATTTTGAAAGACTGTTGTAATCTAATCTCAATATCCTTACTGTATTCTCTAGTGTCAGCATAAGAAAATTTATTTTCTTTAACCAATAAATCTACTGGAACAACTAAATCCCTACCATAAACAATATGAGCAGGAGTATCCTGAATTGTAGAATGGTACGATGTTCTGTAAGCTAACAGAGCTGAACTCAAATACTCATCCCACTGATAATCTGTCGCAGTAGCCAAATGCTTAAGGGCATTAATTATAGTAGCATTAGCACGTTCAACAACACCATCTGAACTAGGATGATAACTCGTAGTTGTGTGCATCTTAATGCTATACTTTTTGTATACCTTTGTAATAGCATCTGAAACAAATGGTTTACCCTTGTCTGACACCAGATGTTCTGGCACCCCATGTGTGGCAATAAACTTTTCTAACGACCCTGCTATGGAATTTATAAGTAAATCTTTTACCGGATAAGCTTCCACCCATCTGCTAAAATAGTCGCTCATCACTAATATGTGTCTATTACCTTCAGAAGTCAACGTTAATGGTCCTACAGCATCAATTGCTACCATTTCAAAAGGATGTGTTGGAATTGGCATACGTTGCAATTGAGCTTTGTCACCTTTCTTATATCCACGACGCTGTACACAAGAAATACAAGATTTTATATAATTTAAAACGTGACGTCTCATGTTATGCCAGAAATACCATTTGCGAATTTTATTTGTGGTTTTCATAAATCCCGGATGTGCCGACGCAGGAGAATCATGTGCAAGGTTTAAAATTTCAGGAATTAAGGACTTAGGTACTACTAGTTTATCTTTTACATTAAATTTGGATTTGAAATTCTGGTGACAGTAAAGAACTTTATTTTTGTAAAAATATGTGTTTTTCCCTATGGTTATGTTATCCTGTGTTCCTAGTAAGTCTATGATTTCTTTACATTTAGCATCCTGTTGTTGTAATTCAGTTAATGTGTCATCAGTAATATTATTTAGAGAAATTATATTTTCGACCTTAGCAACATTAATTGTTCGCGAAAGCACATCAGCTGGGATGTTGTCTTTGCCGGGAGTATGTTTTATCTCATAATCAAAGTTCTGTAAAGCCAAAGCCCACCTTGTAACTCTACCACAATCTTTTAACTCAAGTGCGCGGGACAGACTCTGTTGGTCAAAGTATAAAATAAATTTTCTTCCATATAAATATTGCCTAAAATGTCCCACACCCCACACTATAGCTAAAAATTCCCTCTCAAAAACAGAATATCTAGTTTCAGCATCCTTCAATGTTCTACTAGCAAAACCTACTGGATGTAAATCTCCTTTATCATCATATTGACTTAGAACTGCACCCAAAGCAAAACCAGATGCGTCTGTATGTAATATGAAGTCTTCATTTACATTAGGTATAGTTAAACAAGGTGAATTGATCAAACCTGCCTTTAAAGTTTCAAAAGCTTTGTTACAGTCCTCATTCCAAACAAAATTAGTTTTATCCTTAGTTAGTTTAGTTAAAGGTAGAGCAGTTTCGGCAAATTTATCCAAAAATTTACGATAGTAGTTACAAAGGCCAAGAAACTGAAGCACATGCTTTTTATTTTTAGGAATAGGGAATTGTTTTATTGCTTTTAAATTTTTGTCTTCTGGAAATATTTTGCCATCTTTGATATGAAAACCTAAATAATTAATTTGTTGTTGAGCTAATTAACACTTTGCAGGGTTAATTTTCAAATTATGTTGATTAAGCCTGGTAAAAACTAAGTCCAATTTAAGTAAATGATCTTCAAATGTTTTGGAGGCAATAATTATATCATCAATGTAAGTATTTATGTTAAATTGTTTTAATCCTGCTAAAATTATCTCTAATAATCTTTGAAATGACGAAGCAGCATTGCGGAGTCCTTTTGGCAGCCTATTACACTCGAAGTGTCCAAATTCAGTACAAAAAGCTGTTTTATGTCTATCATTGGGATCTAAGTGCATTTGCCAATATCCCGAGCATAAATCTAGACAAGAATAAAATTTTGCCCCTTCCAAGGTATCTATTAAATCAGAAATTAAAGGTAATGGATAAGGTAGAGGTAGCGTTTTAATATTTAATTTACGGTAATCACATACAAGCTTATAGGTATTATTTTTCTTTTTAACTAAAAGTACAGGAGAAGCGTATGGGGAGTCACTCATAGAAATTATACCTGCATCTAAAAGATCATCAACCTGTTTTTTCAATTCTTCTTTAAGAGCATAAGGAGTTCTATATGGTCTGCAGCGAATGGGAATATCATCAGAAAGGTAAACTCGATGTTTTATAGTACCACAACCGGTTAAATCTTTGACTGAATTCGCGAAGATATTTTTATGTTTATTTATTAATTTTAACATATCTTCCTTCTGTTGCTCACTTAAATGCGTTAAATTAAATTGTCCACCCACTAGATCAAAATCTTTATCTATTTCAGTTACTTCAGTTGAATTTATTTGTTCATTCTGTAAAGTTATCCCTTCCACTTCTTCTATACTTACTAATTTGGTTCCTTTATTAATATAAATAACATCATCAGAAAAATTAGCTAATTTAACCCAATAATTACCAGTTTCATTAAATTCATGTATAGAACTACTAACTGCCCATTTACTGCTTAATGAATATTTATTAGGGGATACTAGTACAAATTCAGATTGTTTTTGTTTACTTTTTACTGTGACTTCTACTATTAATTCAGATTTTGGAGGTAATTTATGTTTACATTTACTTTTCCCAGTATTTATATAATCTATTTCAACTAAGTTACAAAAATTTTCACTCTGATAGTTAGAAAATCCAATGTTAATTTTATCCATTTCTATTGCATTCTTTTCAAAATTAATTTTAACTTTATTCTCTGCTAAGAAATTATTCCCAAAAATTACATTATAATGTATAGAATCCAATTTATTTATTACATAAAATCTTGTTTTGACAATTTTACCTGCCATATTTAATTGAATAATAACAAAGTTTGTAATTATTGTATCATCTCCTGTTACCCCCGTAATTTTCATAAAACAATCCTGTATGTCTTCAACCAATCCATCCCCCAATAAAATTTTCAAAGTTTGAAAAGCAAATAAATTTACAGATGCCCCAGAATCTATTAATCCAATAAAATCTTTTTCACCCACCTTTAAATCAATCAACGGTAAAGAGAATTTTGTGTTTGCAGCAGAGTCTGCTCTCACGCACTTGGAGTTTGTAGTCAAATCGGATCGTGCTAAATCCATTTGCCCCTCTACCCGTTTAAATTGTGTGGTTGTGTTTCTGAAATTTTATTTTTACAAAATCTACTTATATGTCCAATTTTCCCACAAGAAAAACAGGTAATATTACTTCTCTGCCTATTAGAATTTTGCGGTTGTGTGGGTAAATATTGTTGTGAATATTGCATTGGAGGTTGATGATTTATTGGAGGTTGTGGAAATTGATAATGCTGAAAATGTGGATTATGTGGCGGTTGTGGTGGTGGTTGACTGTTAATTATCATAATGAGATTTTTTACTTGTTGTTCTAACTCATTTATTTTTTTGTCTGATTGCAGCATGTTCGCGTGTAATAGCTGCTTAATTTCTGCAAGATCAGAGTTTGACCCATTTTTCATCTCCGATAACCCTGCTGCAACATTTATTTCAGCATTATTTCGATCAAATGCTAGACATTTTCCCTCTTCCAGCGCTGCTTTCCAAATATCGGAGAAAGTTTTTGGGGCTAAACCCATAATAAATCTACGTGAAGTCGCATGCAGGCCTTTAAGTGCCTGATTAAAAAGAAGATTCTCCCGAATCTGGTCATTCTCAGGAAAACAGCTATGTGCTAACCCCGATAGTCTTGAAAGGAATCCTCTTGTGGATTCCGAATGTTTTTGTGACGCTTGTGTAAATTTTAAAATGTTATTTTGGCCATCACCAGTTCTACCAAAACGTTTAATCATTTCTGATTTAACTTCTGACCATGACTTAGCTTTCTTCACTATGGGATGGGTTTTCGCAAATGTTGCAGCCTCACCTAAAAGTTTCATTTTAGTTGCAATAATTAATTGAGTATCGGCCCAAGATGCCAATCTCCCTATTTCCTCAATGTTATTAATAAAATCTTCTACTGACCCATCCTCTTCTCTCCCTGAAAATGTGCTAATCATAGCTAAATATTCAGGGAAAGCATTAATACGGCACTCCAAAACTTGTGGAGAAATGGTGTGAACAATTTGAGGAATTCCACTGCCTCCCGTTGCCCCCAATTCATCCCCTTGCATTGGTAAACTATTGCTATTTTGTGTACTAGTATTGTTTTCAGTTGGTATCATATCATCTAACTCCAAATTACACTGAATCTCTACATCATAAGGTACATCATACTCATCTTCAGAGATGTTAAATTGTGACTTAGACATAATTGCAATTATAAACACAAAAAAAAAAAAAAAAATTATATCATTAAATGTTCTCCACTATACACCGGTTACAAACAAATCAATTAAACTTTCCTGCAGTGTAAAAAAAAATTGGTTAAGACCATAAGTTTGTCTGACCAGCAAGGCACCATAAAAATATATGTTGTGTCTTACCACAACTACCAATTACCAAAGTTAATTAAAAACTGAGATCCCATTAATAACTGACATAGCTGATCAAATCATTAAAATCTTAAGAATTAAAATAGCCCAATTACTAATTATTACCCAATAAAAAAAATTAACCCACATGAAAAGCAAATAAGGTCAATTAAATAATTAAATATTAAGTTGCGTTGTGTTAAGAAGAACAAAAGAAATCATAATGTAAAAATAACAATAACCCCCAGTTCTGATCAGACAATCTTGGTAACCCTAAATCCAACAAAAGACATGCATTGTTTAATCAGACAGGATCAATATATGCAGCAAGAACAAAGAAAGTCAAGTTAATTTCATCTAAGTAAAAAAATAAGGAATAATTCAAACACAAGGATATCAAAAAAAAATTTAACTTATTTATGATTAATATCAAATCACATTGATCGTATCTGACTAAACAATAAAAGCAAAAGAAACGAAACATCAACTTCAATTACAAGATGAAATAAATGAAATTATAATTATCATTACCAATTACAAATACTTAATTTGACAATAGCTGAAAAGTTTAAAGGAATATAAAAAAAGAAAAATTAACTCCATTGAATAATTGAAGATGATGCATCTTAATCTATGTAAAATAAATTGACTCATCAAGATCTGCAGGAAAGCATGACAAGGCTAATTAGGCATCCAAAATATTTATTGTTTGATGGAATTCATACAAAAAAAAATAATTAAATGTCCAACATATCTATTGAAAGGATGTTATTAATTATTGAAAATTCTAACAATTATTACAGCCGAATAACATTCACAATACAATTATCAAAAATTCAATAAAAATAATTAGAAAAGATAATAGAGCCACTGGATGCCTAACAATTAAATTTTAAAAGAAAAAAAAATGGCCATCTTCTAAACTTTAATCCCCCTCAAAAAAAAAGAAAAAAAATAAGTTAGTAAAAATAAAAATAAAACGTTAGTTGCTGCATGCTGTGCAACTAACGAAAAGGTTAGTAGAAAATGAAAAACTTATCAAGTGAACATCGAATATGATGGGCCCATCCTCAGGAACAAAATCATCATCAATCAAACAAAGGGAAAAATTGCAGCTTCAGCCTCAGAGCAACCTCACTTGTCAACGTCAGGAACCAGAATCCATCTCCTCTTCCAAAATCCCGCGCAGTCCACCTTACACCATCCTCCACTGCTGCATCCGCATCATTAAATTAGTGCGGAATAAAAATGACTTTATAAGAAAAACTTTGCTATAATTTATTAAGTAAAACTGATTAGGTGTAATGCATCATTAATATTTTCTTTGTTTTTAAAGCTGCTTTGTAAAAAATGAAGTAATTATCTTTTTATTTCGAATGAAATTCGTTACACATGTTGTATTCCTCCGCGGGATATGACGCACCTCACCGTAGCGTCATCACGTGACTCTCAATCTTTAGGCGGGAACCTTCTGATGATATCTATGTTTCCAGGTTCGAAGTATTTTAAAAGGAAAATACCAGAAAAAGTAAGGCAAAGTATAAAAGAGTTAATTGTGTTAGTTAATGCAAAAATAACTAATAAAACATTTAAACCTAAAAAAAAATCAAAATAACTAATAAACATTTAAAACTAAAAAAAAAAATATGCATCCAGTCACTCAACTCAAAATTTTAATATTCAGTGGCTCAAAATTTACTCTATTTTTTCATTATTGTATAATTTTCTTATTAAAAAAATGACTATGCTTACAATATCAATTTTACAATAGGTTAAGTTTTTATGAACAATGTGACGGTTTACAGACCGAAGGCGCGCAAATTCAACCTGCAAAGCACCAATTATGCAACCAACCAACCCAAGTTATGCAAACATCGCACACACAGTATTTTTTTATATTGATTTTAACCCAGTGGACAGTAGGAGAACCATTAAAAATTCTGTGCCAAAAATTAATCAAAATATTGAAAATATAATTCATGTTTAATTACAAAATATAAATGACCGCTAACCCTAAAATGCCGTGGCGAAAAGTAAACAAACAAGACGCGAGAAAAGGTAAACAAACCGGACCGAAGTCGTGATTTGTAAACAAACCGGCATGAAACATAGCTTCTACAAAATTTTAACCCCCAAAAGTAAGAACTGTTAAAATTATGATTTAGAAATAATTTAAGTAAGGTTAATTAGTTTATTTGTGTTACTACGACATAACACTGGCGGTCAATATAAAAACAAACTCAATTTTTTAAACCTCTGTTTGCATAAATCGGACTTCGGGATCAAAGCAGAATGGCATTTTTTTGCTACATCACACAGCAAAAGTGCATGCGATGGTGTTGGCGGGACTATTAAAAAACTTGCAGCAAAAGCCAGTCTCCAAATGACAAATAATAATCAAATAATGTCTCCACGGCATTTGTATGATTGGACAAATGAAAACATTAAATCAATTCATTTTCAGTATAGTACAATTGCTAAACATAAAGCGGAAGAAGAAACATTAAAACACAGAGTAACTGCAGCAAGTCCATTTCCAGGAACGCAAAAACTACACTCTTTTGTTCCACTTGATAGGAATTTCGTGCAAGTAAAAACATTTTCGTTTTTTAATAGCTCAAGAACAGAAAGCAGAACAACTTCTGAGGGTGAACTTGAATTCTCAGAAATGGTTGGATTCCTGATTTGCAAATATGATGAACATTGGTGGTTAGGGTGTGTTATAGACTCTGATGATGAAAATCAAACCATCAAGATGAAGTTTTTACACCCGCATGGGCCATCACCATCCTTCCACTATCCTGATGTTGATGATATTTTGAATGTAAGCAGCAAACATATTATATCGAAAGTTGATCCTACAGTAAATCCAACAGGTAGAGTTTACAGCCTTTCAAAAGAAGAAGTGGACAATGCAAATCAAAAGCTGTTAAGAATCAGAAATTAATTAAGTATTTTTCTAGGCCAAAGCCCTGATCTTTGTTAATCCTTCACTGCATGGTGTGCCACATCTGGCACAAACACTATAGTTCTCATTATATGCCATGAATTTGGCCAATAAGATCACTGTAACTGATCAAGAACAGTCGAAAGAACGGAATAACCCTTATTTTTCCATGTCAAATGGCTGCATTTGACAAAATAACAATAATATTTTTTGTTATTGAGGGAAAAAAATCAACCTATTAAGCATTTTACTTTTATTATTTTTTCTTTTATTACTATTTTACTTTTATTATTTTTACTGAATACTTAATAATATAAATATTACGAAAGTTGCAGGATGTTAAGCTGATAAAATTTAAGGCCATTTAATTGCAAAATATTGTAATAGAATATTTAAAAACCCTAACTGTGTTTACAGGGTACACTCCATAAAATATCAAATTTTACCTAAAAATTTTTTAATTAATTTTTCTTACTATTTTTCCCATTTATTAAATCAATATATAGATTTCAAATCTTAAAAAATCTCACATTTAAAATTTTACATTTCAATTGCTTAATTTTTTTCTTATAAAAGTAGAAAAAAAATCATGCAGTGAAGGGTTAAATGTATTAAACAGTAATATGAATTAAAACAATAACTTGTTTATTTCCTTTTGTACAATGCTATATTATGTATATATGCTTCAATTCATAATATATATTTTAAACTGTAGAAATTAAAAACACATAATGACGATAAATATTTATTTTTTGGTGTACATCAAGATATTTATTTCGATATTATTTTAAATGAAAGGTATTAAAATAACATTTGCCTATAACTTTTTTAAAAACACTCCTGTTGCTGAAAGATAGAGAAACAGTGATTTTTGTAGTTTGTCTGGATAACTTCAATCAAATAGCAAGGATTAGAATGACCACAACACAAGACTACAAATGACAGTTACCTATAGTGTAAGTTACTTCTGATTTAATTTTTATGTAATCCCATTGCCATCCCAATATGAAATTTTTACAGAATGTCTGTTACATTAGGAAGTAAAAAATATATTTTTTTCAGATTTTTCAAAAATGGACTTTTTAAAATTTTCAGGGTCAAAGACAATTTTTGATGACCTTGAAATCTTAAGTTTAATAAATCCTGTCAAGTGATATGTCATATGAAAGCCCACATAAAGACTTTCAAAACAACACCAAGATAAACTCCTTATCTATCATAGGAGTTGAGAAAATTGTATTTTTGTAACTACCAGAATGTCATTTTTTACGTGTTTTCCACTTTTTCATGAAGCCCTCCCCTCCCAAAAAAGGCTGCAAAAAATCTACAAAAAATATTTTATTGCATCTTTTCATGAGTAGAACCAAACCTGCAAATTTCATTAAAATTGCTTGATGTCAATCTCAAAAGTATATTTTTCTTCGTTGATTTGACATGGAATGACCCAAATGCATATCAATTTTTTTATGATTTTAAAGGAAATAACAACTTTAAAATTCATTTGAAATTATTTTTTTCCATTGATTGTAATGCAACGGAAAACTTTTGTCTTCATTTGAAATAGGGTTCGTTCTGGGGTAATCGTCAATAACTTCTAAAAAATTTCAGGGCAATCTCAGAATATTTATAAGAGTTAGAACGCAGACAGACGGACAGACCAACCGAAGTCATAAACACTTTTTAACTTTGTTCGAAAGTTTAAAAGTAGGGATAAAAAAAAAAATATCAGCTTTGTCAATTCACAAGGTATCAAAACCTGCATAAATTTATTGTGAATCTTCTTAGTACTATTTACAACTTTTGTATTGACATATGTGTTTTATAGAACCACCTTTTACATAAAAAAAAACATAAATATAATAATAAAATAAGGGGTTTGACAATACTTAGAGGTGTTGTATATACAGTTGCATCATTCAACGTGCACGCACCGTAATTAAAAGCACGTCAGAATTTAAAATACAGCGTGTAGTTCATTTAATGAAACAGTCGCCACACGTTTTGAATTTATTGCATAAATATTATTATTATTATCTATAACTTTTGTGGTAACAAGTTTCTGATACGATGAATTCTACTAGTACATGATATAAAAAATGTTCACAAGGGATGAAAAAAATTGGGTTTGAAGAAAAAAATACCGTATTAACACGATTCTGATAAAATCAACTCTTACAGAAAAATAAAATTAAGGTATCCGACCACGTTCAGAGCAATTTTTTCCATAAAAGCGATGAAATTACTTTTTAAACTTGTTTTTACTAAGATTATGACTAGAAAATGCGAAAAAAAAGTAAAAAATATTTTATTCATTGATAAAATTTTGATAAATGGAGGAATTTATCGCAAAATTTAATGTTATTTGACCCAAAACGCAAAACGCTCTAAAGGAAATTCTACTGTGTATCATAATTTCCTATTTACACTTCATATTTATGACATTGGCGAAGGGAATGAACAAAAATCTAGGAGATGCTTTAAGTATTTCAAAACTTATAGAGTATCGTACCTGTTTACATGTTAATTTTCATAAAATTCATCGATCTCATTCCACAGAAACATCCATAAAACAAAAAATATTTATTCTAAATTTAAATCTTTAGTTCATTCCCTTCACAATAGTGTAAATAACATATATTTCAAATTTCATCGTGATATTTCTATAACTTTTTGAGAAATCGTGTTTTGCGTTTGGAATTTTCACTGAAAATTACATTTTCCAAGCAATTAAAGTGTCAATTTATGATTTTCAAGAATTTACAGTAATGCGCATCTATAATAAACAAATTAGCCTCGAACCCCCCAAAAAATATTGTCCATGAAGCATATAATTTACATTTCTTATAATTATTAAAAAAAACTACCAAAACCTCGAAATTTTTCCAAATACACGGCCTTTTAAACGGCACTTCCGGTTTGAGTGACAGCTGTTGAGTAGTTTAATAATCGCTATTACTCCGGATCTATTTATCGTACAATAAAAATAAACACAGTTTTGGAAAGGTAAAAAGTTGGTTTTTATAAAAATAAAATAAAAAAGTTTTGACAATTTTGGTCGAAAATTGCATTTTCAACGTGGTCGGATACCTTAAAGATTCGTCAAAAGCCGCCAAATAATATTGTTATGCTTTGTTTATCTCTAATCTTGATTTAATTTTAGTTGGTGTAATTAGAACTTCGAAATCCGTCTGTGCTTGCAGTCAGAGTCGACTGGGATTTCTTTTCTAATATCCAAACTGTTTGAAAATGTTATCAGTTATAAACACATATCAGAGTTTTGAAGCATGTATAAAAAAAAATCATGAAAGTGTATTAATTTTTAGTTGGGATCTTGCCTGCTTAGTAAATAAATGACGTAACTATCAACGTAATTTCTTCTTTATATTAAATATTAAGTCATGTAAAATTCTATAAATACTGTAAAATCTGTAAATAGAGCCTGTCTATCACACAATTTTGTATTACATGAGAGCCCTTTTAAGGTCCCGTTGAAAGAAATACCATACAATAAATACTGAATTCAGGGGGTAATATGGGAGGAGAGTTCTCCCCTAAATATTAAAATGTCACTCCCGGAAGCTTTGTAATTTTGTGCTTATTAAAGTTGTGTAAATGCAATTCCCACCCTAAATGTTCAATACTGTACCACTCCTGGAGCATCATTAATCTTTTCCGGAAAAAAATGCCTAAATTAAACACTGCAGTTATACCTCATACAATGAAAACGTGTCTAAAACGGAATATTTTATACCTTTTGCGATTTTATTTTTACAGATTTAACTGTGAGTTTCTTGGAATAATGAATTATTCGTTTATTTTTATTGAAACATAAAAATGCATGTGTGCAGAATTTTCAGCGGACGACAGGAGAGGGGGGAGGGGAGGTCCACAAGACTACAGGCTGGTGACGCAGATGTAGCAATCCTCAACAACATCTAACATTACTCCTGGGTGTTTTACTACCAGACTAGCATACTTCCAGGGATGCGAAAGCGAATCCCTGGACACACAAATCGAATCCCTGAATCACATAGGAATGTAACGTTGAAAATGTCTTTTTTGCGAATTATGGCTAAAGGAAGAAGAGGAAAAAAAGAAACAAGCAGAGAAACAGCAACACGTTAATATGACATAAAACAGTTTATTTAAAGGTTTTACTAGAAAAGATGTTCGAAATTACGACCAGAAGTAATTCGACATGCTTGATAGCGATAGCGGGGTTGCATGTAATTCCTCACGCTTTGAAAGATTCCTGGAGTTTTTGATAGATTTCCGGAAGCTACAGAAATACGAGTTGCTAAGTCTTTAATTGATGGTACGGGATTCTCATACACCCAACTTTTCATGTTACCCCAGCAGAAGAAGCTCATACTTGATAGGTCCGGTGATTTGGCGGGCCAATAAACCGGGAAACCACGACCTATCCACCGCTGTCCATATGTTATGTTGAGGTATCGGTGAACATCATTGGTAAAATGTGGAAGAGCCCGATCGTGCTGGAACCACATAGAGCTGCGCAACGAGAGAGAAACTTTCACGCGCATTACCGTTCAGGGCCATCTACCGCGAGAAAATCGCAGCGCCATCTACTGTCGCTGTCAAGTTTGCCGGACTTTTTTGGTCGTAATTTCGAACACTTTTTGCAGTAAAACCTTTAAATAAATTTTGTTCTGTCACTTTGTGACATGTTGCTGTTTCTCTGCTTGTTTCTGTTGTTTTTCTCTGCTTTTTTTAAACGTAACATGCAAAAAAGCAATTTTCAACGTTACATTCCTGTGTGATTGCGAGTCATCTTTGCATCCCTTACACTTCCTGGAAGTATGGTGGTCTGGCAGTAAAACATCCAGGAGTAATACCATTGAAATGCCGGACATGTGTCGGAAGCGCCCTCTATGAAAAAATGAGGGGACCACAGCTGTACGTCATTTTGAATAAAATAATTACCAAGGGAATGACCTACACGCAAACCGCAACAAAATCGATTAGTTTGTCCAATGTTTATGAGCGTTTAAATTCTTTCCTCGGTTCACAGTTAAATTTTCGCTAGTTAACAGATCCCCATGTTTCCGATTCTGGGCTTAAAATTTAAGTTAAAGTCTAAACTTTAGAATAATTTAAACCCCATGCACAAACGAACGGCAAAAAGTATTCGTTCGTTACTCTAAAGTCTAAAGCGCCCTCTATTGCCAAATTTCGATCTTAGCCTTTAAAATTAAAAAAATTAAAAATCGTGCTATAAAGAATGATTTTAGAGAAAACCGCAAGCAAATCGACCCATTTTTCTAATTTTTATCAGCGTTTGAATTTTTGGACCTTAAACTTTAATAGCCCCTAGCTCCTACAGAAGACGTTTGCGCCCCATGGTTTCCGATTTAATAATGTTTGTCTTTATGTCTACTATCACTCTTCAAAGTTTGTCGGTCTGGTAGCGAAACACCCTCTGTATATATACAGGGTGTCCGAAAAGTCTGGAAACGGCCGAATAACTCGAGAAATACACATGAGATTGAAAAACGTAAATATACGTGTTAAATATTTTTAAATAAGCTACCCAGTGATACCAAATTTGACCTTCGCAACCGACCTCCTGGGGGTCAGAGGGGGTCCATTTTTTAAATCTTAAATTATAACCCCCCATTTTTTATTGCAGATTCGGATTCTACGGACAAAAATACCTAACTTTTGTATTTGATGTTTATTTCGAATCCTCGTTTATCACGGTTTAATCGAGCATATTAAATCGATACATATTTCGGCTTTTCCAACGGGATTTTCCCTAATCGAAACTGATTGGGCAGAATTTTTGACGTCAAATTCCTTGTCTTTTGCAGGAATAGCGTTTCCTGAAAATCACCCGTGGCGATTATTTCGATAGTGATACACTATTAAAAATTTGACTCATTTCCTGCAGCGTCATTCCACATCTATTATAGAATATCTCTTTTGTGACCAATGAGAATGCTCCATAGCACAGTAAAGTAATCGTTTTCTATAAAAGCGGTGGAGTGACGATGCAGGAAAAGGGTCAATTTTTTTACAGTGTACTTTACTGTGTTCTGGATCATTCTCATTGGTCATGAAAGAGATATTCTATAAAAGCTGTGGAGTGACGCTAGAGCAAATGGGTCAAATTTTTAACCATGTAGCACTATCGAAATAATCGGCACGGGTGATTTTCAGGAAACGCTACACTCTAAAAAAAAAATGTGTAAATTTACACACAAAAATGTGTAAATCGATGATACAAAAACGACATGTCTACATGTGTAAATTTGTGTGTAAATTGACAAAATACACGCCTAATGTGTAAATTTGAAAATACACATTTTAATGAGTAATTTGGTGATAAGTCCAAATGTGTAAAAGTTATCTGATAACTCTTGAAATACACACTTTAATGGGTGAATTGCACTAAAATACACGTATTTCTGAGTACTATTTTTACACATATATCTGTGTAATATTCTGTTTTTACATATGTTTTTGTGTAATAAGAAAATACACATAATGCTGTGTCATATGCAAATTACATATATGTTTGTGTTATATACAGAATACACAGATTTGTATGTAATATTCTGTTTTTACACATATGTATGCTCAACATGCAAAGCACGTATTTTTGTGTAATATTTAAAATACACAAAGTTTTGTGTACATAGCTTTATATTATGTTATGCTTTGATGTGCGAGTTGAAAAAAAAATGCTTTTATGATTGCAAAATACAATTGCATTAAATCCAAACTCATATGCTTGACATGTCTTTTCTTTCTACCAAATTTATAGACTTAAAGCAAGACCGCAAATCATTATACACTTAATTTACAAGAAACAGGGTCGGCTCAAATTATAATCTATTACCTTTATGTTAGAAATGTTTTGTAATCCGAATTGTAATTTAGGAACAGGGATGTATAATTTGAATATAGACAGCTGGAGACTGTCTTCTAAATTAAGTTAAAAATTAAAATTTCTTCACACAACCTTACAATTGTAACAACTTGTGTTGTGTTTAATAAATTCATAACTTTCTCTTTTAGAAATACATGTACATTTTTTCTCCATATTCTGAAAATGGCATAAATTTAATTGTATTTATAACTAACGAAATACTATTTTTTTCTTTTCACTTGTTTCCATGTAAAATAAAACTACACAATTTATTTCTTCTTTAATAAATTATTACAATTTTTTGTGTGTGTTAAATGTATTTTTGTATTCTCTTTGAAAACTTTTGCTCACTTTAATTCCAAAGTTATCAGCACACATGTAAAGCACTACAGATAGTTACTACTTTTAACCAATAACGTTCAAGAAAAAATTTTCTTTAATGTAATTTTACCAAATGGGTGAAAAAGCGTCCAGGGCAGGATTCGAATCACAGATCTTTAATTCAAGTTGTCAGTCTGGTATTAATTAGCTATACTTAGTATGTAACTCTAGTTCTTTGACTGATTTGTCTCTGCCAGATTTATCCAGGATAGTAGCTCAACTGGTAGAGCATCGGCAACTCTCACAAAAGTGAGAGTTGTTTTCACTCGAACCCACACCTATGCACTTTTTAATTCTGCTGGAAAAATTCGCAAGGCGTGTGATATACTTACCAATTATAATAACTGTGTTAAAAGTAATATATATATTAAATCAAACTACGTAAATTTTAAGAGCAATATTTGTAACAGTATTTTTTAAGAGTTAAAATTACTAAAGAAATATTTCTGCTTAAATATGCAAAGTATTATCAAAATAAAATTTATATAAAAATATAATCTCTTGCATTATGCATAGTACCTTTTGTATTCTTTAAATAATAAAGATTATTAATTGACTGAATTTAAAGATTATTAATTACTATTGCCAAAAATGAAATTAATTTAGTAATATAATGAGCATTTTGAACCTTAAGTCACTAGTGATCATTTATTACACAACAGCTATAAAAAATAATAAGAGATAAAAAGTAAAACCGATATTAAGTAATTATATTTTATCTACATTTATTGTATGATACTAATTACTATGAATGACATATACGATTAAATAAGTGCAATACACCTAAAAAAGTTCAAACTATTTCGATTCTAAAATGTACAATAATTTTTTATACTATTAAAATAAAATAAAAAATGAAAACTAACAAATGTTTCTGCTTCTGTAATTTGATATTCTGAAACTTTTGACTTTTTCTGTCTACTCGTGACTTCCGCTATTTCTACGGATATCAAATCACACATTTAAATTTTTTTTATTTTTGTTGTTTTTTATATCAATAGTTTTTGAATGTAATACGTTTAAAAAAAGTCTTCAATGTATTGAAAAATAATTTCTAATTATCTTCCGAATAAAAATCACAAAAAACATGAATTAAAAACTGTTAAAAGGTGTCATTTGGCATCGGTAGAAATAAAGTTAAGAAAAATATAGTGCATGAAAACTGGTAATTTTATATCAATTATTATGATAAACATGCTGAAACAATTATTTCAAGTGCTTTTTCTATGTTGAAATTTCAAATAATTATTTGGCTATTAGAAGGAATCATTTTAAGAATATAAAAAATAATTTAAAATAAATAAATAAATAAATAAAATTACACTGTTCATTTTAGCAATAACGATGAAAAACAACCCAAATGAAAAATAAAATTTTGGTATGAAAACTTAGCTCAGTATCACCATATGTTTAGAATTCTAAGAACAATTTGGCCGACAACTGCCGTGTTGGAAGATAGCAATGATAAATATAATCGTCTTTCTGTCTCTTCTACGTATGCCTAGTATACATCTTTCCATACTTCTCTGTGTTGTTTGTATCATCCGTTTTGTTAGTGTCCAAGTTTCTGCTCCGTAAGTTAGTGCAAGTAAAATACATTGATTAAGTAAAAGTAACATTGCAAAAGTAAAAGTAACATTGTAAAAGTAAAAGTAACATTGTAAAAATAAAAGTAACATTGTAAAAGTAACATTGAATCTCCCCATATAACTAACTTTGACTTTTGGGTATATTGCAGATATACAACGCGTTGATAGAAAAGATTAATTATTTTACGTCAGAGTTTACAAGCAATAAAATAATACTTAAAAACATTTTTATTATTATAAAAAAATAATTTAATAATAGGTTGCAAAAATTACATTATTATTTATGAAATTACACATTAAAAGTAATGAATTTGAACATTATACATTTAAACCAATCATCATCATCATCATCATCATAATTAACCGTTTTCGATCCACTGCTGAATGTAGGTCTCCCTTAGATTTTTCCAATATTTCCTGTCTAGCGCTTTCTTCATCCAATTTACATCAGCCACTTTTCTAATTTCGACACTCCATCTTACCTGTGGTCGTCTTCTTGGTCGTTTTACATCTCTGGGATGCCACTGTAGTATATTTGTGCGTCATCTATTGTCTTGTCTTCTTGCAATGTGCCCAACCCATTTCCATTTTAGCTGCTTGATTCTTTCAAGGATGTCGAAAACTTTTGTCTGATTTCTTATCCAGGTTATCTTCTTTCTGTCTCTTCTAGTTATGCTTAGCATACATCTTTCCATACTTCTCTGTGTTGTTTGTAGTCTTTGTATCATCCGTTTTGTTAGTGTCCATGTTTCTGCTCCGTAAGTTAGTGCAGGTAAAATACATTGATTAAACACTTTTCTTTTCAAACAAAGAGGCATATTACTTTTTAGAATAATATTGTTCTTCCCAAAAGCACTCCACCCATTTCTAATTCTTCTATTGATTTCATTCATGATACTATTATCCGATGATAATTGCTGTCCTAGGTATACATAATTTTGCACTTCTTTAATCTCAGTGTTCTTGTAGACAATTTTCTGTTTTGATGTAAATAAATTGAACATCACCTTAGTCTTTTCTAAATTTATTTTTAATCCCACATTGATGCTAGCTTCTGCAAGATGTTTTAGCATATTTTCCAATTGTTCAGGGCTGTTACTGAAAATTACAATGCCGTCAGTGAATCGGAGATGACTTCTTAATATATAATTTAAAAGAAAAAAAAAGATCATTAATTGTATACATTACACAGCACCGCATCTACTCTAGTTTCCCTATAATGTGATATTTTTATGTTCATTTTTAGCACTCTCCAACAAAGTTGAAAAGTGATTATGCATTCGGTTTGTCAGTCCGTCTTTCCACACTCTAACTCCTATAAATATGCTCGGATTTTCACGCAATTGATAAAGCTTATTTAAGGTCACCAAAGCATGTTTGGTATTGCATATTAAGTATGTATGATTAATATTTCCTTGACATGGACACTCAAAAGAATTCGATTACATTATGGTATATGTAGAAAATCGTTTCGAAAGTACTGTAATGACATTTTGCTATTTCAAATATATTGAAGCTGATATAACTAAGATCACGTTAAAACAGAGTATTCATAGCATTTTTCATTAATTTACAGGAACAAACAAAAGAAATCGATTACAGTATTATCTTTTCTTAATAAATGCTAGAGAGTACGTTTTAAAATTCAGTTGCGCTTTTAAATTTAATTAATTTTTTGCATATTACTCTACATATATATATATATATATATATATATATATATATATATATATATATATATGTCGCATTTTCATGAAACGACAGACTTCAAGGGGATGAGTTTTAATTGCGATTTATTTAAAACATAACAAAATCTTTTCGCAAGTCTTTACATCATGAGTTCTGGAGACCAAGTGCGTAGATGTATAGAAATTTCTCATCTCCCGAGGGGGGTTACCAGTTAAAAAGGCCATGTGTTTTACTTAAATTAATACGATAAACTTAGGTTTCTTGTTGCCCTGTAAAACCCGTGATTATTAGTCATGGGGCCCGTATCCACATTGAGGGGCGATTTATTAAAAAAGTAATAAAGAGGTCTGATTTTTTGTATTTTCTTACAATTTCCCCCCTTCCAGACAAGTCTCCGGGGATGGGCCGGCTTCCATCCATGACACTCACCTGAAAAGGGTAAACAATTTTTACATTAAGTGAGCTAATGGGAGATGAGTTATTTCTTTCGTATACTTAACAAATAATAGAATAACAATAATAAAAAATGTACAAATATCATATCTAAAAACAACACTGTTATAAAATGTACCACTATACGTCATTGAACATGATAAAAACAATTGAATTAATAAATGCAAAACACTCAGTAAATATTATACATAGAATAAGATAATCAAAATAAGAAATATGTTGCAGATGGATTCTGAAAAGTCCAATGTTATTTACATTTTCAAATTTGTAGGGAACTGTCCTGACATAGTTCAAGAAATAGTACTTTCACACATAACATAATGTTCACAATAATGCAAAAATAATTTAAAATTCAAATATTCATAATAAATCAAAAAGGTAATTAAAATTCCAAATATTCATAATAATGCAAACCGAGATCAGATATAATATAATATCAGTTCATATGATACCAACTATTTCAGTTTGTTGGTGTAAGTAGTTTAAATTGATTACTAGGAAAAAAGTATCTTAGTTTGGAAGCATGTATTACTTCATAATCCTTTTTTGTAAGCCAGTTAGGCTTATTTATTTTGAAACTTACATTGGATAATTTTTCCATAATTTGATATGGACCAGAAAAAGGCGGACTTACCTTCCGAGTATTCGGATAGTGAAATTCTTCCACTATGACAAGGTCACCAGGTTTAAAAGGCGCTTCCACAAACTTTAAATCATACCTGACTTTATTTTTCAAGTGATGTTCACTTGTTCTTTGGAAAGCCTCTTTTCTGGCTTCCTCTACAGGGGGATAATAATTTTCATTGCCTAATACTGATGGATAAGGTAATTGGCCGAACATTAAATATGCAGGAGGGTACTTGGTTACTGAATGAGGTGTGTTATTGTACTCATTAATTATTTCCTGCAGAATTTTGGGCCATGGGACGTTTGAAGGGGTAGAATTTACTTTAAGTCTTAGTCGGGTGCAAATTGACTGATTCACACGCTCATTTTTCCCATTACACTGTGGTCTATGAGAAGAAGTAAGTAATTTTTTTACATTCTGTTTATGTACCCATTTACGAAGTTTAGACGCTGTAAACGCAGGATTTCTATCCGTTAAAATTTTCTTGGGAAGTTGAATATTAAAAATCTGTTTAAGAATATTAATGTAGACTTCAGTTGTAACATTTTTAGATGCAAAACCCCAAACATAACGAGTAGCGTGATCAATAGCTATGTGCATATACCTTTTAGATGAATTATAGTAGTTAAAACCTCCTACTGAATCTAAGGATATTATATCGAAAAGTAGTTCTGCAGGTGGTAATGCCTCCAGAAGACCAAATTTTGGTTGGTGTGATTTTTTGTTCAGTTGGCAGACCTCACAATGCTTGACAAATTGTGTGATATCGTGCGTCATGCTGCTCCAGTAGTATTGTGGGGAAATTAAATTTAACATTTTTTGGATTCCGGGATGGCCAAATTCTGTATGAGTATTTATTAGTAATTTCTCTCTCAAGGAGAATGGTACTACAATTTTTTGAAAACCCTTTTTGCGAATTATTACAATGTCATTAACTTTTTGAAATTTAGGCCCTGTTATATTATCTAATTGTTGGTGTTCTTTAATTTCATCTGACGTTAATAAATGAATATGGGGATTTACAGAAAAAGTGGGATTTCTTGAAAGCATGTCTGCTTCAAAATTGGTGGATCCTTTGTTATACTTTACAGTATAATCATACATACTTAATTTTAATGACCATCTGAATAACCTACCTGTTAAATGCTTCACCTTCTTAAGCCATACTAAGGAGGCATGGTCAGTATGTATTGTAAAAGGTTTTCCGTGAAGGTAATAATGCAATTTGTCAAGGGCATCGATTATTGCTAGACATTCCAGTTCTGTGATAGCGTAATTTTGCTCGTAGGACCTTAATTGTCTCGAGTGGAACGCAATGGGATGCAAGTTCCCTTTTTCATCCATTTGTTTTAAGACAGCACCTACGGCTTCCTTTGAGGCATCAGTATAGACATGGCATGGGAGGTTAGGATTGAATAATTTTAAAATAGGCCTAGAAATTAATGCGTTTTTAAGCAATTCAAATGATTGTTGACAGACATCTGACCATTCCCAAGGAGCATCTTTCTTTAACAATTTATTTAGAGGGGCTCTAATTTTAGCATACTTGTCTATGAATTTGTGGTATACGTTTACAGAACCAAGAAACCTTTGTAATTCTTTAACGTTTTTTGGAGGGATTAATTTTTTAATAGTTTCGGTGTTAGCATTGTCTGGTTTTATTTGGCCGTTACTAATTTCATAACCGAGGAAGTCAATTTGAGATTTAGCAAAGTTACATTTGGAAAATTTTAATTTTAGATTTTCTTGACGGCAAATGTTAAATATAGTTTTAAGGTGATCCATATGTTCGGCATAGGAATCGGAATGAACTATAAAATCATCAAAATAATTGGTAGCAAAATTAACTTTATGTTTATCTAGGATTCTTCGAAGAGCTCTTGCAAATTGAGCTGGGGCATTTTTATAGCCAAAAGGAAGAACCAACCACTCATAAAGACCTTGATTGGTTGCAAAGGCCAACTTCTCTGTGTCTGAAGGATGAAGTGGGATATGCCAGTAGCCAGAGGCTAAATCTAGCGTGGAAAAATATTTGGCATTGACAAGTCTGTCCAAAAGCCAATCTATACGGGGCAATGGTTCCGAGTCAGTCTTACAAATGGCATTGATTTTTCTGTAATCAATACAGAGATGCGTTTTACCTTCTCCTTTTTTATATGCCAGAGTGACGGGAGGGGAATAAGGACTGCAGGACTCTTTAATAAGTTTAGCTTCCAGTAATTCTTGTATTTGTTTTTGAATTTCTTCATTGTCCCTAGGAGATGCACGGTAAGGTCGAAGCGAGATAGGAAGTTCCGAGGTGAGAGTTACCCGCTGAGGTTCCCATCTGACTCTACCTACGTCATATCTATTGCGCGCAAAAATATCCTTAAAGTCGCTTAGAAGCCCTTCCAACTGTGAGTTCTCTTCAGTAGTACAATGACTAAAACTTTTGTCATCATAATCCGAGAGAATTTGAGTATCAAGATAACATTGTCCTTGTTGCGACAAAATTTCTTGATTTGATTTGGAAGGAGAACGAAGCGGCTTCTTGCAATTCATATCACTCGTTAAAGTTAATGTATGATTGAATGAGTTTCCCTGAGAAATTTTATTGGAAATGTTTTGATCATACTTAAGAATGACTCCATCCTGAGTCAGAACATTCGAGTAAAAGTCCATCGATATATGGAATTTTTTTAATTCTGGAGTTCCCAGTATCGCATATGGCAAGAATGACCTAACTAGGTATAAGGTGCTATTTTGCCTGATATTTCCTATTTTGAGGGGTACGTGAAGTTTTTCAGAAATCTGAACTTGTCCTTGGGTTTGATTAACATTAAGAGGATGACAGCTTTGAATAGACGTCATATCCAAAGCTGCAACTAAGTTTTCTGGAATAAGGGAAAGGGTACTTCCGCTATCCAATAAAAATGGTATTTGAACCTCATGACAAGTTTTTGGATACGTATGATTATCGTAATTCCCATATCTGATGTACCCCGGGACTATAAACCGTCATAAAGCATTATGGGGTATTCCTTGATCAGGGGAATACTCATGGACATTTTGTGATTGAAACTGATTACTATGGGTTGTCAAATCGGGATTCATGGTTGTCCCTGCATTGCCCTGGACATCATATTTATGGAGTAAAGTATGATGTCTTCGATGGCAATTTTTACAGTTCATCTTGGAGGGACATTTATTTGAAAAGTGGCCACCTCGCAGACAATTGATACATAGTTTGTTTAGTTGGACAGTTCTCCAACGGTTATCTATGGACATATTCGTTAATTTTCTGCAGGCATGGGTGGCATGCGACTCAAGGCAAACCCCGCATTTAGTATTTTCTTGACTTTTGGGGAATTTATATCTATCGGAAGAATTTCGGGAATAATTTACATTTCTTACCTCTATTTTAGTTGGATTCTCCAACGCTAGCATACTTTTGGCATGAGTCTCTAAAAATTTTAAAAATTCCGTGAGACTAGGCATATCATTATGAGTAAGAGAGAGCTCCATTCGTTCTTTTAGATTATCACTTAGTTTTTGAATTATAGTATAAATTATCATGTTATCCACCAAAGCATTTTGAGTCAAATTCAAAGACTCTAGAATTCGAAGTGACTCATTACAAGTATCTATTATGTCAAAAATAGCTTTAGAGGAAGAGGGACAATTTTTCATGTTTTTTAAATTGTATAACTTACTTATTTGTGCTATGGCTAAATCCCTAGTTTTATCATAGCGAGCGCAGAGAATGTCCCATGCATTTTTATAATTGACTTCCGAGAGAGGAAATCCAGAAATTAATTTATGAGCAGGACCCTTTACACTAGCCAGTAGATATTGCAATTTTGAGACGCCCCCCAACTCCAAATTTTGATCTATAGTTGTAAGAAAAATCTCTTTAAAAGAAAGCCATTGATCAGCTTCTCCGTGAAAAGGTTTTAATTCAAATTTTGGAAGATTAACAGTTTTTACACAAACATTACATGTAGTTTTATTTAGACTTTCTGAACCACCCTCGTGAATGTTTAAACTTTTAGTTAACTTATTACGTGATGTATTTATTGCTATGGTTAAATTATCTAATTTAAGTGCAATCTCATTATATTCATCAATTATAGGATCAGTTTCCGATGCATCGCTCTGAAGAATGGCATTTTCATGGAGTTTATTTAATTCGGTTTCAATATCCTGAACCTGTTTAACATATAAATCTAACTTTTCAAGAGTTACAGTTTCATTATCAATTTTGGGATTTATAATATTTTTTATGCGAGTGATTTTTCCCTTAAGAACAGTTTTTGTTTTTTAATAGCTTCCATTTTTAATTAATTTTATGACAACTTCTTAAAAATCTAAATATAAACAAATTCTAAATGACCTTCAAAAAATAATAATAATATCAACATAATACAAGCATCTGCATAGAATTGTGAAATGAAATAAATAAAAAGAATTAATTATATAAAAGAATTAGACTAAATATGGATATCCATTTTTTCTTTCAATTTAAAATATAATTACACCTTAAAACCATGGTTTGTAGAAGTAATAAAAACAATAACACTAGAGATATATTACTTACCTTAATCAATTAGTTTTATAATCAAGGAATTAGGGGAAAAACATGCGCACTAATATAAACAAATAAATAAATAAATAAATAAATAAATAAAATAGTGTACATTTGTGAGCTCATATATTATAAATTAAATATTCTTTTAATCATAAATCACTGTACCGTCCCTTGAGTATACTCATGTAATAGATGTCGAATAAATTCACGCAACACGAGTTTTTCTTTCAATAAATAACGAAGCGATTACAGGAACACTATTTGAAGATTATTGATGAATCACTAGAAAGCGAACAGAACTGTTGAAATCGAAAAGATTTACGCGTTTCATGATGACTCAATGACTGCATTCAAACACTTTATTGGAAATAAAACACAAAGTACCCGACATTTTTGCTGATAACATTGCTCTCATTATCACCATAGAAGAATAAGCACATACGGCACCACACTTCGATGAAACCAGATGAATACAAACATCTTGAGTATCAGTTTCACCCGGTCATCGGAGCGCTTTGACTGATTTATGGCACTACGGAGGATGAACGATCAACACACAACTGCATGCCCCGTTCAGGCAGAAAAATCGCTCTGGTAAGGTATGAAGAATGGCAGAAAAATAGCATCCTAGTATTCCACGATACAACCCACTTTTTGGATGAAAATTCACGAATCCCGTGTTTCAAATCCGGCAAGGCCCGACGAATGGTAGAAAAATATCTCAGTATCCCAACATGGAATACGCTTGCTGGATAACTCATGACGAGACGTTAACCCCTTTTCAGGGCCTCTTTCGATGTTTCGTGTCAGAATGACCGCTCTCTTTGCTATCCTTTGTGGGTCCGGTATTTTTAATAATGTCCATATTTCGTAGATTATTTTCCCGCACTAGGTATCATACTGCCGACTATGAAGAACTGTCGCATTTTCATGAAACGACAGACTTCAAGGGGATGAGTTTTAATTGCGATTTATTTAAAACATAACAAAATCTTTTCGCAAGTCTTTACATCATGAGTTCTGGAGACCAAGTGCGTAGATGTATAGAAATTCCTCATCTCCCGAGGGGGGTTACCAGTTAAAAAGGCCATGTGTTTTACTTAAATTAATACGATAAACTTAGGTTTCTTGTTGCCCTGTAAAACCCGTGATTATTAGTCATGGGGCCCGTATCCACATTGAGGGGCGATTTATTAAAAAAGTAATAAAGAGGTCTGATTTTTTGTATTTTCTTACATATATATATATATATATATTCTATACTTCATAATTAGGGCTGCACAAAAAATATTCGCATACCATTCTCCTTATTATTAAGAAATTGCTGAGGGGGAATTTTCTGAAATATATGTATCTCTTTAATGAACTAAATTTTGAAATGCATGTTGTTAATAGATATATATATATATCTATATCACTGGTTCCCAAACTTCCTTGGTACGCGACCCATATTTAAGCAAAAAAAATTTTCGCGACCCACCTAATATAATGTTGTACATCAGTATGGAAATTATTTTATGACCTCTATATAAGCTATTAATTATCCTATCCTACGAATAAGACAAATTTTCATACGAAGGATTCACTATCAATAAAAACAACAATTCGTAATTAGAATGAGCGTAAGTGGAATAATAATTAACACTACACACAAACTACACAGATAATTAAAAATACTTAATTCCTTTCAAAACATAACTTTATAATCAGTGCTTTATCTGGCACTGGTTTTTACCGATGAGAGCATCTATATATGAGGGTTAAAACTAGTTAATTTCAACCTTAATATACTTTCAACACACAGTTTTTTCTGTACTTGTTTTTCAAAAATAGCCGTACAAAACGCATGTTCACATGAGTATGTTGAACTCTATCAAGGAATTCAAAGCTCATTTAAATGTTTCTAGATATCTGATTGTATATTTCTTCTTATGGAAATTAAGGAATTTCGCTCGAAATATTATTTGCTGTTGAAATTTTATATATTTAAAACAGATGAAATACAAAATATTTTTTGTCAAACAAAACTCGATTGTTTCCGATACCCACTAAAATAGCCGCCGCGACCCACCAGTGGGTCGCGACCCATAGTTTGGGGATCGTTGCTCTATATCATATAGAGGGCTGCTAAAAAATTCGGATATTTTTTCGATTGTGGATAGGAACAGCTGAAATTCTATTTTGAAATGAGTTATACATTTCCATATGATGGAACTAGACATAATATTTTATTTATTTTTCTTAAGTGCAGTTTTGTTACATTATTCTGATTGTATTGGAAAGTGCTTTATAATCTATGTTTGACGCATGATTTTTTGCTTTCTTGTATCAAGTATGTATGTGGCTGGCTAGATGTGTATTGCCAGGGCCATTATAACTCTGATAATTCATAAATATTACAAGGGATTCGAATCTACAATGCAGTTTTTAAAATAAAGTTTGGTAGAAAAATTATTTATGTCTGTTAAAAAAGCAAATAATGCATATTTTTTAATGACACAATAAAAAGAATAATGAATGCATTATCAAATTATTAAGAACTTTTTAAAGTGAAATAAGTGCTTTAAAAATTCATACCATAAATACAGCATATTAGTTTATTATTATTATCATAAACATTTTCTTCATAGAATTAGATGATAATTTTTAAAAAGAAACGAATTTTAAATCATACTGTTTTCTAATACTGTAATAGATGTTTTTGATAATAATAGATGTTTTAGAAATTTATCTCTGTAAATTATTCAAAAAATAAAAAAGTGTTTTTTGGTTAGCTGGGCACCAATATTATACATACATATACATCAGATTTATACGTACATATGTACTTGTATATACATACACAAACATGCACAAATATACATATAAATATATATGTAATTATATTTGCATATGAACAAATATTATGTATATATAAATATATAATATACGTATATATAACACTGGCGCCCGGCTATCGAAAAGTACCTAAAATACATCCAGAATAAAAAATAAATAATGAAATGTATTTAATTACAGTTTAGCTTCATACCGTTGAAGTATATGCGTTAATTCTTTAGTAATCTAATTTTTTTAGTAAAATCATATTTAAACTGTTATTTATTGCTTAAATTCTATAATTTCATTTCCAAACAGGGTTGGTAAAAAACCGGGTTTTAAAAAAAAAAAACCAAAAACCATGGTTTTTTTGGTTTAAACCAGGTTTTTTTTGTTTAAACTGGGGTTTTTTTAAATATGATTTCCTATTACATATACATGCATATTTATCATTGGAAATAAATATTTTTGAATATATAAGTAATAACTTGATTTAAAAGTAATTCTAATCAATGTAATAATTTAATATACAATTAGTTATGTAGAAAATGGAAATCATTTAAATATTAAACATTTTTAGAAAAAGCTATGTCTTTTTTTTTTTTCTTAAATAAAATGTTTTACATAATGAAACAATGACACCTTGAAAATCCTAAAATACAATCTTTTTATTATTAGCACTATAAATGATGAAGAATATAAATATGATGCAGCTTCATATATATTATTTTCACAAGGCTATTCAAAATAATTTCTTTGAAATATTTGTTATATGAGATGTCTGATTTTTCTGTTAGAAGACTACATGAATTATCTTTTATTGAAAACTAGCTGACCCACCCGGCGTTGCCCGGGTCAGTAATAATAATGTTAAACGAGCTTGAAATTTTTATGATTTTATCTTTAACTCGAAATATGTGTAAATACACTGTTAAAAATTTGACACTTTTGCTGCATAGTTACTCCACCGCTTTTATAGAAAATGATTACTTCAGCTTATTATGGAGCATTCTCATAGGTCAATAGAGAGATATTCTATAAAAGCGGGGGAGTGATGATGCAGGAAAAGGGTCAAATTTTTTATAGTGTACATTACATTAAATACGTACCCCCTGACTGGTGTCAAAAATTGGTTTAAACAAAACTAATATTTAGCTCCAAAAATACCCAAAATGACTGCAATGGGAAACGCAGGAGGGAATATGTGTCCAACGATTGCGTGATTTTCGTGTTAAAGTGTAGATATTTATCCTTAAAATTACTGTTAAGTGACTTAACTAAATACTTTTTTCACATAGATATACCAAGTGAAATATTTTGAATTTCAAACTAATTATATCACTCTTAAATCCGACTATCCCGTGAATGAAATCGATTCTCGATGATTAGCTAAAAGGTTAGTATATAGTATTATAATTTCAGAGTCATTTTACAAAAATAGGTGTATATTTTTTATTAAACATGCGTAATGTTCATTCTGTGAACAAAATCCTAACCGTAACCTAATTGTATTGTAATCATATCTTGTCTGTAACCTAGCTGTATCTTAACAGTAACCTAACTGTACCTTAAATAAATCTTAAATGTAACCTGGCCGTCGCCTTATCATAACCTACCCATAATCTAACCACAACCTAACCGCAACTTAACCTTAACCTAACTGTAACTTAACCATGACTTAACTGTAACCTAACCGGAAATTAAATATAAC
This sequence comes from Maratus speculifer, assembly GCA_964019185.1. Lineage (NCBI taxonomy): Eukaryota > Metazoa > Arthropoda > Arachnida > Araneae > Salticidae > Maratus > Maratus speculifer. The sequence goes on along the minus strand of OZ025293.1, from coordinate 216,482,570 downwards.
ATAAGGCTCACCGGAACGTAATTGCAACCTAACTGTTACCTAACCGTAACCAAATTATAATTTAACTCTAACTATAAACGAAATATCTTAACCATCTCGCGCTAAGTACTTAGTTTCACTTTCCACCGTTACGGAGCGGATTATGTTTTGTAGAACTTCCAAATTTTAGGTTCGGATTGGATTCATGTTCATGGAAATTATTTTGTCTTCTTTGTTCAGTTTAGATTCGGTTCAATTCAGATTTCGTGGGTTTTTTTTTTTTTTCTTTCTTCAAATGGGATTTTTAAGTTCGGGTCGGGTTGTACTTCCATGGAAATTATTTTACCTAGTTCCAATGAGGTTATACTTCACTGAAATATTTTTGTTAGGTTCAGATTAGGTATGGTCCAAATTTCGGATTTTTTTTTTTTTTTTTTTTTTTTTTTTTTTTTTTTTTTTTTTTTAGAAATTTTTTGGTTTGGATCGGGTTCATGTCCATGGAAATTATATTGTCTTGTTCGTATCTGGTTATAGTTATTTGGAATATTTTCGTCGGATTCAGATTTGGTTCGATTCAGATTTCCGGTATTTTTTCAAATTGATTTTTAAGGTTCTGGTCGGATTCATATCCAGGGAAATTATTTTGTTTTGCTCGGATCCGGTTTTGGGTCTTTGGAATATTTTTTTCGGGTTCAGATGACGTTCAATTCAGATTTCGGTTTTTCTAATAGAATTTTTAGGTTCAGGTTGGGTTGCGCATCAACGGAAATTATTCTGCATTGTTCGAATAAGGATTAGCTTCTCTGGAATATTTTTGTCAGATTCAGATTTAGTTCAGTTTTTTAGGTTCGGATTGGGTTCATGTTCATGGAAATTTTTTGTCTTGTTCAGAGCCGGGTATGGTTCTGTGGAATAGTTTTGTCAGGTTCATATTTGGTTCGATTCAAATTTCAGTTATTTTTTTCAAATGGAATTTTAGGTTCGGATCGGATTCATGTCCATGGAAATTATTTTTTCTTATTCGAATCCGGTTATGGTTTTTTCGAATATTTTGATCGGATTCAGATGTAGTTTGCATAAAATTTCAGGTCTTTTTTCAAATGGAATTTTTTAGATTCGAGTTAGGTTTATGTTCACGGAAATTATTTTGTCTTGCTCTTATCGGGTTATAGTTCTTTGGTGTATTTTTATCGATTTCAGTTTTCGTTCTGGTCATTTTTCGGGTTTTTTCAAAGAAAATTTTTAGGTTCGGGTCGGGTTGCATATACACGAACATTATTTTTCAGATTTGATTCGGATCAGATATCAAATCCATAGTTTTTTTTTTTTTTTTTTTTTTTTTTTTTTTTTTTTTTTCAAATGGAATTTTTAGGTTCGGCTCATGAAATTTTTGTCTTTCTTGGATCGGAGTATGGTCTGTTTTTTTTTTTTTTTTTTTTTTTTTTTTTTTCTAGTTGGGATCGGGTTATGTGTTGATACGCCTAAAAATTATGTTTTGCTACTATTCTTTGGGTGACTATTTTTGATACATAATTTATTTTGCTATTTGATAATTTATTACTGTATATGAATCGTCTGCCGATTCGAAAAATTGTATGTAAAACAGCCATTTCATTTTTGTTTTAAAAACAAATTAAAGTCTTAATAAAATTGTAACTTAAATAAAATGCATTCAAATTTAATCAATGATTAAAAAAACTGCTAAAAAAGCCTCATATATAAATATACGTATATTTACCTCAACATAGCTAACCACGCATAGATTCTAATGTACGAAGTACCAACGATCTGACGTAACAGCTGTATTCAAAAATCCTAAGTTAAACTGACATTTTGACAGTCTATGAATTTTAAAGATCTTTCGGAAAAAAACCAGTCACTTTTGAATTGTCAAAATCTCAAACTGGTTTCTTTCATAGAGTAAAAAGAAATTAATAGTGTGGAAGTATTATCTCTGGAGGTGATGCTAAAAATGTAACCCTACATTAAGTCATATTAAGTACCAACAAAAGCACGTGATTTGACACGCCTATCAATTGAAACAGGTTTAAAACCGTATTATTTTGCTCTTGTTTCTTAAAAAGAACTAATCTATTGCTTCACCGGTAAAACTTTATTAATTATTTTATCATATGTGTTTTAAATATCAATATAGAAAATTATTTTAACATTTTGCTTGAAAATATAACATTCTTTTGTTGATACATAAAAATCGTCTGCAGTCAGAAATCTATATTTTAAATTAATATTTATTACTTAAGTTTTCATACATGATTTTAAAAGAATGTTTTCATCATTATATTTGAAATATTTATTTATGTGCAATTATTAAGTCATAAACATTTTTCATCTACATTATAAAGCATTTAAAATTACATTAATGAAGGAAACTTTTAGTTATGCAATTTTTAGTTCGTATCAAATGATTTCAATATCTTATTTAATTTTAATTTGATATTTAATTATTGCTAATTTTCCAATTTCCTTCATTTTAAAAACGAACATTTATTTTAATAAATAATAATAGAACAAAGACCATTTTAAAAATTTGCTATTTCTTTTTAAAATATGCTTGAATTGTAATTCATTTCTTTCAATTCGTCTTATAATACAAAATCCCTTCCACATCCTTTTATTTGGCACATTAAATTTGAGCGATAAATGGTTTCATACTGCAAACCTTTTTTGAGGCTTACTTCACCTCCACTTATCTCATTCCTCCATGGGTTTCTTTAATTCTGCCTCAGCTTTCTTATTACTTCTGCGAAGATTTTTACACAACCAACCAACTGTAAACACACGAAAGAGAAAAAAAATGGGAAAAAGATTATTTTTTATGAGAGTGACCTCTCAATTTTAATTAATTACTCAGTTAATAATTGGAATTTTGAAATTCTGAGCGTCAGGTGCATCAGGAGAGATATGGGGCTACTCTTAGAAAAATTTTGAGCTTCGTACGTACCGTAGTTTTCGCTAACTATCGCAGACACACACGCACACACACACACACAGAGCGATTTGTTATTTTATTAATATAGATAAAGCTTTTTATAAAGAATTTTCGGAATGATTTGAATTTAGCAGTAGAGTCTACACACTTTAAGAAGTATTGTGTATTGCTATTTGACATTTCTCCTCTGAAACTACCAGGTTAAAAAGAAAGAAAAAAAAGACGACAAACAAAATTCTTAAAATAAACAAAAATACATATTTAATAGCTTTTTAAAATTTTGAAAACATTGATTGATCTTAAAATATAAAGCAGTTTTATACATACTGTCTTCCACAAAAGCATTTAAATAGCCATCAGACTACACGCTATATTTAAACGTTTAGTACTTTTAAATGTCTAAACAAAAAATTACTTATTTTTAGGCATTTTTATGAGACTTTCTTTCTATTATGTCTCAAGCAAACCTTTCCTTGTCCCTTTCTCCCCAATTTTCTCAGCTGATCTAAGTTGGTTATGCAATAGAAGATTTAAATATATCTTATTGCATATGCAATGTAAACAGGTGCTTCCCCAGCACTAAATTTTTCAATGTCTTCTTATATGACTTTATATCTTGAGCTTTTTTTTATTATTATTATTATTCTTAAAGATAATCCCCCCAATCAAGAAAATTTTCTTTTAGATTTAGATTGAAATCTTAAAGGTCATTTTATGTTATTAACTGTAAATCTGCGTTTCTTAAAGGAAAACATTTTTTTTCTAAATATTACATATTTTTAATCCATTTTTTCATTTCCAACATAACATAATTTAATTTCTTTATAGCTTCAGATATATTCATCATTGCATGAAATTTGCATTCTACATGTATACTAACATGGCCTAGACTAGACTCACTATGTCTCATGGAACTGCTGAGATGACTTAAAAATAGAAATTACTTGCATGCAATAATTTAGTACACTTAAATTACAAAAATGAGAAAATATTATATAGATTTGTTCTAAAAAAACCAATTGGTTTAAATTATGCTAACCCAATAAGTAACAGAATAAATCATAATGCTAAATCCCCATTTCCAATGTAATAATGCGAAAAAAAAGAAAGAAAAAAGGGCTTAACCCAATAAACACAGAGCAAAAATCTGCCAATTATTTATTAGCATACATAACAAAAAGAAATCAATAGAGAAAATTACTTAAGAATGTTATATTCGAGGCTTTGAGCAATGATCAAATCCTTAGTAAATCTTAACTAATCAAGCAATCTATACATATAATAAAACAGTAGGACCCGGTGTGTCTGTACATTGAAGATAATTGACAAAAATGGAGTCAGGGCGATAAAAGAAAACCAATGAAACACAAAAAAATTTTTTTTGAATTTTTTGTCTGTCTGTCTGTCTGTCTGTTTGTTCGAGGTTATCTTCGTAACTACTGAATGGATTTTTATGCGGTTTTCACTAATGAAGAATGCACACTCCCGGGCAGTGTATAGGCTTTGTTTCATCAAAATCGGACAACAGACAAAAAAGTAACAAAAAGAAACAAAAGAAACTATTAGGTGCGCTGCTCACGTTTTTTAGTACATAACGTTTTTTAGTACATATAAAATCCAATAGATGTCACTGTGCGATTTTAAAACGCGCTATCGTTATGTTTTCGCCAGTCTACTTAAGTATGAGAAAGTTTCAAGCTGGCTGTCGTTCCATGTGGTTTAGTCGGTAGAACGTCAGTGCGCCATACTGATGGCCCGGGTTCGATTCCCAGCATGGAATTTTTTTTCACTATGTTGGCATTAACGCCTATAAGCAATTAAAAGAATTTGAAATATTGTATTCAAGGCGAATTTTCTCTCTGGGAAAATTTCCTTGCATTAATATGTCAGTGTAATTTTTTTTTCGATTTAATTTTTTTTTTCGAAACTTTGTTTTTCTTAAAAAATTACAGTAAATATTTGATATTTCCCAACGTTTTTTGAATGATCGACTTGCTTTTTTTTTTTTTTTAATGTATGTCTGAACCTTATCTAACTACTTCTTCAAGATTTCTTTAGATAAACCGACCAGCGTAGCGGGCGAAGGCCGCTAGTTTAAATAATAAAAGTGCATTTTTAACTCGAGTTTGCCCTTCTGGCTATGAATGTTTTACAATTAATGTTATATATATATATACATTTATTTATTAATTTAAACCTTTAAAAAAAAGGTAGAAATAAAATTAATTTTTTTCTAACCACCTAATTTTAAAAAATTGGTTATTCTACCATGTAGACTTATAGTTTATATGAAAAGCTGGGTTGATTAAAAACATTTGTCATTTTAGAAATTTATCAGTTAATTATTTTTCTACAACTTAGCTTGTAGCTTCTGCATAACTTGGATTTTGCATTTTTCAATGTGTAAAGTAAAACATAAAAAAAAAACAGATGAAAAAAAACCAGCATGGTTTTAAAAAAAAAAAAAACATTGGTTTAAACCATGGTTTAAACCACGGTTTAAACCAACTTGGTTTAAACCAAACAACCCTGTTTGCAAATGTATCCAAACTTCTGATTTGCTTTAAAAGTTTTCAAATTAGAGAATTAACAACTGAAAAGTTCCACCCCCCCCCCCTATGATTTTTCTTTATAGATTCTATAACATTTCTCGGGTCGAATACTATATTGAATAATCATCGCATTTTTTTCTTTAATATTATATTTCCATGATTTCTTTTAATAGTATTGTGCCTAGTATAATAATAGTAATAGTATAACTTCTATTGTGCCTTATTTCTAATAATTTCATCTTCTAAGTAGATGCAATTTTTCAAAAATAAAAGTTTGTATTAAAAATTGTTTCAAAATATTACTTAATACAAAAATAAAAAAATCAAATGGCTTTTTTATTCAGTAATTTAAATATCTTTGAATGTTTACTGATTATATTAACCATTGATTGCAATATTTTTTCATATACTTTTAAAATTAAAGAAAAGTGACCTTAATTACGTTTTTCAAAAAAGGAAATAAATCTGATTAAAATGCTGTTTAAATCACTGTTTCTAATTATCTAGTTAAAATTGTTGATAGGCAATATATGTATTTCAACAAATTTATTAAACTGAACGAAGTTAAGGAAATACTTAGATTTTAAAACTTGTTTATAAGAAACTAATTAAAATATTTATAATTTAAAGAAAAACAAACAGGAAAGAATTTTTTTCATACCTTTTTCTTTACTGGCACCTTTAGTCTTTTGGAGAGTTAATAAATCCAATAAATAAACACAATAGCAAAGGCTAGAATTGTATTTAACACGCCAAAGCTACAGTATTTATATCAGACATATATATTTTGCTTGCATCTTGAAAACACTGCTGAGAAATCCATTGTATAACCCTTTCCGGCGCGGTGTCCCTTAAAAAGGACACCTAATTTTAATTTTACTGGCACCAAGAATATTTAATTAAAATTTTCCTTTGATAAAATGCCTGAAAATAAGCAAGTTCATATTCTCTAATAAATTCGTTTATAAATTCTGGTGGCAGATAATTATTTCAATTAAACTTACTCCGCGCCGGAAAGGGTTAAATTAATCCGTATCAATGTGCATACATTACAGTATGTTGTCGAGCGATATTCCCGCGTCCGTTCTAAAACTTACATTCTGCTTGTTCTGTTTACATTTATTTATTCTACGATTGCTTGCAGACGATTTCCGTTTGGAACATGCAGGTGTGAAATATGTTTTAAAAAACAAAAGAGCGTTATGAGGATAAAACAAGCTTTTTCTGCGTCAATCTGTCATTTTCAGTGTTGAATTCAGACACTTTTCTCCGGTAGAGACTTCTGTGACTCCGGGGGTACATTTCAGAACGAATTCCGGGGGGGGGGGGGGGGAGAAGAGAGAAATTGCACTTTTCGACCATTGAAAACACAAAATCTCAAATTTTCCGGTGGGGGGGGGGACATTTTATTGGTCTAGGGGGAATGTCCCCCTGAATTCAATGCTGGCCATTTTTAGGTGCATTCGTTTCGTAATTATATAAATAAGTAGGACTTAACAGTCGTGCACTTTTCGACCATTGAAAACACAAAATCTCAAATTTTCCGGGGAGGGGGCATTTTATTAGTCTGGGGGGGTATGTCCCCCTGAATTCAATGCTGGCCATTTTTAGGTGCTTTCGTTTCGTAATTATGTAAAGAAGTAGCACTTACAGTCGTTGTTTAGTCTGTCCGTCCGTCTGTTTGTCCGTCTGCATAACAGAGCGAAAACTACCTAACTGAATCGTTTGAAATTTAAAAAAGATAATTTCTGCATAATTTTGTCTAGTCATTTCAAATTCTATGAAAATCGAATGTATTGTTTAATCACAGGGACAATCAACGAACGAATCACCGAGCAAATTGTTCCGTTATATTACGACTAATGAGAAGTGTAGTTTCAAGTGCATTTTAATGATGTTGCACTCTTTTAAAAATAATACTATTAATATGCATCTATGAAGTATATACTAAAATATATATTCTGTACAATCAGTGGTGCAAAGAGTATTTTTTATTCATTTACAGAGCCACTCAAAAGTATTCTATTACATAGCGATATAAGGGGAAACATTATTTGGGGCGCGTTTTATATCAAACTATTTCTAATTTTATGAAATTGATACGTTGCTGAGGTTTATTATAAATTATATCCTGTATAATAGAAAGCAGATAGTATTTACCGGGACACTCAAACAAAATTTTTGACCACTATACTATATACAAAGTATTGTATACTAGTACACTAAGATCGGAATATTTTTAAAATTCATTAAATTTCATAATACGAACGCACTTTATTTGCTACGCTTGACGTGCAATTTCCGACTTCTACCTATACAAGAAGAAAATATTCGATTCGTGAAAATTTTCGACTTCCGGTTTTCGACGAATTAATACGTTTTAGGGGTCAGAGATACCAAAAAATATGTTTTTACAAAATATCTGTCTGTGACTCTGTCTGTTTGTGACGCGAATTTTATGGGCAATCTATCTCAAGAGCTAATGCACTGAAGTTAACAAAAATTTATATTGAATTAGTCCCTGATATTAATTGGTGCTAATTACTTTTTGATTTAAACCACTCAGCAGGTGGCGCTGCTATGCAGTACTTTTCACGATTTCCGCAGTAGCTCATCTGGGAAACATAATATAGATTTTCATCAAATTTTAGATTCAATTAATCCTTGATAAGAAATAACGTTTTGTACATTTTGGTGTAAATCGCTCAACAAATGGCGCTGCTATGGTGCATTTTTCACGATTTCCACAATAGCTCTTTCTCAAGAACTAATGCATGTATTTTCGTCAAATTTTAGATTCAGTTAGATATTGACATAAGTTATTGCAAATTAGGTTTCGGTGTAAATCACCCAACAAGTGGCGCATCTGCGCTGCATTTTACATGATTTACGTAATTTTTGTGATAATCAAACATCAAGAACTAATTCACGGAATTTCATATCATTAGAATCCCCATGAGGGACATAGATTTCTATTTAATTTGACACTGTGATAGTGAATGTTAAAGTATTAACATGTATGAGATAGAAGAAAGTTTTGGAATTGCCACATCCGCCTAGTTAATGTTAATATTATTTATTTGTTGAACAAACTGCTTGTAATTTAACTGTATCTTAAAGACATCTCTGGAAAACAACAAATTAAAATATGAATAATTAATTATGTCATGGTTGTTGCATAAATTTTGTATATTTATTTTATATTCAGAAAATTTTTAATTTATTTAAAAGGTTTGAAAAAAGTGGCAAACAAATATTTAAAGTGTAACTTAAAATCTTAAAACCCAAACAAAAGAAATTACGTATAAATCTATTGTATACTGTTATAGACAACTATAAGACTATTTTTTTTTAAATATTAAAACAGTTTTTCATCACGAAACACCCCTCACCCCTCATAGTCATACACAAACAAATTTTTGCTTTTCTCCGTCGAATATTATTTTCTGACGTTCTGGTTTTAATATTAATTTATTAAATCAATGTAAACTTCCTATATTATACAATAAAGGAGATAACATATTCGAAACTAATAGATTTCTTACATTTAAAACGTTTTTTAGATTAGCATTTACAACACCAAAAAAGCATTTTCATGCGAAAAAATAAGTTATACATTCAAAGACAGTTTTAAAACGTAATAGATTTTTTTTTTCGTATTAGCTGTACACGTACACTGAGAGTTAACAGTAAAAAATTACCAACGAGCAATTTTTTTAAAATATATAATAGTTTTAATAGCTTTAGCGCTTAGTTCGATTACATGTCTGTTAAATCTATGTTTTATTTGTATACTTTTTTAGACAAATTTATTTATATGCAAGTTTTTAATTTCGTTGCTGAGTATTAGCTGGAAATAAATGCTGAAACTTTTATTTTATTTTATTTTTTTTAATTATATTTAATTGAAACAAAAGGAAATGGAATCGTATGTAATTGAACTTCAGACAATAGTTTTAAGAAAAGAAAAATGCTTGCAAATTATTTTTGAAACTATAAAAATATATAAACAATAAAGAGAGGTATAATTAAAAAAAATTATATTTGAAGATACATTTATTCCCTATTCGGTGGCGTAAAAATTTAAATTGTGAACACATAAGAAATTTTAAAAAACTGCAGTAAAATTGAAATTTATTGATCACGTGTTGCCACCGTCAAACAGGTATTTGAGACTAATAGTGAAACCGAAATAAAATTTCGGTAACTTTTCTATTTTCTGCCAAAAACAGAAACGAAAATGTTCATTTTTTAAAGTTATTAATACATACATGAATATACATAATTATTAATTATTTATATGTGTGTAGAGAAATATTTCTCACAAACATGCATAAATATGTATGTGTGTGCATTAGCTTAAAATTAAAAATAAATAAATAAATAATAATGCAATTTTTATATTTTATTACTTTATGACAACCAATATTCTTAATCATTTATCAATAATTAACAATGTAATTAGTAATGGAGAAAAAATTCAATTGTGAATATTTCATTTTTGAATATACCATCTTTTCAGTTCTTTAATATTTCTCATTGAAATTAATTCAAATAAAATATTTTTTTCTTATGAAGCGAACATTAAATAAATTTAATAAAAAAATAAGCATTTTATAATTTCTAATTATTATTAGTGTAGTAAAAATTTAAATATAGATAAGATGTATACTTAAATAAACATCTGCTACTCCTCCCAAAAGACTTTTACCCTCTACTCGCCTTCCAGCGAATGTTTGAAACAACACCCTTATTTGAAAAATCTACCTTCGGATACAAATTGGCTGGACAATCTCTGTACCTCTGACAAAAACGTTTTCTTTTGAAATGAAATAAAATGTAATTAATTCATCAACGACATAAAATGTTAGACCTTTTTGAAAGAGCATTCGAAACACTTTTGCGGTTTCAAATAAAAAAAAAAGTTGTATTACTGTTAACTGTGCAAAGCTCTTAAAGAGCAGGTGAAAAGTGTCATATGTGCGTGAATGTTTGTTTTATAATTTGATTCATATCTTGAGCCATGACCGATAATTACAAACAGTGAAGTTCATAGCAGTAAATAAATAGTGTCTCATTTCAGCGGAAACATGTCAATTCAATAGGTCATATTTAACCCCTTCGAAAAGAGCGACCAGTATACGTGACGCGTAAGGTGCTTATAATCCTCGATTATTCTCACCAATACATTTTTATTGTAAATATTGTCTTATTTAATCCGCGCTTTTCCCCGATTCAATTAGGTAAACAATTCTGTTTTTAAAAACCGGTTATTAAAGATTAAAAACGCCGTAAAAGACGCCCGTCCCGAAGGGGTTAAAATTTCCAAAGGAAGAAACAAGATTTCTAAAATTCAGATAGTTTCGATCGAGTTTCGGTTCGGCCGAATTTTCAGCAAAATTCCCGCCGAAAACGAATTTTTGGCGAAACTTAGATTTTTTGCCGAAAACGAAAACGAAACCTAATTTTCGGTCGGTCTTTAGTATTAACAATAAATGTACCTAAGAAAATTTTCATACTTATGTGTAAAATCCAAATGTTTTTATACATTTACACATTTGTCTGTGTTTACCAAGCGATAACAAATTGCATATTTGATTTCATAAGTTAAATACACATAAAAGCAGGTAAATTTTTTCTCAAGGTGTGTAATTTTTATGACAAGTGCATATTTTAGGAATTTACACACTTGTACGTGTACATTTAATCATGTTTGACTTAGATTAACTCATCAATTCGTGTAAATCCAACCATTTTGCTACATTTACACAGTTGTTTGAGTTTTTTAATGGATAACAAATTACACACTTATTTTAAATAGCTAAATACACATCAAAACAGGTAAATTTAGGGAAAAAATGTGTAAATTTTACGACATGCGTGTAATTTTATAAATTTACACACATACACAGGTAAAATTAGCTAATTTACACATTTATTTTTTAGAGTGTATTCCTGCAAAAGACGAGGAATTTGATGTCATAAATTCTCCCCAATTAGTTTCGATTAGGGAAAACCCCGTTGGAAAAGCCGAAATATGTATCGATTTAATATGCTCGATTACACCGTGATAAACGAGGATTTGAAATAAACATCAAATACAAAAGTTGCGTATTTTTGTCCGTAGAATCCGAATCTGCAATAAAAAGTGGGGGTTATAATTTAAGATTTCAAAGTTGGACCTTCTTCTGACCCCCAGGGGGTCGGTTACGAAGGTCAAATTTGGTATCATTGAGTAGCTTATTTAAAACTATTTAACACATATATTTACGTTTTTCAATCTCATATGTATTTCTCGAGTTATTCGACCGTTTCCAGACTTTTCGGACACCCTGTATATATATATATATATATGTATATATATACAGGGTGTATCTAAACTACTGGGCAAAACTCTAAGGGGTGATAGTACACATCAAGACAAACAATATTAAATGGGAAACTAAGGGTCCCAAACGTCTTCCGAAGGAGATAGGCGCCATCAAAGTTTAGGGTCTAAAATTTGAAATGATTATAAAAAAACGGAAAAATTGGTCGATTCGTTTGCCGTTTTCATGAAAACTATTCTTTATGTCAGTATTGTCTTAAAATTAAATTATAAAGATAAATTTCAAAAAATGCCGCTAGAGGGCGCTTTATACTTTGGAGTAACGAACAACTATTTTTTACCATTATTTTTTGCATATCATTAAATTTTTTTTAGAATTTAGACATAAACTTAAATTTTGAGCTCAAAATCTGTGGTTAAGTAGCGCAAACGGAACTGTGTTCAATGGGAGTACGTAGGTTCAAATCTCAAATGATTATAAAAAGCAGAAAAATTGGTCAATTGATTTGCGGTTTTCACTAAAATTATTCTTTATGTCAGTATTGTCTTGAAAATAAATTAGACAGATAAATTTCAAAAAATGGTCGAAGAGAAAACCGCAAATCAATTGACCAATTATTCCGTTTTGTATAATCATTTGAGATAGCGCTACTTAACCACTCTCAACGATTCAGATTTTCAGCACAAAATTTAAATTTATGTCTAAGCTTAAAAAAATTTAATGAGATGCAATAGTTGTTTGTTACTTTAAAGTCTAAAGAGCCCTTTATCGACATTTTTTGAAATTTATGTTTATAATTTATTTTCAAGTCAATAATGACAAAAAATAGTTTTAGTAAAAACCGTAAATCAACTGACCAATTATTCTGTTTTTTATGATCATTTGAAATGTGAACCTACCCATTCCCATTGAACACAGTTCCGTATGCGCTACTTAACCACAGATTTCGTTCGGCGCGTTCGAAGTTCTTTCGGCGCATTGGGCATTCTTTTTTTTGAGGTGTTAAAAAACTATTGAATTCGCGGGACTGTTACCGTAACCAACGGTTATTGACTTATGTCACTTTAAAAATGAGAAATACTGAAATAAAAACATCTGATGCAGAAAAGTGCTTTTAGTTTTAAACAAAGATGGGCTCATAACGTTTAAATGCTTTTTAAAAGTTTCTAGGTTATTAAATCCGTCTTGTATAGTTCCGATTTCAGATTTTGTTTAAGTTTTGCCATTCTTGCCTTCTTTAATTACTATTTAAATGCGTCAGTTGATTTAAACCTCATTTTTTTATCACGCCGATTTCAATTTTTTTTATTGTTTTATCCCTGTGAAGTTTATATTTTTCTTGTTAAAATTGGTATTGCACGATGCGTATAAGGTGCCTCTAATTACGGGCCTCCAAACTGGTAGACGGTAGGTGCTGAGTTCGAGCCCAATCGCGATCGTCAGCCTAACAGTTCGAAGTTTTCCGTGGTTTTCTTCGAATCCTGGATTTCTTTGCGTGAATACGGGTTAGGTTCCCTTAAAAAGACCCTCACGGCACTCTTTCCCTGACGGCCTATATAGTCCGTTTTCTAATTACATCCCGTGTGCAATTTTATGATTAAGTATCGTGAATGGTCTCATTTTGTTCCTTATGTCTTGTAGACTAAGAAAAGCGATGGTGGACATCCGGGACCCGCGACTGGAGAGGGGGAGAGGGAGGGGAAAGGTTGAAAAGTGTAAGGGAAAAAATCCCATTTAATAAAAAATAAAGAAAATTATGCATAAATATTAATGTTTTAAACATTTATAGATTAGGAAAAACATTTGTGGACATCCGGGACTCGCGACTGGGGAGGGGAAGGGGGAGGGGGAGGGTTGAATTGTGCAAAGGAAAAAAATTCCATTTCATAAAAAAATAAAGAAAATTATGTATAAATATTAATATTCAAAACATTTATAGATTAGGAAAAACATTTTTGGACATCCAGGACCTGCGACTGGGGAGGGGGAGGGAGAGGGTTGAAAAGCGCAAGGGAAAAAATTCCATGTCATAAAAATAACGAAAATTATGTATAAATTTTAATATTTAAAACATTTATAGATTAGGGAAAACATTTGTGGACATCCGATACCCGCGACTGGAGAGGGGGAGGAAAAGGAGGAGGGTTGAAAAGTGCAAGGGGGAAAATTTCATTTCATAAAAAATAAAGACAATTATGTATAAATATTAATGTTTAAAACATTTATAGATTAGGAAAAACATTTGTGGACATCCGGGATCCGCGACTGGGGAGGAGGAGGGTTGAAAAGTGTAAGGGAAAATATGTAATAAGGGTAATTTAAAAGGAACTGGGTGATGCTAAATACTAAATGATGCAAATTTTTTAACGCTAAATGTTATTTATTATCTTTGTATTGCTATTCTATATTATACATCATATACTTAAATGGTAAAAACTTTCAAATTTTAAACTGCAAGTAAAAGTTTAACTTCAAAACAAAGTAGGATCATTGGTTTTACTGTCATCATAATTTGCATCATCAAGGCCTCCAACATTATCACATTTATCAGTCTCACGCGAGCATGAACACATTTCAGTACAAGGTACTCCATTTTGTGATCATTTACAGGATGCTACACATCTTGACTTGACACACGAACAACGCACCGATGAAACCAGTTCTTTAGGAGCACATGGCATGTCACACCTGACAGGTAGGTATTCTTTTTCCTTTACCATCCAACCAAAATCAGTTGGGGGTGGAATATTAGGTTTGAAAATGTGTACTTTTAGCCATATTATTGCTTGGTAATGAGCTCTTCTTATGGCTGGGTAAAGGGCGGTTTGAGTATGAGGCATATTTGCTCCCTCAGCTTGCTTTTTTGTAAATAAACACCATCTTAGCTCACTCAATGTTTTAATATTTAATTTTGGCATGTACACTGAACATATGTATTCTTCAAGTTCAATACACTATCTTGCCATTGATTATTGGACACTTGCGATTTTAGACATTTTACTAAATATCTAGAAAAATACATGGGGAAACATCTCGAAACTCTTAGTGTATAAATATAATTGTACGCGCCATACATCGCCGTGAAGACTTTTTACCGAAACTCCATAGGGGACCGTCAACAAATTAAAAAAAAATGAATATCTTTTGAATAACCCTGTCAAAACTGATGTAGCAAAAGTGCTCAAACTCTAGATTATGATTGAATGCCTTATTGTAATACACTGTGTTCATTTTTATGCAAATAGCATGCATACTCGCAGAGTAATTAAGGTTTTTATAAAAATGGTCCCAAATTTTTCCAAGTTTTTTCCTTATAATTTTCAGAGTTCTTAATATAAAATAATATTTTTTTCACAAAATATGAAAAACAACATTGCACACAGTACCCTGTAATCAGAATTAAAAAATAATAAAAACTGTATGAAAAATGAGTAGGTTTACTAAATAATTTTGTACTGCGCATGCGTCAAAGATATCAAAATTTCATTTACATATTATGTTAGCTAAATGTATAGAGCAACTTATGTAAAAGTCTCAAAATCATAGCTTGAAAATTCTGAAAGTAATCGTCTATAGATAAAGGACAAAATCCGTTGTTTCCAAAATGAAGCAAAAAAATGAGGGATTTTATCCAAATGTAGTAGTACATCCCGTATTGTGTATTCTATATTGACACTAATCAATGAATATATGGATACAACCCCTCTTGTTTTTGCTTCATTTTTAGAATAACGGATTTTCAACTAATTCAATTGACGATTATTTTCAGAATTTTCAAGTTATGATTTTGTGACTTTCACAAAAGTTGCTCTATACATTTAACTAACATAATATGCAAATGAAATTTTGATATCGTTGACGCATGCGCAGTAAAAAATTATTTAGTAAACCTACTCATTTTGTACAAAATTTTCATTATTTTTTAATTCTGATTACAAGGTACTGTGTGCAATGTTGTTTGTCATATTTTCTGAAAAAAATATTATTTTATATTAAGAACTCTGAAAATTATAAGGAAAAAACTTGGAAAAATTTGGGACCATTTTTTATAAAAACCTTAATTACTCTGCGAGTATGCATGCTATTTGCATAAAAATGAACAAGGCGTATTGCAATAAGGCATTCAATCATAATCTAGAGTTTAAGCGCTTTTGCTACATTAGTTTTGACAGGGTTATTCAAAAGATATTCATTCTTTTTTAATTTGTTGACAGTCGCCTATGGAGTTTCGGTAAAAAATATTCACGGCGATGTATGGCGTATACTATTATATTTATACACTAAGAGTTTCAAGATGATTCTTCATGTATTTTTCTAGATAGTTAGTAAAATGTCTAAAATCGCAAGTGTCCAATAATCAATGGCAATATAGTGTATATGTTTCATTCTCAAAGATATCTGTTTGACCTAATGCGGCAAGTGCTTTCAGAATTCTGTCGTTAGCATTTATGAAGCTCTTCCAGAATTTGGTTTTTGATTTACCACTAAATGAAAAAGTGGTGTCAGATCCAGAAAGAGAATGCAGTCCCAATAAAGCCCAACAGATCTTTTCTGACCTAAAGATTTATATATTAAGCCAACAGAAATGTTGCGTTTCTGAGGACCAGTTAAAACTAATGCTGTATCACTTGGTAACTCTGGATATTTATTGATCGCCTGTATAGGAACGTCAGTATCTGGTGAAAAAATTGTTAATTTTTGAGCTTCTCTTTGAGTTGCAAGTACTGCGTATAGGATTAACTTTGTATCAGCTTTTTCTTGTGAAATGCTGATATCTTCTACCATTATTTTACTTGATTTGACTTCGCCACGATATCAAACAATAACAGTTTTTTTCTAAATTAATAGATTTTTTGAGCAAATTTTGACATAATATTACAGTAAGAAAATCTTTATCTGTATAATGGGACAAAAGATTTTTCATTTTGACAGTTTTCATGCTCATCTTTTCTTCGACTTTGCATATAATAGGGGTTACCATGCCGGTATTTTTTTAGAAAATTCTCAAAATAAGTATCGAATATGATATGTATTTCTGAATAGTCATTGCACTTGATTAAAATTCTTTCGCTGAACTGATCTGTCAAATCAGCAACAGTTTTAGTGCCTTTTGAAGGTATCAATACATGTAATTCTGGCATACCATCTATGATTGCAACATCAGAGTCAGAGGATTTTAGTTTGACTGCACCTCTGCTAGCCCCTAAAGAAGTATTGAGAATGTCCGTTGTTTGTTCTTTTGTGCAAAGTTCTTCTAAATGATGGATTAGCTTACTTTTGGCCTGGGTTTTATGCATCGTTCCATCGCTTGCGAATAAGAATCATGGAACTGCAGCTAACTCGTATTTCCCGATACATTCTTCAAATTTATATCATGACGCGAGCGGCATAGAACGACAAGACGATTAAACAACTTTTCGTCATCTTTATTTCTATAATGCTTTCTGTAGTTGATACTTTCACTTTTTTATCATTGTTTTGCACAATTTAAATTTTTTTTTTTTGTGAAAAATAGTCCCGGAAATTTTTTGTTCCATTGATAATGCCCTCCTGAACAAACTTTTGGTATTCTTCGAAACCAATGTCTGGCATTCTAGTTACATCATGTTTCACATCAGGTGGTGCAACAGTCATTGTAACGATATTGAGTAGTTCGTCTCTATCATAGGCAAAATGATTGACATGGTTTTAGAGACATTCCACCAAATCACTAAAAAATTTTTTATAGTGAACTGAAGCAGCACAGTTGGCTTCGTGATGATCTTCAGCTTTTCTGAATTCTTTTGTCTCAACTCCTAGAGAACATAATTTTCTCATTCTGTAAAACTTTTGAACATTAATATATATATATATATATTAAACAGAATTTTTTTTTGCCCTTTTCAACCATTTCCCCTCTCCTCCCCCTCCCCCTGCCTAGTTGAGGGATGCCCGGATGCCCACTATTGCTTTTCTTACTCTATAAAAGCTTTAAATACTAATATATATATATATATAGCAATTTTATAAATATGGTGCGCATAGGTAATTGCTGCTATCCGCATAACCTTCGTGTATTGTCTGTGAGATTTCTACAATGTAGTTTTCCGTTACCACTTAATAGAATTTCCGTTAAGAGTTGCAAATCGTTTCATCATGAATATTATATATGGTATATTTATAATATTTTAACTGTTAATTTTGATATTATGTTTAATTCATTGTCTTGATATATGGTATATTAAATGTCAACATCAATATTCATTATCTTTTTTGTTTGTTATGGATAACTATTATTTTTACTTACTTTCAACTCCTTTTTTGTAAAATATCTTTGTTCCTTGTTTAATAATTTGGTTTTTGTGTGCTGGTAGCCCCAAATACGTATTATTTTGCTATTTCATGGCTAATACGTGGATGAAACCGCACACTTCATTTGTAGTTCCAGAGCATTTGGGGCTTGATGATTCTGCTTTTGGGGCTACAAATTCCATTTGCATTCATTTTATTTATTTATTTTTTCAGATTTACTCGTTACACTATTTTTTTTTTATTTTATTATAATTCAATACCATTCTAATTCTTCGTTTTGGTTTATTGTTTTATTGATAAAATCCATTGGTGAATCTTGTCAAATTTTAATGGTATTATATATATATATATATGTGTGTGTGTGTGTGTATATATATTAAATGGAATTTTTTTTCTTGCCTCTTCCAACACTTTCCGCTCCCCCCCCTCCTCTTCCCTTACCCCCGTCTCCCTAATCACAAGTCCCGAATATCCACCAATGCCATTCTCATTCTATAAACGTTTTAAACTTTGATATTTATGCTTATTTTTTTTCGAAACAGAATTTTTTTACTGCTCCTTTCGAATTCCCCTCCCTCCCCCTCCCCAGTCACGAATCGCGGATGTCCACACAGTTTTTTTCTAATGTATAAATTTTTTAAACATTAATATTTATACATAATTTTCTTTATTTTTTATGAAATGGAATTTTCTTCCCAAGCACTTTTCAACCCTTCCCCTCCCCACCCCCCTTCCCATTTGCGGATCCCTGATGTCCACAAATGTTTTTCGTAGTCTATAAATGTTTTAAATGTTACTATTGATACATAATTTTCTTTATTTTTTATGAAATGGAATTTTTTCCCTTGCAATTTTCAACTCTTCCCCTTCCCCTTCCCCTCCCCAGTCACGGGTCCTGGATGTCCGCAAATGTTTTTCCCAATCTCTAAATGTTTTAAACATTAATATTCATACATAATTTACTTTATTTTTTATGAAATGGATTTTTTTTTCTTTTGCACAATTCAAAACCTGCCCTCCCCCTCCCCCTCCCTAGTCGCGGATCCCGGATGCCCACAAATGTTTTTCCTAATCTATAAATGTTTAAAACATTAATATTTATACATAATTTTCTTTATTTTTTATGAAATGGAATTTTTTCCCTTATACTCTTCAACCCCCCCTCCCCCTCCCCAGTCGCGGGTCCCGGATGTCCACCATCACTTTTCTTAGTCTACAATACATAAGGAACAAAATGAGACCACTCACGATACTTAATCATAAAATTGCACACAGACCTATGAAAAGCTGTAATTAGAAAACGGACTAATATCCCTATTGTAGATAATTGGCCGGCATAGAAAAAAAAAATCCCAAGGTGTTAACCGCTGTAAGCGGTCTCAATGCCGATGCTTTTCTTTTTTTTTCATTTTCTAGAGTTTAACACACAGTATTCAGTTCAACTGTAAATACATTTTAAATTTTGTTTAACTTGCGAATCAATTATCCACTTTAAAACGAAAACATGTGTTTAATGAATCTTTGGCATATTTAATTTAAACGTTTTCAGTTGAAATTATGCATCTGAATTTCTTAAAAAATGTTTAGTTCGAGCACATTAAACCTTGATCAATTAAATACACTTATAACGAAATATTAGTGGGAGCTTAGCATAAAAAAAAATACGCAACAGAGACGTTATACCCTTAGACTTTAACATTCGAATAAATATTTTTGTTTTTTTTAAATGCCGTTTGGAATAAATAAACTACTCGGATGTAGCAATCGGAGGACTTTAAAGATACGAAATTCCGTGCATTAGTACTTGATATCACTGAAATCGTGTAAATTATACAAAATTCATTATAGTAGCGCCTGCCGAAAGATGATTGATACAAACACGTAAACAAAACCAATTCATGTCAAGAAGTAATTGAATCTAACTTTTTATGAAAATTCCTGCATTAGTTCTTAAAGTAGAGCTATTGTAGAAATCGTACGTAACAAATTCAGTGTTGCAGCGCCACACGTGGAGCTATATACAACAAAATATGAACAACATCAATTCATGTCAAGGACTAACTGAATCTGAAGATTGATGATACTCCTTGCATTAATTCTGGAGATACAGCTATCGCGGAAATCGCACAAAGACCTGTACAGTAGGGTCACCTGTTAAGCGATTCCCACCAAAAACTAATCGGCACCAATTTATATCAAGGACTAAGTAAATAGATTTTTTTATTAACCCTTTGTTACACAGGTGTAGAAAGTTACGTTGTTACACAGGTGGCGCACGTTGTGCGCCAGCCAATTTTCAAGCTATAAAAGCATCGTTTTTTATATTATTCAATAAATAAACTATTCAATGGACTAGCATATATCATAAAAGATGTAATAAGGTATATATTTCTCAATTTTAGATTTATATTTTTTGTAAAATAATACTTCAAATTCAACTAAATGAAATCATTGGAATAAGAATAGAGTTCATAAAAAGGAATATTTACTTTACAAATTCTTTATTAAGAAAGATCATGATCTTCATTAATTTCCTGGTTAATACATTTTACAGAAGTATATTTAATATTATACATATGATTTTTACAAGTGAAATTTTTACAACGTGAACAAATTAAAGTAGTGTTGTTGTTCTTCGCACGACCACAAGGGTTGCATCGGATTTTTTTCTTCGGTGGTTCTTCAGCTTTCGTTGTCTCTTTGCAGCGATATGTCTCTTGATTATCTCTCTACTTTTGATGGGCAAATTCATAATAGAACTTCGGCTTTCTAAATGTGGCTTGATAAGTGCTAAAGATAAATTCTTCAAGAAATATCTTCTTTTCAGTGAAGCTGTATTTGGCGCTGAAGCCAAAATTATCTGGCTGTTTATCCTAGCTATGTTCAACAATGCATAAAAAATTGACATTGGCCATCTATATGTGTTCTTTGAGACAGTATAATTTCCTCCCAACTGATCAACTCCTTTAACGCCACATTTTATTTGATTATAATCCTGTATGCCACATGGTTTTCCTGTTTCTTTGTCAATACTTGCATCGTCGTGCATTGTACTTAAGAGAATAACAGCTTTATTTCGTTTCGGTACATATGAAGAAATGCTTATATCGTTTTGAAATCCAAACAAAGAAGAACCAACTTGTCTTGATTTTGAAGGAAGAAATTCACGAGGAATTTCCTTTTTGTTCGATCGCATTGTTCCTAACAAAGTGATATTATCATTTAGGATAACTGGTATACCAGTTATCGGTTGTTAAATTTCTTCCTGATCCTTTTAAATGGGCAATTAGTCTGTTAATGATGTCAAAAGGTTTATTTGAAACAAAATATGGCCCATCAGGCTGCTTTCCGCAATATACTTCCAGACTGTTTGTATAAAAAGTCTTTGCATCAACTAGTGCTAATATTTTATCCCATATTTCGCTGGTTTCTTGGGGATATAGTAAATGAAGGAACATCTACCACGAAATGGCTCAAGCTTTTCGTCAATAGTGATGTATTCCCCTGGTGAATAAGATTCTTTACATCGTTGTACAAAAGAATCCAAAAAATCTGTTATTGGGGTTAATTTGTCTTTTTCTCGTCTTATCTTTCTCGTACTTTTATCATCAAATCGAATAGCATTGAGAAGAAACTGGAATCTATTTTGAGACATAACACCACGTAATAGCTCTATACCTGTGCCATCATTTGCCCACAATTCACGTAGATTTATCTTGTTAGCTTTTTTCAAATCTATCAGGTATAAAATTCCAATCACAGCCATAATTTCTTCTCTACTGGTATCTTTTCCGACGAATTTATAATATTCTTTGTCATTTCCATTCTTACGTCTACTCTCAATATTTAAGTTTGTATTAGAAACTATTAGATCAATCATCCCTATATCAATATTTTTGAAAAAGGCTGAAATATCATCTATAATATTATCATTTTGTTTTACAAATGGCAATATCTTCTTTAGAATATTTTTCTGTCGTACTTTCGAATATTTACTAATGACAGGAGATTTTTTCCATTTGTAGATTTCACTTATTTTTTTCCTTTTCCTTTTATACTTTCATATATTGTTTTAGTAAAATAGTTTTCGTCTTTCTCTGAATCTGATTCTGTAATTTCTGTATCATAAGATACCTCTATTTTAGATTCAAAATCATGATCACTCTCGTTTACCTGCTCTTCACTGTCACATTCGAAATCTTCGTCTTAAATCTTCATCTGATAACTCTTGAAGAAGTTTCGCATAATCATCAGGATGAACTATATTTCTTTTTCTAATACAAAAATGTCAACTTATTTCGGGCTTATACTTATATATATATATATATATATATATATATATATATATAATTTTTAATATTAGCAAATTAATTACTTAAAAAATACTGTAAATATTAAAACGACTTATAATCATGCAAAAATAAAATAGCAAACCGAAAAGAGCGAAATGAAAAATACTTACATTATCACACAGCTGTAGCACTCAGTGCGCTAAAAGAGACTAACTGAAAATAATCTTGAAAATTAACGCGAAAACTGTGACCTTCAACTTTTAACCAACGCACTTTCTGAAAGGAACAAACTAAAAGAGGTTAGGTTGAGAGCAGGTGTTTATCACGTGATTTTCTAGGAATTCATAAAGCATTTTTCAAGGACTGGCGCACTCAGTGCGCCACCTGTGTAAGTGAGGGTTAAATTCCGTGGATTAGTTCTTGAGATAGCGCGCTCACAAAGTTTATGCCATATGCAGAGATACAGGAGCAGTGACTCACAGACAGACATTTTCTAAAAACATGTTTTTCGGTATCTCTGAGCCCTAAAACGTGTGAATCCGTCGAAAACCGGAATTAAAAATTTTCACGAATCCAATACTTTTCTCTTTTAAAGATAGAAAAAAGTAAAAATAGGTTTAAAACCACATAAATTTTGAAGCTGAATAGTAAAAACTAGATTTTTGAAAATATTTCTGTGTAATTTATTAAAATATATTTCCATTAACATTAAAATATACATTAACATTAAAATATACATTAACATTAAAATATATTCCATATGATTCAGTTAATAGAAATGTCATTATCGCTATTACTGTTTTCACTAAACTTACTGCCTGCGGCAATAAGTTTTAAAGACACGTTTAATGAGAGTTTAATTAATATCACTTAATTTAATAACACTTTTAATAAGTGTTTAATAAGATGGTCCGGCCATTGGGTCGTGCCAGTTACGAGCCTGGCCCTAAGCTCGAGTTATTGCAGAAATCTAGCATATTTCAAGGAAATTTAAAACAAAAACCTATACGCTTTTATTTTATATATATAATAGTTAAAGTATTCTCTTGGATCGACATTTTATAGTGCGTAAATTAATGGTCGATCCCTAAATTGTATTTCAAATGAACTGATATCGCTACGTTCAGAGGTATGCTTAAGTGGTGTAAATCACGAATTTTGGAAAATTTTGGAAAATTTTGGATTTTAATATCTTTTAGGGATTTGTAGATACCGAGATGAATTTTTTTTGTTGTTCGATTCAGGAATGGATCAGGAAAAATTTTCTAACTGGAAGTTTTATCCTCTGGGGGCCGTATAAAAATTTAATTTTCGTATTTTTAAAAATAGACCCCCCCCCCCCCATAGAGTTGCAACTTACCTTATCAAAAAATTTACCTTTTTGATGAAACTTTGCAATTGGAAGTATGGGTCTAGGGGCAATATTTAAGGAAATAGCCTATTGTTTTGGGTAGTTTTCATTACAAAAAGTAAAAAGCTACCTATTGCAGCCGTCCGGAGGAAAGCACTTCTAGAAAGTTTTGGTATATTTTCACCGATCATGACCCCCAGACCCGAAAACCACCCTCCGTTCAAATGTTGATATATGTATACACACATATATATATATATATATATTACAAATTTAAAAAATTTTCGCCAAAACTAACCTTTATACTATCTTAATTTTCTTATAATATTGTTCCGTACTTACTTCAAATTATTAAATTAAAATCTTGTTTCTAAATCTAATCTGTTAATCTTTATGCAGACGATATAAATTCTTAATTTGCCTTAAAAAACATTATTCTAGTATGCGTAAATTTAAAAAGATGGCTCCAAATTAAAAATGTTCTTAATTAAATTTTTATTTCTTAATATTCCAAATAAAATTCATTTTTCTATGTTTTTATCAACCCTTTTTAAGAAAGTCTTATTAAATTTATTCCAAAACCATACCTTTCAAAAAATATCATTATTTTATTTTATCTATTTATTTATTTTTCCTCCGTCAACCTTGATAGTGTGCATATTAATAAATTCATTTCTTTTCTTTTCCTCTTAAAATTAATCATTTATAAAAATCGTCTGCCTAAGAAATCCTGAGTCGATTATAAATTGGTTAAATAATGTTTTTTTAAAATAAATTTATCGTCTGTGGAAAATAGTCTCGTAGCTGGACAATAATTCTGTTTACATAAAAGAATGATGGTTTGAGGTTACAGAATGTTCCAGAATATTCTTTTTAGATTTAAAAGGGGAAGTCTCGTGATGAGAGAGAGGACTCTTGGGTTTTTTCTTGGATGAGTACGGCTCGCTGAAATAATGATGGAATGTTTGCAAAAGGAGCTTTTCCCTTCCTCATGATTACGGATTAAATAAATGAACTTACAGCAGCCAATGAGTAATTATTTGGATTCTCTACATCTATTTATTTATTTTCCTCGGTGGCCATGGCTTCTCTGCGGTGAATGGGAAACCCGGCGTTGATGTCTCTGTCTCCTAACTTTTAAATCATCACATATATATACATGATTTTTGTCATGCTATAACTAATGTATTTATGAACCGATTTGAATAAAACTTGGTATGTACATAGTACATACAAATATCTCGACCGAGTTCGTTGGCCAGCATCATCCGTCATCTTGTTTCAAAATGGCGGCCATTTAAATAATTAAAAAAATTAAAATTAAAATTAAATGCGAAAAAATTAAAGTAGAAAAACATTTTTATTTTATGTGTTAGATCTTAAAACACCGATTCCAGAACACTTTTTATTTTATCTATATCTTAAAAAATGATTGAGTTATAGCACTTTGAATTTTTCTTATGGCTGACATTTTGAAACGATCTGATTTTTGTCACGCGATAACACGCGTATTTATAAATCGATTTGGATGTAACCTGGTTTGTACATAGTAAATAATGAAGCCTGGACCGAGTTCGTTAGCCAGTTCCATGCGCCATCTTGTTTTAAAATGGCGGCTATTTAATTTTTTTTTTAATTTAAAATTTAAAATTAGGTACACAAAAGTGAGAAATGGAAAAAGATTTTTCTTTTATGCATTAGACTTTGATAGAAATATTCCAAAGCATTTTTTTGTTTCATCTGTACCTTAAAAAATGGCCGAGTTATAGCATTTTTAATTTCTAGTGTTGCTCACATTTTGAAATGATCTGGTTTTCGTCACGTGATAACACGCTTATTTATATACCGATTTGGATTTATACTTGGTGCGTAGATAGTACATACCGATGCCTGGACCGAGTTCGTTGGCCATTTCCAACCGCCGTCTTGTTTCAAAATGGCGGAATATTAATTTTTTAAATTAAAATTTTAAAATAGGTGCAAAAAAATAAGAAATTGAAAAAGATTTTTCTTTTATGTTTTGACCTTGATACAAAGATTCCACAGCATTTTTTGTTTATCTATATCTTGAAAAATGGCTGAGTTTTAACACTTTCAATTTCCGGTGTGATTGACATTTTGAAATGTTCTGAAATTCGTCACTCGATGATACGCATATTTATAAACTAATTTCGATATAACTCCATGAGTAGTAGGAAAATAAGAGTACGGGGACAGCCGGAGGCGGGACTGCGGGACCGTCCCACCTCCGGCTGTCCCACCTCCGGCTGTCCCACCTCCGGCTGCCCCACCTCCGGCTGTCCCACCTCCGGCTGCCCCGCCTGGCCCCTCCTGCGGTCCCTCCTGCTCCCACCATCTCACCGCCGCCCTCCTGCGCCCCCTAGTGGAAAAAAGGAACATTCTATTATAACAGAGAGGTGAACAACCTTCCCTAATTAAAAATATTATCAATCACATCTCAACATTGAATCATACTATAAGATGAAGATTAAATTTGTATTTGAATTTTAAACAACCGTAATTTTAATGAGTATTATTAATTAAGCGAAACAATTAAAATTTCAGTTTTTAACCATTTTATTTAGATTTCTTCAACTACAAGATGAGATTATCAATTTAACTCAAGAAAGTTAAACATATATTTGAATTTTGCTTGATAGACATCTTAATGAGTAGTATTAATTAAGTAAAAACAATAGAAAATATCCAGTTTTATAGAAAAAGACTGATTTCTTACGATTTTTATCAACTATATGATCAATGTAACGACTTAAAAGTTGAAAGTTAAACATGTATCCTAGTTTTTCAACAGCTATAGCCTTAATGAGTATCGTTAATTAAGTAAAAAAACAATGGAAAATATCAAGTTTTATGGAAAAAGACTGATTTCTAACGATTTTTATCGACTTACAAGTTGAAAGTTAAACATGCATTCTAGTTTTTCAACAGCTATAATCTTAATGAGTATCGTTAATTAAGTAAAAAACAATGGAAAATATCAAGTTTTATAGAAAAAGACTGATTTCTTACGATTTTTATCAACTATATGATCAATGTAACGACTTAAAAGTTGAAAGTTAAACATGTATCCTAGTTTTTCAACAGCTATAGCCTTAATGAGTATCGTTAATTAAGTAAAAAAACAATGGAAAATATCAAGTTTTATGGAAAAAGACTGATTTCTAACGATTTTTATCGACTTACAAGTTGAAAGTTAAACATGCATTCTAGTTTTTCAACAGCTATAATCTTAATGAGTATCGTTAATTAAGTAAAAAACAATGGAAAATATCAAGTTTTATAGAAAAAGACTGATTTCTTACGATTTTTTCAACTCAAACTTCAGACTATCAATTTGATAGAAAGAAACTTAACCATGTATTCCAGTTTTGAACAACCATTTCCTTCACGACCATTTTTAATTAAGTAAAACAACGGAAAATATTAAATTTAACCAATTTCTTGAGAATTTTTCAACTATAATATCAACTTAAGAAAGGAAACTTAAACATTTATCTTAGTTTTTGAACAGCAATCCCTTAATGAACATTGTTAATTAAGCAAAAAACAATGGAAAATATAAATTTTAACCGATTTCTTTAGATATTTTCAAATTAAAAACGACATTTAAACATACATTTTTAACATTCGAACAACTATTACCGGGACGAATTTTAATAATTAAGCATTTAACGAACGAAAATAGTGATTTATTTTTTTATTTATTTATTTTTTTTTTTTTAAGCAAGAAGGCCAATTGTATAAACTTTTACAGTAATTTGACATTTTAACATACTTTAAAAAACACTAGTTACGTAAGATTTCAAACTTTAGGTGACTAAATCTCAAGATATATTTTTCTCGAAAACAAATATAAAATACATTTTTTAAACTAATTTCCTCAATCTTACGAATTCAACAGGATTTTTACCGATGCAAACATTAGAAGTGAACAACAAATTCTCTCCCCATCTAACCTCAAAATTCCTAAAGGGGAGAGTACAATAGGTTTTCGACGTCACACTTCGTAAGGTTTTCATTCAAGAAAAATATCTTTTACGTTATAAAAGTCGTTTTCTTAGAAGGATATAAACTTGTGATTTTTGTTTTTGAACAATCATTATCTTAATAAATATTAATAATTAACTTAATAAATATTAATAATTAAGGAAAAACAATGGAAAATAATATTTTTTAAGGAAAAAGACGAATTTTATCGAATTTGATTAATTTTTACACTAGTATTTTCAAAAGCAACATGGAAATATCGATTTTTTTAACTGAAGAATTTAACGCATGTTTTAGCTTTAACAACAGAAACTTAATAAGTATCACTGATTAAACAAACAAACAAAAAAAAAAAAAAAATACTGATTCTCAAGAAAAGACGAATTTTTATACAAATTTTCAACACTTTACCTTTCTGAAATTTTTATGTTATCAAACACCAAGTTATTTAAAATATAAATATTATGCTTAATGTTTAGATAGTACACATGACGAATTCCACTTATTCTTTTCATATTATTAATTAAATTGACACATGTTTCACTCTACACTTCAATGATTTCTGAATTTTTACAATACTCACAACCAATTTTCTAACATTTTCCGATTATACATTCTTCAGAAGTACATTTCTAAATGCTACAATCACTTTACATATCGAAAAGATATCATTGAAGCAACTGTATTTAATATTTTTAATACCAATTTTCTAAGATTTTTTAACATTTTCCGATTATACATTCCTCAAAAGTTATTATTACGTATTCTAAACAATAGCAAATATTAATTTTAAGAATAAAAAGACGAATTTAAACAAATTTTATTAGTTTTACACTATTTTTTCTCACCTCCAACACGGATATATCAATTTTAACAGAAGAATTAAACGTATATTTTAGTTTTTAACAACAAAAATGTAATAAGTATCATTAACTAAACAAAAATAAATATCAATTTTCAAGAAAAGACAATTTTTTACACAAATTTTCAACTTTGAAATACATTTGCTTACATATATTGTTACGGTATATTACTAAACTTAAACTTTTTAAAAAGTTTGAATGTCTTTACAAAGGTTCATACTTATATTTTTCACGTCTTGACTGCATTCGAAATCTTACAACAAAAGTATACTTTTATTATTATTATTATTATTATTCTAGAAAACCTAAAAAATCGTTTCTTGCTGCTTTAGACACTTGACATATTAAAACTACTCTACCCATATAATTAATCAAATTAGGACATGATTCATCTTACACTTCAAAATTTCTGAATTTTTACAATACTTATTTTCATCAAACTTTATTCTTGATCCTATATATTTTAATAGCACAGAATTTTAACATCTGTTTTTATCTACTTATCAAAAAATTATTAAAACACCCAACAACATTTTCCAAATATGAATATTATCTTTACAATTTAATAATGCAAAACATACACGAATACAAAGTTTAATTTTTACAAACATTTCATATTTCAAATCAAACTATTCGAAATTTTCACAACATAAGAGCAAACATTAGACGAACTTTTTAACATTAATATTGCTTACATCTTTTCATCATAACTTTTAACTATGATAATTATCCATTTTTAGGTTGATTGTCGAAAAACTGTAACTGAAATTACATAAACTTAATGTAAAAAACCATGTTCTCACACAATTTCTTGAAATTCAACAAAGAATTGACTATTACTCCAATACTTATCTACTTCAATCTCGACTCTCGATAGTATATAGATATTGCATCATTACATACATACAACTCTTTTCAAACGTTTATCAGAAAATCAAGTCAATCAAAGTCTAGTAGTTATTACATACCTGTTCCTCAGAAATATTACTATCATATGAAACAGTAAAGAAAATTAATAGATATTTAATATTTAATAACTTCATACGTGAAATTACTGCTGAATAAGAATACTAATAATCAAAAAAATCAACTGTTGGACAAAAAAATAGTACAGATTACCGAAAATTCAAATCATTTTTTCTACAAAAATTACAAAAATTAACAAATGAATGACAAGTTAGAGAAATAACTAAAAAAAAAAAAAAAAAAATAATGGACATATTTACAAATTTATTAAAATCACACCTTTTTCTGGATTACAAACCACAATTTCTTGAAAAATTTAACACCGAATTTGTAAGATTTTAATCCTAGTATTACATACACTCAATAAATATTCAAAATTAAAAAAAAATAATTTTTTAGTCTCATTAATAAGCAGAAATTCTATATTAAAAGAATATTTTCATAGTAGTACTTATAAAAATGAGAGTTTACAAACTGATTTTCATAATTTTATCACATTTAAACTTAATATTTTACATAAAACATTATTTAATCAAATTTTATGCTTTCTAATTCAGTAAAATTCAATACTTTTTTAGTTTTTAAACCAATACCACAATATTTATTTACATCAAACTTGATTCTTCACCTTTTATATTTCCACATTACACACGTGAGATAAATACTAACTTGGATCAGGAGTTGAAGTCAATTGATTCCATTCGATTTTCATCATGTACGCATTGCTCCTACACGAAATTTCTTACTGCTATAATCATCTAATGTATTAAAACTAATCTACTCATATTTTTAATCAATTCATCAGATGTTTCATCTCGCACTTCTGAATTATCGTGCATCAAGTTGCTTAAAATATAAATACTATCTTTATAGTTTTAATGATATACTATAGTATACATGGTTTATCTTGAGTTAGCACTTCCATAGTATTAATCAAATTATATGTTTCATCTTGCACTTGATCTTAATGTTTTCATCTTGCATCTGAATTATCGTCCATCGAGTTTTTTAAATAATAATATATTTATAGTTTTTGATTATACATAGCATGTACAAATACAATCTTTAATTTTAACATTTCATATTTCAAATAACCTATTTCCGAAACCAAGCTATGTGAATTTTACCACAATGCTTATTATCATAGAATAATTTGTGTTTCACACTTTTCTAAAAATTATCAGATATGTACCCCTCAGAGAAATTACTATCATATGAATAAATGAAGAAAATTTAATTTATATTAAATGTACACGAAATTGATTGCAATATACATGTATTTAATAAAAATAAATAGGCGATTATTTATACATTAAACCTTTACTAAATATATATTTCTTTCATTATACAGATGTTTCAACAAGATGAATCAAAACAGCAGCAAACTTCAGAAATTAATGACCCGAATGATTCATCCCTAGCACATGTAGCGTTAACGAATAACACATATGTGAGTACTTATATGAGAAATACTAGAATTCGTATATGAAACGTAATTAGAGTAAATACAAAATGATTTGTCTTACTACCTACACTTTAACAAGTGCTTTTTACCTATATTATTGAAGAGAATCCTAACTGTGTCCATTTATTTCTACTACAGATGTGCTCTATTTGCTACAAGCACTTCTTAAGTAAATGGAATTTAACAGAACATACAAAAATCTATACAGGTGAAAAACCTTACACTTGGAAAGATTACCATAAATGCTGTTTTCAAGGAGACGTGAATCAAAAATACACACATCATCATATAAAGCATCATCAGATATATGTAAACTTAGCGAAGATATTCAAAAATTAGTCAGACTTTTGAAGAATTTAGAAATAAAGGAAGATATTTAGGCTATTTATCCATCATATTTTCACAACATTTACCACAATATCTCAAACTTAAAATTTGGAAGACATACACACTGCTGAAAAGTAATTTTGTGATTCTTCTAACCAGTATGAATGTATAGATGTTATTTTGCAGTGTATTCTTTAAATGCTCACATTAAATATTCTTTTATATGCATATATCGTTGTGTTTATTTTTCTAATACCTATTACATTAATGAAATACATAACATTTTAAGTGAAATAACACTCTCACAACTTAAAAAATGCATAAGAACATACAAAAATAAACAGATGTATGAAAAAATATGCAAGTTTACAAAATATTTTCATTGTTTTCTAGAAATATTAACAAAAAATATTTACAATATGAAAAAATTGTAAAAGTGAAAAGAAAAAACATAAATGTAAAAACAAAAACCACAAAGTGAAAAACTCATAACAAAGTTTTTGAAAAAAAAATATTTACAACAAAATTTTTTTTTTACAAAAACCAAAACTTCCAAAAATATTTTTTTCAAAAAAATTTTTTTTTTCAAAAACAACAAAATGTTTTTGAAAAAAAAAATTTTTTTGAAAAAAATATTTTTGGAAGTTTTGGTTTTTGTAAAAAAAAAATTTTGTTGTAAATATTTTTTTTTCAAAAACTTTGTTATGAGTTTTTCACTTTGTGGTTTTTGTTTTTACATTTATGTTTTTTCTTTTCACTTTTACAATTTTTTCATATTGTAAATATTTTTTGTTAATATTTCTAGAAAACAATGAAAATATTTTGTAAACTTGCATATTTTTTCATACATCTGTTTATTTTTGTATGTTCTTATGCATTTTTTAAGTTGTGAGAGTGTTATTTCACTTAAAATGTTATGTATTTCATTAATGTAATAGGTATTAGAAAAATAAACACAACGATATATGCATATAAAAGAATATTTAATGTGAGCATTTAAAGAATACACTGCAAAATAACATCTATACATTCATACTGGTTAGAAGAATCACAAAATTACTTTTCAGCAGTGTGTATGTCTTCCAAATTTTAAGTTTGAGATATTGTGGTAAATGTTGTGAAAATATGATGGATAAATAGCCTAAATATCTTCCTTTATTTCTAAATTCTTCAAAAGTCTGACTAATTTTTGAATATCTTCGCTAAGTTTACATATATCTGATGATGCTTTATATGATGATGTGTGTATTTTTGATTCACGTCTCCTTGAAAACAGCATTTATGGTAATCTTTCCAAGTGTAAGGTTTTTCACCTGTATAGATTTTTGTATGTTCTGTTAAATTCCATTTACTTAAGAAGTGCTTGTAGCAAATAGAGCACATCTGTAGTAGAAATAAATGGACACAGTTAGGATTCTCTTCAATAATATAGGTAAAAAGCACTTGTTAAAGTGTAGGTAGTAAGACAAATCATTTTGTATTTACTCTAATTACGTTTCATATACGAATTCTAGTATTTCTCATATAAGTACTCACATATGTGTTATTCGTTAACGCTACATGTGCTAGGGATGAATCATTCGGGTCATTAATTTCTGAAGTTTGCTGCTGTTTTGATTCATCTTGTTGAAACATCTGTATAATGAAAGAAATATATATTTAGTAAAGGTTTAATGTATAAATAATCGCCTATTTATTTTTATTAAATACATGTATATTGCAATCAATTTCGTGTACATTTAATATAAATTAAATTTTCTTCATTTATTCATATGATAGTAATTTCTCTGAGGGGTACATATCTGATAATTTTTAGAAAAGTGTGAAACACAAATTATTCTATGATAATAAGCATTGTGGTAAAATTCACATAGCTTGGTTTCGGAAATAGGTTATTTGAAATATGAAATGTTAAAATTAAAGATTGTATTTGTACATGCTATGTATAATCAAAAACTATAAATATATTATTATTTAAAAAACTCGATGGACGATAATTCAGATGCAAGATGAAAACATTAAGATCAAGTGCAAGATGAAACATATAATTTGATTAATACTATGGAAGTGCTAACTCAAGATAAACCATGTATACTATAGTATATCATTAAAACTATAAAGATAGTATTTATATTTTAAGCAACTTGATGCACGATAATTCAGAAGTGCGAGATGAAACATCTGATGAATTGATTAAAAATATGAGTAGATTAGTTTTAATACATTAGATGATTATAGCAGTAAGAAATTTCGTGTAGGAGCAATGCGTACATGATGAAAATCGAATGGAATCAATTGACTTCAACTCCTGATCCAAGTTAGTATTTATCTCACGTGTGTAATGTGGAAATATAAAAGGTGAAGAATCAAGTTTGATGTAAATAAATATTGTGGTATTGGTTTAAAAACTAAAAAAGTATTGAATTTTACTGAATTAGAAAGCATAAAATTTGATTAAATAATGTTTTATGTAAAATATTAAGTTTAAATGTGATAAAATTATGAAAATCAGTTTGTAAACTCTCATTTTTATAAGTACTACTATGAAAATATTCTTTTAATATAGAATTTCTGCTTATTAATGAGACTAAAAAATTATTTTTTTTTAATTTTGAATATTTATTGAGTGTATGTAATACTAGGATTAAAATCTTACAAATTCGGTGTTAAATTTTTCAAGAAATTGTGGTTTGTAATCCAGAAAAAGGTGTGATTTTAATAAATTTGTAAATATGTCCATTATTTTTTTTTTTTTTTTTTTAGTTATTTCTCTAACTTGTCATTCATTTGTTAATTTTTGTAATTTTTGTAGAAAAAATGATTTGAATTTTCGGTAATCTGTACTATTTTTTTGTCCAACAGTTGATTTTTTTGATTATTAGTATTCTTATTCAGCAGTAATTTCACGTATGAAGTTATTAAATATTAAATATCTATTAATTTTCTTTACTGTTTCATATGATAGTAATATTTCTGAGGAACAGGTATGTAATAACTACTAGACTTTGATTGACTTGATTTTCTGATAAACGTTTGAAAAGAGTTGTATGTATGTAATGATGCAATATCTATATACTATCGAGAGTCGAGATTGAAGTAGATAAGTATTGGAGTAATAGTCAATTCTTTGTTGAATTTCAAGAAATTGTGTGAGAACATGGTTTTTTACATTAAGTTTATGTAATTTCAGTTACAGTTTTTCGACAATCAACCTAAAAATGGATAATTATCATAGTTAAAAGTTATGATGAAAAGATGTAAGCAATATTAATGTTAAAAAGTTCGTCTAATGTTTGCTCTTATGTTGTGAAAATTTCGAATAGTTTGATTTGAAATATGAAATGTTTGTAAAAATTAAACTTTGTATTCGTGTATGTTTTGCATTATTAAATTGTAAAGATAATATTCATATTTGGAAAATGTTGTTGGGTGTTTTAATAATTTTTTGATAAGTAGATAAAAACAGATGTTAAAATTCTGTGCTATTAAAATATATAGGATCAAGAATAAAGTTTGATGAAAATAAGTATTGTAAAAATTCAGAAATTTTGAAGTGTAAGATGAATCATGTCCTAATTTGATTAATTATATGGGTAGAGTAGTTTTAATATGTCAAGTGTCTAAAGCAGCAAGAAACGATTTTTTAGGTTTTCTAGAATAATAATAATAATAATAATAAAAGTATACTTTTGTTGTAAGATTTCGAATGCAGTCAAGACGTGAAAAATATAAGTATGAACCTTTGTAAAGACATTCAAACTTTTTAAAAAGTTTAAGTTTAGTAATATACTGTAACAATATATGTAAGCAAATGTATTTCAAAGTTGAAAATTTGTGTAAAAAATTGTCTTTTCTTGAAAATTGATATTTATTTTTGTTTAGTTAATGATACTTATTACATTTTTGTTGTTAAAAACTAAAATATACGTTTAATTCTTCTGTTAAAATTGATATATCCGTGTTGGAGGTGAGAAAAAATAGTGTAAAACTAATAAAATTTGTTTAAATTCGTCTTTTTATTCTTAAAATTAATATTTGCTATTGTTTAGAATACGTAATAATAACTTTTGAGGAATGTATAATCGGAAAATGTTAAAAAATCTTAGAAAATTGGTATTAAAAATATTAAATACAGTTGCTTCAATGATATCTTTTCGATATGTAAAGTGATTGTAGCATTTAGAAATGTACTTCTGAAGAATGTATAATCGGAAAATGTTAGAAAATTGGTTGTGAGTATTGTAAAAATTCAGAAATCATTGAAGTGTAGAGTGAAACATGTGTCAATTTAATTAATAATATGAAAAGAATAAGTGGAATTCGTCATGTGTACTATCTAAACATTAAGCATAATATTTATATTTTAAATAACTTGGTGTTTGATAACATAAAAATTTCAGAAAGGTAAAGTGTTGAAAATTTGTATAAAAATTCGTCTTTTCTTGAGAATCAGTATTTTTTTTTTTTTTTTTGTTTGTTTGTTTAATCAGTGATACTTATTAAGTTTCTGTTGTTAAAGCTAAAACATGCGTTAAATTCTTCAGTTAAAAAAATCGATATTTCCATGTTGCTTTTGAAAATACTAGTGTAAAAATTAATCAAATTCGATAAAATTCGTCTTTTTCCTTAAAAAATATTATTTTCCATTGTTTTTCCTTAATTATTAATATTTATTAAGTTAATTATTAATATTTATTAAGATAATGATTGTTCAAAAACAAAAATCACAAGTTTATATCCTTCTAAGAAAACGACTTTTATAACGTAAAAGATATTTTTCTTGAATGAAAACCTTACGAAGTGTGACGTCGAAAACCTATTGTACTCTCCCCTTTAGGAATTTTGAGGTTAGATGGGGAGAGAATTTGTTGTTCACTTCTAATGTTTGCATCGGTAAAAATCCTGTTGAATTCGTAAGATTGAGGAAATTAGTTTAAAAAATGTATTTTATATTTGTTTTCGAGAAAAATATATCTTGAGATTTAGTCACCTAAAGTTTGAAATCTTACGTAACTAGTGTTTTTTAAAGTATGTTAAAATGTCAAATTACTGTAAAAGTTTATACAATTGGCCTTCTTGCTTAAAAAAAAAAAAATAAATAAATAAAAAAATAAATCACTATTTTCGTTCGTTAAATGCTTAATTATTAAAATTCGTCCCGGTAATAGTTGTTCGAATGTTAAAAATGTATGTTTAAATGTCGTTTTTAATTTGAAAATATCTAAAGAAATCGGTTAAAATTTATATTTTCCATTGTTTTTTGCTTAATTAACAATGTTCATTAAGGGATTGCTGTTCAAAAACTAAGATAAATGTTTAAGTTTCCTTTCTTAAGTTGATATTATAGTTGAAAAATTCTCAAGAAATTGGTTAAATTTAATATTTTCCGTTGTTTTACTTAATTAAAAATGGTCGTGAAGGAAATGGTTGTTCAAAACTGGAATACATGGTTAAGTTTCTTTCTATCAAATTGATAGTCTGAAGTTTGAGTTGAAAAAATCGTAAGAAATCAGTCTTTTTCTATAAAACTTGATATTTTCCATTGTTTTTTACTTAATTAACGATACTCATTAAGATTATAGCTGTTGAAAAACTAGAATGCATGTTTAACTTTCAACTTGTAAGTCGATAAAAATCGTTAGAAATCAGTCTTTTTCCATAAAACTTGATATTTTCCATTGTTTTTTTACTTAATTAACGATACTCATTAAGGCTATAGCTGTTGAAAAACTAGGATACATGTTTAACTTTCAACTTTTAAGTCGTTACATTGATCATATAGTTGATAAAAATCGTAAGAAATCAGTCTTTTTCTATAAAACTTGATATTTTCCATTGTTTTTTACTTAATTAACGATACTCATTAAGATTATAGCTGTTGAAAAACTAGAATGCATGTTTAACTTTCAACTTGTAAGTCGATAAAAATCGTTAGAAATCAGTCTTTTTCCATAAAACTTGATATTTTCCATTGTTTTTTTACTTAATTAACGATACTCATTAAGGCTATAGCTGTTGAAAAACTAGGATACATGTTTAACTTTCAACTTTTAAGTCGTTACATTGATCATATAGTTGATAAAAATCGTAAGAAATCAGTCTTTTTCTATAAAACTGGATATTTTCTATTGTTTTTACTTAATTAATACTACTCATTAAGATGTCTATCAAGCAAAATTCAAATATATGTTTAACTTTCTTGAGTTAAATTGATAATCTCATCTTGTAGTTGAAGAAATCTAAATAAAATGGTTAAAAACTGAAATTTTAATTGTTTCGCTTAATTAATAATACTCATTAAAATTACGGTTGTTTAAAATTCAAATACAAATTTAATCTTCATCTTATAGTATGATTCAATGTTGAGATGTGATTGATAATATTTTTAATTAGGGAAGGTTGTTCACCTCTCTGTTATAATAGAATGTTCCTTTTTTCCACTAGGGGGCGCAGGAGGGCGGCGGTGAGATGGTGGGAGCAGGAGGGACCGCAGGAGGGGCCAGGCGGGGCAGCCGGAGGTGGGACAGCCGGAGGTGGGGCAGCCGGAGGTGGGACAGCCGGAGGTGGGACAGCCGGAGGTGGGACGGTCCCGCAGTCCCGCCTCCGGCTGTCCCCGTACTCTTATTTTCCTACTACTTCCATGTGTACATGGTACATACCAATATCTGGACCGAGTTAACGGCCAGCTTTATCCGCCATCTTGTCTCAAAATGGCGGACATTTAAGTTTGTCAAAAATGTTTTAAATGTATAATGATGTACAAACAAAAAATTAGAAATTGGAAAAATGTTCTTTCTAAACTATTTATTTTAATAAGGAATTCCAGAGTATTTTTTTGCTTTGTCTTTACCTTGAAAATTCGCTGGGATATAGCAGTTTGAAATTCTAATGTGGGTGACATTTTTTTCTTTTTAAATCAATTTGAACGTGACAGCACTCGTACATATTAATCAATATCGATGTAAATGTGCATGTTTACATGAATTTAGATTTCGATGAAGTTCATTGGTTTTATCCATCGTGTTGCTTTAAAATGGATATCGTGGAATTTGGCTACCCTATAAATCGCTTAAAATAAAACCAGGTTGAATAAAAGATGACTAATTTCTAAAAATTACTATTAATATTCAGTATTGACAAAAACTAGTATTCAATTCTATATAATAGTGTTCCACTAATTTGAGCTTCGTATATTTGAATAATATAGCTTAATTTAAAATAAATAAATAAATATATGAAAGCTACCTCTTCCTCTCGGCACTGCCGGAAGGACTTTCGATATTTATGACTCACCTATATATATATATATACAGAGGGTGTTTCGCTACCAGACCGACAAACTTTGAGGGGTGATAGTAGACATAAAGACAAACATTATTAAATAGGAAACCATGGGGCGCAAACGTCTTCTATAGGAGCTAGAAGCCATTAAAGTTTAAGGTTCAAAACTTCAAGCGATATTAAATAACAGAAAAAACTGTCGATTCGTTTGCGCTTTTCGCTAAAATCATTCTTTATATCACGATTTGTTTGTAAAAAATTTTAAAGGTTACATTAAAAAATTGTCGATAGATGGCGTTCTAGACTTTAGAGCAACGAATAACTACTTTTTACCGTTATTTTGTGCATGGGGTTCAAATTATACTAAAGTTTAGACTTTAACTTAAATTTTAAGCCCAAAATCGGAAACATTAGAATCGAGTAACTAGCGAAAATTGAACTGTGAACAGAGCGGAGAATTTTAACACAATCTAACTGATCAGTTAGATTGTGTTAAAATAATAGTATATCTACGTATCCATCGTTCTATGAAGTTCCATTACCTGCGGTTTATTCTGCCGAGCTGTCTAAATGACAGACCAGATGTTATGGCCAATAAGGTTATCTGAACGAAAACTCCCAACCGGTTATCGCCCGGTTAGCTTAACAGCCTTGTAATCCTTGGCCTTGTAAGCCAAGTATCGATTCCCGGACTGGGCAATTTTTCGCTCAGCTGGAAATATTCAATTCATATGATAACTTTACCAATCAGTTAGATTGTGTTAAAATAATAGTGTAAATATATTAATAATAAAATACATTTATATCGATATATTGACGATACAATTTTAATTGACACTGAAAATATCAGTATATTCCAATTTTCAGTAGATTATCCTGCTAATTTAGAAATCACAAAAAACCTGCTTTCTAACAATACCATTAATTTTTTAGATCTTAAAATTATATTAAAATACTAGCTGACCCGCCCGGCGTTGCCCGGGTCCATAATAGTAATCTTAAACGAACTTGAAATTTTTACGATTTTATCTCTAACTCGAAATATGTGTAAAAACACTATTAAAAACTTGACCCTTTTGCTGAATTGTCACTCCACCACTTTTATAGAAAATGATTACTTCAGCCTATTATGGAGCATTCTCATAGGTCAAAAGAGAGATATTCTATAAAAGCGGGGGAGTGATGATACAGCAAAAGGGTAAAAATTTTTACACTGCACATTATATTAAATACGTACCCCCTGACTGTGTCAAAAATCGGTTTAAAAAAACTAATATTTAGCTGCAAAAATGCCCAAATTGATTGCAATTGGAAACGCAGGAGGGATTATGTGTCCAACGATTGCGTGATTTTCGTTTTAAACTGTTGATATTTATCCTTAAAATTACTGTTAAGTGACTTAACTAAATATTTTTTTCACGTAGGTATCCCAAGTGAAATATTTTGAATTTCAAACTAATTATATCACACTTAAATCCGACTATACAGTGAATGAAATCGATTCTCGATGATTAGCTAAAAAGTTAGTATGTAGTATTATAATTTCAGAGCCATTTTACAAAAATAGGTGCATAATTTTTATCAAACATGCGTAATGTTCATTCTGTGAACAAAATCCTAACCGTAACCTAATTGTATTGTAATCATAACTTGTCTGTAACCTAGCTGTATCTTAACAGTAACCTAACTGTAACTTAAATATTACCATAAATGAAACCTGGCCGTCACCTTATCATAACCTACCCATAATCTAACCACAACCTAACCGCAACTAAACCTTAACCTAACTGTAACTTAACCATGACCTAACTTTAACCTAACCGGAAAATAAATATAACATTAGGCTCACCGGAACGTAATTGCAACCTAACTGTTACCTAACCGTAACCAAGTTCTAATTTAACTCTAACTATAAACGAAATATCTTAACCATCTAGCGCTAAGTACTTAGTTTCACTTTCCACCGCTACGGAGCGCATTATGTTTTGTAGAACATCCGAATTTTAGGTTCTGATTGGATTCATGTTCATGGAAATTATTTTGTCTTCTTCGGATACGGTTATGGTTGTTGGGAATATTTTTGTTCAGTTTAGATTCGGTTCAATTCAGATTTCGTGGGGGTTTTTTCCCTTCAAATGAGATTTTTAAGTTCGGTTCGGGTTGTACTTCCATGGAAATTATTTTACCTAGTTCCAATGAGGTTATACTTCACTGAAATATTTTTGTTAGGTTCAGATTAGGTTTGGTTCAAATTTCGGGTTTTATTTTTTATTTTTTACACATTTTCTGGTTCGGATTGGGTTTATGCCCATGGAAGTTATATTGTCTTTTTCGTATCTGGTTATAGTTATTTGGAATATTTTCGTTGGATTCAGATTTAGTTCGATTCTGATTTCAGGTATTTTTTCAAATTGATTTTTAAGATTCTGGTCGGATTCATATCCAGAGAAATTATTTTGTCTTGCTCGGGTCCGGTTTTGGGTCTTTGGAATATTTTTTTGGGTTCAGATGTCATTCAATTCAGATTTCGGTTTTAATGGAATTTTTAGGTTCAGGTTGGGTTGCGCATCAACGGGAATTATTCTGCATTGTTTGAATAAGGATATGCTTCTCTGGAATATTTTTGTCAGATTCAGATTTAGTTCAGTTTTTTAGGTTCAGATTGGGTTCATGTTCATGGAAATTTTTTGTCTTGTTCAGATCCGGGTATGGTTCTGTGGAATATTTTTGTCAGGTTCATATTTGGTTCGATTCTAGTTTCAGGTATTTTTTTCAAATGGAATTTTAGGTTCGGATCGGGTTCATGTCCACAGAAATTATTTTCTCTTATTCGAATCCGGTTATGGTTCTTTCGAATATTTTTATCGGGTTCAGATGTAGTTTGTATAAAATTTCAGGTTTTTTTTCAAATAGAATTTTTTAGGTTCGAATCAGGTTTATGTTCACGGAAATTATTTTGTCTTACTCTTATCGGGTTATAGTTCTTTGGAATATTTTTATCGATTTCAGGTTTCGTTCTGGTCATTTTTCGGGTTTTTTCAAAGAAAAGTTTTAGATTCGGGTCGGGTTGCATATACACGAACATTATTTTTCCTTGATCGGATTGGGGTATGCTTCATTTGAATATTTTTGTGGGATTCAGATTTGATTCGGGTCGGGTTTATGCTCATAGAATTTTTGTCT
Source organism: Maratus speculifer (assembly GCA_964019185.1). Lineage (NCBI taxonomy): Eukaryota > Metazoa > Arthropoda > Arachnida > Araneae > Salticidae > Maratus > Maratus speculifer. Next base: position 216,440,733 of record OZ025293.1, on the reverse strand, counting down.
TGCTTGGATCGGAGTATAGTCTGTTTTTTTCTGGTTGGGATCGGGTTATGTGTTAATATGCCTAAACATTATGTTTTGCTACTATTCTTTTAGTGACTATTTTTGATATATAATTTATTTTTCTATTTGATAATTTATTACTGTGTATGAATCGTGTGCCGATTCGAACAATTGTACGTCAAACAGCCATTTCATTTTTGTTTTAAAAACAAATTAAAGTCTTAATAAAATTTTAACTTAAATAAAATGCATTCAAATTTAATCAATGATTTAAAAAAACTGCTAAAAAAGCCTCATATATACATTTACATATATTTATTGCAACATAGCTAACCACACATATATTCTAATGTACGAAGTACCAACGATCTGATGTAACAGCTGTGTTCAAAAATCCTAAGTTAAACTGACATTTTGCCAGTCTATGAATTTTAAAGGTCTTTGGGAAAAAAAAAACAGCCACGTCTGAAATGTCAAAATCTCAAATTGGTTTCTTTCATAGAGTAAGAAGAAATTAATAGAGTGGGATTATTATCTCTGGAGGTGATGTTAAAAATGTAACCCTACATTAAGTCTAATTAAGTACCGACAAAAGCACGTGCTTTGACACGCCTATCAATTGAAACAGGTTTAAATCCCGTATTTTTTTGCTCTTGTTTCTCTAAAAGAACTAATCTATCGCTTCACCGGTAAAAATTTAATTATTTTATCACATGTGTTTTAAATATCAATATAGAAAATTATTTTAACGTTTTGCTTGAAAATATAACACTCTTTTGCTAATATATTAAAATCGTCTGCAGTCAGAAATCTATATTTTAGATTAATATTTATTACTTAAGTTTTCATATATGATTTTAAAAGAATTAATTTGATATTTAATTATTGCTAATTTTCCAATTTCCTTCATTTTAAAAGCAAACATTTATTTTAATAAATAATAATAGAACAAAGACCATTTTAAAAATTTGCTATTTCTTCTTAAAAAATGCTTCAATTGTAATTCATTTCTTTCAATTCGTCTTATAATACAAAATCCCTTTTACGTCCTTTTGTTTGGCACATTAAAATTTGTGCGATAAATGGTTTCATATTGCAAAACTTTTTAGAGGCTTACTTCACCTCCACTTATCTCATTCCTCTATGTGTTTTTTTAATTCTATCTCAGCTTTTTTATTACTTCTGCGAAAATTTTTACACAACCAACCAACCGTTAACAAACGAAAGAGAAAAAAAAATTAGAAAAAGATGATTTTTTATGAGAGTGACCTCTCGATTTTAATTAATTACTCAGTTAAAAATTGGAATTTCGAAATTCTGAAGCTCAGGTGCATCAGGAGAGATTTAGGGCTACTCTCAAAAAAATTTTGAGCTTCGTACATGCTGTAGATTTTGCTAGCCATCGCAGACACACACACAGACACACAGACAGAGCGTTTTGTTCTTTTATTAATATATAGATATAACTGTGAAATATGACAAACGGAACGAATTTAATTTTAAAGTTAATACAATTACTAATTTTAAATCATGTCGTCATAATTCTGTATATCGTAATATAATCCTTAATCAATTATATACAGGGTGAACATAAAGTTCCAGTCCATTTTGTAGAAATAATTTATTCATGAATTTTATATTTCATTAGTATTTTACAGCATATTAGTACTTTTCAACGTGATGTCCAACAAGTTCGAAACAAGTTTCTCACCGGTTCAGTGTAGTTCGAAACATTTTTTCCAACATCTCCACGGTGATTATTTTGTATGCTTGGCTTATGCTTTGTTTTAGGGCTGTCATATTTATAACTGCTTCATCTGACATCGATGGTCAACCTGAATCATTGAGCACTGATCCGGTTAGCATAAATTTGTTCACCATTTTTCGGATATTTCCTCGCGTTGGAGCCTTTTCTTCCAAATTTTCTACGAAACGAATCCCTGACCTCCTCGAATGTCTAACCACGCAAGCGTGCCGCTACAAACGAAATCCATTCTTCTGTTGTTAGCATATCCTCGGAGTATCATTCACCTGTAATACACTATATTGCCATTGATTATTGGACACTTGCGATTTTAGACATTTTACTAAATATCTAGAAAAATACATGAGGAATCATCTCGAAACTCTTCGTTTATAAATATAATTGTATACGCCATACATCGCCGTGAAGATTTTTTACCGAAACTCCATAGGGGACCGTCAACAAATTAAAAAAGAATGAATATCTTTTGAATAACCCTGTCAAAACTAATGTAGCAAAAGTGCTCAAACTCTAGATTATGATTGAATGCCTTATTGTAATACACTGTGTTCATTTTTATGCAAATAGCATGCATACTCGCAGAGTAATTAAGGTTTTTATAAAAATGGTCCCAAATTTTTCCAAGTTTTTTTCTTATAATTTTCAGATTTCTTAATATAAAATAATATTTTTTTCAGAAAATAGGACAAACAACATTGCAGACAGTACCCTGTAATCAGAATTAAAAAATAATAAAAATTGTATGAAAAATGAGTAGGTTTACTAAATAATTTTGTACTGCGCATGCGTCAAAGATATCAAAATTTCATTTACATATTATGTTAGCTAAATGTATAGAGCAACTTTTGTAAATGTCTCAAAATCATAGCTTGAAAATTCTGAAAGTAATCGTCTATAGAAATAGGACAAAATCCGTTGTTTCCAAAATGAAGCAAAAAAATGAGGGATTTTATCCAAATGTAGTAGCACATCCCGTATTGTATATTCTATATTGACACTAATCAATGAACATATGGATACAACCCCTCTTGTTTTTGCTTCATTTTGAGAATAACGGATTTTCAACTAATTCAATTGACGATTATTTTCAGAATTTTCAAGTTATGCTTTTGTGACTTTCACAAAAGTTGCTCTATACATTTAACTAACATAATATGCAAATGAAATTTTGATATCGTTGACGCATGCGCAGTAAAAAATTATTTAGTAAACCTACTCATTTTGTACAAAATTTTCATTATTTTTTAATTCTGATTACAAGGTACTGTGTGCAATGTTGTTTGTCATATTTTCTGAAAAAAATATTATTTTATATTAAGAACTCTGAAAATTATAAGGAAAAAACTTGGAAAAATTTGGGACCATTTTTATAAAAACCTTAATTACTCTGCGAGTATGCATGCTATTTGCATAACAATGAACAAGGCGTATTACAATAAGGCATTCAATCATAATCTAGAGTTTGAGCGCTTTTGCTACATTAGTTTTGACAGGGTTATTCAAAAGATATTTATTCTTTTTTAATTTGTTGACGGTCCCCTATGGAGTTTCGGTAAAAAATATTCACGGCGATGTATGGCGTATACTATTATATTTATACACTAAGAGTTTCGAGATGATTCCTCATGTATTTTTCTAGATATTTAGTAAAATGTCTAAAATCGCAAGTGTCCAATAATCAATGGCAATATAGTGTATAAAATCCATACATTAATTACTTCTGCAAAATGAGCTGGGATTTTATGTTCACCTGGTACTTATCCATATAAATGTTTATGTTCTTCTGATCTAATTAATGCAAATATTAAAAAACTAATTTATGAAGCACTAAATAATGGTTTTCCTAAAAAATTCCCATTTTCATTAATATACAATTAGTTATTACATGATCTTACAAATAATTAATAAATTGAATAAAAAATATATAAAAAATTATTGAAACATAAAACAATCATGACAAATTAAAAATGCAAATATATATATATATATATATATATATAATAGGATGGATGGGTGGGTAGATTTTCGAGTACGGAGGAGGGAAGTGTTGTCTAGTTAAAACGCAATGGTTATTAAAAAAAACTGAGAGGGTGAGAGGGGAATTGCTAAATTGCAAAACATATTATACAGGATATTCAATCGACACTAATGTATGGATAATTGTATAGTTACATCAAAGAATTCTATTAATATTATTTATATAATTTTATTAACTTTCATGATTAACTTGTACCTAACTTTTTACAAATTGGATACATAAATTACTAAGTGTATAAAATGCATATATTAATTATCAATTTTTATTTCATATTTCAACTTGTATTAAGATATTGAGTTTAGGTTAGCATAGTCAAATTAAATGATTTTGTTTTACATCTTGTTAGGGTAAACTATGGTGTATGGTATTTTTTTTCTGTTATCTCATTGCAAATGTGATAACTTCGTTTTAAATTTATTTTATTGGTTTATTAATTTTTTACTCTTTTTATTGTTCCATCCATTTAGTAATTTTGATGTGTCTTGTTTTTGATGCTTTTTCTTCATTTGTTTTTGGTTTTATGTGTGTTGGTTGCCCCAAATTCGTATTATTTTGCTTTTCATGGATAATATGAAGATGAAACCACACACTTCATTTGTAGTTCCAAAGTATTTGGGGCCTGACGACTTTGCTTTGGTTCTGCAAATTCCATTTGTATCCATTTTTTTCTCCCATGTTTGAATGTGGTACTTTTCTTTTAAATTCAGTGGTTCATATATTGCAATACAATTAATGATTATAGTATACAGGGTGTATCTAAACTACTGGGCAAAACTTTAAGGGGTGATAATACACATCAAGACAAATAATATTAAATGTGAAACTAAGGGTCCCAAACGTCTTCCAAAGGAGATAGGCGCCATCAAAGATTAGGGTCCAAAATTTGAATTGATTATAAAAAACAGAAAAATTGGTCGTTTCGTTTGCGGTTTTCACGAAAACTATTCTTTATGTCAGTATTGTCTTAAAAATAAATTATACAGATAAAATTTAAAAAATGCCGATAGAGGGCGCTTTAGACTTTGGAGAAACGAACAACTATTTTTTTACCGTTATTTTTTGCATCTCATAAATTTTTTTTAGAAGTTTAGACATAAACTCAAATTTTGAGCTCAAAATCTGTGGTTAAGTAGCGCAAACTGAACTGTGTTCAATAGGAGTGGGTAAGTTCAAATTTCAAATGATTATAAAAAACAGAAAAATTGGTAAACTGATTTGGGGTTTTCATTAAAATTATTCATTATGTCAGTATTGTCTTGAAAATAAATTATACAGATAAATTTCAAAAAATGCCGATAGAGGGCGCTTTAGACTTTGGAGTAACGTACAACTATTTTTTACCGTTATTTTTTGCATCTCATTAAATTTTTTTTAAAGCTTATGCATAAACTTAAATTTTGAGCTGAAAATCTGAATCGTTGAGAGTGGTTCAGTAGCACTAAATGAACTGTGTTCAATGGGGGTGGGGAGGTTCAAATTTCAAATGATTATAAAAACGGAAAAATTGGTTGATTCGTTTGCGGTTTTCTCTAAAACCATTCTTTATGTCAGTATTTCCTTGAAATAAATTTTAAAGATAAATTTCAAAAAATTCCGTTAGAGGGCGCCTTAAACTTTAGAGTAATCAACAAGTATTTTTAACCGTTATCTTTTTTTTTTTTTTATCTAAATAAATATTTTAAAAGCTTAGACTTAAATTTTGAGCTCAAAATCTGAATCCTTGCGAGTAATTAAGTAGAGAAAAATTGAACTGTGTTCGTTTTAAAATTTATGTTTATAAATTATTTTCAATACAGTACTGACATAAGGAATAGTTTTAATGAAAACCTCAAATGAATTGGCCAATTATTCTGTTTTTTATAATCATTTGAAATTTGAACCTACTCACTTTCATTGAACACAGTTCAGTTTCCGCTACTTAACCACAGATTTTGAGCTCAAAATTTAAGTTTATGTCTAAACTTCTAAAAAAGTTTAATGAGATGCAAAAAATAACGGTAAAAAATAGTTGTTCGTTACTCCAAAGTCTAAAGTGCCCTCTATCGGCATTTTTTGAAATTTATCTTTATAATTTATTTTTAAGACAATACTGACATAAAGAATGGTTTTCGTGGAAACCGCAAACGAATCGATCAATTTTTCCGTTTTTTATAATCATTTCAAATTTTGGACCCTAAACTTTGATGGCACCTATCTCCTTCGGAAGACGTTTGGGACCCTTAGTTTCCCATTAAATATTATTTGCCTTTATGTGTATTATCATCCCTTAAAGTTTTGCCCAGTAGTTTAGATACACCCTGTATATGTATATATCCGAATATATTTATATGTCTTGTGTCTCCCTCTATTATTACAATTGTATACACAAGTTTTATATTTATTTCAGAGTGTAAACTGAAAGGAGGAGGGACGTTCATGATATGAAGAAATGGTTCATGGGCTTTCCGATGATATTTCACATGGGGAGTTGGAGAAAAGTTTGAAAATTATCTCCTCCGCATGGATCTACTTTCACGCTCCCAGAATACACCCGGAATTCATCCAGTCCTCCTCTGTGAAATCTATATATTTAATTTAAAAATATTTATAGACGTACTCCGAAGAAAAACTGCGTCAGAAACTATACTTATTCCAAATTATACAGTTTTCGAATATGTTCGCTCGACCTCCTTCCCCCAATTTCTTTTTTTTAAAAAATAGATGCTTCTTAAAAAATTTGAAATTTTAAAATCGATCGGTTTGTCAGTTTTCCTGAATTTTACAAATTAAAGAAATACTCAACACATCTGTAAAAGCGAAACCAAAATCGTTTGCGGCCGTTTTGGCCGCGATCAATGAGGTGCCAAATCGGAATTGTGGGGTACACACAAAGACTTTGATTTTATATAAATAGATATTGCTTTTCAAGAGTTAAACGTTTGTCGCGGAAAAATTGGCATAAAAGTTTTTACACATTATTTTCAAGCAATACATTTTGCGGCATATTTTTACATAATTTCCAATCGAAATCAGCGACAAAATTTATTGTTTAGAATTAGTGATGTTATTTATTATTAGTATTATTTTTATTTTATTTTATTTTTGCTAAATTTTCTTCTGCAACAAATGTTTAGTCCTTCAGTTAATATTAATTTCTTATACTGCTTTGTTTTACTACCTACTTATGTTATCTTACTACTTCAATAACACTTTTTCATTACCATTTATAAGTGTGTTGCGGCCCGCGAGAAAAAAAGGTTGGGTATGACTGATCTAGAGTCACACAAACACACACATAGATTGGTTTCGCGCTAATTTTTGCGTTCTTCATTCCATATGAACATTTTCGTGTAATGAGGAGCTTCTTGAACCAATGCAAAATGGATTTATCTCGAAGAATAACAAACAAAGATTTATTTTTTCAAGTATTATAAAACATTATTTCTCCTTTATTGGAAATTCCCTTTTTCCGCCCAATCGGCATCAGGAAAAGCCAAATATTAAAATGTGGGCGACTTATCCCCAATTTTTCCCTTCTTAAATCGTAAAAAAAAAAAAAAAAAAAGGTTGTAGTCATTATTTCCAGTACGATCAATACAAATAATGACTGTTTACGTCGATAGTTATGTCGTAAAAATATATTTGATATATACCTAAATTCAAGGCATGCATTAAAGAAAACTATATCTATATCTGTGTAAGGATTAAGCGAGTATGCAAGGGAGTGGTATGAAAGGAAGATTAATGGAAGAAATTAATGCCACTTGGTAACATCTTTGTGTTCATTTATTTCGTCGCTGCATCTTACAATCATGTCCACGAGTTTCATCGGATGTCTCACGAGCCATTCTGGACCTACAAGGTCATAAGTGTGCTGACATAGTAAATGGAAATAATCTTTTCTTTTTTTCTGTGCGCGTTCTTACTAATATGTTGACAATATTATTCAAAGGGGGGGGGGGAGGAGAAGGTATCAATTTGCATAGATGCAAAGACATTTTTTACAATAAAAACTTTAAAATTCAATTTAAAAAAAGTAGATTTAAAGGAAAAAAATAAAGTAAAACCAGTGAAAACAAATTTGCCTATGAGGCAATCCTGTCTTAAACGGAAAAGATCCATTCAAAGTGATGCAATAATACCTGAGAAATAATAGATTACATTTATACATTGTTAAAAATCTTGTCCTAGCTTGAATCAAATTTTGGTGCTTAATAGCTGCCACTGTAAGATGGTGAAATATTGGAACAATATTTGTAGCTCCTGTTGAAACATATTTCTAATTGTTGGGAGGAAGTTGAAATAGGAAGCTCCAAATGTTGGTACGAGATTTCACCATCTTATAGCGAGAGTTACTGAGCACCAAAATTTGGTTCAAACTAGAGCAAAATTTTTAACAGTGTATATCATAAAAAAGGAACTGGCTTATAACGCATTTTTTTTTTTTTTAACCTTTCCATGAGATCCCATCTTAAAAGATTTTACTGTATAGCAAACGATATTGAACGAAAAGTGAAACTGTTACGTATAAATACAGATTCATTAATAAAACAAATATCACTGTTAAAAATCTTGTCCTAGTTAGAACCAAATTTAGGTGCTCAATAGCTGCCACTGTCAAATGGTGAAATCTTGAACCAATACATTTTGGAACTCCGGTTAAAGCATAGTTCCAATCGTTGGAACGAGGTTTAAATAAGAAGTACCAAATGTTGGTACGAGATTTCACCATTTTAAGGTAACAGCTACTGAGCACCAAAATTTGGTTCAAACGAGAGCAAAATTTTTAACAGTGATATATCGCAGCTTTTTCGATTCCTTAAAAGTAAAAACTATTAAACATGAAAAACTAAAAAGCTATAATAAATTTTTTTGATTAGAATTCACCCATACGAAATAGTTTTTAACCATATCGATATATATATATATATATAAAAAAAAAAAAAAAAAAAAAAAAAAAAAAAAAAAAAAACTATGTAGAAATTCAGAATTGCCGGATCGGGCTATGATTTAATTTTTTTTTTAAACTGGACCAAACTATAATGTCTATAACGTATCTTTTTTTTCCTATGTGATTCTCTGTTAAAAGGTTTTATTGTGTAGCATTTTTCAAAGTCTCCAACACATGGAATATGGATTAACGTGAAACATTTAAATAGAGATTCATTGTTAAAATAAATATTTCACACTCTTTGGCGCTTCCGTAATAATAAAAAGTATGAATATGAAAAACGAAATGCTATAATTAGTATTTTTGGTTAGAACTCTTCCACACGAAACAATTTTTATCCGTATCGAAGTAAAAAAATTTATGCAGAAATTTAAGGCTGAGCCGGGCTATTATTAAATTTTTTTTCCAGGTCGGGCTGGATTATGATTTTAACAATTTCCCAGGTCGGGCCGAATTTTTTTCCCCTATGAGCCGGTTCGAGACTGAATCTAGATATTTTGACCCACGCAGACCTCTAGTGCAGACTACCAGCATATTTTGAAAGCAGGTTTTGCATTAAATCTGTACGTTGTTTTTAGGTAGATTTCGTATGAAATACTACCTATTGCATTCTCTCCCATGTTGGAATTTCTGAAAAATTTTTGCGGATCTACACGAATCATGACTCTTTTCTTACGAATCATGATTTTTGATAAAGTTAAAAATGGGCTCAAGGGGCGAAAAAAACATGGTTTTTGGGAGAAAAAAATTCATAACTTCGTCAATTCTCAAGATATCAAATACAACTAAATTTTATAAAAATGTACTCAATATTATCTAAAACTTTTGTATTTACAAGTTTTTGATAGGACCAATTTTTATCGATGAAAAAAATTAAAAACGAAAAGAAAAAGGGGGGAGAAAAAAGAAAAAAAAACTCATAACTTACTCAATTCTTAAGCAATCAAATCTAATTAAATTTATTTTACATCTTCATAATAATATCTACAACTTTTATATTGACAAGTTTTTCATAGAACCAATTCTTATAGCAAAAATAAATTAAACAAAAATAGGAGTTGGAGAAAAAACTTCAAATCCTAACTTATATAGTCAGCTTATATTCTGACTCATTTTAAAATTCATTTTTGATTTTAAACGCATCTAAATGACAGATCCTCTTATTTAGGAACTATATAATGCGACGTATTGGACAATTTTTTGATAAAGGCAAAATATATTTTTTAAAAGGCTGCCAAAAAAGGTATTTTGAACAGATTTCCCGAAGTTATCGTCATTAAAATATTGATTAAGTATAACAAATTGCGTTTTTTCTGAGTCATTCTTAAATTCATTTTTGTTTTCAAACCCATCCAATTTACAGATCTTACTATTTAGGAACTATATAATGCGACATATTGGCCAGTTTTTTGATAAAGGCAGAATATATTTTTAAAAAGACTGCCAAAAAGGGTATTTTGAACAGAATTTCACGAAGTTATAGTGATTGAAATTTGAGGAAATTTGAGAAATTGCGTTTTTACCGAGTCATTTTTAAGTCTTTTTTTTGTTCTCAAACGCATCCAATTTACAGGTTCTCTTATTTAGGAACTATATAATGTGACGGAGTGGCCAGTTTTTTGATAAAGGCAGAATGTATTTCAAAAAAGGCTGCCAAAATGGGCACTTCGCACAAAATTTCCCAAAGCGATCATGATTAATGAACTGTGGGTATTCAAATAACAAATTGGTTATTTTATGATTCATTTTTAAATCCAATTTTGCTCTGAAACGCATTCAATTGACAGTTTTTTCGTTATTTAGAAACTATATAATGTGCGTATTCGTCGATTTTTTGATAAAGGGTGAATATATATTTTTTTAAAGCTGTCAAAGTAAGCACTTCGCAAAAAAATTTCCCAAAGCGATCATGATAAAAGAATTGAGGTTGTATTCAAATAACAAATTGTTTATATTATGACTCATTTTTAAATTTAATTTTGCTCTCAAACGCATTCAATTGACAGTTATTTGTTATATAGGAACTGTGTAATGTGCCGTATTGGTCAGATTTTTGATAAAGGCTAAATATATATTTAAAAAAATCTGTCAAAGTGGGCACTTCGCATAAAAATTCCCAAAGCGATCTTGATTAAAGAATTGTGGATGTATTAAAATAATAAATTGGTTATTTTATGATTTATGACTCATTTTTAAATTCAATTTTGCTGTCAAACGAATTTAATTAACAGTTTTTTGTTATTTAGGAACTATATAATGAGCATATTGATCAATTTTTTAAATAAAGTAAGAATATAATTCAAAATATGTTGCCAAAATGGGCATTTGAGTAGAATTTCGTTTAAGACGATTTTGATAAAACCAGTTCTTACAGAAAAATGAAATTAAATTTTTTTTAAATCGGCTGGATAAAGTAGTTAAACTGGATTTATCTCTAATCATTTTTCTTTCTTTTTTGTTGAGATGAAAAATTTTTCGAAATCTACCTCCGCCTATAGGCCATGCCGAAAGGGATTTTTAAATGTTCAAATGAGAGGCACTGTCTTAAATTGACATTTAATAACGGACAATTTGTAGATGATCCCCATATTGATTTCAAAATGAGTCATAATTTCTTCGTTTAGAGGCATGGTTAAGTGGTATAAGTCAAGAATTTTGGAGAATTTCGGATTTGAATATCTCTGTCAGATTTTTAGATATGGAGATGAAAATTTTTTGTTCAATTTAGGAACGGATAAGGAATAATTTCCTAACTGGGAATTTTGGCCTACGTTGAATGAAATACCATTACATTGGATCCATTGTTACATTAGTTAAGTTAGATCGGTCAAGCTCTTCATGATTCATGCAAAATGGGGCTCGACCACTCTGTACCCCTGTGGTTTTTGCTTTTCTTTGAGGATAGAGTCATTGCTTTAAATTATTCAAACCTTGCTGGAACAGGCATGCATTGTCTTCCGTACTCACCCGATCTTACTCCCTGTGAATATTTTTTGTGTGTCACTTTGAAGGGCATTGTTTTCTGGAATAACCCTGGAAGACTAGAAGATCTTGAAGAGTTGATCTGTGACCCACGTGCATCAATTTCTGTTGATACACTACTGAGAGTTATTGAAAAATTCATTCTTCGTTTGCGCCATCTCTGTTTTGTAAAAAGTGCCCATTCTGAACAGATTGTGATGTGTTTGCAATGACAGTTGCAGAATATTTTTAGGACTCTGTACTGTGACTAAAGCGTACAGCGTCATCTATATCGAAAATCTGTAACCAATTTTGAAAATTTTGTGTAAGATTTTTATGTTTTTCAAAATAAATATGCCATTTGTTTCATTCTTCTTCGACCTTTATTTCCGAGTTATTTAATTTTAAAATCAGAGAATTCTTTGTTGGACACCTGGTACAAAGTATGGAGATTTCATCCTATGGTCTTATTGCAGGAAAAGGGCAAAATTTTCAAACTGGCCAATTTTGAATATGGGGGTTGTATAACAATTTTAAAAGTTTAACTTTTCGCAAATTAATAGTAGGACTATTTGATTAATTATAATATTCATTTGGGACGTTTTGTATATAAAAATATTTTAATAATTTGCTGATATCATAATCAAAGTTAAAAAAAAAAAAAATACATTAACTTCCCATTACATACGAATTTTGACTGCTTGAATATGATTGTATTAGTTTTCCAACGTTTAAATTACTTTGGAAAGGCAAGTGTTAACACAAATATATTAAAATTGTAAAAGTCTGAAACTGCAGAGAACATAATTTTCAGTTGAATATTGCTAAAGTACATAGCTGCAGAGAGGAAGTGAATGTGGTTGTATGTACTCATAATAGATAATATCTATACAGGGTGTTTCGCTACCAGATCGACAAACTCTGAGGGGTGATAGTAGACATAGAGACAAACATTATTAAATAGGAAACCATGGGGCGCAAACGTCTTCTATAGGAGCTACGGGCCATTAAAGTTTGAGGTCCAAAACGTTAAACGATTATAAAAAACGGAGAAAAGGGTCAATTTGTTTGCAGTTTTCACTAAAATCATTCTTTATATCACGATTTTTTTAGAAAAAAATTTTAAAGGTTACGTTAAAAAATTGTCGATAGAGGGCGCCTTAGACTTTAGAGTAACGAACAACTACTTTTTACCGTTATTTTGTGCATGGAGTTCAAGTTATACTAAAGTTTAGTCTTTAACTTAAATTTTAAGCCCAAAATCGGAAACATTGGGATCGGGTAACTAGTGAAATTTTTTTTTAAACTTTTGATGATTTTTGGCCGAAAATGGGGTTTGGGTCTCCTTTAAGTAAAATAATATAGCAGCTTAAAATCGCTCGGTATTTCGAACTCTTTGACGATTAATAGATTCATTAATTTTAAAAATTATATTAAATTATTATCATTAAAAATCAAACTTTGTAACAGAAAGTTACTGCTTCTTCGAACGGAGTTTTCCTTTCTTGTATTTCAACCAACGGAAAATCTAATAACGGAACGGTAAAAATTCGGCTACTTTACTGCCAGTTTCACCGTGAATTCACAGATTTATTGTTAACAATGTAACATGGAAGGTTTTCAACCATGTTTAACTCTACTTTTAGAAAACCGAACAAAGTATACAGTAGAAAAAGCGTAGTACAATTAGAATATAAAAATAATAAATGTTTGTTGGCGTTTCAGTATTCGTATGAAATAATTTTAACCGCGAAAGTGCGAAGTATAATCTTTTTTTTTCTATAATTTAATCGCCAACTATCAGCGCCTGACTAAGGCAGGGGCATGCGGGGCAATTGCCCCAGCCCCCCCCCCCCGGCTTAAGGGGTCCCCCAAGGACAGATATAAGTTTTTTGTTAAAGGGGTGTCAAATGATAAAAAAATAGTCAAAATGACCAAAATTCATTTTTTTTTTTCAATTTTAAGGGTCTTTCTTCTCCTACTTCCTCTGTTTCCATACTCAATGCCTCCTTAAGGCCTCACATTTATCCTAATATTCATATAATCGAAAAAAAAACTGTATTCTATAATTTTTTTAAGTTGTCTTTCTTCTGCTATTATGTATATAGATGTGAATAGTACTTGGCACGAAATTTATGTACACATACAATAGCTATGAATTTCAGTTTTAGTCGCTTCAATATAATTTACGAAATTTTTTTAAATTGAAGGGGGCCCCGCTAATAATGTTTGCCCCAGGGCCCCCCATTGTCTAAGTCGGGCCCTGCCAACTATACATGGCAACTCAGTTAAAAAGATCATTCGCAGAGTTCGTACCGTTGTTTCCAGGTGAAATACCGGTATTTTATGTGTACATATATATATATATATATATATATATATATATATATATATCATTATATTAGAACAGTAGGCTAAATCTTTAAGTTCAGCTCAAAAATTCAGGCTTTTGCGCATGCGTGAAGTTGAACTAATTAGCCCTTCCAGTTAGAGAAACGTCGAAGCAAGTCTGGTTAGCTCAGTGGTTTAAGGCACGAATTTAAAGCTCTGAGCTTTTGTAGAGGTCTCGGGATTGAGCCCAAAGCGCGGCAAAATAATTTACAGTCGAGTCTCTATATAACGAAATCCATCGTTCCAGTAAAAAATTCGTTATATAGAGAAATTCTCTGTATAGAAAATGATGTTAAAAATCGTATTTAATGGGTAAATTTTAAACAAATATTATTTTTGATGTTTTTAATTAAGAATTTGGAATGTTTAAAAGTAAATATTAACCTAACATTTTATTTCTTAATTATTTAAGCAGTTTCAAAAAAGAGAATAGACATTTATTTGAAAGCTTAATGAAAATCAAATAAGGAAGACTTGCATTAATTTCAGACGAAGAAATCTGTAATTTTTTGTTGTTTTGATTTTAAAATTGTTACGCTCTCAATGAAAAAAAAAATGCTCAAATTTTAGCAAGGAATGAAAAATTGTAGCTAACATTTTCCTCCATTTGAAGGCCTCTCTTATGTGCCTCTCATTGATTCCTCTCTTAAATGTGTAACAATCTAATTGACTCTGTTTTAAGAAGGATGTTGAAATATGTGTGGGAGGTGGGATGAATTCGTTGGATTTTAAAAAGAAAAAGAGAAGTAAAAAAAATTCAGCACTGAACGATAAATTAAAAAAAAGTGATGGAAATTTGATTCCATATCATTTCAAATTTTTTTAAAACTGAATAAATTAAGACCAATTTATGAAAAAATTCTTTATATAGAGATAGATATTTCGCTATATAGAGACTGTTTTTAATGCAATCATGCGAAAAGGTTACGGTCCCTACAAAAAATTCGTTATATAGAGAAATTCGATGTATGGAGTTTCGTTATAGAGAGACTTGACTGTATTTGAATAAAGATGCATTTTTACTACGAGGGAAAGTTATATGTTTCTTTATTCTTTTGTTATCATTATTATTTTGATACCTTACAATTAAAAATAATTTAACACTCAACAATGTTTTTTTTTAATAACAACTTTATTTTTAAAATATTTCTAATAATTAAAACATAGTAATTATTAGATATAAACAGCCAATTTCCAGTTCAGGTCTTTGGAGATATATTTGTAAGAATAAAATGATTGAAAATCCTTACAAATCGCATTCTTAAAAATTAATAATAATAATAATAATAATAATAATAATAATAATAATAATAATAATAATAATAATAATAATAAACAACAAATACATCCCACACAAAATTGAATTGTATCCGTTGAATTAGTTTTAGTTATCCTTCTGCTAAAAAGCAAGCGCTGTTAAAATTTTTTAAATTCTGTTTAAAATTCCTTAAGTTGATTACTTGAGTAGGTTAGACTGACAGTACGACGAAACGCTTTGAATCTGTTGGAATCACATAGATAACATAGAAATAAATCAAGTTTTGAAAACTTTATTTACAGGTAACTAATTAAGAAAATCTAACATTACTCTAATTAATATTTCAACATGTTTATCGTCAAATCTTGACGGGTACCATCTAGTATATATAATAAATATAATTCAAACACGTGGAAATTTCGCTTTATTTAAGGAGAGCTTTTCCATGAGACACTGGTACAGAAGAGTTTCCTGATCTGGAAATTCCAGGTCACAATTCCAGGAACTCTGTTTCGAATATCGTTAAAATTCAGAAAGATATCGGTGATACAGGGCGCTGAATTTCAACTGCTTTTTAAAAATGGCTGACATTAAGGAATTTTTCCCCAATTCTCATTTTTTCTGTTCTTTTTTATCTTTTTAATTGTCATTTTTTATTGATATTTTAGCTCTTCTTGGATGAATGATCGAAACGCAATGATTCCAACAAAAAAGGAATTATCAAAATCGAAGCATCCGTTCGAAACTTACATATGATCACATGTTAAGTACATACTCTTTTGTTGGAAGTCTGTTTATAAAAATCGGTTTATAAATCCCTTATCATGCAGTTAATTTTGAAAGGAAATGAAATTCAGTTCACCATATCACTGATCTTAGTGAAAAAACACCAAATACACTGACGATAATTAATAATTAAAATAATAGACTTTGTAAAAATCACCAGAAAATAAAAAGAAAAGCAGGACGGGTTTCGAGCTAAAGCAATACTCAGCTTGTCATCAGCTGAAGTAGACACGTGTCCGTAAGGGCATAAGGTTAAAGATGAACTGTGCTTTGCTTATTATATTATGGTGATTTTTATGGTGGTTTTGATGTTGATATCGTGACATGGAGATTTTTACAAAGTCTATTATTTAAATCCCTGATTTTAGCGTTTATCTTAGAATAAGAAATTGAAATCCGATAAATAATGTTTCGAGTTATAACTATTTTAAATTATCCCATTTAAACTAGTACTAATCATTTGAAATTTTGATAAATTTTATGAGAAATTTTAGGATGTGATTTTCTTAGCAAATTATATGGCTAAACATCACAAAAGAAGAAAAAGATCAACAAAATTCTAACTCAAAAGTCAGTTTTTCTACATGTTTCCTAGAACTGTTAAAGAAACATTGTTTCTTGAATTGCGCACATTTCAATTTGTGTCTAATCCCTTAAAACGATGAATTATTAGCACTTTTTAAATTGGATAAGATCTAATTTGGAAGATGAAATATTTTTAACCTCTTGAAAAAAGTAACTTATTCGGTTCAATATAACCTTTGATCTTTTTTGGACTTCCATCTCCGCTGCGCACCCACTTGTTAGAGTCCGGGCACACGCTTGTTTTGCTATCCTTCTCCGGTATTCTAGGAAATTTTTTATTCAGAATTGTTCTGCGGTTTATTCCAGGGCATAAAATAACATATAAAGTAGGCGACACTAGTGTCGCCCAGTACCAAGATATTGTCGCCCAGTGACAGGTGATGGTGCCGTCATTTTTTTTTTTTTTAATATTAAACAGCTGAATAACATAAGTGACTTGGTGATTTGGGATATAACAATGGCAATAATCATCATAGCAGTAACAGAAAGCACAAAAAGCAAAAGAAAACACTCAGCACGGTCACAAAATGTTGATTGTTTTGCTAAACAATTAGATGATTCTATTGAGTATTATGGAGTTTACAACAAGTTTGTTAAAGCATGATTTCATTTGCAGAAGAACAAAAAAATTAAATTGGTTTTTCTAGGGCAATGTAGGGAGGAGCAGGAAACCTTATGGATTCTGCCAAGACTGTATTTGACAACTTGAGAATGACTCAAAACTCAGCGGCAGGCAAAAAGTTGGCAGGCTTTACTACAAATGGTTGAAGTACAAACAAGGTAAGAACAGCGGCCTTTAGATTAATATAAAAGAGTACTTATAGAGAACTGTTTTGGGTGTGTGGTTCGTTGCTCACATATCGGACTTAGCTATGTCTCATTTGGAATCAGTTATCAAAATTCGGCACTAGAAATCAAAAAGCAACATTTTATTGAGTTTCTGATTCACGATTTGACGAACTTGAAAAAATAGCAGGACCTGAAAACTAAACTACCTTTCGTTCCCATTTCGTTCTACCTTGTTTTGAAATACAGTTCGTGGAAAACTTAATCTTCTCATGCAAAAACATTGTGAATTATCAACCTAAATTATCAAACCTGAGCAAGTTTCTGCTCGTGTGTTCCTTCGATTATAGATGAAATATGATGAACAAAAACGCCTGACTTGCCTAGTGCCTATATCTTCTGAAACACTGAAACAATTCAGAAAGCTAGTCTCATTATACTAGCTAATATAGAATTCATGTAGAATTGTTAACGAATCATTTTTTAGAAAGTTTTGATTATTATCAAAAGATGGGTGTTATCCTGGTAGATACAAAGAACAGTTAGCGAAAAAAAAAAAATGCAGCACCAAGGAAGAAAGTGATTCGGATGTGTAAGAAAATCCTCACAGACATAACATTAGCAACTCATTAGTTTCTATCAAGAGATGATGGTATGCAGAGAGAAAAGAAACGGAATTGAGTTGTAAAGAATTTCTATCCAACAGATTGGAAGAGTATCAAAAGAATATTGCTAATGAATTAAATATAAAGAAAGCAAGAACACGAACAGAGGTTGTTAGTGCAAACCACCTTCGTGTTTAGAACCTTTTTGATAAAGAATAAGTCACCAATGATGTAATTACTTTGTATGCAAAACTGCATCCTTCTAACCGATATCAAGACTGTATTACTACATTAAGACATTTCAATCACATTCTGTTTTGAACAAATTGGTGCTGATAAATGTTTGTTTGAAATCTTACAGTGATGGCAAGAAACAGCTGTGTCCATGCATACTGCATTCAAATCCAACAAACAGTAGGAACTATCAAGAGAAGTCTTAAACTCAAAGATGTCAATTGCGTTAATAATGGAACAAGAATAGCTTTTTTAAGCCAAGGCATGTTGTTGCAAGATCCACTGAGAGAGAGGGGGGGGGGAAGAAAAAGAAGAAGAAAGCTTCCTTATAAGAAAAATCTATGAGAATATTAAATTAGTTAAAATTTTAAGCTGACAGTAACTAGTAAAAAAAAATCTTTATCAATTATAATTATTGTCTTAGCATTTTGGAAACATAAAAATTGAATAATTAAAAAAAAAAATTAAAACACAAAGATCAGAATCGTTTTCCTAGCCTGCATAATTCTACTATTTATATCAGACAGTCCTTTGTATAAGAAATTTAAACTACTGTAATTATTAGGTTGAGCAAAAAATTCTGAGAGATTTTTAATCTAATATTTACCGGAATTTGTATCGTATGTAGGAGTACTAGTGGTATATCTGTAAGAGTTCAGAAATTTCGATCTAGACGTGGCTCTATCTGATTATGGCCTTTCGATCAATGCAACTTTTTTTTTCTTCAAGGTCTATCGATTTGAATCATTTCTGGCAAGTTTCTGCCGGGGTGGTTAACAATAGAACCGCCGGCTATTTTGTAAAAATTTTATAAAAAGTGTTTGACACCAGAATTTTTATTGAAAACTATTTAACTTTTTTAATTAGCTAAGTTTTGTGTTTCACTTATTTAACAAATCTCATGAAGAAATTTCTGGTTCGAATCGACCGTTTTCAATTTTGCAGGGGGTTATAATGACCCCTAATGGCGGTTCTAGAGTTAAAATCAATGGTTATGACTGGTTAAAACCAGCATGGCAGAAACTAAGAAGTACAGTAGAACCCCGATAATTCGGATTAATTGGGACCAGGCCCAATCCGGATTATCCGGAGAATGTGTAAAAATGAAATAAAATGACGTATAATATTCAAAGAAAATCACCTTTATATTGAACATAATCAATATTTACAGACAGTAAAAATGTTTACATTGTAATTATAAAATTTGTCATATTCTATCATTTTTGAGGGCCACATGGTCACGCATTCTCTTGAGCATTCTTCCTCCTTTTATTTCAATTTTCCGCAAGTGATTTGTAGAAGGGTTTTGGCACGAAGATAAGGAAACAGTCTCAAGAAGATTGTTTCCAAGAGTAGTTGATAGAAAGAGGTCATACGGACTGGTTGACAAAGATCGGATCACGATCCTTATTAGTCAGTGCGTCTATAAGGACCATTTTACTTTGCTTTCTTGCAATGCTCTTAGTAAAACTTCATTAAGCAGTGAGCTTAAGATGACATTTACCGAATGGATTAAATAGAAAAGTGTGAAAATTGGAATTGGCAAAGCTTAAATGATGTATAGTTGTTCCTTTCATAGATAACATTAAAGAGTTTAAATAAGAAAGCTTGAGGTATTCTTACGAAAAAATTTCAGAAAATACTTATTTATTCAGAATATGAGGTCGAAATAAATTTATGTTATGGAAATTTGCCGATCACTTCTCAAACTTGAAAAAAAAAAATCCACCAAATCGATCCGGATTATCCGGAGATCCGGATTTGCGGGGTTCTACTGTAATACCAATAAGAACTTTAACCTACAATGATCCATATTCCACATATGTATTTAATATATAAAGAATTTAGTTAAAAAATTAAAATAAAGATAATAAATATTGTTCGAAGTAACAAAAAGTTTCAAAAGGATCATATAAATATACTTTGATTATATAATAATTTTCTGTCACTTGAAAAACATAAATTTTCATACGGTTTTCTGATGCTATATAAATTTAACTATTGATGATATTATTGTTTACAGTTGAATTTCTATTTAAAGTATATTTATCTAGAAAAAAGATATTTACAAAAAATTCTACGATCTTTTAACATCACTTTTCAGAATATTTTAAAATAAATAATACACTGTAATAACTTAAAAATTAGCTACATGCAAAAAGAAATTATTCTTGTGAAAATTATACAAGTAAATAATTAAAGCACAAAAATAACAGAAAAGAATTAAATGAGATATATCTTGTACAATATTTTACAATATTGAAAGAACAAATTTATTTTTGTGGAAAATGCAATAATATACTAAGAGCACTCCATAAAATACGTACTTATATAATATAGGTATATATAACTGTGGTATTTATTCACAATTGTAATGACTGTTATTTCTTTTGTGAAAGATTCAAAACTATCAAATTCTAATACGAATTTATTTATTTTTTAGTTAAAACTATTTACAATATTTTATTTGTTATTATCCTGAATAATAAAATGTATATAAGCAATTAAATACTGCTAAAAAAGTCTCAGATTACATCATAAAATGAGTTTATGCCAGTTGCCAATAACCATTTTCTGCCACTGACACGGCAAAAACTGTTTACTGCCGGCAAAAACCCAGCCCTGATTTGAATCCTTTAATGATGTTGAAGAAGCATATCAAGAGTTTATCGATTGTAAGGAACCGCCATGGTACTTCCAGGAAATCCGGAATCTGGCAGAAAGTCGTGGACTAGGATAGTCTCTACTTTGAAGAATAGACCTTGTGGCTTTTGGTCGTTAAATTTGCACATAACAACGCAACTTTCACAAATTTCCCAGAACTTCTATCTCAAACTAGTATTGTTACATCATTCTGGTTACATTTTACTGATAGAATTTGATTTTTTAAAACATAAAGAGCAAAATCTGGTTTCTAATTAAGTTCCACGAATTGCAAAATGAGTAAACTCAAAAGGTACCTAACCACTATAAATAGTATTGATTTGGTATTATGGAAGGATGTTAAAAAGGTAACTGGTATTTGTATTTTATTTCGAATTTTTTAAACATCAAGAGAAAAATTTGTTATCATAATTAGTTCCACTTTGAATCTAAAACTATAATTATAACTTAAATACTATTATACTAAAGAATATATAATGATTCAGGTCGAAATTATTTTTCAAAATTTATTACAGGTTCCAGTTTTCTAATTAGTCTGATGTATTGTGGTTATGAACAATAGTCAGTTGAGTTAATTAATAAAAGGTAACTAACATTGTATCAAATTTGCCTGAACTGAGAATGCAGCCCTTCTTTAATGTTACCTATCTAAAAATTGAGGAGTTTATATGTTTGAGTGAAAATTGTGTTGATAACTAACCAGCAACAGAAGTACAGTGAACATAATTAGTAAGGTATAAAAGTTTGTCAGCCAATCAATATTCTTATGATTTAGTTTTCTATTATCCAAATAAGAGACGGGAAGGGGATTAATGAACATTTGTTTGGGACAAAATACCAAACCTATTGTCGGCCAGTGAAAATTTCTTAAAATATGCTCTGGTTTATTCACAATAGAATGACTAGGATTCTACAATAGGTCAAGAGATAAAGAGATCAACCCTACTCGACGGAAAGGTTTCTGTTTTGCAGGACATTGGTCTCCTTCCCCTAAGAGTCATTAAAGATCAAAAACACCGCGTCGCCACAAGAAAGGATGCTGGTACTGATAACAGTTAGTAGGTCTGTCTGTTTGCAGCTTGTTGTAGCTAAAATAGAGTGTCTCAATGGAAGCTTAGGTTATTTGTCGAACTCCTAAGGGGGAGATTTTTCAATTGAACTGGCGCTTACTATCCGTGTCTGTGACTAAATTGCTTTACAGACTGACATCCCGCAGCGAATACTGTCATTCTCTTCTTCTCGTCTGCAACGAATCTTCTGTTGGAAAGGAAAAGTATGGAATGAACTAGGACTTAGCTTTTGTGTAATACACCCTCCTTTTTCACTACATTAAATCAATACTGGAATAAAAGGACTCCGTGAAACTGCTTGAAAAGCACTTGATCCAAGATTCTATATTCGCATAAAGATTCTCTAAGCAGATGTGTTCGAAATTATATAAATGTGTGGGTTCCGTTTCCTCTAAAAAATAAATCAACCAATAAATAAAATAAATAAGTAAATTAAATAAATAATACATTCTAAGTGGAATTTAGGTAAGTTTTTATTTTTAATAAATAAATTATTATATGTTCATTCATTTCGTTCATATCCTTTCTGGGCTAAAAATCATAATACATTGTGTGTTGTACTGGCCTACTTTATAAGTTTTACTATCAAGTGATCGTTCGGCCAGGAATAAAAATGATAAATACAATAATTAAGCAATTCTGCAAGAATAAAAAATCCCTTGTAAATCATTTGACGCTGATGTACATCCGTAGAAAAAAAAAAAAAAAAAAAAAAAAAAAACCCTAAACTAAACACCCCTTACTAACTCTGAAACTAATTAAAATAAAAGAAAATTACTGGTGCCAAACGATTGAAAATAAAGTTTACTTTTAAATGATGCATATAAAATTTGCTTAAGGGGCCATCTACAAATCAAAATCAGACCAAGCTTTGTTTCTTTCACGGTAATACTCAATTTCGACAATATATTTTAAATCGTCTTTTCAAATTGTGCCTAGAAACGGAATTTTAATTCATTTGGATGATAAGTTTTCAGTTATGAACATTCAAAATTTTGAGTGTCTAATGTTAAATTACATTTTCATATTTTAAAAAATATTTCCTGAAATTATAATCGTAATGTGATAATTTTTTGTGTGGTTATAATAATAAAAAGTCCAAACATAAAAACATTGAGTTTGTCATTTTAAATATGTTAGAATATTAATTATGAAATTAACATTAAAAAATATATGGAATGTACCCTATTTTTTAAGAAAAAATATTTTATGTACTATGTCATGTCTTATGCGAATTCCCAATAAAATTTTTTTTCGAATTATGATTAAAAAAATCAAAATGATGATTTAAGGGGATGAGGGTATATAAGTTATATATATATATACACACACACATATATATAACCATTATAGAATACTAAAAATCAACATCCATAGCAAATACAATTCACGATTGTGTAGCATGCCCAGGGCTAAAAAATCTACTCTCATAATGCACAAAAATTTTCAAACACACATGTAGGCTTATCTGGAACAGATATAGTATAAGCAAAAATGGATTAATAATGAAAAAAATTGAATTTGTGATAGATAGCTTTTTATCAAGGGCAAACCACACTATCACAAAAAAATTACGATTAATTTCCGTGGTAGAAATCAGGAAAATATCCTAATGCAAAAATCGCTATCATTGCCCGATTAGTCATACCCATAAATACCCAAATTCAAGGAAGTTACATTGTTACAATTGTATCAAATGTAACATTTCTGCATACAAGCCTCACATGAGGTTGCACATAAAACTTCCTTAAGAATTTTAAAAAAAACTAAAAATCAAGTTTCTTGTTAATATTCTCATCTATTCCAAGATAATTTGCCAGAAAAAAATCTTTTGACGATTGCAAAATAATTCATGCATGAGAGGGTTAATATATGATTATAGTTCAGATATTATATATTCATTGAATTTTTCGTCATGACAGTAGTAAATGATATTAGCTAGATTGTTTATTAAATCTTTAGAAAACTCGTTATAATTAAAAAGTGACTCTTCCAATGGTTTATCTTACTTGAATGCTTTAATGATCACAATATTTCTATCTGGCAAAAGTTCGTTATACCTGTTTAAAACTCGATTAATACAAACGCTTTTTAGATACAATCCAAAACACAATATATTTTACTATTGTCAACTTTTTTTTGTACATATTTTTAACATAGCCATCCAAATTTTGCTTACTTATTCTAAATCTCAAAAGGTCCAAGACCATATCTATATTGTTGTTTCCCTTTTTTTTTTATGCAGAATCCCCAAATGTTCTGGTAGTAATTTCTTTTTTATATTAAATATTATATTTTAATTACTATTTCATTATCTTTAGAGTTGTAATTATTCATAAGGTTTTCAATATCCCTACAACATTTTAAATTCTTTAAATCTATATTTTTACTGTAATTTTTAGTCTTTTCGTGATTAAATATGTATTTCGTCCCTTCATAGACCGAAACATCTAATACTTTCTCTCTGAAACTCCTTATTATATTTATTTGATAGAATTTTACATTCAAACCATAAGGATACACCGTTTCGTATTTTACCATTATATTTCTCTCACAAATTAATCTTTTTTTATTATTTAGAACAATATCCAAAATCAAAATCGTAACGTTATCAATCCCATGATTTTCAAAATGTGTGATCTCAATTTCCTGCTCCTCTTTACCACTTTCTTGTTTTCTTATGTCTGCTTCATGATTATTAAATCTCATATTTAATGCCGTAGAAGTCTCTCTGATGGACGACATGTAACATACTTTACATGGTTTGTCCGGAAAGTATTAGGACTGATTTTCTTCCGCCGCGACTGTACTTCGGAGCGTGCGCACACCGACTGGATTCGGTAGAGGGCGCTCCTAGCTAACGAACGAGCGGCTGTTCAGTTGTCTCCGAGCACCTAGAGAGTCAGGACAGGCATTTTCGCGCGACGTGTTTCTGTGAGTGGTGCAAGCTGAAAAATGCAGCGTCCGTTAGAGCAGAGGTATGCGATTAAATTCTGAGTGAAACTTGGTAAATCTGTGACAGAGACGTTTGATATGATGAAGCAGGCTTACCCAAATGTTGATTTAGCAAGAAGTGGTGTGTTTCGGTGGCACCAGGTCATTTTGGAGGGCCGGGAAGAGGTCGCCGATGAAAATCGTGCTGGAAGGCCTTCGACTTCGACAAACACCGACCATGTGACTCGTATGCGTAAAGTTTTGAACTCAGACCTTCGACTAAGTATTCGTTTAATTGCCCAGATGGTAAATTTACCAAAATCTGTGGTTCATGATATTGTGAGGGAGCATTTGAACATGCGCAAGATGTGCGCGGCTCACACCGCCTTTTTTGTAACCAACTACTTGACCAAGGGCAGCATCCCAACGCTTCCGCAGCCGCCCTACAGCCCAGATGTGACTCCCCCGAACTTTTTTGTGTTTCTTCGCCTAAAAAGGCCGATGTAAAGCAAGCATTTTGAGACGACAGAGGGGATCCAAGCAGCATGCACTGCGTCTCTCAAGGCTATTCCGGAGAATGCTTTCCGTGACACCTTTAATGCTTGGAAATCGCGCTGGCAGCGCTGCATCGACGCAGAAGGAGCCTATTTTGAAAGTTTTTAAAGAATTGTAATGATTGGCTCAATATTTTTTTAAAAATCGACTCAGTCCTATTACTTTCCGGACAAACCATGTACATCTAAATCTATAGACACAATTGTAAAGCTTGCAGAATTTTAAACATTTTCCAATCTCTTTAAGATCAGTTACGCCCTCGGCACTCACACACACTTTAGATCGTTTATCTGTACATGGATATCATTTCAATTCCTCTAAACCACGTTCTCTCCCCATTTTTTTAATTATAAAATCATTTGGTTTTATATTTAGTAATGTACTCTTCACTACTATTACCAAAACTTAAATTTTGGTTTATGTTCCTATTGAAGAAAAATCTGGTTTTAAATCTTAAACGTAGCAATCACAATAGTGATTATCCTTGTCGTTATTACCAAGACTACAACTTAAATCATGGCCGCATTCTGACGATCCACCTCCTACCATAAAATTGGGAGCCGACCGGGCACTATGATTTTTTTTTTTTTAACCATAACTTGCCGGTACCGTATTCATTTATGTTTTCTATATTCATAATTTAAATAAGGAGAAGAAACCATATATAGTAACTACTATATTATATATATATATAATTTCGAGGAAAACAGATTCCAGAATTGTTGAATAAAACGCAAAATAATAATAATAATAATAATAATAATTTATTTACAAAATTTACTTTCTTGCCTTCAAATTAGGCCCTGTAGACTCCAATACAATCCAAAACGTGTTTCACACAATCTTCCATACATTTTTAGTGGACTGCTTTAAGTATGATCTCCAGCTCCCTCGGCGAATTTTCTTGTATGGATTCAATTAACTGAAAATGCCTTCCTCAGAATAGTAGTTTTAACTTTGGGAACAGGAAAAAATCACGAGGACACATCAGGCGAGTACGATGCTTGGTCGATAATATTCATTCCGTTTATTGCACAGCGGTAAAATTGTGTGATGGTGCATTATCGTGGTGCAAAATCCCTATGAAATAAAGTTAACCAAAATACTAATTCTTTTATTGCCAAAAATAGCAAAGCATTCAAAAGTAATTGCTAAAAAATAAATAATTAATTAAATAAAAAAATTAAAAAAGCTGCTGCCAACACGCAAACAAATGATCCTCAAAAAATTTTTTTATATAAACTTAGCGCAGTCGTACATTCTTACAGAAAAAAGTCCTGATATCTTTTAAGGTCGTCCTTTAAAAGGTAAATTCCGAGTACTTTTTTCAGGTTTGAATCTTGTATTAAAACTTAATTTATAATTTATGTATTTGAAATAGATAGTAATTTGAAAGATTTTATAATGATTTTAATTATATATGTATCGTATAAATGCACTGAAATATTTGGAGCTCCCGAGGAAAAGTTACAGTATTAAAAATCGACGTATCAAAGACTGGAAAAAAGTCTACTAAATGTTTCTATGTATAAATTTTTCCTTGGCTATTCTTTATATATAAATTTTTTTTTATCAAATTGCGTTATTGATGTTAGTAATTTTAATAAATAACTTACTTATACAATGAATTGACCCAAACGTATTTCAAGAATCTTTTCAAAAAAGTTTCTTAGTTATGAAAATTAATAAATTCAATTTTTGGAAAATTTGAATTATGAATTATGAACAAAAAACCACATTTATAAAAAATATGGGTGTGTAAGCTTGCAGCTCATTCGATTAATTAGTTCTTGAGATTTCGAGATGTTTTACTTTGTGACGATTTATAATATGAGTACGGTATTTTTTTTTTTTTTTTTTTTTTTTTTTTTTTTTTTTTTTCAATTAAAGGATCCAAAGGAAATAAAATTATCGAAATTTATTAGAAAATTTTTTTAGTATTTTCTTTCGTAGCAAATTTATTACATATATATAATTTCTCTATTTTTTTTTTTTTTTTTTTTTTGTCTAATTGAGTTTTTTCGGCATTTTTTCTTGTAAGGTCTAAATTTTATTTCCCGAAATTTTTGGATACACCCGACACCCCTAACACATTTTCTTTTATAACTACGAAGATTTAAGAAAAAGTCTATTGACTATGCCTTTTTCTGGGTTGCTTTGATACAAGGAACTCAAATATGATATGAAAACAGGGTCCATTTAAAAAAAAATAATAATAAAGCTTGTGTAAAATTTAACATGTAACAGTTCCCAAAGCATAACTGTTTGATAAAATTTAACAGTAGATATTATTCTTTGTCGATTGGTACATATGTCTATTTTCTATCTTTATTTGCAGGATAATTAGTACGGGACAATCCTTCCCCTTTTTTCAAGATTAGAAAATTGGCAAGAAAAAATAATCTTATAACTAGTCGGATGTAACAATCCCAAAACTTTCTTCCATCTCATACATGTTGAAATTTCGAAATTTGCTATCACAGTGCCAAAATTAAATGGCAATTTATGCCCATCATGAGGATTCTAAAGATATGAAATTCCTTACATCGGTTCTTGAGATAGGGGTATCGCTAAAATCGTGTAAATTCTACAAAATTTAGCATAGCAGCACCAACTGTAGGTCAATCAACAACAGAATGTAAACAAAACCAATTCATGTCAAGGATTAACTGAATCTGAAACTTGATGGAAATCCTTGCTTTAGTTCTTGAGATAGAGCTGTTACAGAAATCGTAACAAATGCAGTGTAGTATTCCATCAGTGGAGCTACTTACAGCAAAATATAAATGGCATTAATTCATGTCAAGGACTAATCGAATTTGAAGTTTGATGGAAATCCGTGCATTTGTTTTTGAGATAGAGCTGTTGCGGAAATCTTAAAAAATTCAGCACAGAAGCGCCACCTATTGAGAGATTTGCATCAAAACGTAAAAAAGCTAACTCGTGTCAAAGACTAATTGAATCTCATGTTTGATGAAATTCCGTACATTAATTCTGAAGATAGAGCTATTGCAAAAATTGTACAAAATGCAGCATAACAGCGGCACCTGTTGAGTGATGTACACCAAAACATAAAAAAAAGTCCTTTCATGTCAAGGACTATCCGAATCTGAAGTTTCATAAAAAATCGTGCATTAGTTCTGGGGATTGAGCGATTGCGTAAATTTTAAATAATGCTGCATAGCAGCGCCACCTATCGAGCAATTTACACCAAAACGAAGGGACGTACGAAGGGAACATCAATTAGCTTCAAGTCCACTCACCAACGCATTTCTCTCCGCTATCCAACTGATCTCCAGAACAGCCTATATGGAAATTCCCCTCTGTCAGTAGGGACCCTATCTCTTCATCGAATTTGAACTGTCCCATTCCCGTGACTAGAGGTCTGCACGGGCCGGAATTTCCAGGCCCGGCCCGGCCCGGCCCGTACAAAAATCAGCGAAAACAGGCCCGGCCCGTTTTGGCCCGTTACAATTTCTACGATTTCTAAAAAATTCAGATTTTTATCATATAACTAAGATTCCTTTAAAGAATACTGCATACATATCTATGGAATGATTTTACAGTATATTTTACAGCAAATACACATTAACAACATTAATGATTACTTAGATTCTTAGGCTTTCAACATTCGAATAAAGATTCATTAAAAAATTAATATGGCTTAGAATAAAAGAAAGAAAGCTAAAAACATGATTAATTTTGAAGCTGTTTAATAAAAGAAGATTTATAAATACATTTCTATATCATTTTATTATAGATTTCAAATCTAAATTCATTCTTAAATTCAAAGAAGCTCCTTTCTGATACATTTCTAAATTCATTTTTTTTTTCTCAGAAACGCATAAGATTAGCAGATATCTTTATTCAGAAACTATATAATCGAATGGCGTTATCCATTTTTTGATACAAGCAATTTAAGAATACTGCAAACAAATAAAATACTGTGATAATTAGCGTTTTGAATAGAATTTCCGGAAGTAATAGCAAGGGAAGGGAGAAAAACCTGCAATCATTTGAGAAACTATTATAACTCAACAAGGTTATACAAGTATTTTATTTACCAAAAATGAAAAACGTTATTCGATTCCAAATCCCTTCAATAGTTAGGCTTATCACTTTTATACTTTTACAATTTAAAATTAATCAGCAAATGTGTCAAACTTTCGCATTATTGAGAAATTAATTTAAAAATCATCAAGAAGTATATATCCGAAGACTAAGCTAACATAAGTTCTTTGTCGCTGTTAATAATTTTACAAATAATGTTTTCTGCCAATAATTAAGTCTAGTACCGGTCCGGCCAGTCTATATGTAGAAAAATAGTGCAAGCGTGATCTCGGATCGGCATGAATCAGCTGAAGAAATATTAAAACGGGTTACACATAATGTAATTCTCCGATGCCGATACACTGTGCAATTTTTATATTGATGCTGTCAAACTAGTGGCTGGCCACATTTATACTTATTCTCGTTAAAACCATTTGGAAGTCGGTTAAAAATAATTTAAAGGTAATAATTAATGGTATTTAAATATTTTCCTTCCACTTAAGGGAGTTGGTCAGTAAGATCTGAAGTTCTATGTAAAATCTACGGGCATGACTTGCATTCTTACTTTTAAAATATCTCATCCGAAAATTAATATTCTTCACTTCTGTTTTCTATGCATTCTTCTTAAAGGATGACTTTTTAGTTTTTAGTTTACAAAATATTTATAAAATATTAATTATGCTTGAAGCATTGAAATGCTACTCAAAGCTTGTCAACATTTAAAATATAAAATTTTAAACAAATACTTTAGAAATATTTTGCAAACTAAACTATAAAGAGATATTCTGTAAGAAGAATATTCTTTAAAAAGAAATTAATCCTCTAATAATTAAAATACATTCGAATATACTTCTGCCTTTAATCTGCATTATTGTTATGTTTATCGGAGTTTAAGTGGCAAAAGTTATTTTTACGGGCCATCGCGCGCCGTTTTGCTTTTCATGCCGTGCGACCCGTTGACAGTTTGTGTCCCCCACCTTGTCCCTTCCGTTTTGCTGTGGCTAGTTGGTTCTAAAGAATCCCCTCTTCTGCGTTCTTGATGAAAGCGGTATAACATAAAAGATTCATGAGAAGTATGATTTCATAAATCAATTCACCAGCAGGCTTTGTGCGTCTTCTTGCTTTTCGGCACCTCTCCCGAAAGTGGCAAAGGATCCCCCTCTCCTGCCCACAAAAGGCACATTTCGTCGCAGTGACACAATAGGCTTTAGTGCCTAGCCTGTCAGCGGGCCCACAAAAGCCTCCACTCAGCACAGTCGAAGCAAGACACTGAGGTCGTTCTTCAAACTTCAAGTGCCTCCACGAGTGGGATTGTGCTCACGTTAATATCTTATCCACGAACATAAAAGCTACTTGTTGACAAAGGATGGGAAAATCGACTCTGGCTGGAGTTATAAAATGAGAAGTAGAGAACGCGTTTCGGTAGCTGCCTCGCGAAAGCAAGCGGCGGAAAAGTTCTTCAAGAAAAAATTTGCTTTCATCTTAGTGCCTGTCGAATTAAACTAAAAAGGTACTCGCAGTTTTTCAGTTAGTTGAATATTTGACTGCTCAATAAAAAGATTCTGTATTAAAAGCGTGAAGTACCGAAGTTGTTGAAGTTTAAGACATTTCGTAACGCTATTTTAATGGTCACCTTCCTTTCGACTTCAAAGCAGAAAACTTTTATGTGCTTCAGGATCATATTCCCCTTTCTTTTTTCATTTCCCTACCTTTACTGAGTCTAATTTTGAAAATAACTTCTAAACTTTAAACTTAGTTCCTAAACATGACAATTAGTTTTATTTTATTTTAAGTGGCAGAGTAGCTATTATTTTCATTAAACAAGAAATATGGTGCTAGATTTATGAAGAAAGCACACGCACGCATCATCTCTTTATATTTCTTTATTCATCTTATCTATTTTCCTTTTTTTTTTTTTTTTTTTTTTTTTTTTTTTTTTTTTTTTCATTAACAAAGTAGCTATTCTCGTTCGTTGAAAAAGTAGTGTTACCAAAAATTAAAGACATTTTAAATTTTAAAGATACATAATTTTAAATGTATATTTATTAAATTTCAGTTGAATGAATTTAAAAACGTAATAATCCACGAACAATGGATTAAAATTTTCTAATAAAATGTGTGGTTTCATTTAGCAAATACCATTCTCGTCTTGTAATCACAGTATAAAGATTTATTTCTATTTTTATTTGTAATTTAAAAAATGTTTATTCTGCATGCCATTCCATGAGAGGAAAAGGATCCATTACTATGGAAAACGGAACATAAACCTTGGAAAGGATACGAAAAAAATATATATATTAAGTGACTAAAATTTTCCCCCATCACCATATTTTGTATATGCACA
Source organism: Maratus speculifer (assembly GCA_964019185.1). NCBI lineage: Eukaryota > Metazoa > Arthropoda > Arachnida > Araneae > Salticidae > Maratus > Maratus speculifer. The sequence goes on along the minus strand of OZ025293.1, from coordinate 216,408,777 downwards.
AATATTAACCCATTAGTGCCTAGCGTCCCTTTTTAGGGACGCTTATAAAAAAGGCAATAAAGCACTTTTCACACCAGTAAATAGAAAGATAAATAAGCACTATTTTTCACCAGACAAATTCGTCAATAAATTAAGATAAAAGTTATTCTTCTTTTAAAAGTGGTGGGAAACCCAAAATTTCATTTTTAATGAAGAAAATAATATGGACATTAATGGGTTAACTCTATTTCAGCTCCTAATAAGTTATGAATATGAATATAAAAGGTTCTTTATATGTAGCACTTAGACCTAAAGAAAAGAATCCATCCAGCAGAGAACTTTGTACATAGGCTAAGAGCTGGCTATTAGTTTTTCCTGAATTTGAAAATGGAGCAAAAGAGACAGAATACTGCCAGTGTCATAAAGTGAAATCCGGGGCACGACGATAGGCTTTTACAGGGACCTTCATATATTTATTTTTTCTTCAGGACCAAGTTACTTCTAAAGAGCGAAGCGACAATACCAATACCTCTCCCTTTCGTTGGGCTTGAAGCTTCAATACATTTAATTACCCATTTAAGCTTTTTTCCTAGTACCATTTTTCGAATAGAAACATTTTCCTTATTTAATCCTAAAGTTTCGATGATTAACTAAGACAAAGTTTTCTTTTCAAAAATACTGGTAGAAAAAAGTACAAAATTTATCAATTACATTTAAGTAATAGAACTTTTTATTCCTGATATAAGGAATTCCAAACAAAACCTTCAATAATAAAAATAATAATAAATATTGCACTGAAAATTTCTCTGTTTTTTCTATTTAAATTGACGTTTAAATTATGTTTCTATCTTAATTAGAATAGGAAATATAATTTGTTAAGTTTTGGTTTGTTTTCAAAATCTAGCTTTCAAACAATGGCTGTTATGAAAGCGACTTCTTTTGAAAATATGTTTTTCTTCGTAATAGGTTTTCTTTATATATATATTATATATATATATATATATATATATATATATACCATTTTTCCTATTTAGATTATTATAACTCGAGAACCGTTTAATATAAATGGTTTAAACTTGGAAAACGTTTTTTTTTTTTTTTCAGTTGTTTTACATTAATTTTGATTCAGAAAATTTGGAAAAAAATATTTACTTTTAAAAAGATGAGTTTTTTTTAAATAAAAAGTTACATTATTGTTTTCAAATTTTTATTTAAATTTTTTTTAATTTTTATTTAAAATAATATTTTTTAAAATGCTAAATCAAAATTAACGCTTATTTACTTCTGTTTATTTATATGAAAAAAAAAATGAAATTCTACAAATATTATTTGAAGTTATAACGAATTTAATGTACCGCAATTTTTTAATAAATTTTAAATTATTTTTTAAAAAATATGATAAGCTTTAACTTGTGATTTTGTTTACTAATAATATGGTTAACCACCCCCTAAAAATTTCAAAAAATTAACTCAATGAATAAAAATTATTTTGAAATGTGACCCGGACACAGTTAATGAAAAAATCTAGATGCGTTTTTCTAAACATTTATGTCTTTCTTGTATAATAGGGCTTATAATTTTATATTAGTTAATCAGAAACAATGTTGCTTATAAAGGCCTAACAAAAATGTTCTTAATTAAAAAAAGTATGTGATTGGATGAAAGTTCAACGATTATTGATTGTTGATATAACTAAGGTACCCTGGGGTAATAACGCCACGTTAAGGTTCTACCAATTTTCACGGCTTAGTTTTAGATTGTATTTTTCAAACAAATATAGGATCTGATACAGCAACTCATTGACTATCTATATAAAATAAAATAATTTAACAGATATGTATTCATAAAATGTAATGGCGTTTTTTCTTGACCAATGCTATTTGGCGTTATTACCCACCTATATGAGTAATAACGCCATGCAAACAAAACTATGAAATAAGATGGAATAATTGCATGTAGATAGCCCAATTCTAAAAATACAAACTCTACAAACTTAGAAATTGACAAATTGCATTCTAATCTATTGAAAATGTTCAATTTTTTGTGAAAGTGTAAGAAAAATAAAGGTGTGGTGTGGGAGGGGGGGATGAGGCAAAAGAATATCAGACCGTGAGCTTCTTTTTGCTTAAAAAGGACCACTTAAATAGAAATATGAGAAACATTGGACAGTTTTAACTGTGTTTATTTGAATCAGTATTTAGGATGTAGCTCGGACACTGTAGGGAATCAACCGGGGTACTAAAGTCAAGGATTGGCGTTATTACCCCGGTATAGTTATTGCGCAGTACATTTTAAATTACAAATTATCTCGAGAAGATATCCAAAATCTTCAACAACATTTTAAAAGTACATGAAATGCACTACAAATTTATGTAATTAACAAAGTATTTCCGGATAAAAAAAAAATAGTCTTCACATCACAAAATGTATCTAACAAATTTTAGATCAAGCGTTAATTTTAGTTGCTTGTAAAAACAATAAGACATAAAAATGAAACAAATTAACTTGAAGCTGTTTTTTGCGATTTATATGACTCAAAACCCTTCTGCACAGAGCACATGGGTGTCATTTACCTGATTATTTCATAATTATGCAAAATATAAGCACTTGGCGTTATTACCCCGCTAGGCGTTATTACCCCAGGGTACCTCATATATAATTTCTGTAATAATTAAAATTAACATTAATTTAAAAAATATATGTACTGAAAGATCTCAAAGAGAAATTTATTTTACTTTGAATGTTATACGAAACTCTTTTATTTCTAAGCGAATTTATTTAAATTTTTAGTTCGAGAAAATATAGTATATTTTGTGTTCAGTAAATATAAAGTTCATCCGATATACCGCCCAATACAAACAAAGTATAAATTAAATCGCAATAAGTTAAATTAAAATGACAATATTCTAGATGCTTTAAAGGGTCATTCTCACGAACAGATACAAAATAGTAAGAAAAAATCTATTATACAGGGTGTCCACTCTCAACGGTGGCCAATGGCTAATTTCTAAACTGTTAGTCGTAGACATATAGTTCCAATTACAAAAATGCTTAAAAAAAGGTAAAGAATTATTTTTTAAGCGATTTAGGAAAAAAAAATTTACTAAAAAATTACGGAAATTAAATTTTTATACGATCCTCCGGTCCTATAAGTGATATTTAGTAAATTTTTGCCACTACTCTAACAAGTAAAAAAAAAAAAAACAAAAAAAAAAAAAAAAAAACAAACAAAAAAAAAAAAAACAGTTCCATTCCTCTGCGATTAAAACTAACCGAGTAATAGCTGTTTAAAGTTGAAGCATCTTTTTTGCTGCAAAATCGGGGTCAGTCACAAATTTACTGGAAATAAAAATAAACGTCAGATAGAAAATTTAACTTTAAACATTAAGAGTAAAATAATTTTTACAATATTGTTTTTTGAATTTATGTTGACGTTTACATATTAAAGCAAAATATACAATTTGTGCTAAATATAAATAAATATATATGTGAGGACCCCAGAAGCCAAGGGATATAAGGGACAAAATTGAAAAAAATAAACTAAATACACAGACGACCTAAAAATATGCTTTTCATTTCAGGTAAAGAAATATAAGTGATTTTCTTATTATTTGCTGAGTTAAAGAGGCAAACCACTTTTTTTCGAAAAGCAAAAAATATTAATTATACATTTAAAGAAAATTGTACTTTATTTTTTAACATTTATTGTAATAAGAGTTCAAAGACCAGAATGCAACAAGCAGAAATTTCCTATTTCAATTCACTCAATTGTTATTGATGTTCCAATTTAACATCAATTATCTTTAAATTCAATTTACTCCAAATCGAAATTTTGTCACTTGTACCCCTTGGCTTCTGAGGTCGTTATATATATATATATATATATATATATATATATATATATATATACATATATATATATACACTATATTGCCATTGATTATGGAACACTTGCGATTTTAGACATTTTACTAAATATCTAGAAAAATACATGAGGAATCATCTCGAAACTCGTAGTGTATAAATATAATAGTATACGTCATACATCTCAGTGAAGATTTTTTTACAGAAACGCTATAGGGGACCGTCAACAAATTAAAAAAGAATGAATATCTTTTGAATAACCCTGTCAAAACTAATGTAGCAAAAGCGCTCAAACTCTAGATTATGATTGAATGCCTTATTGTAATACACTGTGTTCATTTTTATGCAAATAGCATGCACACTCCCAGAGTAATTAAGGTTTTTATAAAAATGGTCCCAAATTTTTCCAAGTTTTTCCATTATAATTTTCAGAGTTCTTAATATAAAATAATATTTTTTTCAGAAAATATGACAAACAACATTGCACACAGTACCCTGTAATCAGAATTAAAAAATAATGAAAATTGTATGAAAAATGAGTAGGTTTACTATATAATTTTTTACTGCGCATGCTTCAAAGATATCAAAATTTCATTTGCATATTATGTTAGCTAAATGTATAGAGCAACTTCTGTAAAAGTCTCAAAATCATAGCTTGAAAATTCTGAAAGTAATCGTCTATAGAAAAAGGACAAAATCCGTTGTTTCCAAAATGAAGCAAAAAAAATGAGGGATTTTATCCAAATGCAGTAGTACATCCCATATTGTGTATTCTATATTGACACTAATCAATGAATATATGGATACAACCCCTCTTGTTTTTGCTTCATTTTGAGAATAACGGATTTTCGAATTATTCAATTGACGATTATTGTCAGAATTTTCAAGTTATGATTTTGTGACTTTCACAAAAGTTGCTCTATACATTTAGCTAACATAATATGCAAATGAAATTTTGATATCGTTGACGCATGCGCAGTAAAAAATTATTTAGTAAACCAACTCATTTTTTATACAATTTTCATTATTTTTTAATTCTGATTACAGGGTACTGTGTGCAATGTTGTTTGTCATATTTTCTAAAAAAAAATAATATTTTATATTAAGAACTCTGAAAATTATAAGGAAAAAACTTGGAAAAATTTGGGATCATTTTTATAAAAACCTTAATTACTCTGCGAGTATGCATGCTATTTGCATAAAAATGAACAAGGCTTATTACAATAAGGCATTCAATCACAAACTAGAGTTTGAGCGCTTTTGCTACATTAGTTTTGACAGGGTTATTCAAAAGATATTCATTTTTTTTAATTTGTTGACGGTCCCCTTTGGAGTTTCGGCAAATCATCTTCACGGAGATGTATGACTTATACTATTATATTTATACACTAAGAGTTTCGAGATGATTCCTCATGTATTTTTCTAGATATTTAGTAAAATGTCTAAAATCGCAAGTGTCCCATAATCAATGGCAATATAGTGTATATATATACAGGGTGAGTCATAAATAGCGAAACAATAGGCTATCTCTTAAATATTGCCCCTAGACCGATACTTCCAATTGCAAAAATTCATAAAAAAAGGTGAATTTTTTGAAAAGATAAGTTGCAACTCCATGGGGGGTCTATTTGAAAAAATACGAAAATTAAATTTTTATACGGCCCCAGAGGATAAAACACCCAATTAGAAAAATTTTCCATATCTATTCCTGAACGGAACAAAAAAAATCCATCTTGATATCTTGAAAACTTAGAGAGTTATGACAATTTTAATAAATCGTGAGATTTCAAGGGATCAGACGCAAATTGAAATGCGTGTAATTTAAGAAACAATGTTGCTGGAATGGGTCCAGGAAACATTTATTTTATTTATTTTTTCATAAAGTTTGAATTTTGAATGTTTTGTAATGGTTAACCATATAATTTGTATGCAATATCATACATAAGACTTCTTAATATTGCAACTTATCTTAACAAAATATTTACCTTTTTTGATGAAACTTTGCAATTGGAAGTATGGGTCTAGGGGCAATATTTAAGGAGATAGCCTATTGTTTCGATATTTATGACTCACCCTGTATATATATATATATATATATAACATAAATTTTGTTAAATTAAATTATGAAAAGCAACAGTCCCAATTTGTTACAAAATGATACAGATTTAAAATTCTACTAAATTAAAACCTAATAGAATTTGATGTAGTCCTATAAAATAAATAAATTGTACGCAGCTAAAATCGTATTAATATTGCATTGTCATTGGATATAAATGCGAATTTAACCTCGATCGGATATTTGGGAGTGAGTTAGAATTTGAATATAAGTTTTGAACTAAGAAAATTTACATACGAACGCTATGCGTAAAATAAAAGCTTATCAAACTAACATACCTTTTTAAAAATAAAAATGCGAAAAGAAACAGCTTCATTTGCTTACAAAATAAAACATATGTAAAAATACAATTGAGGATGTGAATTTCAAAACTGTGTTATCGCTTTTGTTTATTCTATCAGACTATAAAAATCTGCTCTGTTGTAACACTACAATCTCCAAATTTATAATGAAAAAAAAAAAAAAAAAAAAAAAAAAAAAAAAAAAAAAAAAAAGAAGAAGAAGGCATTTAAAGGCTTTTCCAGATTTCCCAAAATTGGATTTTTTCGATAAAGATAATTTTGAAATTCATGTCTTCAATTATTTTAATAACAAATATAGAAGTCAATTAATTAAAATTAACACTACAGTAAAACTTTTACAGTGACAGCACCTTCAAATAAATCGCTTTAAAAATATTTCTTTGTCTGATTTAAAATTGGAATTATATGTCTGTGACAAATGGTTTAGGAATTAGCCTTTGAACAGCGTTGGAAATGTACGCCTTAATACTTTAAGCACTTAGTGTACGTTCCCTTAAAGCTTAGTCAAACTCATCCGTTTTCAGCTATGGAAAAGTGGTTTAAGTCATGAAATTTAAAGTTTCGTAACTCGGTCAATTTTAATGTTAGATGAATGAGACTTTTTCTGTATTTCTTGCTAGAGTGTTGGAAAATTTTTACTAAATATATCTTATAGGACCGGGGGACCGTATCAAAATTTAATTTTTGTAATTTTTTGATAAAATTTTTGTTGACCTAAATCGCTTAAAAAACAATTCTTTACCTTTTTAAAGCATTTTTGCAATTGGAACTATATGTCTAAGACTAACGGTTTATAAATTAGCCATTGACCACCGTTGAGAGTGGACACTCTGTATAAAAGCATGTAAAAAATAAAAAAAAATGAGTAAATGTTTTCATTTATGCTTAATATATAAACTTATATTAGTGGTCAAGTTTTCAAGTTTATTTTTAACAAATTTTTCATTTAAAAAAATCTGATATGGGTACGGAGGCATGGGAAGGGTCATATACATAGCAAAAATTGCGTGAAAGTTTTCATTTATGCTTAATAAATAAACTTATATTAGTGATCAAGTTTTCAATTTTATTTTTCACAATTTTTTCATTTTTTAAAAAACGTATACTAGTGGTCAAGTTTTCAGTTTTATTTTTCACAATTTTTTTCATTTTGTAAAAAACTTATATTAGTGGTGAAGTTTTCAATTTTATTTTTCACAATATTTTCATTTAAAAAAACTTATATTAGTGGTCAAGTTTTCAATTTTATTTTTCACAATTTTTTCATTAAAAAAACTTATATTAGTGGTCAAGTTTTCAATTTTATTTTCCACAATTTTTTCATTTTTTAAAGAAGATATATTAGTGGTCAAGTTTCAGTTTTATTTTTCACATTTTTAAAAAACTTATATTAGTGGTCAAGTTTTCAATTTTAATTTTCACAATTTTTTCATTTTTTGAAAAAGGTATATTAATGGCCAAGTTTTCAATTTTATTTTTCACAATTTTTTCATTTTTAAAAAAAACTTATATTAGTGGTCAAGTTTTCAATTTTATTTTTCACAATTTTTTCATTTTTTAAAAAAGGTATATTAGTGGTCAAGTTTCAGTTTTATTTTTCACAATTTTTTCATTTTTCAAAAAACTTATATTAGTGGTCAAGTTTTCAATTTTATTTTTCACAATTTTTTCATTTAAAAAAAAACTTATATTTGTGGTCAAGTTTTCAGTTTTATTTTTCGCAGTTTCTTCATATTTAATAAGTTCTGTCATGGGCACGGATGCCATGGAAAGGGATATATACATACATATATATATATATAGTATCAATTCACCATGAAAAAATTGCAGCACCATTGGCGCTTTAAGCAGCTCATATATAATGCTACAAGTTATAATTCACATTATGCAATGAAAGTTCAAAATTTTCAAGGAAAGAGTGTATGTTAAAAAGGTAAACAATTAACTATGAAGAATTAAAAAACAATAAACAAAATACAGGCAAGAAAAAACAGTCTGTTCTTCTTCAGAGGGAGGACAGACGAAACCTAAGCCCACCCCCCTACTATAAAAAATGAAATGTTTCAGGTTTCTGAACGCCCACCAAACCTGCATTCAAAAATAACAACAGAAAAGTATATACCAAATTTTTTAAACAAAGCCAATGATATAAAATATATGAAAAAACCTTTACTATGTAAAAAATCTCTGCAGTAGCTTATAAACTAAAATGAATGCAGAGTTTGACAAGCCTCCTCCCTTACCTAAAACAAAACATTAAAATTATGAACAATCATACCTGTTTCAAACTCTTGCCTGTAAAAACAACAAAATAACTAGAATGCTCTCTCCAAGTCCAAAATGCATAAAACTTCAAAAGCCAGGTCTGCAAAACCTCCCTAAAACTCGAACCATCCAGTTAAATTCGTTCTAAAAATATAGACTTTAGAATAAAACTTTCATAAAGAATGTCAGGGAAGCATGCTATCAAATTACAAGCTACGCCAACAGTCCGCAGTGTTGCCAATTACTTTTTATAATAGTTTTTACATAATATCTTAAAAAATTAATTGGATAATTGTTATTATAAAAAAGATTTGCTGTAAATTTATAAATATATATATTTATAAATTTATATATATATATATATATATATATATATATATATATATATATATATATATATATATAGAACCATTAGATAATACTACAAATCAACATCAATTACTGTAAATATTTGTTAATGTCAAATTATATCATACAGAGGAGTTGTCAGAATTAGAAATAAAATTGGAAATGTGGTATTTAGCTCGTTATCAAGGGCAATACTAAATAGCCACATTATATATATATATTGCGTGGATGTTTTCATTTATCCTTAATAAATAAACTTGTATTAGCGGTCTCAAGTTTTCAATTTTACTTTTAACAAATTTTTCATTTAAAAAAAAAATCTGATATGGGCACGGAGGCATGGGAAGGGACATATACATATAAAAAATTGGGTGAATGTTTTCATTTATGCTTAATAAATAAACTTATATTAGTGGTCAAGTTTTCAATTTTATTTTTCACAATTTTTTCATTTTTTAAAAAACGTATACTAGTGGTCAAGTTTTCAGTTTTATTTTGCACAATTTTTTCATTTAAAAAAAAACTTATATTAGTGGTCAAGTTTTCAATTTTATTTTTCACAATTTTTTCATTTTTTAAAAAACGTATACTAGTGGTCAAGTTTTCAGTTTTATTTTGCACAATTTTTTCATTTTGTAAAAAACTTATATTAGTGGTCAAATTTTCAATTTTATTTTTCACAATTTTTTCATTTAAAAAAAAAACATATTAGTGGTCAAGTTTTCAATTTTATTTTTCACAATTTTTTCATTTTTAAAAAAAGGTATATTAGTGGTCAAGTTTCAGTTTTATTTTTCACATTTTTTAAAAAACTTATATTAGTGGTCAAGTTTTCAATTTTATTTTTCACAATTTTTTCATATTTTGAAAAAGGTATATTAGTGGTCAAGTTTCAGTTTTATTTTTCACATTTTTTTCATTTTTTAAAAAACTTATATTAGTGGTCAAGTTTTCAATTTTACTTTTCACAATTTTTTCATTTTTTTAAAAAACTTATATTAGTGGTCAAGTTTTCAATTTTATTTTTCACAATTTTTTCATTTAAAAAAAAAACTTATATTAGTGGTCAAGTTTTCAGTTTTATTTTTTGCAATTTTTTCATTTTTAAAAAGTTCTGTCATGGGCACGGTCGCCATGGAAAGGGACATATAGTGGCGGTCAAAAGTTTCCGGCCAGTTAGTTTCTTTGATTTATTTACCAGAAGGTTTCAGCGAAGAATAAGCACAGTTGTTTCAAAAGTTAAGAATTTGTGAATGTCCTCTGACCACGTGATCGTTTTGATTGGATACTGAAGACACTTCATGGAAAGAGGCAGAATTCGAAATTCGTGTGTGCAAAAGTTTCCGGCCACTCATCATTCCTTTGTTTTTTCTATCGGTAAAATGTTTTTTCGTCGTGTTTGTGAACGAATCAAAGTGAATAGTATAGTTTAAATACAAAAATGAAAAAAAATAACAATTATTGTTCGTAAATGAGTAATTAGGTTGACGCTAAAGGGCCAATTTTCTTGAGATATTGCGGCAAAGTTATCGATCGGTAAACAGACTGTAAACGATATTTAAAAATTATTTAAAGATGGCCATGGCCTTCAGGGCTTTCTGACGTTCGGAAGACCCCGAAAAATGATCATTTTTGTGGAGAGAATTATCAGGGGGAAAAAACAGTTGATGACCTGCATAAAAATGCTGTTACAATATACCGCGATTTACGGAATGAAAATATTTTTGAAACAAGTCCATCTACCGTATCAAGATGCAGACGTGATGCATAACTTTATGGAAGAGTCGGTGTTAAAATTTTTTCAGAGGAAAAAAAAATACCAACGTACCCGACTGGCGTTTTCCAAAGAACTCGAAGTCTGGTCAAGTGAAAACTAGAAAAAAGTTCTATTTTTTCATCAATCGAATTTCAAACTTTTTTGGGAGTGATGGCAGACACTACGTCCGATGACCTAACTACAAAAGATATGATTCGACATATGTTTTCTTACAATGAGGCATAGCCGAAGACACGTTTTAATGTGGGGAGTAATTTATTCAAAAAGTTGTTGGTCCGCTATTTAAAATCCTCGGCAAGATGAATGATGCAATGTATAAGGATATCTTGCAAGAGTTTTTGCTGCCTTATCAGACGAAAAATTTTTGTCACAACTATTTTTCTTAACATGATAACGGCATAAATAATGTATGCAAGCCTCGACAAACAATGGTTTTCGCACAAAAAATTTCGTTTTTAAAATGGCCAGCCCAAGCGCTCAACATGAATCCAATAGAAAATCTTTGGAAAGAAGTTGGCAATAGTCTGCGGAACTATAAATATCCAATTCAGCCGAAATTTTCCCGAAAATTGCAAGAAATGCGGAAAAAAAGTACCATAGACGATCTTTAACCGTTGATTGTATGAATGTCACATTGCTGCACCATAGTATTTATTACTAAAGGTAATAAAATACTAATACGATAAAATACTAATTATAAATGTTTTTGACCATTGTAGTTTTCTATTACAATACCACTTTTTTCCAAATTGAGAATTTGGCCGGAAACTTTTGAGAATATGTGTTTTCCTTTGTACTCAATTTCGTCAACTAAATTTATTGATATTTACATGTTCTTCCATAAGTGAGTTCCTAATTATTAAGTCAATAAAATGTATAAGTATTACTATTCCTCTTCATATGGGCATACTTAAAAATTAAATGAAAATTTTTTTCTGGCCGGAAACTTTTGACCGCCACTGTATATACATTAAAAAAAAAAACTGTGTGGATGTTTTCATTTATCCTTAATAAATAAACTGATATTAATGATCAAGTTTTCAATTTTATTTTTACAATTTTTTTCATTTTTAAAAAATTTTGACGTGGTTACGCAGGACATGGGAAAGGATATTTATATTTCAAAAATTTAAATTAACTGAGTAATTACTGGGCATATTTGGTGCATATTTCTATTGTATAATTAAACTCATAAGGTTCTTTCAGACAGAAAAGACAAAATTTAAAAAAAAAATAAAAATAATTTAGAGAATCAACTTTTCTGAAAAAAATGCACACCAGGATTTCCATATTTTTCTGTTTATCCTTTGTATTTGATACCTCCTTATAGCGAACACAATTTTTGTTAAATAACCGATAATCTATACACGATTCATAAAAAATGTATATGTTATGTTCACAAAAAATTAAGTTTTGACAGACAAAGATTAAGTTTTGAATTCTTAATTACTTTGTTTTTCAGATTGCTAAAATAGTGCATTTCTTTTTATTAAATGCAACACTGTAAAACATTTGTGGAAACGTTACTCCATACAATTGGTGTAAAAATGGTGGCAAATGCTGCCTCCAATTTCATGGAGTAATTGTTTTCACATATGCAATGGTGTAATTTAAACATATATTACTGGTGTAACATGACAATGTTACACCGGTTTTAACGGTTAAAATACTCCATAAAATTGGAGGCAGCAATGCTGCCACCAATTTTACGGAGTAATGTTTCCACAAATGTTTCTCAGTGAATGTTAAAGTTGACTAAATTTTGTATTGGAATTATAAATTAGCTTTTTCTTACCTTATTTATGATGATCACAGAGAATACACTGAGAACTTTGCCAAACTCCAAATGGAACTGATTAATTGGAAAAAAATCCGTACTATCACAACAAAACAAAAAATTATACCTAAAAAAAAGAAGTCTTTCTTTCTCTTAAATTACCTAATGATGTTTTGCCAAGTGCATAAGTTCTATGGAAATTTTTAAAATTCATTTTCAATGTCCACGGACGGAAAATATTTTAGCTGGAGACAAAGTTTATAAATTAATTTCTTGATAAAAATGAAACCAATTTTAAAAATTGCGTTTTAGTTGTAAGAAATTACAAGTACAAAAAGGGACCGTTGGACACATATTTATTAAAAGATTAAAGTTAAATATCAGTATTTTTTGTCAAAAATATATTGAATAGCTCTCTTAAAACTTAAATATACATACGAATTGTTGGAATCGTTGTTGTTGGAATTGTTGGAATTGTTACGAATACGAATGGATAGAGTGTTGATCTTGCAGCCAGAGGATAAGGGCTCGAATCCTTCGCCCATTGAAAGTCTGTTTATGCTTTAATTATTATTATTATTGGTTGCTTTATGTTAATAAGTAAGACATTTTTATTAAAGACTAGCTGAGCCGCCCGGCGTTGCCCGGGACCGTAATAATATTCTTAAATAAACCTGAAATTTGTACTGAAAAATCTAATAAAAAAACTCAATCTCGAAACGAAATCCCGCTGCCTACGATACCGTTTAGCAGAAGTGCTGCACACACACCGCAAAAAAAGGAGGGGGAGTCGGGAATCTTTTAGTTTCATATTCCTGAACCAGCGGGCGAACTCTTTTCTTAACAAAACTGTTTGTAAACTTAAGAAAGATATTTGATGAAATTATTATTCGAAAATAGGGGTAAGTACACTTTTAAAATTTCACATCAAATAATTATTATTTATCCCAGGGCTCTGAAAAATTCGCATCTTGGTATGGTTTTAAATATTTGATCACGCCCTCGCTAAAATAATTATTGCCCCCCCCCCTCCCTGCACATAATTTGACGTCCCCTACTCTTTAAAATCTATATTATGTGTTTTAAACTATTTTCAAGTTTTATATTTAATAAGTAATATTTATCCAAGGGCTTGGTGGAAAGTCCGCATTTGAAATTGTAGAAAACATTACAATTTTAAATATTTGACCGCTCCCCTAAAAAAACCTCCCGCCCTACATTTCATGCTCACTACTCTTTAAAATATTTACTATATGTTATAATTTATCTGAAAGCTCCAAAACGATCGTTTTGTGAGTTTTTTTTTTAATTTTAATTAATTCGCGATTCATCATTTCTTTTCCTTTTTTAAAAATCGACTTTTTTATTTAAAAAACAACTTGGATTCTTATAAATTTGGATATTATTAAACAGCGTTTAAAGATATTGCTAGATGCATAACTTCAAAATCTCTAAATGGTGCAGTTTTAAAAATTTGGCAGCGTACCAAAGAATGCTAATATAAAAATCATTTGTGGTTTCGAAAAACTTGCTTTTAAATAGAGCAAGTCATCCAAGTAACAAATTAATAATTAATATCTAAGGTCGTGGTTGAGCGACTGCGAAGAAACTTACATATTTGAAATCAGCGAAAAATTCTTCATCTGAATTGATAAAAATTAAATTTATAAATTTAGTATTCGAAAATATTTACAGGTCGTCTAAAAATACCACTACTCACTACACCTGGTCTCGTTCAAAAAAAATATCTCGATTTTTTTTAATGTAAATAAAATGAGATTTTATAAATGGACTTTTACGGATTTTTTAACTATTTACAGGATTATGAAAATAATTTTTAGAATTTCTGAAAGGGGAATTTTTTCTACATGTAGCTGTCTAATTTTTGAGTTTTTAGGCCCAGAAGAATTTAAAATAAAGCCCTTTATATATATAAAAAAAAACCTAGTACATTCATCGCCATGGCAACCCTCTATTTACATTAACCCTTTTCCTCTTCTTTGAGTTTTCGAAATATGAAACATAATAACGAAATTATTATAATATTGGCAATTATCTGAATTATTATAAGCAACAAAGGAAATTTATTTTAATACCCGGTCGTGATTATCTTTATTGAGTTCACAGTAGATCATCATACAAATAATTTGTTAATATACAAGTTTGCTACAAATATACAAATATGCTAGTATCCCTTCAAAAATAAGTAAATAAATAAACATGGTTAATATAACAATAAAATTTTATAAAATCTTCCGAAAAGAGATAGAGAGAAACAAAACTCTTAATACATTCTTTCATGCATGTAATATTTTAACGGCTACAATTAATTTTTATAAAGCATGAAATTAAAAAAACTGAATATTTGAAATTATGGAAAGAAAACCTGTAAAACATTTAGAATTGTACACTTAATAAAAAAATATTATCTCTACAAAAATAAATCCCGTGTTTAACATCTTGTCTTTGCTTTATAAAATGTATCGGGAATAAGTAAAGATATTTGACACCGTAGTTTGTGTAACCTTTCATAACGGTATTACGCAGTATGCTGCAACAGGACAGTTCCCTGATTCGATCCTTTTAGAAGGCAAATGATATTTCTTCACTGTTGTTTTAATTAAATGTACGTGTTCTGTCCGTTATGTTAACGTGTCCTTGAAAAGGGAAAAATAAAAATCATAAAAATATAAGTTTGACCTTAATTTTTTTTTTTATAAATAATTTTTTTAACGAAAATTTTTAAATACAGAAATATAAAAAAATCAAAAATATTTGTAAAAAAAAGTATTTTTTTCTGGAATTTACGAAAAAAAATTTCCGTTAAAATACAGAAATAGCACTGGCGTCTTACCACTACAATTTCCGTATTTTAACGGAAATAATTTTTACAGTTTGGCAGTTGAACTGTCATATATCTACTACTGACAAATACCAAGCAGTTATTCTTTATGATCTTTGTCTTATATTGCGCTGCGATTTCGAATCTATGGTGCCTTTGTTTTTACTTCCAACATCGAGGATATAATGAAAGACTATCACATCTCTTCTTCCCCACATTCCTGTAATAAAAAGGGAAATAAAAGTAAACATTAAAAATTGATCAAAATTGGTCATTAGAATAAGTGAGCAAAAATGCATATATTCAGCGCAAATTTTCGGATGATATTTCTAAAATGAATTTTTCCTTTATTTTAACGGATAGTACTACAACTATAATTCCACTAAGCATTAATTATTTATCGCCTGTTTAAAAAAATAAGTTTCTATTCGCATTGCCTATCCGGTCCTTCCCGACAAATTTCAGTTTCTGCGTTCGTTAAAATTTGTTGTAAGCAACTATCATAAAATTTAAGAAGCGCTCGTTATGTAAGTAGCTACAATAAGTAATTATTTTGCAATTAATTAGAAATTAATTTATGAAACAATGAATGATTTGTGTTATGCTCAGTTATTATTCTGTTTTACATAGTCAGGTGATAAATATTTAGCAGAATTACTCGATTCGATTCTTGAAACTCAGGCGACGATAGAGAAGAATCAATCAAAGATTTAAGAAAAGTATGTTAGTAAAGGCAAAAGTACAAAAGGACATAAATATGCTTACATCCGGAAACGGAAACGAAAACGTTGTACATTATGAAACATTTTCTTGACTTCAAAAAATGTACGAAAACATAGAGGATAAGATTGGATATATGTATTTTTTTTTAATAATAGATCTTAATATATATATATATATATATATATATATATATATATATATATACATAATATATCAGTATTCGTGCGTGGGGATTTGGGGGGATTTCATGTGTTTTAGTTATTAAAAATTTCTTAAAGTATTGGTCACTATATATGAAGATAGATTTTTTAAAAATATAAATATAAATAAAAGGCAAATATTACTTTATATGTATCATATTAAATAGTGCTTATTGTTTTTAATTTTTTTAATGAAACATTCTAATTGTTTATCATTAATAACTTGTATTGTATTTCTTTAAACATATATTTCTTGATATTTTTTCTTTTTGCAATTGTTATTAAAATTTTATTTTCTCTATTGATATTTTAAATGCTTTTCTAACTTACTTCTTTTATTATATGCAGCGTCTTCTGCTTGTAACAGCATAACTAAATAAAACAGTACGTCGTAAAAAGTTTGACGTGCACTTGCTCATGGAAAAAAATTTGGCATACAGACTAAAAGATCAATGTGTGCTCGAAAAGTTATGGACTAACTGCTGTATGATAAAATTGTATAATTCATTGTTCAAGATTTAAAGGCTGCTGCTGTTGAACCTGATGCTGAAAATGCTGAAACAGTAGTTATTATAACATCCTTAGACAAATGTATATATTTAAAAAATTGATGATGAAGATGATGTAGAATAATTTAATGCAGAACATTCTAAAGATGTGGCAATAAATAATATTGAATTGTTTAGAAAACAACTGGGTTAGGAAAGAGACAGGGAAGATGAAAGTATTAATCATAGGAGAAGAAGAAATATGGCAGTAAAAAGAAAATAATGTAAATCACCGCTAATCGCTTGGCAGGGAGGGATAGGGGTTGCGTGTCCGACTCCCGCTGGCTCCGTTACACCCTCTTTGAGGAACTCCCGGCTGTAATTCTTTAGTGGCGTAAATATCCTTGTGCTATCTTGTATCCTTGTGCTATCTTGTATCTTGTATTCGGCTTTGTAGACTAACGGTGACTTCAGAGTGGGCACCCGATGTCAAGCACCCAAGTCAGATGTATGTCTTGAATATAATGCATAAAATAAATAAATTTGTTTATTCTCTTATGTTTTGGTTGAAAAAAGTAATCTAGATCACTAAACAATTTTTTAAAGACAGGTTTAATTAGTGTGCACATCGCATACATTCGTAAAAAAAAAATATTGCCCGAAAAACGAAGGTATTTAGAAAATGCGAAAAAAGATTTTATGCTTAAAAATAAATTGATTTTTATGTATCACTAGCTGACCCGCCCGGCGTTGCCCGGGTCCGTATTAACAATATTAAACGAACTTGAAATTTCTATGATTTTATCATTAATTCGTTACATGCAGAAATGCATTGTCTGAAATACGTAGCCACTGACTGTGTGAAAAATCGGTTTTAAAAACAACAACTAATATTAAGCTCTAAAAATACTCAAAATGAGCAATGAAAAACGCGGCAGGGAATATGTATTCAACGATTGCATGATTTTCGTGTTAAAAAGTTGATATTTACCCGTAAAAATCACTGTTAAGTCACGTAACTATTTATTCTTTTCACATACAAATCCCAAGTGAAATATTTTGAATTTCAAACTAATTATATCACTCTTAAATCCGACTATACCATGAATGAAATCGATACACGATGATAGCTAAAAGATTGGTATATAGTATAATTTCAGAGCTATTTAACAAAAGTAAGTGTTATTTTTAATCAAATCTTGCGTAATGTTCACTCTGTGTATAAATTTCTAACCTTAACACTAGAACCGCCATTAGGGGTCATTTTGACCCCTGAAAAGTTGAAAATAACCGATTCGAACCAGAAATTCCTTGATAAGATTTTTTAAATGTGTGCAGCACAAAAATTGGCTGTTTAAATAAGTTAAATAGTTTTAAATAAAAATTCTGGTGTTAAACAAATTTTATAACACTTGCATAAAATAGCCGGCGGTTCTAGTGTTAAACTTTTGTACCGTAATCAGAACCTGTCTGTAACCTAACAGCGACTTAACAGTACCCTACCGTAAATTAAATATAACAGAAATGTAACCTAGCCTTCACTTTATTGTAACATATCCTTATTCTAACCATAACATAAATGCAATTTAACTTTAACCTAAATAATATAATAGAAAAAAAACATTTTAAAAAATTACTATTTCTTCGTAAAATATGCTTCAGCTGTAATTCATTTCTTTCAATTCGTTTTATTAATACAAAATTCCTTCCTTGTACTTTTGTTTGAGAGATTAAAATTTTAGAGATAAATGGTTTAATATTGCAAACCTTTTTTTCGGTTTACTTCGCGTCCACCTATCTTTTTCTCCATGGTGTACAGCAGCTGTGATTTAAAAAAAAATCCTCATTTAAACTGACAAATTTTTAACCTAAGTCTATGAATTTTAAAGGTCTGTCCCAGCTTTTTTAATTATTTCTGCGAAAATTTTATGCAACCAATCAACCATAAGAAAATGAAAGGGAAAGAAAGCGAAAAAAGGCGATTTTTTATGAGAGTGAGCTTTGGAATTTAATTAATTACTCAGTTAATAAATAGAATTTTGAAATTCTGAACTTCAGGTGCATCAGGAGAGACATTGGGCTACTCTCACAAAAATTTTGAGCTTCGTACGTGCTGTAGATTTTGCTAGCCATCGCAGACACACAGACACACACACAGACAGACAGAGCGTTTTGTTCTTTTATTAGTATAGATAAACCGGTAAGTAATTCAAAACGTTTATAGTCGTTGTCTAAAAGAGTTTATTTATTTCGATATACAGTGGCGGTCAAAAGTTTCAGGCCAGTTAGTTTCTCTGATTTATTTACCAGAAGATGCACAATTGCTTCAAAAGTTAGGAATATGTGAATAACCTCTGATGATGTGATCATTTTGATTGGATACTAGAAACGCTTCATGTAAAGGGGTAGAATTAGAAGTTCGCGTGTGCAAAAGTTTCCAACCATCATCATTTCTTTGTTTTATTCTGTCGGTAACGTGTTTTTTGGTCGTGTTTGTGAATGAATCAATGTGAATGGCATAGTTTGAATTCAAAATTCAAAAGATCAACAATTACTGTTCTTAAATGAATGATTAGTTTGTCGCTAAAAGGCCAAACTTCTCGAGGTAGTGCGGCAAAATTATTGAACGGTAAATCGACTGTGAATGACATTTAAAAATTGTATAAAGATGGCCATGGCCTTCAAGACTTTCTGAGGTCCGGGAGACCCCAGAAAAGATTATTTTTGTAGACAGAATTATCAGGAGAAAATCAATTTATGACCCACATAAAAATCCATTGCAATATCCCGCGATTTACGGAATGAGAATACTGCTGAAATAAGTCGATCCATCGTATCAAAATGCTGACGTGATGCAGAATTTTAAGGAACAGTCAGTGTTGAAAATTTTTGTCATGGGTAAAAAAAATCAAAGCACCCGACAGGTGTTTTCCAAAAAACACAAAGTCTGGTCAAGGGAAAACTGGACAAAAGTACTATTTTTCCAAAGACAATGTCGAACGTGTATAGAGCTATAAATATTTCAACTCAGCCGAAATTTCCTAAAAATTGCAAGGAAAATGGAAAAATCGTATCATAGGCGATCTTTAACCGGGGATAGTATGAATGTCACGTTGCCATGCCGCAGTACTTATTATTAAAGGTATTCTGATAAAATATTAATTGTAAATGTTGTTGATCACTGTAATTTTCTATTACAATGCCATTTTTTCCAAATTTGCGAAAGTGGCCGGAAACTTTTGAGAACATGCGCTTTCCTCTGTGCTTAATTTTGTCAATTAAATTTATTGATATTTATATGTTATTACATAAATAAGTACCTAGCTATTATGTCAATAAAATGTATAAGTATCACTTTGAAATTCCCCTTCATATGGATATACTTACAAATTTATTGAAAAAATTTTGCTGGCCGGAAACTTTTGACCGCCACTGTAAGTTTGAACTTACAAAGGTTTGTGTGTGTGTGTGTAGGGGGCGCTTTGCGCTTTGAGCAGCGGCAAGGCTGCTATCTCCAATCATCCAAAAATAGGAGCGAATTAATGTATTTAATGTATGACGTACTAGTGAGATTAAAAGTTGATATGAGTTAAAAGTTACAATAGATTGTCAAGTGATTTGTTGACTATAGGGTTGTTTAACACAAGATGCGGGAAATGATAAAATCTCTCTAATTGAGACTTTAATTATGTTATGCATTTTTCTGCTCAACTATTGTCAGGTTCTGATAGCACCTCTGCTAAGGAATGTAATTTCCGCTGTTTCTCTATTTCAATATTTCGTATTGTATGGCTGTGTACGAGAATTTCCAAGGTGACATTCCTTCATTGTGGAAAGGGGAATTGACAAATAATCCTGTGCAGGTGGTGAATAAAAGAAAGAGAAGATTGCTGACAGGCATGTCCATCAGTCAGTGAGGTATGCGGATGGTCAGCAGATAAGCAACATGTCACTAAACAAGAAAGGAATGGAGGATGTGTCCAATGAATGAACTCCAAAGGGGGTTGACATTCGTGTGACCCAGTGAGTTGAGAAGAGCAAGTCTTGGCTCAGATTAAGTCAGTCCGTTCCTTGGTTTCGTACCAAAAAGGTGTGTGTAGGACCGAGGTCCTTCTAGAGTGTGCTCTGTGTTGTAAAGCGTAAGCAGTGCGTTTTCTGGTGAGCAAAGGACACAGACGTCCTGGTGTTTAGTGCTCTGGGCTAAGATGCGATAAAGTGAATTTAACGTGCATTGAGCGTGAGGTGGAAAGTGTAATTGGAATAGTACACAGCCAATCTTTACTGCATTTAATTTAATGTTGAACCGGATCACCTATATCCGAGTTGTAATTGTATATAATTGTAAATAGTGTATTTAGTGTGTACATATATTCTTAATAAACTGATAATTCAGTTACTTGAAAGCGTAAGTCTTCATTTACACAATCCTCACAGTAGGTGACCGATATCACCTAGTAATATCGGTGGTGACAGCTATATCTACCACGGACTTTCTTCAAAGTTGTGTGGACTGAGAGGAACGTCCGACAAAATGTTGGCAGCGTCGGGATAGAATCGCCTGAAACCAGTGACCAGCGAGCCGTGTTGCAGTGTGTTAGTGCCGGAGTATCCAGTGGAATTCTTGTGTGGTCGTGCCGTATCGTCGAATGTGTGCTAAAGTGTCGTGCCGTATCGTCGAATGTGTGCTAAAGTGTCGTGCCGTATCATCAAATGTGTGCTAAAGTATCGTGCCGGATCGTCGAGTGTGTGCTAAAGTGTCGTGCCGTATCGTCGAGTGTTTGCTAAAGTGTTATGCCTGTGCCGTATCAGTATTAAAGAACTAAACTGTTGTGCCATATTACCGCTACATCGTGGAACTAACTGTGATTAGAAAAGTACCCCAGCAGATAAAGTATAAGGTAAGGTGTTTTGATCATATCATTCTACTGACATCTCGAACCAAAATTTGTTGTATAATTAATAGTAATTTAAGTAAATTGTCTATATTATTTATGTGTTTTATCAATACTTCCTACCTATAAAGTGTTAATAACCATATTGGCTATTGTTTTAAGGAAAGGTCATAATAACTTGAGCTAGTATTGACTGTCTATAATTTTTTTTTTATTATTGTGTTATTAGTATTTGGAAGGAATAATTAAATTTACTTAAATTTAAATTATTATTAAAGTAATATTTAAATGAAGCAAAACTTAAACAATATTGCAAGTTTAAGTTTGAAGAGTGTATAATAACATTTGCTTAGAATTTTAATTGACAACCATAGTGAAAAAAAAAGGGCTCAAAAGAGAGCCATAGTGAAAAAAAAGGCTCAAAAGAGAGCCATAGTGAAAAAAAAGGCCCAAAAGAGGGCCATAGTGAAAAAAAAGGCTCAAAAAAGGGCCATAGTGAGGCAAAATAAAAGTAAAGACCTTGTGATCAAAATATTATATTTGTTTTAAGTGTGAGAAACAATATTGAATTTAAAAATATTTTAGTGAGGATAATTGTAGAAATGTATATGTGCATGTTATACAATTTTTCTTTATGTGGATTTTTTGATTGACATCAGTACTTCTATTCAATTTCAACGTATTAGTATTATTAGGTAAATTGTATGTTGTTATCTAAATGTATAAATTGAAATCTGTATTGCATAGTAATCAAATCGAATTGTTGTTTTACCTTTTGTTTTATTTGAAGTATATTGTGTGATATCAATGGTTAAGGAAAATTAGATTATTCAGTTGGTTAATTAGAAATGAAAAACATTGATCATCTGAAGGGTATTAATTAGTATAATAAGTGGAGAAATATCTGTACTAAGTTAGAAATTTAGGAAATATTAATTTGGTAGGTTTAAATATTATTGTAGGGTGGTAATAACAATCGGAGAAGGTATGGCTTTCTTATTGAAACCAAAAAAGGTGGATCTTTAGGTGCTGGCTGGAGAATTAGGTGTTGAATTCACGGAAGATGATACCAGAATTCATCTTAGGACAAAGATAATGGACAGTGATGGGTATGACGAGGGGGTTATTAAGGAATTATCGGAAGCTATTGTTGCAGAACGTTTAGAGCAGGAAAAATTAGAGCGCGAAGAAAAACAGGAAAAATTAGAACGCGAAAAGTTAGAAAAACAAGAAATGTTAGAACGCGAAAAATTAGAAAGAGAAGAAAGGGTTGAAAAATTAAGGATGGAACATGAATTAGAAATGGAGAGACTAAGGGTTCAAGGATCGTCAAATAATTCTAATGTCTCTAGGGAATCTAATAATGAAAGTAATAAAGAAAAATTGATCAAAAGGGTGAAAACTCTATCTATCAAAGTACCGGAAGGGACTGAGGGATGGAATTAATTTTTTAACAGCTTAGAAAGGGCATTCAAAACTAAAAATGTACCGGAAAACCAGCAGGCCGAAATTCTACTAAATATGTTAGGAGATAAGGCGGATAATTTGTTAATTTATACCACTACTGAACAAATGGAGAATTATGAGGAGTTAAAGGAGTTAGTTCTAAAGGAACATGAGCCGACATCAAAGGCGTGTTTGGAAAATTTTAAGAAGGCTAAGAGAAACCAGAATGAAACTCATGTATTATTTGTATCGCGTTTAATAGCGACATGG
Organism: Maratus speculifer; assembly: GCA_964019185.1. Classification (NCBI taxonomy): domain Eukaryota; kingdom Metazoa; phylum Arthropoda; class Arachnida; order Araneae; family Salticidae; genus Maratus; species Maratus speculifer. The sequence continues at coordinate 216,385,488 of OZ025293.1, read as the reverse complement.
GAAAATTATTGCAAGATTAGAGGGGCTGACTCTTATGAAAAGGTCAACCAGTTAATAGTTACTGATAAATTAATAAGTACGTTAGATGAGGATACTGAGTCATATATTGGGTTAACTCACCAAGGTAAATGGTTAGAAACTTCTAACATTGCTAAAGAATGTGACAAATATTTTGACGCTAAACATAAATCTTACACCGTTACGTATAACAGTTTTAAAGGTAAAGATAGGCACGTAAACAATGAAAAAAATGAGACCGAGGGAGGATAACAAAGTTAGTAATAATTGGAGGCAAAACGGGAGTAATGAGACTAATTCATTTTCGGATAGGAAAATAGATTTTAAGAAACCTAGTGAGGCTTCAGCGCCTAAATGCTTTAAATGTGGTTTGAGAGGTCATTACCAACGTTTTTGTAATAAAGTGGGTAATGAGGGAAATAATGGTAATAAAGGGCGAGTTCCGAAAGCGGGTATGCATAAGATTGTGGTAAAAGAAAACAAAGAGTCACCTAATGGAGCTATTGTGGCGAGAATATCGGCAAAGGTCGAACAGAGAACTAATGTTATTGGCGAGAAATAAAATAAACTTGAGAAAATTGAAGTTAGTGTAAATGGGCAAAAAGCAAAGGGATTGGTTGATTCTGGATGTGAAATTAGTGTAATTCATAAAGATTTGGTACCGGAAGAGAAATTAAAAGGAGCGGGTAGTATATATTTACAAGGGTTATTCGGTGAAGCAGTTAAATCGCCGTTAGTTAAATTACCGTTAGCTATTCCGCAATTTGGACAAACTAATATAATTCATCAGGAAGTACTTTGCGCAGTGACTGATAATATTAATGAGCAAGTAATTTTACATCTCGAAGTGATTAATGAGTTGTCAGGTGTCAACCGCGAGGAGCCATTGCTAGAGGCCGAAAAATTAGAAAGTTCAGAAATTATTATTGATAATTCGAGGGAAAAGGGAGATATGAATAACGATGGTTGTAATGTTTACGCAATAGAAGCGAGTTCGCAAAATGTACAAAGTCAGAATCCAGAAAAAACGGAAGTGGAGAAAGATAATAAAACTATTGTTAGCAATTCAGATATGTTTAAGAAATCCCAATTAGAATGTAAAGAGTTACAGAAAGCTTGGGAATTAGCTAAAATGGATAAGGGGGATTATTATATTGTAAATGGCTTATTATATCACAAAGAGAAATTGTTAGGCGAAACTATGGCGCAATTATTAGTACCCAAAGTAAGGAGAGAAGAAATCTTAAAATTAGCGCATAGTTCGGTATTTGGAGGGCATCATGCAGCCAAGAAAACTTTACAGAGAATCAGGTATTCATTTTATTGGGAGGGGACGGCGAAAGAAACTAAACAATTTTGTGAGTCATGTTTAGACTGCCAATTGACTAGAGGGGTTAAAGTAAATGATAGAGCTCCTATTTCCCCAGTATCGCGGCCAGAACTCCCATTTCAGGTAGTTAATGTTGATTTAATTGGGCCTATTGATCCCAAAAGTTCACAAGGGCATCAGTATATACTAACCTTAATTGATCAACATACTAGGTGGGCGGATGCGATCCCTTTAAAAAGTTTAACTGCTAAAACCGCGTGTGATGCGTTACTTCAAATATTTATGAGGAATTCCAAATATAACCGCCTGCGATAATGCAACCAATTTCACTGCCGACTTAACGAAAGAATTTGAGAAAAGGTTAGGTGCTAGTCCAAGATTTTCGACCCCACAGTATCCACAGTCTAACGGGCTTGTGGAACGATTTAATCAGACTCTTAAACGTATGTTACATCATACTATTAGAGAAGAAGGGAAAAAGTGGCATGAACAAATACCATTTGTATTATGGGCGTATAGGGAAGTCCCAAATACTACGACGGGAATCGCACCTTTCCAGTTATTATATGGTAGAGCGCCGGAGGGTCCTTTATCGATTCTCAAGTCGTCCTGGGCAGGAGAAAATAAAGGGGCGCAGTTAGATACTACGCCAATTCATGAGTATCTGAAAAAACTTAGGGGACGTTTAGAAAGAGCCGCAAATGAGGCAAAATTATCGTCGGAGGTGCAACAAAATAGAATGGTGTATCATTATAATTTAAGGTCAAAAGAAAAAACGTTTGAAGTAGGCTATAAAGTAATATTGTTAATCTCCGATTCAACTAATAAGTTATATTCTAGGTGGCAAGGGCCGGCAACCATAGTCGAAAAACGAAATCAGCATTCGTTTATAGTCGAGTTAGCGGACGGGAGTAGGAAGCATGTGCACCAAAATAAAATAAGAGAATTTATTGCTAAATGTAATATAGTTAATATTGTTTTCGAAGGAGATGAGGAATTTGGGGAAATTCCTATTTTGAACCGGGATCAGGAAGTAGAACGAGATATAGAGAGGTTCGAAATAAAAGGGTTATCTAACAATTAAGTTAAAGATATAAAGTCTATTTTGAGGGAGAATAAAGAGGTGTTTATGGGTCCTGTACGACCAGCGGATGTAGGGGAACATCGTATTGATCTTAAACCGGGGGTGGAAAGGAAAAAGCCTAAGTTATATTGTACCGGTAGCTTATAAAGAGGAAGTAGATAGGCAGATTCAGGAGTTATTAGAATTAAATCTAATCGAAGTGTCAAATGCTGAAATTAGTCATCCAATTGTTTGCATGGCGAAAAAAGACGCAACTGTTAGACTTTGTATAGACTAAAGAGCTTTAAATTCGGTAACTCAGGTTCCAACCTTTCCGATGAAAGATTCTCAAGAAATCATGTATACCGCGGGGGCGGCTAAGTATTTATCGTCGATTGATTTATTGAGGGGTTATTAACAGATTAAAATGGCAGAGGAGTGTAAACATTTGTCAGCTTTTACAACGCATAATGGAACTTATCAGTGGCGTACAATGCCTTTGGATTATCAGGGGCGGCTGCCACGTTTCAGAAAGATATGAATGAGGTTCTTCAAGGTCATCGGAGGTATGCGGAAGCATATATTGATGATGTCATCATTTTCTCCGACACCTGGGAAGAGCATTGTGAGCATGTTAGGGCCGTCATTGAAGAACTTAAAAATAGAAATTTTACGATTAGGCTGGATAAATGTAAATTTGGTGAGAAATAGACTAAGTTTTTGGTCATGTAATTGGAGGTGGAACGCATGCACCTGATGAGGAAAAAATAGGAGCAATAAGGGAAAAGACCAAAAACTAAAAAGGAAGTCAGATCTGTTTTGGGATTAATGGGGTTTTACCGATCTTATATTCCAAACTATGCCGAAATTGCTATACCTTTAACCGAATTAACCAAAGGGAAGGTTAAAAATACTGTACCGTGGGATGAAAGAGCAGAAAAAGCCTTTAATACTCTTAAAGATGAGTTATGAAAAGTGACGAGTTTGGCTACACCTATCGTAGGCCGGGAATATCAGCTCCACGCAGATGCTTCCGACCTGGCAGTAGGATGTTACCTTACTCAAAAAGATGAAACGGGTCAGTTTAAACCGATAGCTTTTGCCAGTCGGAAATTGTCAGGGGCTCAGCGTGCTTGGCCGAGTATAGAGAAAGAGGCTTGGAGTGTTCTCTTCGGGTTGCGGAAGTTTGAAAAGTGGACCTATGGATCTCAAATTGAGATCATTACGGATCATAATCCATTAAAATTTCGCGCCGAAACAACCCCAAGATCACCCAAACTCACTAGATGGGCTCTTGCCTTGCAACGCTGGAACCTGAGTATTTCTCATCGTCCAGGAGCTCAACATTTAAATGCTGACGCAATTTCCAAGCTACATAGAAAGCGCTGGGAAGAACAACCAGTTGTTAGCCCATCAGCATCAACGACCCAGTAGGGGACAACCTTAAAAGGATGTCGTCACACATTTAATTTTTTTGTGTATGTGTAAATATTTTTGAATTTTGTGTTTATAATAGTGTATTAGTACGTGTATTGTTTATGTAATATTAATATTGGTACAAGGTTCAGTAGAGATGTCAGTAGATAGTGTTCAGACACCTGGAAATACCTATGTAATAAGCATAATGAAGAAATCTGTAAAAAGACTATTGAACTCTTCTGCGATATTACTATATGTTTGGGGAAAATTAGCCCCTAAAAGGCATATTTTCCGCTAAGGTGGGGAGTGTCAGGTTCTGATACCACCTCTGCTAAGGAATGTAATTTCCGCTGTTTCTCTATTTCAATATTTCGTATTGTATGGCTGTGTACGAGAGTTTCCAAGGTGACATTCCTTCTTTGTGGAAAGGGGAATTGACAGATAATCCTGTGCAGGTGGTGAATAAAAGAAAGAGACGATTGCTGACAGGTATGTCCATCTGTCAGTGAGGTATGCGGATGGTCAGCAGATAAGCAACATGTCACTAAACAAGAAAGGAATGGAGGATGTGTCCAATGAATGAACTCCAAAGGGGGTTGACATTCGTGTGACCCAGTGAGTTGAGAAGAGCAAGTCTTGGCTCAGATTAAGTCAGTCCGTTCCTTGGTTTCGTACCAAGAAGGTGTGTGTAGGACCGAGGTCCTTCTAGAGTGTGCTCTGTGTTGTAAAGCGTAAGCAGTGCATTTTCTGGTGAGCAAAGGACACAGACGTCCTGGTGTTTAGTGCTCTGGGCTAAGATGCGATAAAGTGAATTTAACGTGCATTGAGCGTGAGGTGGAATGTGTAATTGGAATAGTACACAGCCAATCTTTACTGCATTTAATTTAATGTTGAACCGGATCACCTATATCCGAGTTGTAATTGTATATAATTGTAAATAGTGTATTTAGTGTGTACATATATTCTTAATAAACTGATAATTCAGTTACTTGAAAGCGTAAGTCTTCATTTACACAATCCTCACAGTGGGTGACCGATATCACCTAGTAATATCGGTGGTGGCAGCTATATCTACCACGGACTTTCTTCAAAGCTGTGTGGACTGAGAGGAACGTCCGAGTTGCTGGAATCGCGTTTTAAGATGTGTTATACGTTTTTTTACTTGAATTAAATTTTAGCGTAATTTGTAACGTGAAAAAAGTTCTTAGATAATTACAGGGCTGTATGCAAAAGAATCCGAATGCATTTCAATCTATTGGTGAATTTTTTTAAACTTAATTTTTAAATTTTCTAAATGAGTTAAATTTTAAGCTGCTATGCAAATTTATATGATATGTAGATGTATACAATCATATTCAGCTCACATAATAAGATAATTTTCTATCTGCGGAACTTAATCATTATAACTGGATTTTTAAATGTGTTACACGTTTTCGAAGTTGTTTACTTATATAGTTCCTTTTAGCTTATTTAATGGTAAAGTTTTGTTTCAGTTTGTTTGATGTGTGGGGAAGTGGTATCATAATCAATGCTTAACGCAACATTTTTTGTTCTTATTAAAGAAATGTAAACGTATTTTTAACGACCTATCAGTTAAAAACGTATTTTTGAAATTAACTTATGTAGATATTGTAGACTCACGAATTTATTGTTGCTAATATTGCTTAATGCACTTTAAAAATAACTAGCATTCTAATGTAGTAAAAACTACTGACTTATACAATTAAAAAATATATTTGTAGTATTTAGTCTAAATTTTTTAATTTAAAAAATGATTAAAAATTTTTGAAATATTTTTTCAAGAATTTAAACATTTTACAAAATAAAAAAAAATGACTTAAATTATTTAATTAACATTTTTTGAATATTCATGTTATATTTGTTTGCTATGGCAGCCGGAAATTTCTTAAACTACACTGTAAAAATATCCGTTAATATACACAAACTCTTCCGTAAAATTTTACGGAATAATTTCATTTTTCCGAGAAAACAGTTATATTTCCGTATTTCCCATTTTGAGATTACAAATCACGGAACTGTTCCGTCAATTTTCAAGAAACAGTAAAACTTCCGTTTTAAACAGCGCAAGTTATTGGTACTTTTAACCGATAAGTGTCGTGGTACCATCTGTATGAAAAAAATAGAGAAAAACTTTATAGCAACATTTTTCTTTTTTTTCTGTTTTAATAATAAAAAGATAGCATATTTTTACAATATTAAAATAATAATAATAATAAGAAGAAGATTTATTAATTCTTTTTAAGTTTGATATAGTTAAGGAAAGTTATTTTTTTCAGTATAATTTTTAAATAATGTTTCATTTATTTATATCATAATATAAAAAGTATTTTGAATATTTTAAAGCGGAAAAAAATCTACTTTTAATTTTATTATATATATTTTTTAATCTATTCAAATTAAGAAGTTCGCACATAAAATTTAAAATATATCGAAATATATTACCGAAATTATTATTATTTCGGCGATTATCTAAGTCATAATAATCAATAAATGTAATTAATTTTAATAACCATAGTAATTATATCTTTATTGAGTTTACAATAGATCGTCATACCAAATAATTGTTAAAATAAATGTCTTTTTTTTTTTTTAAGTGTGTTAGTATCCTTTTATAAAATAAATAAATGAATATGAATAATATTACAATAGAACTTTATAACTCTTCCAAAAAAGAAGGAAACAAAATTCTTTAATACTTTCATTCATGCATGCAATATTTTAAAGGCTAAACTTTTTTTTTTATAAAGCTAAAATTAAAAATCTAAATATTAGAAATTATCGAAAGAAAATCTGTAAAACATGATTTTGAACTGTCCGCTCAAAAGAAAAAAAAATCTCTACAAAAATAAACCCGCGTTCAAAATCTTGTCTTAACTTTATGAAATGCATCCGAAATAAGTGAAGATATTTGAAAAGGTGTTTTGTGTAATCATGGTGTAATGGTAATACACTGCAGACTACGACAGAAGAGGTCCCGGGTTCGATCCCCGTGGAAGATAAGTCACATTTCTACAACTGTTGTTTAAATTAAATGTATATAATGTGTGCCTGATGTTAATGTGTCTTTGTAAAGTAAAGAATAAAAATTACAAAGATGTTAGTTTGTCGTTGAAAAAATTTTGCAAACGAAAATTTTTACATAAGGAAATATTAAGAAAACGGAAATATTTTGTGAAAAAACGGAACTATTTCTGGAATTTACGGAAATTGTTTTCCGTTGAAAAACGGAAGTTGTACTGGCGTCTAGATTACCAGTACTATTTCCGTTTTCTAACTGAATTTTTTTTTTTTACAGTAAGTCGTTAGAATTTCCTTTCCTTCCATACAGCTTGATGTAAATGTTCCATACAGCTTGATGACATCCTCTATTTTTTTACGCAAGAAGTATATATGGGATAGCGTCAATTTCCACGCGATAGAGTTATTTGGAATGTCCAATCACAATGAAGAATGCTGCAGATTAAGTCATTTTCTGAAAATGTTTTCTTAGTTTTAAACTTCTTGTGAACGTCAACATAATCTACAAATGTAAGGTCTTGCGGTCAAACAACATGTTTTCGTAATGTTTGCATATTAGATGATTGGAATCATCAATTTCGGTGTTCTATTTTTTCAGACCCTGGGCAGCAGGTTTAGGTTCCCAAGTGTGGTTCTTTAAATATCCGGCGGAATGGAAGCAAAACTGTATCCTGATAAATCGCTTACCGAGATTCATTTCCTGTATGAATAGCCATTAAAAATTCGTTTTGTAAATTTTCTTTATTTCTAAATTGATTCGAATATTATTGACTAGTTTCTTCGGAATTTTTTTAAACATTCCATGGCATCTTTATGTATACGCTATAAAACGCATGTAACATTAGTTGAAAAGAAAAAAATATCTTTACTGTTTTTACATTTTAATTCTAGAGGATATGAAAAAGTCTCCAAATCAAAATTCAGATTATTTGCGGGTCGTTAAAAAGAGTGAAAAAAAAACATTGTGAAAATTGAAAAATGATCAGGACCTGATCCAAAGTTCTCTAAATTGCAAGGGGTCGCTTCGCTATACCGGGGGTCGTAAAATCGCGAGTCTATAGACTCGAGAGACTCTGAGTCTATAGATTCATACTGTATTAAAAAGTACCTTTTTTACGTTTTGTCTTTTACACATTATATGTGTAAAATAACACAACTTGTTATTTGTGTACAAACAATTGTGATACTTTTTTATAGATTAAATGTATTACGCTTATGGAAATTATTATTGTTAAAATTTTTCTACCGTTAAAGATGTTTCACATTAAAATAAATGTAGTATATATACGAAATTTTTTTATTGATTAGATGAATTGTGTCTATAGAAAAAAGTGGGCTAAAATCAAATTTATCATCAGCAGTAAGCAATGGATTGTAGACACATTTTCTAAAAGTAAGGTTTGAAAAGATTGATTGTTATGAAGGTAGATCTGAATCATTTAGTTGTCATTATAAAGTTGAGGGGGGATAGATTTCATCGATTAAGTTCAATGTAATCGTGTGATTCACGGTTCTATTGTTATATTTAGGGCGTCAAACAGAGTAGGGGAGCCAATCGCTTTACTTTAGGAGGTAGTTCCAAAAAAGGGGGCGGGACGCTATATGAGGGGAACTTGCAACTTATCAAAACCAAAGAGAGGATGCAGTTAACCGAAAATTATGAAATTTATGAGGACTTGGGACGGTAAAACAGTGCCAATAAATGTTAAATAAGGTATTTTATTATAAAAGCTCATTTGTAAATTAGGAAAGGCATCAGCATTCATAAAAATTATTACTATTTACTTTCCTGGAACAGCTTAACCCTTAAGTGCTGTGACAGAAGTTGTCGCATAACTACTGTGAACGGTCACTGAGATCGCTTGATCGAAAGATGAATAAAAGGCTCGATTAATTCATATTGCATTATTTCTGTACTAAACTTAATCTACAGACAGGCAATGGGGGAATTGGGACAAGCATCATTCTGGAGGGTCCCCGACTATAAAAATAAACATCCATCTATCCATAAAAAAATTAACGAATAACGTGGAAATGGCTACTTTTAAACTTCATACATATTGCACGTATGCATAAATTTTGTACTCGGTACTGCTCACATCTGTATACACGATATTCCAAAATGATGGTCACAACTTTAATAAAAAATACTAGTTTGATAAAAATAGAAAAAAAAAAAGATTGATTGATACGAGTATTTCTTTGCAAATTTTTACTTTGCTTATCTACGTACAATATAAGATGACTAAATAAGAAGATGCAAAGCTGGTTATAATTAACGATTTCAACTTGTCACTTTACGAGGAAACATTAATAAAGAATTTCTATAATATAGACTATAGAATATCAAGTTGTTGAAATAAAATTTTAATCATTAGTTTTCTAATGATATAGTTTGTTCTCTGCATGTGTGGAAAGAATACTAGAAACAGAGTGGGAAATGGGAATCACATTCTCTTCCTAAACATTTGAAAACATATGAATTCTGGTCACTTTTAGCTAATTTTAAGCATTTGGAACTCTAATGAAAATCTTGATTACTCTCATGGGGGGAGGGGGGGGCAACTGCCCCACATGCCACTGCAGCCCTGTATTACAGAAGTATTATAATTAAAATTCATCTATTCAAAATTATGTAAGGATAGTACTAAATCTTCAAACGAAACGTAATTTCATGTATTTATAGTTAAATTAAAAACTACAACTGTGGAAAAAAAAAAAGCCTTTTGTGAGACCGTTAACAGCAATTAAAGATTAAGGAATCATAACTATGCATATTTTCTATATCTGAACAAATAGGCGATTTTACTACAAATTTAGAGTAATAATTTTATAGTATTAATAAACATTGCGTTAAAAACAGCGATAACGAAATAATGCCCCTTTTAGTAATAAATTTGAATGAAAGTAACAAAAAAACATGCAAGTCAAGAAAATATGAATAAAGAAAATTAGGTGAACGATTCTCATATATTAAATGAGGAGATATTCATACTTTAACAAGATAATTTAAACTGAAATAGGAATTTTAAAGTAAAAACTTTTTATTTTACGGTAAGAATGTAAAGGGAAAAAAATTAGTACATAATTCAAAAAATGACATGAAAAGGAATTAAATGGAAAATACGGAAGACAGCAAAAAAAGGAGAGGTAAATAATGGTTTCGATTCTTTGGTGTAGAAGATTTACTTAATAAAAAATTCTAGAAAATAATGAAATGAGTCAATGCAATCTCGAAGCTATCAAATCTCATTTCAGAGTTTAGGGCTTTTTAAAAGTATCAACATAGCTCCCTGATCTATATTTTTGTTACATGTTAAAAAATTAAATAGCACTATGGAATCTAAAGTTCTTGCTTTCTTTCTTATTTTTTTTTTTCGAATATCCCGATGTGAATTCAACATTATAGAAAATCGATTGCTTACCCCTCAAAGGGTTAAATATATGCAATAAAATTTTAATACATATTATTAATACATACTATTTTTGTATATATAATACACCAGTATTGTGAGCTTCATGCCACATTTGGTACAAAAATGAAAATATCTCTGTGTGCTTTTGGACACATATGGCACATACCACAAAAATCCATATTAAAAAATATAAATGAAGTCAGAATTTTTTTATTATTTTTCCTGCATTAGTGACTACCTAAAATAATCAAAATTAATTTTTTCATACCGAAAAGGAAAAAATCGTGCAGTGAAGGGTTAACAGTCTTATCTAATATTACCATTATTAGATACAACAAAATAAAAATAAGGATTAAATCCTCTTGTTTGTGTTAAAATATCTACTAGTCCAAGAGCCGATAGCACAGAAACCTATGTTATCGAGCACAAGGAGAAAACCTATATTTTATGGAAGAGTAGTAATAGAGGAATCTAATTATCCATGCCTGCTGGAAGTGAAGTGGTGCATAAGCCAAAAACTAATATTCCTAGAGGCTCACTCGTATAGGTTTATTATTGTGTTTGAAGTAAAATCAAAGGTATAAAACATAGAAAACTGGGAGCAGGAAAACACAATGATAAACCTATGAGTGAGCCACTATTGGTAACAATTTTTGGCTCATGTTTCACTGCAATATGAACAATTTTTAAGATGAAATAATTCTACAGATTTAATGAATTTTCAATACACTTTAGAATGATTAATACTCTCAAGGATTACATTCATATTTGGAATTTGGAAATTTCCATGAGTACGTGTCGTGTAAGTTACATTATTGGCAACAGCTAAGTTGTTGGCTACTGTTATTTTGAATGATTTGTATGGCCTTATTCAATTAATGAAATATCTCTGATAAAATAAGTCACATTTTCCTTTCTAAAATACTGGTATCCAAAATCGCAGTATGTGACTTATACGACATATGTTCATGGAAATACCCCATAAAGTTTTTTTTTTATATATAATGTTGAAATAATCATATTTTCTGAGTATGTAAAAATAAATTTCTTCAATGATAGTAATGCTCTTCGTGCATAAAAAAGTAAAACCTTTTGGATATAGTTCCGTCACCGAAAAGAATCAACCACACATCCAAAATCTCCCACAAGATTTTGAAAGAACATGAAATTTACAACAACTGTATGCGGTAAACAAAGTATTTTCTAATCTTCTTTTCACAGAACTTACCTCATAAATTTTAGATCATGTGTTGACACTTATGTGCTTCTTCCAGCAAAAAAGTCTACAAATGGAACCAAGTAACTTTTAGCGTTTCTTTTGGGAAGGAGGGGAAAATTCAAATGACTCAGACACTTTCTACGCAGAACCCATATTTAAATTTAACAGATTCCTTCATAGTTACGTGTGATATTAGCACTTGGCGATATTACCCACCCTAGTTTTTTAATTCCCAAAACACTTTATATGTGATTATTTTTTACTTAAATTTACGTGTAATGCAAAAAAAGAAAAGAAAGAAATATTACATAATGATTTAAGACCTAAATTGTATACATAAGTAGAAAAATTTAATTATTTGAAAAATGCATTATAATAAGATGGCAAAGACATTTATTAACTTTGAACATTTATACACAGTTTAGTTATTTAAAAAAATGTATCAACAATATTAGATTTTATAAAGACAACCAAAATACATTTTTTAATGTTTTCAGTGTAACAAAATAAAAACACGAATTATCTATCTAAACAAGAATAAACGTATATTCTAACTAAAATATTGTTGAGTACCATATACTCCGATATACTGTCATTCTGAAATAGATAATCCATGATCATTTTAAAAAGATTTTAAAGAATTTCTAGATTTTTTTTTTAATTATGTAATTTGTTAGCATATTATAAAAGTTAATTCTCAATTTATAATAAGGTCTGTCTCAAAAGTTTAAGCACAAACATAAAATGTCGATTTCTAAAGAATTATAAATAGTTAGAATGAATAACATTATTTAAATAAATGATATCAAAAATAGAAAAAAATAAATTCCATAATTTAAAACAATATAATAAAAAAATTATAAAAAAAAAAATTATCGCAAATGTTTATGCACAATGTCAAAAACAACCAGATTTATAATTTTTACAGAACTTTTACTAACAAATTATTTTTCCGTGATTTCGGATAAGTTCAAATAAACGTGCGTCCATCGAAATCATTAGTTTTTGTAGGGTTTCTGGTAGCAAAGAATACCATGCTTTTTCAATGGTCTCTTGGAGTTCTTCAATAGAGTCATACTGCTTTCCATTGCCGTAAACCTGGCGGGTTAAAATACTCTAGACATTCTCAATCGGACTTAAGTCTGGAGTTAAAGCTGGCCAGTCAAGAACTTTATCATTTTTCTGAGAAAACCAAAGTTTTGTAGAATGTGATATGTGGATTGAGGCACTGTCTTGTTGAAAAGTTCATTCAAGACCCCCTCCCCCCCCCCCAAATGGAATCAAATGATGTTTTAGCGTTTCCTGAATGAAGCATTTTTTAAATCTTGTCTTCCTTTTAGAAAAAGCCAAAGAGGTCTGGCCATTGAATCCAAATGCCCCCTCCCCCCAAAAAAAATAACAGATTTATCACATTGCTGCCTGCAGAAAAATGTCCTTGGTTTCTTGCGCAAGTCATGCCAATACGCGTTGCAACCATAACTTTCACTATTTCTCATCGCTGAATAAAACAGCAAGCTACTTGTCTCGTAGGACATGTGTTTTTTTTTTTATCCCAGTTCATTCTTGCCTGTTTGTGATGTAATTTGAGAGACGGTTTGCGAGGCGTTTTCTTTAGTATAATGTAAAAATCACACTTTAATACGTCTATTCACAGTGTCTTTGGTCATCTGTACATTAAGATGATCTTTAATTTGTCGCATGGACATGTTTTGTCTAGATATCAATCTCCATATTCTCTGATCAGTCTGAACAGTCGTCATACGTGGTCGTCCACACCTTGTTTTCCGCATAAAATAATCATTTCTGGAAAGTACTTGATGTATACAAAACTTTGGTCGATTTAAATCTTTTGCAAATCCGTTTGAAATTCTTATGAATAAAAAGAAAAATAAAACTCTTGAAACTACATAAATAAAAATTTAAAACAGTTTTTTTTAATAAATCTAAAAAAATAACAATCATAAGCAAAATGCTCGACTTAATAATATAACCGCTAATTAGAATAGAAATGTTTCACAGAAATGTACCTTCAGTTAAATGTTACAATAAAATTGGAATTACGCGGTGTTGAGGCAATATTACTGAAATTACATAGAACAACTAAATAATTTTAACATTATTAATAGGACATTTTAATGTTAAAATGATTACAATAATTAAAATTTTGGAATAAATTATAAGTTACAAGATTATTTTGACAACAAATTTTAACTCTGAATTAAAATTTACAACGTATGCAATTATGAAAATGAAAATAAATACTTATTTCTTAATTGCAGCGTTAAAATTTAAAGCAGTTTTAAATTTTAAACTGAAATAAAACATGGAAATTGAGATTAAATCACTTAAATTAAAATATTAACGAAAAATGAAGACTAAACAATCAAAACAACAATTGAAACAATCAAAGCTTCACTAACACATTTCTCAGTAAATATAGATAGTAATGAAGTATAAAATACATCATTTTAAAGAGTGGAGTAAAAGCGTATAAACGATGTGAGACACACTTACTTTATTAGGACGTTAGAATCTTGTTACTAAGCATAAAAAAAAAGTACAAATATATGAATAGGCGGACCTCCAAAGAACAAAACTGTCCTCCCTTTTGTTCGGCAAGCAGAGTTAACAGCACTAGCGGACCTTTTCTGTTTCGATTCACATTGTGCATTCGATTCAGAATACTACTTTTTGTAGCTTATTTTAAATCGAAATTTTTAAACACATTAAATGCAAAACATAAAATAAAGCAATTCAAACCAAAAATATTATACAGAAAATAGGATATATGCTGAATGCAAATATTAGAATGGTTTTGAAGTGTATTATTATGTCTTTCATCCCAGTTATAGATATACAGGGTGAGTCATAAATATCGAAACAATAGGCTATCTCCTTAAATATTGACCCTAGACCCATACATCCAATTGCAAAGTTTCATAAAAAAAAGGTCAATTTTTTTATAAGATAAGTTGCAACTCCATGAGGGGGTCTGTTTTAAAAATCACGAAAATTAAATCTTTTTACGGCCCCAGAGGATAAAACTTCAATTAGAAAAATTTTCCTTATCCATTCCTGAATTGAACAACAACAACAACAACAACAAAAAAAAATCATCTCGATATCTACAAATCCCCGAAAGATATTAAAATCCAAAATTTTCCAAAATTCGTGACTTACACCACTTTAGCATGCCTCTGAGCGCAGCGATATCAGCTCATTCGAAATACAGTTTAGGGATCGGCCATAAATTTACGTATTATTAAATGTCGATCAAAGACAATACTTTAACTTTTAGATATAAAATAAAAGCGTATAGGTTTTTGGTTTAAACTTCCTTGAAATATGCTATATGTCTGCAATATCTCGAGCTAGGCGCCAGCCTCGTTACTGGCACGACCCAGTGGCCGGACCATCTTATTAAACACTTATTAAATGTGTTATTAAATTAAGTGATATTAATTAAACTATCATTAAAAGTGACTTAAAAGCTTATTGTCTGCGGCAATAAGTTTAGTAAAAATAGTAATAGCGATAATGATACTTTTATTAACGGAATCATTGGCAATATATTTTAATAAATTACACAGAAATATTTTCAAAACTCTACTTTTTACTATTCAGCTTCAAAATGCATGATGGTTTTAAAACTATTTTTACTTTCTTCTATCTTTACAAAAAGAAACTATTGGATTCATGAAAATTTTGAATTCCGGTTTTCGACGGATTCACACGTTTTAAGGATCAGAGATACCGAAAAATATGTTTTTACAAAATGTCTGTCTGTGAGTCATTGCTCCTGTATCTCTGTATACACTGTAAAACATTTGGTGTAACGTTACTCCATAAGACTGGTGGCAGCATGGCTGCCTTCAGTCTTATGGTGGTTTGTAACAGATATAAATGGTGTAACATTACACACATTTTGTGTAATTGTACACCATATTATGTATAACGTTACACTATTCTTGTGTAAGGTTACACCACAATTGTTGGTAAGCTTACACAGACGCTGTGTGTAAGGTTACACATGTGTAGGAGAAAGCTTTCACCATATTTGTCGGTAATCTTACACAGAAATTGCGTGTAAGGTTACATCACAATTGGCTGTTAGCTTACACAGAAACTGTGTGTAAGGTTACAAATGTGTAGGAGTAATCTTTCAACATATTTGTCGGTAATCTTACATAGTAATTGCGTGTAAGGTTGCACTGCAATTTACGGTAAGCTTTCATAGTAATTGTGTGTAAAGTTACACATCTATAGGAGTAAACTTTCACCACATTTGTCTATCATATTACACAGTAATTGCTTGTAAGGTTACACCATAATATTGTGAAACATAACACAAATTCCTGTGTAAGATTACACCAAATATGTCTGTAATCTTACACATTAATTTTCTGTTAGGCTTCGCCCTAATATTGTGAAACATAACACAATTCTTGTGTCAGGTTACACAAAAATTGCATGTAAGCTTCCACAGTAATTATTTGTAAGGTTACAAATCTGTAGGAGTAAGCTTTCAGCACATATTTCTATAATGTTACACAGTAATTGTGTGTAAGTTTATACATTAGTAAGTTTTCCCTACACTTTCCTAGAAAGTTACCCATTTTTATGTGTAAGTTTTCACTCTAAATTAACTTTGCAGTTTCACATCATGTAAGCAAGGTTACACAGCACATTTTAGTAAGGTAACACTAATTACCTGTAACTTTTCACAGCATTCAACATAATGTTTCACTATATATTTTTTGTACAGTTAACATGTCTGTACAGTTATACAGTTTTTGTGTGTTTGATTAAACCAGATTTATTTGTTTAGCTATAGAAAAATATTGCCCTCAAAATTATCAGTTTTTTCATTATTTCTGAAAAATGTGGAACAATTTATAATTTTCCTTAGACTCAAAATTACTTCTCAAAAATGTTCATATCTCACCAAATATTCTTCTTTTAATTAAAATATACCGTTTTACTGTTCTATTTAAAGTCTTTTGAAATTCGGTATAAATTTGGTTGTTTGTATTTTGCACAGAAACGATAACATGTTTGTGATTTTGCTTGCCATACTTACAGGAATACTAATCAGGACCCACATAGTCATTTGTTTCAATGATAGGTCAATTTGAGCATTTTCCGTTACATAGGTGAGCAGATGTACTTTATATTTCTATTTTAATATACCCCATTTGCCGTCGCGATTAAATATTTCACTGAAAAAAATTAGCTATAATCTTTTACACTCCACAACTTTCAAGATGTTCCTTTTAAATCATCAAGAGAGTTTCAATAAATATAGATATTTGACAAATTGTGTAATATCGAATGCCACTAAATGTTAGAACATGATTGTACATTTTCAAAAATAACTGAAGATCAAAGCACAATACAAATACTAATTTTACAGCTTATCATATTGTATTCCAATGTTTCTTTATAATAGAAACTGCTTAGGATGATAGTTATTTTTTTAGTCTTGGAATCTTGCAATCTCTATAGAATGGAAACATAAGGAATCACTTTTCCTACTTGCTAGGTATGTGTTAAAAATCTATCCAATTGGTCCTGTTCTAAAATAATTTTACATAGTTATTTTAATTGGTAAATAACTATATTAATTGTAATCTTCTAATTTTGTTTTCGAATTTGAAAAATGTTTTAGACAGAATTCAATCTTTGAATTTCTTACCTGAAGCTGCCAATTACTACTGGATGAATCTGGAAAATCTAATTCACCTAGATAAACTTTATTGATTTGGTCAGCTCAACAGAATAAATTGTAGGCAATCTAAATCCAGTAAATGGTGGATAAGAAATTACACAAAAATAATTTTAATACGATTATTTTAATGGTGAATGAATGAATTTAATTGTAATTTCCTCACTTGGCTGAAAATATCTGGGCCCACTAAGAAAATTACATTTGATACTTGTCTAAACTTTTGCTATCTATGGTTCAGTAAACAGTAAATTTCTAAAATTTAATAGTTGGTTCAAATACTTTCATGTGTGCTTAAATAGTAGGTATTTAATACCTGTTGTTTGATGTTGAAAATAAGACAATTTTCCTTTGTTTCGTATTTACTTTGGGACACCCCTTTTATCTCATTCAATAAATTTTCTCTTATCTCTTCAGTTTGTCTACAACAGAAAAAAAAGTAAAGGATTGCGTTGAAAATAAAAGAACATCTTTACAATGTATTAAGATCATACACCTTTATTTTTTGTTTTATATAAACGTGGAAGCAAAAAGTTCAAGATATGTGACGGATATCGCATTTTTTTTTCTTT
Source organism: Maratus speculifer (assembly GCA_964019185.1). Taxonomy (NCBI): domain Eukaryota; kingdom Metazoa; phylum Arthropoda; class Arachnida; order Araneae; family Salticidae; genus Maratus; species Maratus speculifer. Next base: position 216,367,687 of record OZ025293.1, on the reverse strand, counting down.
TGCAGATTTTTGTTTCCATCGAACTTTTTTTAGGTTTTATAGTATTGCTTAGATCTTTAATACTTAATTTTATTTTACGTTAAAGTTAAAAGCATAAAGACATTGCAAGTAATTGTTTGATTAATTAACTGTTCAACTGTAATATTTTACCAGCATATTACTTTCGACCAATAAAAAGTCTGTCTCTGACACTTTGATAATTTTCAGCTAATGGTTATATCCAAAACATGTAATCTAATCTTTTTAAGATTACCTTGATTAAGAGTATAGTTAAGCATTACTAGTAAAAAAAAGTAATTGCTTGATTTTAATCTTTTTTTTATTATGAAATGATTAAAATTAAAATCAGTGTAATCTATGTTGGAGAATAAAACACTTATATATTATGTTAATTAATAAAAAATGATTCAATTTACAAGAAATTGCAATTGCTTGTGCAAACAAATATTCCTTTAAAAAAAGTTATGTAATTTATTTTATTTCTTAATCTGTTTTTTAAACAAATAAAAAGGAATTTGAAAAAAATTGTTTATTTGTAAGACATACTTTTGTAGTACTGTTTAAAATAGAGAAATTGCTGTTATTATTTAAATTATATCAGTTTTATGGAATGACTAAGAAATTTCAGTTTCATCTAAAGAGGTTTTTCTAAAGAGGAAACATAGAAATTTGTCACATATTTTAGATTGTCTTTCCTTGTTACTCACACAATATCCCATTTTTACTTCAACTTAGTTATGAATGTTGAATTTGTTCATTTTTAGAACACAGAACAAATATTAATAATAATCTTTTATTTTTAATTAGAAAAAAATTCTTTTATATTTTTTTCACTTATTTGTGTTTTAATGCTTTCAGAAAAAAAGTTGGTTTGGACTATATTATTTTTGTCAAACAGTTAAACAGCAATAATGCTAAGATTTTATGATTTGTTATTTACAAATATGTAAAACAATTTTAAGGAATTATAACATACGCTAAACTTTATTTATAAAATTATGTAAACTACATAAATTTCAATTTTACTGCATTTTATTCAAATGAAAAGTATACTTCTAAATTATTAAGGAAACATCTACTTTTATGAAAAGCAACTAGCACCATTACTTATTTAAAATCTAAGTATATTTAATCACAACACACAAAAAATTAACAGAAATTTTAATTCCATTGCTTATTTTTTAACTTCCAAATTGTTTAAAAAAACACCTGCATTTATGAAACCAGCTATAAGCATTGTTTATTTTAAATTTAGAAAAAAATTACACACCATACACAAAAGATAATATTTCTGAACAAATATGTTATAGTCTCGTTCCCACCACGGGCTTTACCACAGTTTTAAACAGCTGCTTCAAACGTTCTTTTCTGGAGCTGCACATTCCTCATTTTGCGTAAATTCGAATTCACCATTGAAGGCCAATTCCATGAAAACTTGTCATGTCTGTCACATACAACGATTTTTGGCTACCAGTATTTTAGAACGGAAAAATGTGACTTATTTTATCCGAGATATCTCATCAGTTGAAAAGGGCGTGGGAAACTTTTCGAAAATAACGGTTGAAAACAATCATAGCGATTTTTAGCACTATGACAGACATGACAAGTTTTCATGGAATTAACCTGAAGCGTACCATCTCTAAAAGATGACTTGAACCCAGGATGTTTACTCACAAGAGAGATAGCAATTTTCTTCATTTGCAGATGATGTCGATTGTCCGTGTACTTCGAAATTTTGTATTCTAAATTGTGCAATATTTTATTCTTATTGTATCATCCAACATCATCATTTATGAAGGTTTCTTTTAACTCGCAGGAAAAATTTTCATAGCAGAGGATGAAGGTCGATGGCACGTCAATCTTCGCGAATTTGTGATGCCTATAGTTAAATGAAACATGATAATTAGTTTAGTTCATCTTAATAAAAAGTTTAGCTTTGATATATTTTTTAATTTAAATTAACTTTATATTTGATTAAGTAATAATTTTCAAAAGTTAGAATGCCGCAAAATAGCAATGTGACTAACTTGAGCTAATTAAAACAATATATTATATGCAAGATTTTTTTTTTTGGGGGGGGGGCGGTATATAATAAAAAATTCATGACAAATCTATATCGAATACAATTCTCAAATACAATCATTATCTCGATATTACCATCATATACTTCATACTACATTAAATACAACCTTGGATAAATATAATTTTCAACGGTTACCTTTCTTAGAAACAAGATTACAATTTTAAAAAGGCATATATAAAAATTAAAACATGATTTTTTAACGATCGTAATTTTATCCATTATAAATGTTTATAAGTGTCTTAACTCAACTACTAGTTAAGGTGTCATTTAGTACTTTTTTAGAGATTTGATTTATGTTTATTTTTCTTGTGGCTTAAGCTTTAAAAGAATAATAGTAATCATGAAAGGACTTTTAAATGCATTAAGGACACAGTTTATCTTTTCACAAATTTTACTTAATTTTAATAATATGGTTCAAATTACAAACTCATTGCATTTTGATATTCTACCGAAAGTACATTCTAAAAATCGCATATTCAAATGAAAATTATTAAAAATTTCTACAACTTTATTTTTAAATATTGGTATTTTTTTACCTTTTGAAACATTTTTAAATGCGTATTATACAAAATTGCAAATGGATTTTTAGATAAATCTACTGTTACATTTAATGCTTTTTTTTACTGATATACAGGGTGAGTCATAAATATCGAAACAATAGGCTATCACCTTAAATATTGCCTTAAATACTGCCAGACCCATACTTACAATTGCAAAAATTCATTAAAAAAGGTAAACTTTTTGAAAACTTTTTGATAAGTTGCGGCTCCATGGGAGGTCTGTTTGAAAAAATGCGAAAATTAACTTTTTATACGGCCCCCGTAGGATAAAAGTTTCAAATAGGAAAACTTTCCTTATCCAGTCCTGAATAATACACAAAAAGTTGCATCTTCATATCTTCAAAATTCGCTGAGTTATATGGATTAGACACAAATTGAAATGCACGCAATTCAACAGACAATGTTACTTTAACAGTTCTAGGAAACGTGTAAAAAATCTATATTTTGAGTTAGAATTTTAATTTTTTTTTCTTTGTTTGTGATGGTTAGCCATATAATTTGCTAAAAAAATCACATCCTAAAATTTATCATAAAATTTATAAGAATTTCTTATCATTAGAACTGGTTTAACTGGGATGATTAAAAATCGTTATAACTACATACATTATTTATCGGGTTTCAATTTCTTTCCATTTAATTAAAGATGAAAATCTGATTTTAGTTTTGTTTCAGGGTTTTTGTTTTTCAATATTAATTTTAGAACTATTAAAAATATTTATTGAAAAAAAAAACTTAAAAAAAATCATATTTTCAAAAGTAAATAATTTTTCAATTTTGCCCGAAACAGACTTAATGTAAAAGAATTAAAAATGACATGTTTCAAGTTTGTACTTTTTTCTTTAACATTTCTTAACTTTTAATAAGGTCTGAAATGGACGAAAATTTCAATCTCAGTCTCGAACAATCCGTATTAAAATCATTGTCTCTGACTGACCTAATACGTCCATGAAATAAGTAAAATTTGGTTCAATCAAAATTTTTACAAAAACCACCTAGATTTTAAAATCACTTTTATTTTGAAAAAAAACCTCCTATATATATATATATATATATATATATATATATATATATATATATATATATATATATATATATATATATATATATTAATAATAGTATATTTAAATGCTAAAAAATTACACACAATAAAACGAGGAAAAAATCTGCCTATGACGGAATTCTGTCTTAAGCAAAAAATATCTTGATCCATGCAAAATGAATACAATAATACCTGAGAAAAAATAAACTCCATTTAACCCTAATAGGAAGGGAATTTGTCTATACGTATTTTTTCTTTCCTATGTGATTCCGTCTTAAAAGGTTTTACTGGATAACATTTTTCAAAGTCTCCAACGCTCGGGAGATGGATTAGCGATATTAAAATATAAGTTAAACATTTAGATATAAACAAAGATTCATTTATAATATAAGTATATCACAGCCTTTGGCACTTCTTTAATAATAAAAAGTATAAATATAGAAAACGAAAAGCTATAATAAGTATTTTTGGTCAGAAATCCTCCCCACGAAATAATTTTTAACTACACTGAAGTAAAAAACTATGTAGAAATTCACGGGTGAGCCGGGCTGCATTTTCAGAATGAATCGCGTTTTCAGCACCAGCCTTGGCGAGTTGGCAAAAGCGAAAACATTCAGCTAGCTGCATCGCTAAACACAAAATAAACTAAGTTCAAATGTATCATAAAACATATGATTAATAGAATTATATTTATTACAAGCGAATCTTTACCTACTGTTTTTAATTAACTTCTCATTTTTTTCGAACATAGCGAGTTGAGGAAATAATATTTTTGAATTGAGAGAAGAAAAAAAACTATGTTTAGATGTTCTGTGAAATTTAAAGCATGTTAATCTGAAAAAGCTCTTTGTTTTAAACTATGTTTTAATCGTAAACAACGGTAAATAACATTTCCTCATATTATAGTCTTTGCTTGATAATATTTACGGAAAAACAAATGAACAATAAACGCGATCTCTTTGCAGAAGGAAAGGTTGCTATTCGCTAGGCGTTTGACGTCACAAACAAGAAAGGGTGCGTAGCACTGACTTCATCTCCGCGCCAATCGTTGTTCTGGCGGTAAGGTGCTCAAAACGAGATTCTTTCAGAAAATGCAGCCAGGCTATGATTTAAACTTTTTCCCAGACTGGTCCGGATTATGATTTTAACATTTTTCCATGCCGGGCAAATTTTTTCCCTATGGGTTGGTTTGGGACTGAACCTAAATATTTCGATCCAGCAGACCTCCAGTGCTAACGATCAACATATTTTGAAAACAAGTTTTGATTTAAATCAATACGCTGCTTTATTATGTTGTAATAAGACGAACGGTCTTGAATCGACATTTAATACGGATAATATGTGGACGATCCCTTATTTACTTTAAAAACAAATCAAAAATGCATCGTTTATAGGCATGGTAAAGTGGTGTAAGTCACGAATTTTGGATTTTAATATCCCTGTCAGATTTTCAGATACGGAGATGAAATTTTTTTTTTTGTTCAATTTAAGAATAGATAAGGAATAATTTCCTAATTGGGAATTTTGCTTTACGGGGGCTGTATAAAAATTTAATTTTCGTATTTTTTCGAATAGATCTACCCATGGAGTTGCAATAAATCTTATCAGAAATTTCATCTTTTTTAATGAATTTTTGCAATTGGAAGTATGGGTCTAGAAGCAATATTTAAGGAGATAGCCTATTGTTTCGATATTTATGACTCACCCTGTATACACAATGAAAAATGGATTCTCAATCATATTCATGTACTTTTACTTAAAAAAAACTTTATTTATAGAAATTAATTATTAATGCTGATTCCATGCGTACATTTATCACATGTATAATAAAAATCATGTATAAAAAAGTTAAAATCGCCTTCGCAAATAGAATAAAATCCTTAGCATTTTTAAAACATGGAAGTAATAAAATATAAACATTGAGAAAAATTCAATTAAAGTTTTAATTGTTATGGGCATTTGTGTTGGATTTATTTGCAATATCTCGAGCTATAATTTCTGTTTGGGTAAAATTGAGGTATCAAGATATTTACAACAGGTTTTCACACACACATACGTATATATATATTAAAGGAAAAAATATCATTTTTTTACTATTTTTGAAGAAAACTGCTCCCTTAGGAAATAATAAGGCCTGACCCTGCGGACCTTGAAATTTTTGTTGGCCAAATATTTTACACACCCTAAATTTCTCCCTATCTCAGTGCAAAATTTTAAAGTTGAGTCTGTTGCTCTTTTTCCAGGGTCAGCATCCTCACATTCTTATTCGGGCCCTAAAGCCGTTTTTTAAACATTTACCCAATTAATTTGTGCATATGACCTTTGGTTCAGCATTTTAAAATAAGGATTAAAATTGCATGTAATGTTCTTTCACATAATTCTAGCATCTGCCAGTTGTATTAAAACCTACTAAGAAATATCTTTATACTCAACTACACGCCATATAAGTCTCTAGCATCTCAGAGATACCTGACAAAAACAAAAGCTTTTACATACTTTCAAATAATTTTTTTTATAATTTCTGGTGTTGATCTCTCATTTAATAACTTTACGAATAGAAGTACTGTCGGACGTTCCCCTCAGTCCACACAACTTTGAAGAATGTCCGTGGTAGATATAGCTGCCACCACCGATATTACTAGGTGATATCGGTCACCCACTGTGAGATTGGTGTAAATGAAGACTTACGCTAGTAACCGAATTATCACTTTATTAAGAATATATGTACACACAAAATACGCTATTTACAAATATATACAACTACAACTCGGATATAGGTGATCCGGTTCAACATTAAATTAGATACCGTAAAGATTGGTTGTGTACTATTCCAATTACACTTTCCACCTCACACTCAATACACGTTAAATTCACTTTTTTGGAGCTCAACCTTGAGTCTCCCAAAAAGTATACTGGGCCTGCACTTCTTAGCCCAGGACGTCTGTGTCCTTTGCGCACCAGAAAACGCACACTTTACGCTCTTCCACACAGAGCAACCTCTAGGTACGACACCTAGGTACCGAATAAATGATCTGAGGCAAACTTGCCCTCTCCAAATCACTGCTTTCCCCAACATAAACCCCTTTGCAGCTTCCCCATTGGACACATACTCCATTCTTTTCTTGCTGATTGACATGCTGCTAATCTGCTCATCATCCGCGTACTTCACTGACAGATGGACATGCCTCTGAGCCATCTCCTTTCTCTAACACACCACCTGCAAAGGATTAGCTGGCAATTCCTCTTTCCACGAAGAGGGAATGTCACCTTGGAAATTCTGTACACAACCATACAATACTAGATATTCAAATAGAGAAAGAGTAGACATTACATTCTTTAGCACAGGTGCTATCAGAACCTCACATCCCCCACCTTAGCGGAAAATATGCCTTTTAGGGGCTAATTTTCCCCAAACATATAGTAATATCGCAGAAGAGTTCAATAGTCTCTTTACAGATTTCTTCATTATGCTTATTACATAGGTATTTCCAGGTGTCTGAACACTATCTACTGACATCTCTACTGAACCTTTACTAATATTATTATTACATAAACAATACACATGTTAATACAATATTATAAACAAAAAAATCAAAAAATATTTACACACACAGAAAAAAAAATTAAATGTGTGACGACATCCCTTTAAGGTTTTCCACTATTGGGTCGTTGATGTTGATGGGCTAACAACTGGTTGTTCTTCCCAGCTCTTTCTATGTAGCCTAGAAATTGCGTCAGCATTTAAATGTTGAGCTCCCGGACGATGAGAAATACTCAGGTTCCAGCGTTGCAAGGCAAGAGCCCATCTAGTGAGTTTGGGTGATCTTGGGGTTGTTTCAGTGAGAAAGTTTAATGGATTATGATCCGTAATGATCTCAATTTGAGATCCATAGGTCCATTTTTCAAACTTTCTGAACCCAAAGAGAACACTCCAAGCCTCTTTCTCTATACTCGGCCAAGCACGCTGAGCTCCTGACAATTTCTGACTGGCCAAAGCTATCGGTTTATACTGACCCTTTTCATCTTTTTGAGTAAGACAACATCCTACTGCCAGGTCGGAAGCATCTGCGTGGAGCTGATATTCCCGGCCTACGATAGGTGTAGCCAAACTCGTCACTTTACATAACTCATCCTTAAGGGTATTAAATGCTTTTTCTGCCCTTTCATCCCATGGTACAGTATTTTTAACCTTCCCTTTTGTCAATTCGGTTAAAGGTATAGCAATTTCGGCATAATTTGGAATATAAGATCGGTAAAATCCCATTAATCCCAAAACAGATCTAACTTCCTTTTTAGTTTTTGGTCTCTTTAGATCCCTTATTGCTCCCATTTTTTCCTCATCAGGTGCATGCGTTCCACCCCCAATTACATGACCTAAAAACTTAGTTAATTTCTCTCCAAATTTACATTTGTCAAGCCTAATCGTAAAATTTCTATTTTTAAGTTCTTCAATGACAGCCCTAACATGCTCACAATGTTCTTCCCAGGTGTCGGAGAAAATGACGTATCATCATCAATATATGCTTCCGCATACCTCCGATGACCTTGAAGAACCTCATTCATATCTTTCTGAAACGTGGCAGCCGCCCCTGATAATCCAAAAGGCATTGTACGCCACTGATAAGTTCCATTATGCGTTGTAAAAGCTGTCAAATGTTTACACTCCTCTGCCATTTTAATCTGCCAATAACCCCTCAATAAATCAATCGACGATAAATACTTAGCCCCCCTCCGGTATACATGATTTCTTGAGAATCTTTCATCGGAAAGGTTGGCACCTGAGTTACCGAATTTAAAGCTCTATAGTGTATACAAAGCCTAACAGTTGCGTCTTTTTTCGCCACACAAACAATTGGATGACTAATTTCAGCATTTGACACTTCGATTAGATTTAACTCTAATAACTCCTGAATCTGCCTATCTACTTCCTCTTTGTAAGCTACCGGCACGCTATATAACTTTGGCTTTTTCCTTTCCACCCCCGGTTTAAGATCAATACGGTGTTCTCCTACTTCAGCTGGTCGTACAGGACCCATAAACACCTCTTTATTCTCCCTCAAAATAGACTTTACATCTTTAACTTGATTGTTAGATAACCCTTTTATTTCGAACCTCTCTATATCTCGTTCTACTTCCTGATCCCGGTTCAAAATAGGAATTTCCCCAACTTCTCCAAATTCTTCATCACCCTCTAAAACAATATTAACTATATTACATTTAGCAATAAATTCTCTTATTTTATTTTGGTGCACATGCTTCCTACTCCCGTCGGCTAACTCAACTATAAACGAATGCTGATTTCGTTTTTCGACTATGGTTGCCGGCCCTTGCCACCTAGAATATAATTTATTAGTCGAATCGGGGATTAACAGTATTACTTTATCACCTACTTCAAACGTTTTTTCCTTTGACCTTAAATTACAATGATACGCCATTCTATTTTGTTGCACCTCAGACGATAATTTTGCCTCATTTGCGGCTCTTTCTAAACGTCCTCTAAGTTTATCCAGATACTCATGAATCGGCGTAGTCTCCAACTGCGCCCCCTTATTTTCTCCTGCCCAGGATGACTTGAGAATCGATCCTCCGGCGCTCTACCATATAACAACTGGAAATGTGCGATTCCCGTCGTAGAATTTGGGACTTCCCTATACGCCCATAATACAAATAGTATTTGTTCATGCCACTTTTTCCCTTCTTCTGTAATAGTATGATGTAACATACGTTTAAGGGTCTGATTAAATCGTTCCACGAGCCCGTTAGACTGTGGATACTGTGGGGTCGAAAATCTTGGACTAGCACCTAACCTTTTCTCAAATTCTTTCGTTAAGTCGGCAGTGAAATTGGTTCCATTATCACAGGCAATTATATTCGGAATTCCTGTCCTCATAAATATTTGAAGTAACGCATCACACGCGGTTTTAGCACTTAAACTTTTTAGAGGGATCGCATCCGCCCACCTGGTATGTTGATCAATTAAGGTTAGTATATACTGATGCCCTTGGTAACTTTTACGATCAATAGGCCCAATTAAATCAACATTAACTACCTGAAATGGAAGTTCCGGACGTGACACTGGGGAAATAGGAGCTCTATCATTTACTTTAACCCCCCTAGTCAATTGGCACTCTAAACATGACTCACAAAATTGTTTAGTTTCTTTCGCCATCCCCTCCCAATAAAATGAATACCTGATTCTCTTTAAAGTTTTCTTAACTGCATGATGCCCTCCAAATACCGAACTATGCGCTAATTTTGAGATTTCTTCCCTTCTGACTTTGGGTACTACTAATTGCGCCATAGTTTCGCCTAACAATTTCTCTTTATGATATAATAAGCAATTTACAATGTAATAATCCCCCTTATCCATTTTAGCTAATTCCCAAGCTTTCTCAAACTCTTTACATTCTAATTGGGATTCCTTAAACATATCGGAATTGCTAACAATAGCTTTATTACCTTTCTCCACTTCCGTTTTTTCCGTATTTTGAGTTTGTATATTTTGCGAACTCCCTTCTATTGCGTAAACATTACAACTATCGTTATTCATACCTTAATTTTCATTCAAGTTATCAACAATAATTTCTGAACTTTCTAATTCTTGGGCCTCTAGCAATGGCTCCTCGCGGTTGACACCTGACAACTCATTAATCACTTCAGGATGTAAAATTACCTGCTCATTAATATTATCAGTCACTGCGCAAAGTACTTCCTGATGAATTATATTAGTTTGTCCGAATTGCGGAATAGCTAACTGTAGTTTAACCAACGGCGATTTAACTGCTTCACCGAATAACCCTTGTAAATAAATACTACCCGCTCCTTTTAATTTCTCTTCCGGTACCAAATCTTTATGAACAACATTAATTTCACATCCAGAATCAACCAATCCCTTTGCTTTTTGCCCATTTACACTAACTTCAATTTTCTCGAGTTTATTTAATTTCTCACCAATAACGTTAGTTCTCTGTTCGGCCTTTGCCGATATTCTCGCCACAATAGCTCCATTAGGTAACTCTTTGTTTTCTTTTACCACAATCTTATGCACACCCGCTTTCGGATCTCGCCCTTTATTACCATTATTTCCCTCATTACCCACTTTATTACAAAAACGTTGGTAATGACCTCTCAAACCACATTTAAAGCATTTAGGAGCTGAAGCATCACTAGGTTTCTTAAAATCTATTTTCCCATCCGAAAAAGAATTAGTCTCATTACTCCCGTTTTGCCTCCAATTACCACTAACTTTGCTATCCTCCCTCGGTCTCATTTTTTCATTGTTTACATACTTATCTTTGCCTTTAAAACTTTTATACGTAACGGCGTAAGACTTATTTTTATGGTCAAAATAATGGTCACATTCTCTAGCAATTTTAGAAGCTTCTAACCATTTACCCTGGTGAGTTAATCCAATATATGACGCGGTATCCTCATCTAACGTACTTACTAATTTATCCGTAACTATTAACTGGTTGACCTTTTCATAAGAGTCAGCTCCTCTAATCTTGCAATAATTTTCCCATGTCGCTATTAAACGCGATACAAATAATACATGAGTTTCATTCTGGTTTCTCTTAGCTTTCTTAAAATTTTCCAAACACGCCTTCGGTGTGGGCTCATGTTCCCTTAGAACTAACTCCTTTAACTCCTCATAATTCTCCATTTGTTACGTAGTCGTATAAATTAACAAATTATCCGCCTTATCTCCTAACATATTTAGTAGAATTTCGGCCTGCTGGTTTTCCGGTACATTTTTAGTTTTGAATGCCCTTTCTAAACTGTTAAGAAATAAATTCCATCCCTCAGTCCCTTCTGGTACTTTGATAGATAGAGTTTAAACACTTTTGATCAATTTTTCTATGCTACTTTCATTATTAAATTCCCTAGACCAGAGGTTCCCAAAGTGTGCTCCGCGGAGCCCATGGGGCTCCGCCTGAACTTTCCAGGGGCTCCGCGGCATTTCAGAAAAATAAACAAAACATGAAAAAAAATAGCATATTACAATTGAAAGGTTTTCAAAAGTATGTTGGAATTTTTGTGTGCGTTTATGTCAGAAATAAATATATTTGTAACTGCGTTGAAAAATCGAATAATGCACTTCATAGTAATCTAAGCATTTGCATTATAATTGTATTTATTTTTGACATAATATTTCTGGTTTAATTGCTTTATTTTATGTTTCAGCATTTAACATAATGCTTCTGGACTTTCTAACTGCATAATGTTTCTGCATTGAATGACTTATTTTATGTTTCTGCATTAATGTGTTTTAAAAATTCGATTTAAAATACGCTGCAAGAAAAACCATTCTGAATAAGACCCGCTAGTGCTATTAATTCTGCTCGCTGGACAAAAGAAAGAACAGTTTTGTCCTTTGGAGCTCCGCCTATTCATATATTTATACTTAATTCTTTTTTACTACCTCTGCTTTTGATAGCTCTTGAATTTATACAGTTCTGAATGATGCCATAAGAATATAAAAAGAATGATACCCAGTTAAACTGATGGCATAGAGCTCACAGGCTATGCAGACTAATTGTATATTACAGCCTTATATAATAATGGCTTTCGAAAAGTACCAAAAGAGTAAAGAAAAGTAAGAAAGTACACCCTCTCTTAAATTTCCTTTCTTTATACTTGATAACTGAAGCCCCAAAACTAATCAGGGATGCACCCTATGATAAAATAAACCTGTATCCAAAATTCGAAGCAAGTCGAATAATCCTGCATAAAAACCTTCTGGTCTGAATAAGTAGAAAAAGCTGATATAAGTTGTTTTCCTTACTAAAATGTTCTTAAATAACCATAACATCAAAATTGAAAAAAAAAATCTGAAAAGTATTCAAGATCATCTCGAAACTCTGATAGATTCGTTTGAGCATTACTTTCCAGCTGGACGATTTTAAATGGGTACAAAATAAATTTAGTGTACAAACAAAACCACACAGCTTAAGCTCTCAGGAATACGAAACTCTCTTTGATTTAAAATCTCGAAATAATGTCGTAATCTCTTTTCAGAGAAAGCGTATCACTGAATTTCGATGTCTTTTGACAAATGAATACAAAAGTCTTGCCAGATAGAGCAAAATTAATTTTACTCCTATTTTTAGCGACATATCTGTGTGCAGCTGGATTCGCCACTTACAAAAGTATCAAAACGAAAAACAGAAACGGTTTAAAAAAAGAAACAAACATTCCCTTACAGTTGTCAAAAATTGCACCAAATATCAAAAAACTGTGTAAAATAGTTCAAGCACATTTTTCACACTAAACTTTTATATATGACTGTTCGTCATCTTTATTCCCCTCCCCCTCAAAAAAAAAAACTATCGGCATTTAATATTTGTATGTATTGCATATTGTACAATTTTATTTTTGTAATTTTAATTTAATCAAACTGTTTATTTTATTTTTAAGAAATTTTACTTATTTGAATCTCCTATATTAGTTTTCAAAATTGTATTTAATTTTTAAAACAATGTCTGTCGCTTAAAACGTTAATTTTCAAAAGATCTTGTATCATTTAAAATCTCTCACTAGATTCATTTGTGTGTAATGCTTGTATATATTTCTTTTTTTATATATATCTTTGATTTTTGTAATCTGTTTATTTCATTTGAGATAATTTTTAGTTATTTAAATTTTTTATACCGTTTTTCATAGTAACATAATGTTTGTGACTGAAAACATTATTTTTAATGCATCTTAATCACTTAATTTTTCTTTTTAGATTCATATTAAATTTATATAAATTTATTTTTTTATATATATATTTAAATTCTTTAGTCTGTTTATGCTATTTGAATATTTAAATTTTTTACTCTGTTTTTCATTGTACAAAAATATTTTCCGATTTAAGCTCCTCTTTTTTCTAATATCTTATATGATTTAATAAATACCTCGTTAGATTCATTTAATATTTATATACGTTGTAATACGTACGTATATATTTTTTTCTTTTCGTAACTTTAAGTGCTTTAATCTTATTATTTTATTCTCTTAAATCTATTTATTTTATTTTTATTATTTCTCATTTTAATTTTTTATGCTGTTTTACATAATTGTACATAATTTTATAAGCAATGTATACTGCTGAAAACGTACTTTTTTTAACATCTTGTATACTTTTCAACCTCTATTTAAAATTTTCGCTAAATTGGTCTCTGCCACATTTCCCAATCAAATATAAGTCTGTAGCAATTTAAAAATATATACTGGTTCTTTACATTTGTCATCACATTATGAATTTAAAATTTTTCTCAGCTCCACCCCTCGCATAGACGTTTTTTCAATGAGTACCCGCCCTGATATAAATTCAATCCTACTTTAATAATAAAATTTTTTTACTAGTTGCAGTTCGTTTAACAGATGTGTTTAGAAAAAAAAAACTACTATAGAAAGTTCTTTTTAATTATAATTAATAGCCAAACACTTTAAATAAAATATCCAAATAAGTGAACAATTCTGCACCTAGCAATACAGCTTTTAGATTTTGCCTGTCCACTTAAATACCAAAACGATGATCTGTTTCTAGATAACTAAATTAACTATATTTTTTAAAAATGGTAAAAAAAAAAAAAAAAAAAAAAAAAAAAAAAAAAAATTTAAAGCTGAGAGGCGATTTACTTTAGATGCATGTTTAGATTTACTAGAAACTTAAAGATAACCGAAAAAAAATTCCACAACCGTATGATTCTGTTACGGGTAGACGGGACTAGCGAAAACGTGTTACATAATTACTCATGGGTGACTGGAACTACTCATTTTCCTTTCTTTTCTTTTCTTTTTTTTTTTTTCGCGAGCAGTTTATTCGAATTATATAGAAGCATCTCTCTGCAAACGAAAGCTGTACAACTTTCCTTTTTCCTGTGTGTGTGAATTTTCCCCATAAATAATAACATTTTTATGTAAGCCCCAATGCAATGCATAATCCAAATATGATTACGATTTTGATTTTTAATTCCGAGTTCATACTGGAAATCTCAAAAGAATGCTTTTTATTTTAAAATTGAATGTCATTAACCCTTTAACAGTATTGCTTGAACATCGCTCCGGTAAAAAAGAGTTGGCTTTCATCGTAACTAAAAGCTCTCAGAAATCACAAAGTTTTAACTATAATTTTTGCTGTATTTGAAGGAAATATCTCGATTATACAAGATAGATGTTTTAATACAAAGAAAGATGGCTTTAATCCTCATTTTAATTTTATTGTGCGCAATAATAGTTATATTAAGTAAAACTATTAAAGGTATATGTAATAGAAAATTTGATTTTCTTTTTTTTAAATTTCTAGTATGAGTTCAGAATTTCTGTGTCAGGAAAGGACCGAACTGAAAATATTGGTCCAATATTGAAAATTACTGGTTCGGATTTTTATCCAGCAGATTTTTCTCAGCTCCATAGGCATAAAAAAGGTTAATTTGTAAACCAGAGTATGGTTAGCTTCAGGGGCTCCGCCTTAGAAATTCTTCCCAAAAAGAGCTCCGTGTGCCCAAAAGTTTGGGAACCGCTGCCCTAGACCCATTGAAATTATTTGCCGATCCTTGAACCCTTAATCTTTCCATTTCTAATTCATGTTCCATTCTTAATTTTTCCATTTCTAATTTTTCCTGTTTTTCTAACTTTTCGAGTTCTAAGTTTTCCTGTTTTTCTAACCTTTCGCGCTCTAATTTTTCCTGTTCTAATCGTTCTGCAACAATAGTGTCAGATAATTCCTTAACAACCCCCTCGTCATACTCATCACTGTCCATTATCTTTTTCTTAAGCTGAATTCTGGGATCATCTTCCGTGAATTCAACACCAACTCTTCGGCTATACCCTGAAGATCAACCTTTTTTAGTTTCAATAAGAAAGCAATACCTTCACCGATTGTTATTACCACCCTACAATAATATTTAAACCTACCAAATTAATATTTCCTAAATTTTTAACTTAGTACAGTTATATCCCACATATTATACTAAATAATACCCTTCAGATAATCAATACATTTCATTTCTAATTAACCTACTGAATACTCTTATTTTCCTCAACCATTACTATCACACAATACACTTCCAATAAAACAAAAGGTAAAACAGTAATTCGATTTGATTACTATGCAATACAGATTTCAATTTATACACTTATATAACAACATACAATTTACATAAAAATACTGATACGTTGAAATTGAATAGAAGTATTGTTGTCAATCAAGAAAATCCACATAAAGAAAAATTGTAAAACATGCATATATAAATTTCTACAATTATCCTCACTAAAAATATTTCCGAACGCAATACTGGTTCTTACACTTAAAACAAATATACTGAAAATCTTCACTTTTATTTTTCCTCACTATGGCTCTCTTTTGAGCCTTTTTTTTTTTCTATGGCTCTCTTTTGGGCCTTTTTTTTTCACTATGGCTCTCTTTTGAGCCTTTTTTTTTTCTCACCACTATTGGCCAATTAAAAACCTAAGCAAATGTTATTATACACTCTTCAAACTTAAAAAAATGTTGCTTCATTTAAATATTACTTTAACAATAATTTAAACTTAAGTAAATTTAATTATTCCTTCCAACTACTATTACCACAATTAGTAAAAAAAAAATTAGACAATCAATACTAGCTCAAATTATTGTGACCTTTCCTTAAAACAATAGCCACTATGGTTATTAACACTTTATAGGTAGGGAGTATTGATAAAACACATAAATAATATAGACAATTTACTTAAATTACTATTAATCATACAACAACAAATTTTGGTTCGAGATGTCAGCAGAAAGATATGATCAAAACACCTTACCTTATACTTTCTTTGCTGGGGTACTTTTCTAATCACAGGTAGTTCCACGATGTAGCGGTAATATGGCACAACAGTTCAGTTTAGTTCTTTCTAATAAAGATACGCACAACACTTTAGTCCACACCAGACGATCCGGCACGATACTTTAGCACATACTCGACGATACGGCACGACACTTTACACACATTCGACGATACGGCACGACACTTTAGCATACAATCGACGATCCGGCACGATGCTTTAGCACATACTCGACGATATGGCACGACCACACAAGAATTCCACTGGATACTCCGCCATTAACAGACTGCAACACGGCTCGCTGGTCACTGGTTTCAGGCGATTCTATCCCGACGCTGCCAACAATTTGTCGGACGTTCCCCTCAGTCCACACAACTTTGAAGAATGTCCGTGGTAGATATAGCTACCACCACCGATATTACTAGGTGATATCGGTCACCCACTGTGAGATTGGTGTAAATGAAGACTTACGCTAGTAACCGAATTATCAGTTTATTAAGAATATATGTACACACAAAATACGCTATTTACAAATATATACAACTACAACTCGGATATAGGTGATCCGGTTCAACATTAAATTAGATACCGTAAAGATTGGTTGTGTACTATTCCAATTACACTTTCCACCTCACACTCAATACATGTTAAATTCAATTTTTTGGAGCTCAACCTTGAGTCTCCCAACACAAGTATACTGGGCCTGCACTTCTTAGCCCAGGACGTCTGTGTCCTTTGCGCACCAGAAAACGCACATTTTACGCTCTTCCACACAGAGCAACCTCTAGGTACGACACCTAGGTACCGAATGAATGATCTGAGTCAAACTTGCCCTCTCCAAATCACTGCTTTCCCCAACATAAACCCCTTTGGAGCTTCCCCATTGGACACATACTCCATTCTTTTCTTGCGGATTGACATGCTGCTAATCTGCTCATCATCCGCATACTTCACTGACAGATGGACATGCCTCTGAGCCATCTCCTTTCTCTAACACACCACCTGCAAAGGATTAGCTGGCAATTCCCTTTTCCACGAAGAGGGAATGTCACCTTGGAAATTCTGTACACAACCATACAATACTAGATATTCAAATAGAGAAAGAGTAGACATTACATTCTTTAGCATAGGTGCTATCAGATCCTGACAAGTACCTTGCTCCCGAAAGAGTTTGTTAACCCCCCTCTTTATACACATTCTCTCACAATTTTATTTTATTTGACATTTAGTGTTTTAAAATAATATCTAAAATAATTAAAATATTGATATTATGATATTTGCAGTAGTAGATTTAAACTGTTAATAATTCACAAATATTTTATTAATTTTTGTATCCTAATTGCAAAATTTATTTTAAGAAATATTTTGTATCATCAGAAAACTTTCATTAAATTCTGGAATTAATTATAGTCATAAGAAAAATTAGGAGATTAAGTATGGTTGACCCGATTTTAATTAAATAATTTTTAACGTTTTAAATATTGTACCTAGAAAAAAGTTTTATATATAATTTTATTCATTATACATTCAGCTATCAGAACAAATTGGTGAGTTAAATGCAATATATTTGAAGAAAGATCGATTTTAATCATGAGAAAATAATTTGTCAAGCTCCCCACACATGGAAGGCTTGACCATCTGTATTTTATACTGATATACTGGCAATAATAAACAAATGATTTATTAAAATAAATTTTTAAAATGCAGAATACCTTTATTCTGTAACTTTTATACAAATAAAATAATTTAAAAAAAAAAAAACCCATTTTGAAATAGTTTTAATCCCAGAATACCTTTAAACTAAGGTTTAAAGAAATAAAATAAATTAAAAAGATACAGAATACCTTTAAGCTACAAGATTTAAATAAATAAATTAAGCATGAAAAACCAGAATATTCTTAAGTTACGAGGTTAAGACAAATAAAATAAGTTTAAGAACCGCGAAATACTTTTACAAAGTTTTTACTTTTATAAGTCTACAAAAGTCCCAAAATACCTTTAACTAATGTTACCGGTCTAACAGACCGATGCTTTTTTTTCTTTATAGTTTAACTTGTAATTTTCATTTTAAGTATAAATGCTACCGAAATTTCGTCTCATTTAGAAGTTTAGCATTAACACCATAGCTATTTGAATAGGTACATTTTAATTGTAACAGCCCTTTACTGAAAATTAAGTACAAAAACAGTACCCTAATAGTTAATCTCACCTTTTATTCATCTTTCGATGGAGTGGTGTGACAGACCGTTTTACGCTAGTCAGGTGCCAATTTCTGTCATATTAGTTAAAAATTAGTTTTAAATATTTATTTTTTTTTTTTTATCGCTCCCATAGCTTTGCAGAATATATTTACATTCTTTTATAAATATTAACATTAACATTTTATGATATACCAAGTTTTAAAAAAAAGGATTTTCAAAAACATTTAATTCAGGGAGCTTTGACTGAGGTCAACACTCTCATGCATTGATCAGGTCAAATCTCCCCAAAAAGCCATTTTATAATGAATAGCACATAGTTATTTAAAACCTTATTTGCTGTGTAAACTTCATATCTAGAATTAAAGCTCAATATTTCTATATTAATTAAATCCTACTTATTTTATTTCCCATGGCATATTTTATCAGAGAAACTCTTACGAATTATTTCTACATACCCAACTTTTATGTTAAAAAAACTAATTCTGTTTCACCTGTTTCATTTATCTACATGAAATGAAGGTTGTTGTTTGATCATCACTAGCTTTGGTTATTTTGTGATAAAAGTAAAAACATTTAAATATGAAAATGGACGGATGGATAAACATCCCGTGTGATCAAACATACATAGTCTCCCCTATATTTAATACTTTTTGTGTTGTATCTATTAATGGAATTTTGGGTGTTTTTATATTTTTTTTATTTACAATTAAATTTTGATTCATGAGAGATGACACTATGAGAATGTTTAAATTCAAATATTGTTGAGAGTATCAGAATATAGAGTAAGAAAATATAATTTTGTAAAATTTGTAATATAAATACTACAAATCAAAAAATAATTTTTGAAGAAATTTCTTAAGAGGGGGGGGGGGTCCCATTAGTGGCACATCTACCCTGTTTATATCATAACATGTTATATATCCAGATGTATATTATCCATTGATTTTCATTATTTTAAATAGATAATTTAAACTATCAAATATCAGAATTACAGTTATAAAATGAAGAGAATGGAAGAAATTAGAAGAACTGAGAAAAAGTATAAAACAGAAAGGGGCTAGCGAGTGAAGTTGTATAGTTTGCAATTAACAGTTAAGTTACTTATTGTATTAATTCTAGTAGTTAATATTAAAAATATCAAAATACCTCATGCTTGCTAATATTTAGATACTATAAAAAATATTTTAAAATAAACTTGCAAAACTGATGTTTGAAGCCACTGATCTGCAGATAGAATAGTTTTATTACTATACTACAAATTAAATAATTTCACGTTAATTTTTATGTACATAGTAGATGACTAATCAAACATTTAAGGCATAAAATAATAGATTTTAATAAGTTGTGCATCTTGAAAAACTGCCCTTTTCAAATGGTATGGACTATAGCCCCATCCCTTTTTGGTCCCTTCTTTTTCTATACCCATAAATAATATTGTCTACTTCCCGATTGGTTGCCAAGTATTCGGCTTTTCTCAAACCACTATTACCTTTAAAAAAGGTATTATTTTAAATCTGCAAAATATTTCAATTAAATAAAAGGACATTTTTTGTATCAAAATACTGATATCCAAAAAGCCGGAGACTTTTTGTATATATATATATATATATATATATATATATACAAATACATATATTGATTACATGGAATTAAAACATTAAAAGGAATCAAGTATTTAAACTATAGGGGAGAGTGGAGAGGTGTGGGACACTTTTTATAAAAGTAAGAAAATCAATTTTGTTTGACACAAAAACAAAAATTTCAATTTATAGAGGGCACTTTTTAATGACTTTGAACAATATAGAAACAAAACGTGCAAAACTTTTTTTATAATTAAAGAAATTGTAAGTTTCAAAATGCACCCCATTCCTCCCCACGTACATGAAGGTATGGGGCAGCTATAAAACAAATCTATATGGCACAAATAGTCTAGTGCCGGCTAGATATACAATCAAACAAAGATCGTAGTTTGATAATGCATGCATCATAATATAAAATTCAAATATCTTAACGACTGTTTGACGATACTGAATGAAAACTTAGGATCTTGAGTTGTAGAAGATATTTAAAAAAATTACAACTTCAATTTAATTACATTTTAAAGTAAATTAATTTAACATCAATGCCATAATGTATTATCCTCTACAAATGTTCACATGTTAGCAATTTACATTCATCTTATGAAAAAAAAAAGGAATTGGACATGTGAATATGCATGTTATTCCTTTTACTGGCATGTCCCATTCCTCCCCACTCCCTTGTTTTATGATTAACTTCTTGTATGAACAAAAATGCGTCTTTTGATCTTATTTTTAATTATGTATAATATGTAGTATAATGATCCATAAACATGGAATCTATTACTTGTATGTACATACAAGTCATTATTATACGGATAGCATTAAAATTACATAAAAGAAATTTATTTTTGATTCTTAGCAAAAAATTTTCCATTATACAACTTCAAGCTTATACTGCTAATTTTTTTCAACTCAAAATTGGATTATCATTCCTTCATCTTACGTTAGATTAATGAAATGTTTAGTATGATACAGAAGGAGAAAAACCTACTGTCCCATTCCTCCCATTGTCCCACACCACTCCACTCTCCCCTATAGTATTGAGATTCGGAAAGTTTAATTTAAAAAATAATTACTTTGGGATATTTTCAAGTAAGTAAGAAGATTTTATATATTTTAAACTTTTTAAATTATCATTTTTTGTAATAAACACATGGGATGTTCATTGCTAAAAATTGGTCAACTAAGCATTCTGGTAATCGACACTGGTCATAAATTTTTAAATCATTACAGCTCAGATATTTTAAATACTTAATACTTTATCATTAAGATATTAAGAAAATGACAACTTACTTAATATTAAACTTCTTCGTTTCCTCATAAATTGTTTACTTAGCTCCAGACACAGAAATGTCATATGGTGATGACGAATGATGTTGGCATTGATCACGCGTATAATGTTTTCTTTCTCATTCCAACTGTGACGATATATAGCATTGGGCATGCGCTCGGAGTAGTACATCATACGTCATTCTTCAAATGTAAGTTTTCACCTACCTCTGTGAAAATATCCTCCAGTTTTGTGAGTTTTCAAAATATCAAAATAGCTTTCTCAAAAATTTGAGTAACGTTACACACATAAATGATGGCAAACTTGCACAAATGTTTTACAGTGTATGACATAAATTTTTTGAGCGCTTTATCTCAAGAACTAATCCACGGAATTTAATAAAAAATTACATTTACTTGGTCCTTGATATAAATTGATGCTGATTAGTTTTTGGTGTGAATAGCTAAACAGGTGGCCCTACTGTACAGGCTTTTGTGCGAATTCCGCAATAGCTGTATCTCTAAAATTATACGCCAAGTGTCGTCCGTAATTAGAGGCACCTTTTACGCATCGTGCAATAGCGATTTTAACAAGAAAAATATGAAGTTGACAGTCCCAAAACAATGAAAAAAATTGAAATCGACTTGATAAAAAAATGAAGTTTAAATCAACTGACGCATTTAAAGAGTAATTAAAGGAGGTGAGAAAGGCAGAAATTAAGCAAAATTTGAAATCAAAACTGTATAGGACGGAGTTAATCACCCAGAAACTTTTAAAAAGCATTTAAACATTGGGAGTCAATCTTTGTTTAAAACTAAATGCATTTTCTGCATCAAATGTTTTTATTTCAGTATTTCTCTTTTTTAAACTGACATAAGTTAGTAACCGTCGCACATACGGGTATTTGACCAATCTGGGCGGCCAAAAGTCAAATTTTCAAAGTACTGAAACCGTTAAACGAATGACAACCTGAGTTAGAGGACAGTTTAATGAACAGCAACCAACCATTCAACCTTTCCCCGACCAACGCATCTCGTTAAAACTTTAGTCGGAATTCAATCATTCAACTTGTTGGTTATGTCAGTTCTTGGCGTCCGTGTAGAGAAGGCACCTTTGAAGTGGAATATATATTATTTTACGTTTATTTTGAAAGTGCTTGCGATGGATCCTGATACAGCAGGTAATAATGCAAAAGTTTATTATATTCTTTTATTGTTTTATCGTTAAGAAGTTTAATTGATGCACTTTTAAGATACCCTCATTTTAGAGTAAGATTAATTCTAAAATAATTTATTTAATCGAGTTTTTGTTGTATTGCCCAGGCATATCCTGTTATAATTTTTAACTAAATCGAAAGTTTAAAGTTTTGAGTAATGAAAAATTAAAGAAATTGCCGCGGAAAAGCGCGGATGTGTATTGTCTGGTACTTTGAAAATTTTTTACGGAATATTAAAAAAATTTGACTATCGCATATAGCATTCTAAAAGAAAATATTTTTATTGTAGGTTCCCAAGATACCTCGAAAGTAAAAGTTGTGACCCGTAAATGTTTGTTTAATCGAATGCAGAGCTTTGATTTGCCAAATTTTGAAGATAAATTAAATTTCTTAAAAGATAAGTTGATATCGGATGAAGATTACACAGACGACCAAATTGAGAAATTAAAACGCCATTTTTCACGATTTAAATCACAAATTAAAAAGAGATGGATAAAAGCACATAAAAAGAAGATATATTTATCAAAAAAAAATCAATGTTGGCTAGAAGGAACGTTTGATATGCTTGTCATACAACAACCTCGGCCTGGACGACCATCTAAATTATTTATAGAATCAAGTGAGAGAACTAAGAGGAGAAAAACAGAAGAAGTACGATCTTCTCTAGAAAAGAAAGTAATAATTCATGCAGCTCAGGTTGAGTTGCAGAAATCTGAAAAACGAGATGCTTCTGAAATTTTCAAAGAAATTATAAGTAGTCCGAAATGTGCAACAAAATATAAAAAGGCATTTTCTAAATCAGAGATCGAAAAAACGGATTCACTCACGCCAACTCAAGCATTGTCCATGTTCGTAGAAGCCGACTTAACCCGTCGACAATACGGAATAGTGAGGAATACCAACAAGAAATTCTTTCCTTGTTATACGTTGCTGCAAAAAGCGAAACAAGAATGCTATCCGCCCCCACAGTCCTGCAGAGTAACAAGTACTTATGCCGAAATCAATTTACAGTCTTTGGTTGACCATACAATTAAGCGTTTATCCATGTTCCTGGAAGAGGTTTTAACAACAGTGAAAGAGCAAGAAAGAGATAGTTTAAAGTTAATTTCAAAACGGGGTTGTGATGGTTCACAACAAGCTCAATTTAAACAGAACTTTGTAAATGTTGCCGACACTTATGCGAATATATTTCAAAGTAATTTCGTCCCTTTACGATTAGTTTCTGGTAGTAAAAACGAAAAGCTCTTATAGAGCACGCGCATGTGACGTCACGCTTCAGCTGCTCGCTTATTTGGGTGGCAAAAACGATTCCTTTTCCACTGTAATTACCACAGACTTCTCGTACAAATATCTTTACTTTGAGATATTAACAAACTTTATTAAAATTATTAATGCACTTTTTTTGTAGTGTGCTGTGGCAAAACACACGAGGGGGCAGAATTATTATTTTTTGGGTGGGGCGGGGAGAAAGGAGGTATTTATAGTTATTAGATATCAACGAATACGCTTTTCATTGAAATTTTGAATATTTTATGGAGGATATGAGAAGAAAGGGAAACGGAAATTTCCGTAATGGGGATTATTTATATTACTAATTATTTCTCTATTGTCGTTATAGAACAACAAACAAAAAAATATTATTATTATTAGTATTAGTATTAGTATTTTTTTTTTTTTTTTTTTTTTTTTACATAGAAATAAAAATAACTTAAAGATAAAACTAACTAAGGTTTTAAAGATAACTTTAAAACCTAAGAAATCACAATTTATGCTTCTCACTCTTTCCTACTAGCATACAAATATATTTGTATCAAAGGGGGGGGGGAGCGTAAATGATTGTAGGTTATCGATAATTAAGATTATTTTTCATGTATTAATGACACACAGGTCTGGCATTTTTTTAAATAAATATTTTTAAAAATAAATAATTTTTTAAATCAATATTTTTAAATAACTATTTTTAAATATTTGACAATCAGCAAACTGGGCGGGGGGGGGGGAGGGCAAAGAGAAGACTGGATGAGAATTTCAGAAACTGCGACTACGGAACAATAAATGGACCTTATGCACGTGACGTCACACGCCAGATCTGGCGGTATGCTAACCTGATTCTAGTCACTGCACCGCCAGAATGCCTGAATGCGCAGGCGCAAACATCGCTAGCAGACGATTTCAGCCTTTCTCGATACATTTTAACAGAAAATTTACAAATTTAGAGAATTTTCTTGTAAGCAGATCAACAATTTTGAATTTATATTACAATATATTAAGTATATGCTGCTTCAACAAAGAATTTTTTCCGGCATTTCTAACAAAGAAGCATTAATAATTTACACTCCATAGACTGCTATGCTAAACACCGCCAGTAAATACCGCCAGCAGACGAATTTTAGCCTCGACCTCAGCTTGTGTGCATAAGGTCCATTGAAAAGATTTTTTATGTAAAATAAAGATAAAAAAAAAAACTCCTTTGTATTCCGGAAGGGGGGGGGGGGCTACATGGAGAAGCGTAAGTTCGGAATGTTAGGAAGTGATTTTAATCATTATTCATTTATTATTATTAGTGAGCAGAATATATTAGTTTTCTTTTCAAATGAAGAATTTCAAAGTTTTGAAATTCATTCCGCTGGAGGGGGGGGGGGGAGGGCAGAGGGAAGAAATCTTTTCGGAATAAAAGAGATGATAAAAAATCGATAAATTTTTATTGATATATTTGATTATTTTTTGTCACTGGAGAGAGAAAAAAAAATAGAATTTTTTTTAAGAAAAAAAAAATTATTTGCATGATGGGAATGGGGGGAGGGACTAAGAATGGAAGCATACATATTTCAGATAAGCTGGAGATAATCTAAATTATTATTTATTTATTGTGATAAGTCAGAAATAAATGCGACAAATTTTATTTAAACAAAATAAAGGGTTTTAAAAATATGAAATTGTATATGATTAGAGGAGGGGGGGGGCAAAGGGCGGAAAGTGTAATTTTTGACGGAAGAAACCTAATTTGCTTTATTCATTATTGATTTATTATCAGTAGAAAGCCGTAAACGGAACAGAATTTTTAAACTATATAGATCAACAATAAATGTTTATTTTCTTTTATATCGGGGGGGGTGGGGGGGGCAGAGGATGAATGAAACATTTGAAAAAGGTTAAGCCTAGCCAGACAGGACTATATTTTTCCAAAAAATAATCATGATTGGACGAAAAAGTCATGATATCGGGAAGATTGCTATGGATTTAAACGACGACAAACAAGAAACGGCGAAGTTTCTGCCACCCAAACAGCGAAAATGACAGTTTACTTGCAACCGTGCCCGTGCTCTATGGGAAAACCCAACACCTTCATCCCCTCGATTTTGCCGTCCTATAAGATTTCGTTTTGTAAAAGAAAATATTGATGTTACGGAGGAAGTAATTAACTTTATAAAAAAATCTGCGATGTCACTAAACGCCACAGCAGTTAATTTAAATGGGAACAAGTTTTCAGTCAGTCATGTCTTCATCATGACAGTGGTAGATGGCAAGGTCTGCAACGCTGCGACTGGCACAAAGTCCACAAGTCAATGCTGCATATGCGGTGCAACTTCTAAGGACTTCAACAAAATTGATTTTCAGAAAGAAATTAATCCTGAAGCTATCGAGTTTGGTCTTTCAATTTTACAATCTCGAATTAGATTTTTTGAAAGCATTCTTCATTTAGCTTATAATTTGCCAGTAAAGAATTATAGAGAGCGAAAAACTGAAGCTGAGAAAAAAACGAAGCTGGAAAAAAAACTCGAAATCCAGAAAAGATTTCACGAAGAAACAGGTTTACTGGTAGACATGCCAAAGGCAAATATTGGCAACACCAATGACGGTAATACAAGTAGGAGGTTTTTTGAAGATCCAAAGTTGGCGTCTGACATAACAGGCATTAGTTATGACTTAATATATCGCTTAAAAGTCATATTTGTAGCAATTTCAAGCGGACATTTAATTGATACAGAAAAATACGAGAAATATGCATCACACACTGATCGCTTATATGTAGATTTGTACCAGTGGCATCCAATGTGTCCAACTATGCATAAAATATTAATTCATGGTTCAACTATCAGTAAAAATGCATTATTGCCTATTGGGCAGCTTTCAGAAGAGGCCGCAGAAGCGCGCAATAAGCATTTTAGGCTATACCGCCAAGATTTTGCAAGAAAATTCTCGAGGGAAAACTGCAACAAAGATATTCTGAATCGGCTACTTTTAACATCAGACCCTTTTATAAGTAGCAAGAGAAAAGTCGTTGAAAGAAAAATGAACTCCTTTTTGCCAGAAAGAATTGCTCTTCTTTTACCTGCGAAGCCTAATGTTACTGATGATTCTTCAGAGAGTGACGAAAATGAATATTAGTATTTAAAAATGAAATTATTATAATAAATCGTCTTTATAAATTTAATAAATGCATTTTTTCTTTCAATCGTACCATTTAGAATAGATATATGCAATAAAATAATTTTGGCCGGCTAGATAACGCAAATACCCGTATGTGCGTCGGTTACAGTAACAGTCCAGTGAGTTCAATAGCTTTTCAACATTAAAAAAAAAAAAAAAAAAATGCCCAACGCGACGAAAGAAGATTTCTCCTTATAAAATTTACTTTTAAAAATATGATTTGTATACAAAAAATTGCATCTTTTTTTATATTTCTATTTTAAATACTTTATTTAAAATTAAATAAATATTATTTAAAATGCTGAATCAAAATTGAAAATTAGACATTTTCATTTAATCAAAAGAAAAAAATTCAACGCGACAAATGATATTTTGAGTTATAACATTTTTAATTTACTCTAATTTTTTTTTTAAATATTAAGAAGGTTTATGATGTTATAATGCTTACAAATTAACCATCACAAAACATTCAAACTTCTTATTTTATAAATAAAAAAATAAAATAAATATTTCCTGGACACATTACAGCAACATTGATTACACACATTTCAATTTGTGTCTGATCCCTTAAAATCTCGCGATTTATTAAAATTGTCATAACTCTCTGAATTTTGAAGATATCGAGATGAATTTTTTTGTTCAATTCAGGAATGGATAAGGGAAAATTTTCTAATTGGAAGTTTTATCGTCTAGGGGCCGTATAAAAATTTAATTTTCGTATTTTTTAAAATAGACCCCCCCATGGAGTTTCAACTTATCTTATTAAAAAATTCACCTTTTTTTATGAAACTTTGCAATTGGAAGTATGGGTCTTGGGGCAATATTTAAGGAGATAGCCTATTGTTTCGATATTTATGACTCACCCTGTAGATCTAATAATTGAATGGGTCAATCCATTTCAAGTGGTCCAGAAAATATTTTTTTGGTCGCTCGACCATTTTTAAAAATCTGAATCTTTTTGTACAACAACCCTAACATGACGGAAGTTCAAAATGACCATTATTTTAATTTTACTATTTTTTGTTTGTGCATGGCGGCCATCTTTGTTTCATCGTGTTCAGCGATTTTCTCAGATACTTAGGATACACAAAATTGTAAATATCTCGTCTTTTATTTTCCCAATTGAAATGGAGTTTGCAGCATTTTGTTCAGAATAAAATAGGCTAAATGTACGGTTGTAGAATAATTTTGAAAAATAATTTTTTACAGGTGAAATTTTAGCACAAAATTTAAGATTTATTCCAAAATCTATCCGTTAGCAAGAGGAAATTTTTCACGCAAGGAAAACTGTCAACCTCACAATTATACAATTTTTTCCACAAATAGGTCAAAAGTACTTGTACTTATGCACCAAGTCCCAGATCTGGGAGTTGATTTGTCTTTGCGAAAAAAAATTCCGAAATTCGTCAAAAATTTCAAAAATCGCACTTTTTAGGCTTTGATATCTCTGGTGGGGCACGAGATAAAAATCTGAAATTCTGGCCTTTGATAGTATTGTGTAAGTAGTGTTATGTACAAAAAAATTCAAGAAGGAGATTTGACTACAAGCTGAGATATGGCATGGTCAATATGGAAAAAAAATACTTTCAAACTATTGTAACCTGCTATTTGCTATGTGTTTGTTCATACCTACAAAATGTTAAACTAATGTTTGATGATGCAAAATTACAAACATCATCTTCAATTTCTGTTTAAATCGTGATTTAACTAATTCAGATTTTATGTTAAGCCAATGCACTATTTCTCCAGATGAACAAAACCTACTAGAAATGCAATTCGTCCATTTCTATGGCCCCGAAAATATTTTGGTTGATTGACCGTTTTTGAAAAATCTGAATTTTTTTGTACAACAACCCTAATATGAGAGAAGTTCAAAATGACTAATATTTTAATTTTAATATTTTTCGCTTGAGCATGGTGGCCATCTTTGTTTCATCGTGTGCAGCTATTTCCTCACATTGAAGTTTGATATCTCTTGTGTGGCGCGAGATAAAAATCTGGAATTATGGCAATCGATAGTACTATATGGTAGTGTTATGCACAAAAAATTTCAAGAAGGAGATTTGACTATAAGCTGAGATACGGTGATTAAAAAATGTTAAGAAATGCTATTACGAGTACATTAGGAGAAATGAGATTAGTCTCTTTTATTACAATATTTACACGGAAAATATCGTTTGTTGAAAACAGTTTAATAATAAATGTTTAATTTACAAAGCTACTATATATACTCAACAAAGAGCTTAACACTATTTACCAAAGATGTTATGAGTTCGACCTGTTACTGTTGTCAGGCCATCAGGCTGTTCTTTCTCAAAATTTTATTTGAAGCCACCCAAGTCTTGTCATCCCTTGTTAACTTGAATGAAATTCTCTAGTTTTAATAATTGAAGCCATGTCAACTCGATCAGTTGCAACCCATTGTCTGTAATTTACTTTTCCTGAAATGTGTTCAGAATAAAATTGTTGCAATAGCATTTCTAGTAGGTTTGTTCATCTGGACAAATAGTGTATTGGCTTAGCATACATTCTGAATTGTTTAAATCACACAGAAATATTTGAAGAAGACATTTGTAATTAACATGTAACTTTTTTACCATAAATAATTAATTTAAAATTTTGAAAGTATGAACAATTACATAGTAGGTTACAATAGTTTGTATACTATACAACACATGAAATTTACAAGCATTGTTTTCACACAATGTCCATGTCATATCTCAGCTTGTAGTCAAATCTCCTTCTTGAAATTTTTTGTACATAACACTACTACACAATACTATCAAAGGCCAGAATTTCAGATTTTTATCTCGTGCTCCACGAGAGATATCAAAGCCTAAAAAGTGCAATTTTTGAAATTTTTGACTAATTTCAGAATTTTTTTCGCAAAGAGAAATCAACTCCCAGATCTGGGACTGGGTGTATGAGTACACGCACTTTTGACCTATTTGTAGAAAAAAATGTGTAATGTTGACAGTATTGTTGAACAATTACTTAGTAGGTTACAAAAGTTTGGCAGGTATGTTTTCACATATTGTCCATATCATATCTCAGCTTGTAGTCAAATCTCCTTCTTGAAATTTTTTGTACATAACACTACTACACAATACTATCAAAGGCCAGAATTTCATATTTTTATCTTGTGCTCCACCAGAGATATCAAAGCCTAAAAAGTGCGATTTTTGAAATTTTTGACGAATTTCGGAATTTTTTTCGCAAAGAGAAATCAACTCCCAGATCTGGGACTTAGTGTATAAGTACAAGTACTTTTGACCTATTTGTAGAAAAAATTGTGTAAGGTTGACAGTTTTCCTTGCGTGAAAATTATTCTCTTGCAAACGGATAGATTTTGGAAAAAATCTTACATTTTGTGCTAAAATCTCACCTGTAAAAATTTATTTTTCAAAATTATTCTACCACCGTACATTTAACCTATTTTATTCTGAACAAAATGCTGCAAACCCCATTTCAATTGGGAAAATAAAAGACGAGATATTTACAATTTTGTGTATCCTAGTATCTGAGAAAATCGCTGCACACGATGAAACAAAGATGGCCGCCATGCACAAACAAAAAATAGTAAAATTAAAATAACGGTCATTTTGAACTTCCATCATGATAGGGTTGTTGTACAAAAAATTTCAGATTTTTTAAAAATGGTCGAATGACCAGTGTTGGACCACTTGAAATGGATTGACCGGAATGTTATTAAAAAGATCTTTGAAATCACATGTAGTTATATTGTTTATACATTTAAGATTATTCATAATATTGACCAATTCATAACTATTCTTTATATAATGTGTATTATCACTGGTTTTTGTTATTGTATATATTTGATTAAGAATTTTTAATAGAAGTTTATTAGCTGCATTGTTATATGTATTGCAACGAATTGTAACTGTTCTAAATTTAATTTGATTCTTATGAAATTTGGGTATAAGAACTAGATATGGATATTTAAATTTAGTAGAGTTAATGTCTAATAATTTATAATAACTTCTAATTTTACGATTGTTTACAATTATGTCATCATTATTAGTTTTTCGGAAAGAGTTATTTGAAGATATACTGGATTTAAGCAATTGATGATAATATGATTTGCATATAATTGCATAATTATTTGGAGTTTTGTTCACATAAGTGATTACAAAGTTTTGTTGTAATTTAGTGTTTCGCAGAAAAAGATGCTTTGTACTAATATGAACCAGATGTGAAATATTATATTTTAAAGCCTTAGTTAATTTATCAACAACCAAAATTTTCCATTGATTGAAATGCACTATATGGCCAAAGATGACCGGCCACTCGCAATTTTAGAAATTTTGTTAAATATCTAGAAAAATGTATGAGAAATTATTTTGAAACTCTAAGTGTGTAAATACAATAGTACAGGTCATACATTTCCGTGGATACTTTTTCCCGAAACTCCATAAGGGACAGTCAACAAATTAAAAAAGAATAAATATCTTTTGGATTAACCATTAACCCTGTCAAAACTAATGTAGCAAAAGCGCTCAAACTGTAGATTATGATTCAGTGGTTATTGTAATAAACTGTGTTCATTTTTGTGTGGATAACACGTATACTGGTAGAGAAATTAAGGTTTTTATAAAAACAGTCCAAATTTTTTCCAAGTGTTTTGCTTATAATTTGCAGAATTCTTACTATAAAATGATGTTCTTTTCTGAAAATATGACAAACAACATTTACAACACTTAAAAACGCAGTTTATTACAATAAGCCACTTAATTATAATCTACGGTTTGAGCACTTTTGCTACATTAGTTTTGACAGGGTTATCCAAATGATGATTTTTTTTTTCGATTTGTTGACAGTCCCCTACGGAGTTTCGGGAAGAAATCTTCACGGAAATGTATGACCTGTACTATTATACTTTCACACTTAGAGTTTCACGATAATTCCTCATGAATCTTTCTAGATATTTAAGAAAATGTCTAAAATCGCAAGTGGCCGGTCATGTTTGGCCATATAGTGTATTCAATAGGTTTGTTGTAATGTATTGCAATTTTATAGATAAATATATCTATATCATATGTAAATTCTTTTATTATAGAATTAATGTTTAATTTGGATGGAATTCTATACTTAGTACCATAACCCAATAATTTTTTCAGCGTAAAATCATCAACAATATTAAGATTCCAGTGATAATATGTCCATGATCATTATTAATGTATTTTTGGAGAGGGGTCGTTGTATTTACGGGGGAATGTTGCTTGGATATTTAAAAGTTTTTGACGTACGAATAATTGTTAATAGGAAAATCGCAGTTTCTGTCATTTATTATAGAATTCATATTGATTTTATTAAATATTTGATTAGAAAAAGTTATTACCATTTGAGTATTAGTATTTTGAGTTCTAGGTTTTTTTTAGTTTATATTGAAAAAATCAACTCTTTTTATCTATATATATATGTGTGTGAACATTTGAACGATGGGTCGTTTTGGGGTCTGGGGTCATGATCGGTGAAAATATACGAAAAATTTCCGGAAGTACTTTCCTCCAAACGGCTGCAATAGGTAGCAATGCTTTTTACTTTTTGTAATGGAAAAAAAAAAAATGCAGATGCCTTTACAGAACTGTATTGAATGCGTTTCAATAGAGCTCATGTTATAGAAGCTATGTAACCACATATGGCTAATTAGTTATCGAAATTAATTTCACTCTTGCGACTTTATGTTACTTAAATATAATTAAAATCCCTTTAAAATTTTCTTTTTTGTGGTTTATGATCCTCCTAATATGAATATAACGTAAGGCTCATGTCTCTTCTATCAAAGACCCCCGCGAGCTAATGCTATTGCTATGGGAAGATTATTTTCTATTAACTCGTTTGCATTTCAATATTTTTTATTTATTTATTTATTTGCTTTGGATAGTTGAGGTTCCTCACCACATCACTCCTTTTTTACTTTTTCGATTTTGGTTGTAGATATTTTTTATAAAGTTAGTTTCACTTTTAAAGCCGGTTCCGAAAATGAAAGTGTCTTTTTAAAAAAATATATCTGCAACCAAAATCGAAATAGTAAAAAAAGGAGCGATTTAGAGAGGGACCTCAAATGTGTCCCTCTAAAATGACAAAATGTCAATATGCAGACGTATTACTAGAATATAACTTCTATTGAGGAATAGCATTAGTTTGCGCGTGTCTCCGCTCGCAGAAACAGAAGACTCAAGCAGAAAAAAAAATGCAAAGAAATTTTGCAAAACATATTTTGGAAAGCCATTTTTAATTTTTTTTATTATAGAATCTCTTCGCATATTTTCTCAATTAATTTGCCCCCTCTTCCCATAGTTTTCGCAACCCTAGAAAAAAAAATTAGAAAAGAAAAAGTGTGATTTTGAAATACGATTTCGTATGGATGTAGACGCATGCATCCTGGAAATTTTCACCTTTTCCGTAGTACTGAAGTCTTGTTTAATTTCTTTTTGTGAAAGGGAACAGATTCCCTGTTTTTCCTCTGTTTTCCCTTCAGCTGTCTTAAGAAGGGCCGAAACTAGGGGGGGGGCAGAGGGGGCACGTGCCCCGGGCGCCACCAGAACAGAAGGTGAAGGGGGCGCCAAATTAAGATTTGTTTGGTATGATGAATGCATATATGTACGATATTTTTTTTATGTTTTGCGCAGTCGGAAAATTTAAAAAGAAACCTGAACAAAAATGCATTAAAATTTGCAAATAGATAAAAAAATTCGAAAAAGAAAATCATCTACAAAACAAAACTGCAAATGAATAAGAAAAACAAAGCTGTTTTTTAGGCTATTTTCTCTTCCTATTCCAAATGTATCATGCCTTTTATCATGTCTCTCTTTTTGTATAGGAAAATCACCACCGTATTTTATTTCAAGATTAGTCTATTTTTTGAACTTTGAACTGTGTCGTGTACGAATAAATACCAAATGACTACTCCGCCCGACTTTTCTATTAGATAAAAAAAACTCCATAAAGGCTCCACCTCCCCCCCCCCCCCCCCTGTGCAGTGTTGTGTTTCCTTTCTTTATTTTCATCTTCCCATGGACCATACGAAGTCAGGTTTCCAGGACAATAAAAACAAACGGAAGGGGGAATGCGCAGCAAAGGAAAATTCTTTGCTAAACATCCTTTAAGGATGTATTCGAAAAAACGCTTTTCCACCCTCAACAGCTCGAAATTTCCCGATATAATTTCAGACACATTTTTAAAAGTAGAAACATGAAACCTGCTGAGAGCATTTCTGAAGAGACGTATAAGGTGCTGTATAGTGTCATTTTACGCTCGAATCATTAGAATTTGATTTATAAACAATTATTTTCTAAATATGACCCTTTTTTTGTCCACAAATGTCCCGCTTCGGAAAAATCGGTTCAAATTGCCGTTTTTGATTGCTTTTTTTGCAATATTTTCTGCATTTATCAAAGAATTGCCAATCACGGCACCTTCTGTACTTTCTAAGTAAGACAATTTGTCAACAAAATACACCCTTAATATATATATATATATATATATATATATATATATAAGCATTTCTAGTGGTATAGTAAAAAATATTGCACGGAGCGTCATGGCCAGTAAAGCACCCCCCCCCCTTTATTGCCCGAAATGATTTTTTCATCCGACCAGGAGGCGAACTTGGATGACTTCTCATAATACTAAAAACAAAAGAATTGAAAATACGCAGAATAAGATATTTAGTAATTTAAAAAAAAAAAAAAAAAAAAAAAAAAAAAAAAAAAAAAAATGAATGTATCATCATTTGTTGGGGTAAAGAGAAAATCCTCGCCCATACAGCGGTTGCAGAATACACAAAAGAAATGGGTTAATAGGGAGTATGTCCTCTTTTACAGGTATACACAGGGCCCGACTTTGACAGTCGGGGGCCCTTGGGCAAACATTATTAGGGGGGGGGGCGGCTTCTGTTTTAAAATTTTTCATAAATTTTACTGTAGTGACTAAAATATAAATTCATACCTATTGTATGCGTTCATAAATTTCATACCAAGTACTTTTCACATCTATATATGTAATAGCAGAAGAAAGTAACTTTAAGAAACTACAGAACACAAGTTTTTTTTCAGTTACAGGAATATAAGGATAAATGTGAGTCCTTAAGGGTGTATCCGAAAAAACGATTTTTCACCTTCAACAGCTCGAAATTTTCCGATACAATTTCAGACACATTTTTAAAAGTAGAAGCATGAAACTTGCTTGAGAGCAAAAATAAATTCAAAAATAAATTGGAAAATAAGCAGTTTGGATCGAAATACACCCTTAAGGGGCACGGAAACAGAGGAGATAAGAAAACAGAGCCCCTTTAAAAAAAAAAAAAAAAAAAAAAAAAAAAAAAAAAAAAAAAAAAAAAAAAAATTGGTCACTTTTGGCCATTTTTTATTATTTGATACTCTTTTAATGAAAAACATAAATTTATATCTGTCCTTAGGGGGCCCCCTCAAGCCGGGGGGGCCCGGAGTAATTGCCCCGCATGCCCCTGCATTGATACTGATTTTGAGAGAGGTCGGCTAGGAACTAGCAATTTTGAGAGAAGATAGTGGATTTTGAATATTATTTACAATTTTTAGTATACTAAATCTCGTACCTAATGAAGTTATAAGTGAGTTTGATATTTTATTAGTATACTAAATCTCGTACCTAATGAAGTTATAAGTGAGTTTGATATTTTAAAATATAGTAATAAAAATATATTAACGTATTTCTGTTTTCAAAATTTTTCTTTCCCTTTTTCCTTTTGTTTCTTTTTTTTTTCATATTAATGGTTTTAATTTAAGTTTGCTCATCAGGTTTAGAAGAAAAAAGCTACGGGCTCGGAAAAAAGATGAGATGGGCCCTAAGATATATTCTGTATATAATGTATGCATGTATTTAACACAAAATCGGTCCTCACAATGCTCTTTTCAGCCTAGGTCCTGAATACAACTGTATCGCCTATCACCCAGTGTGTATGTCCCTGTCACTTGCACAGTAATATTTTAGCTAAAGTAATTACTTAAACGAAACCTACAGCCTGGTATCAATTAACGCCTTAGTACCAATACAATGCCCAATGTGACATCGGGGTTGCAATGAATGAGATATGAGGGTCGCATTGAACGACACTTTTTTGTCTAAAGGCAAGCACGGTGGTCCGCGGTCTGAGAAAACAGGAAGTTTCCGAATATTTGTAACACTATCAACTATATCACACCTTTTACCGGACTCTAGGGGAAGTCTAAATGGGAGATTTTCTGTACTTCGTTGGAAAACTTTAATTACTATTCTGGGAAATGTTTTTCAGCTGGTAAAGGGAAAAAAGAGCGACCAAATTAAGATTAGGATCATTATGAAATTTCAGTAATTTTTCCATTCGAAACCGGACCCCTTTGGACCCGGGCCCCTGGGCAGTTGTCTCCTGTGCCCCCCCCCCCCTCTCACCGGCCCTGCTTGGTTAGCTCTGATCTGGTCATTTTCATTTATGGAATTGTGCTCGTTGGATGAATTTTGTTGTTTTTATTATTTTATTTTTAATTTATGAGGAATGAATATGAATGACTCACGCAAAAGTAAGAATAAAAAATCCGGCAATTTTTATCGAAAACTGCGTAAGAAGAGATGTGTCGATGCAAATCATGCTTCTAAATTCCTGAAAGTCTGGCTTCAGAAGGACGAAAATGAAACAGAAGGTAAGAAAATACAGAATTGTAAATTAATTAATGGCGAGTGGTCAGGGAAAACCGGGAAAAACACAGTCAAGAAAAGAGAAAACTACCAGTAATTTCTTACAGAAAGTACTTGAAATAATGTAAAGAGATAATATAAACTGAATTTATCTTTAACAAAATACTGGTTATTACATCTATATTGATTGTGTTTTTATCTAACCACTCGCCACCCTGATAGTTAATAAATAACCTTTACTTTAGTAAATTAATAACCTATCGAAAAAAAATTATATCCTAAAAACTTTTATCCTAATTCGAAGTAGCTTGATTTAAAGCGGATTATTAAGAGATCCATCTTGCTATTTTCAGCCTTCGAATTCAGAAATCTAAAGATAAACTTTGATGTTATTTTTAAAAAATGTCAGAAATTGGAGTTTCTTAGAAAACCCAAAAACTATATTCTACTTTATAGGGCTTAATAAATATACTGCAATTTTATTTTTATGTTTGTATTAATAATAATTATTTTGTAAATAAGTCAGAAAGTACGCTTTTAATTTCTGACAAAAACTGCAGATTTGTCTTAAATCCAAACTTGGCAGTGTGTTATCCGTACCCGTACATTACATGGATAAGTTAAAGTACATATATATGTGATAATATAAAAGTATACATGCATAAATATTAATATTGAAAAAATTGTAAAATATTGATTTTTAAAATAATAAATCAATTAATAGCTTAATATTAAATTTAATATGATTTTACCTTATATGTTGTGAAAACAAATTTTTAAGTCTTCGATAGATACTAGATAGTTAAATAATGATTATTTCTGCAGGCATATCTTTTAAAAATAACAAAAATCATAATTGTTGTAATAAATTTTCACTAGTTTGTGCTTTTTATATTAAGCATAAATCACTGATGTGAGTTTTCTATAATCGGGACCCTCACCAAATTAACCTATTACAATGGATTTTTTTGGAACAACATAAATTGCAGTCAGGAAATTAAGCATGATTTTTAAAATAAACCTTAAATACTAATAATTTTCTGTATTATTTATGCTTTATACCAGTTTTTTAATTTTTTTTTTTCAAGAAAAGCACGTAGAAACAATCCCATTTTTTAAAACTGTTATAATACCTGGTATGATTGGTGGTAAACGGAAAAAAAATGACCGGAAAAAAAGTGACACAAACTACAAAAGCGGAAAAAAGTGACACGGAAAAAAAAAAAATTACCGGGAAAAAAGGGACACGGAAAAAAAGTTACCGGAAAAAAAGTGACAAGAAATAGATTTTGGAGATTCATTGATCGGGGGGGGGGGGGGAGGGTGAAGGCTGATCAATTAGGTAAATCGGTTTTTCATGCTGAATTAACCATTTTGGTTAAATTTTTGAATGCACGTTCATAATAAAAAGATGTTTGCCTGAATAGTTATGGGAATGAACGATCACCCCTCCCCCCAATCCTCTCTAAATTAGATAAATGGGTTAAATATTATAAATAATAAAATAGATAAAAAAGGGTGATGATTATCCCCCCCCCCCCTAAATTAGATAAATTGTATTTTATGCAAAATTACAAAATGTATTTCAAAATTTGGATATAGGTTCTTTCTGATAAAGTAAATCGCTGAATAATTTTAAGGGTTCAATCGGTAAATATAGAGAGGGGACGGGGATAATCTCTCTAAAATTAAATAAATAGCTTTTTACGCAGAATTGTCCGATTTGCTTCGAATTTTTGATATACGTTCATTACTATAAGGCTTATCTGTGATTAGTTAAGATTTTTTTCTTTTTTTGCTATGTATAAATGGAGTAGACGGGCGATTATCCCCCCGCTCAAATTAAAAAAATTAGTTTTTATGCAGAATTTTCCAATGGTATTAAAATTTAAAACATAGGTTCTTTCTTATAAGGTGATTCCCTGAATAGTTTTAAGGGTTTAATGGCTGAGTATAAAGAGGGACGAGGGATAACCCCTCTTATATTAAATAAATGGCTTTTTACACAGAATTGCACGATTTGCTGCAAATTTTGGATATAGGTTCATTGTGATTAGGCGTATCGCTAATTATTTATAGAGTTTTTTTTGCAAATTAAAAGGGGAGAGGGTCGATTATCTTCCCCTTAAATTTGATAAATGGGTTTTTTATGCAAAATTATTGATTTTGCTTTAAATTTTGTATTTTGGATGTAGGTTCTTTCTGATATAATCTGTGAATCGTTTATGAAGTTTAATGGCTAAATATAAAGGAGAGGGATAACTCCTCTTAAATTATATAAATAGATTTTATGAATATTTATTTTTTGTTCCTCTACAATTTGTGTGTGTGTGGTGGGGGGGGGGGGGGGGGGCGGCCCGTCTACAAACTCCGAATCTATATTTTATGTACACATTTTTTAAAATTATTTTTTATAATAGGATTTTTAATAATTTCAATTATGTAAAATAAATATTATATAATAATAATAATTATTACATTACCTATCAATGTTTCTTTTTATAATTTTACATTTATATAATATATACAATATAATAAATAATAATAATAATTATTATTATTAATAAATAATGCAAATTAAATATAAAAAAATTAAAAATAAATGTATAAATATAATTAAATATTAAAAGTTATACTGATTAGCAATATCTATTTAAAAAATGATAATAATTCTATTAACTCTAGTAAATCAATTAAAATGAATGTATAAATAAATATAAAAAATATTAATAATTAATTTCCTCAGCAAGAATTGTTTAAAAATTGATAATATTTTATTAATTCATAATGAATCAATTATTATAAATATACAAATAAATAAAATTAAATATTCAAAATTAGTTTCATTAACAAGTATTGATTTTTAAAATGGTAATATAAGTGATAGAAAATTAATAAAAATAATTGTATAAATAAACTAAATTAAGTATTAAAAATTAGACTCATTAACAAGAATTTGTTTAAAAAGTTAATATTTTATTATCCGCTATTACTGACACTATTGTCATGTACTAGCACTATTATAATGATACGTAGCGAGTTTGATGGAGGTACATGACAATAGTGTAAGTAATGGCGGATAATAAAATATTATCACTTTTTAAATGAATTTTTGATAATCAGCATAATTTTTCATATTTAATTATATTTGTTTATACATTTATTTATAATTTTATTTATATTTAATTACATATTTTATTTACATTTATGTATTATTAATTCATTTTTAACTTATTATAAATTATTTATTATTTAATAATAACTATTGGTTTCATAATTTACTTATCATAATATTTATTTATAATTATTAACTTAATATTTTAATTATTATATATAAAAATATATATTGTATATATTGTAATATATAATGTTATTATTATCCATTAAACACTTAAAACTATTCAGGGATTTACCTTATCAGAAAGAACCTATATTTAAAATTAGAAATACATCGGAAAATTCTGCATAAAAACCGATTTATCTAATTTAGGGCAGATTAGGGGGGGGGGGGGTATTCATGCATTACCAAAACTAATCAGGCAAGCGTCTTTTCAGTCTGAACATATATCCAAATATTGAACCAAAACAGTTCATTCAGCATAAAAAACCCATTTACCTAAATTAAGAGCCTCCCCCCCATCACCCCAATCATACTCAATGACTCAATCAATGAATCCTCAAAATCAATTCCTTCTCACCTTTTATCCGGTAACTTTTTTTCCTTGTCACTTTTTTTCCTCGTCACTTTTTTCCGCGTCCCTTTTTTTCCACTTTTGTAGTTATGTCACTTTTTTTCCGATAACTTTTTTTCCTGTCATTTTTTTCCCTAGATTCATGATTGGTAGATATATAAATACATATATAGTTATAATTACAGGTATTAACGAAATTAAAGATTAAAAACTTTGGTTATTTCTTTTTCTTATTTCTTTTGAATTTTATACCTAATTTTAATAATATTTTTTTATATTTCATTCTACGCGTCCATGTATATTTATCTTGTGATAATTTGTTATCAGTCGAAAGATTTCTCAGGTGAGCTTCAGCTTTGATCATAATCACAAATTTATTTTACACATTTGTAAAATTATTTTAAATCCTATGCGTGAAAATTTCAGTCATTCATGTTACAAATAACCGAGGAACTGATTTCTGCACCTATGAAATGCGGTATACCTTTGATCACAGTGAGATGATAAGTGAAGATCATTTTTAAAAAGTACTCTACTTTTTCTATGAAAGTGGACAAAATTGTTTCCCTTTTCTTTTCAGAGCGTGACTTAGACTGTCTGAAAATTTACATAATATTATTAAAGCATGTTGATATGAAAATAAATTTGTATTTGTATAAAAAATTAAAGAGTAAAATTTGAAAACAAATTTAAAACAAAACCGAAATTCATTTGTAAATATGATAAATTAGAACAGTCAAATATGTACTGTTTACTGCTATTACATACTAAAGAATTAACTTAAATTACACAGAGAGAAAAAAAAAAGGGGGCTATTCTACGGATATAGTATCAATCAGAACGCCAGTACAATTCACTGTTTTTCAACGAAAAATTTTCCGTTTTTTTTAGAAAATTTTCTGGAATTCATAGGAATTTTTCCATTAAACAGTGAATTGTACTATGGCGTCTCAATTGCCAGTACAAGCTCCGTAAAATCGCTTTTTCTTTCCTTTTAAACAGTGTAACAGTATACAGCTTGAAAGTTTGAAAATGCTTAATTAAATATTATCAATTAAGATAAATTAATTTATAAAAATAATTAACATTTGTAAAAATGTTAAATTATCCATTACTTGAAATTGAGACGCTGTCTGTCTGAACTTCTTAGTGATTTTTGCTAAAAGTCTCCAGAGAGGAAATATTACTTATTACTTACCTAATATAAGTGTTATAGAGATATTATGATGGGATCGTAGATTATTTGTAAGACGTCGAGAAATGTTGATTTTTTGCTCCCTATTTATACCGACGGAAGGAATCGGACGCAATCTTTTCTCAAAATGTGTTGCACACTTATTTTTAATTTTTTTTTCTTTTTCGGCTTCAGAACTTAAAAATTTTAATATTTCAACAAAACAAGTTTTATTGGGGAGATTATGCTGTATTAATCATTTATAATTTCTATTTGAATGTAGATACTTCTTAGAAATATATATATATATATATATATATATATATATGCAGAGCCCGATCAAGCTGAAGTTGGGTCCAGGGCCTGTTAAAAGTTGCCCCCCCCCCCCCCTACCTACCCATTTTGGGCGAAACTTTCACAAAAAAGAAGGTTTATTTGACGAGTTGACAAAGTAGTTTGGGTGAAAAGTGCCTAGGTTTAAAGTTCTAAAATTTTTATTGAATCATTCAGAATATTTAAATTTTATGTTTCATATTTTATAATGCAATGTTATTCGAAAAGTATTTGATTAAGGGAAAAAAATCAGCCACATAATTTGTGGGGCAACAATCCTGAAATTGTTGGGCCCTGGGCCAAGGCCCTGGAGGCCCATGCATTAATCAGGCCCTGTATATATGTAAGTATGACTTATTTTTATCCCTTCTTTTTTTTAACACTTCCCTCTCCTTCCTGCCTTTTTAGATGGAATTACTGACACTACTCAAGCATCGAATTTTGAAACAGAATCAATTAACTTATCTCGCATTCAAGAGAATCTCCAAATTCAGGAGGAAAACATTTTAGATGGATTGGAGACAGATGAAAATGAAATAAATGTAAATATTTTTGAAAATGATTTGAACGGATCGAAGAGAAGTGAAAATCAAATAAACAACAGAATTTTGGAAAATGTTTGTACTGCATCAGAGAAAGGCAGAAAAGAAATATGTACCAGAATTTTAGAAAATATTTCGAATGCATCAGATGAAGTTGAAAATGAAATAAACAACAGAAATATGGAAAATGTTTGTAATGCATCAGAGGAAGGCAAAAAAGAAACATGCACCAGAATTTTAGAAAATGTTTCGAATGCATCACAGGAAGGTGAAAATGAAACAAATGCCAGCATTTTAGGATGTGCTGATGAATCCGAGAATAAACTCATTTTGACAGAAGTTGAGGAGGTAAATTACAATGAAAAAACAGAAGATTCGAGAAATGTAACATTTTCTGCGTCACAAGAAAATAATGATTTTGATTTTTTAGACCCCGGTACCTGGCCAACACAAATATCCGATTCACAAAGATGTTTCATAATCAGGATGAGAACAGGAAGAGAAGAAGAACCTGATTTAAGTCAAAGCATGAGAGATTCTCGAAGTTTGACGAAAGAATGGTTCTTCAAAAAATTACCCAATGGGAATAAAATAAAAAGGTCATGGTTAGTTTATAGCTCATCGAAAAATGCATTATTTTGCTTACCTTGTAGGCTTTTTTTACAGACGGTAAGTAACTGTGAAGCTAATCTGTCATCTTTAGTCAAAGAAGATGGCTTTCGAAACTGGAAAAAGTTAAATGAAAAAATTCCAAGTCATGAAAATTCTCAAAATCATAAACTTTGTTTTTGCAGCTGGAAGACTCTCGAAACCAGTCTAGGAATCGGTGGAATCGATAAAGAAATGCAAGAACAAATAATTAAAGAGGAAAACAACTGGAGAGATGTATTAAGATGCATCATTGATGCAATATTGTATTTA
Organism: Maratus speculifer; assembly: GCA_964019185.1. Lineage (NCBI taxonomy): Eukaryota > Metazoa > Arthropoda > Arachnida > Araneae > Salticidae > Maratus > Maratus speculifer. The sequence goes on along the minus strand of OZ025293.1, from coordinate 216,324,160 downwards.
GCGAAGGAAGCAAGTCCCTTACGAGGATCAGAGGAAAAAGAAAAGCATATTGGGGATCCCAGAAGTGGTAAATTTCTGAATACCATCGAATTGATTTCCCATTACAAAAGTTCTCTGCGTGAACATATTGAACGCCATAAAAAGGGACAGATATCATATTTTTCCCCAAAAATTCAGGATGAAATTCTTGAAGTAATTGCTGGAAAAGTGAGAGGAGAAATTCTAAAAGAAGTAATTGAAGCAAAGTACTTCTCACTTATATTCGATTGCACACCTGACATAAGTCGAAATGAGCAGATGACACAAATAATTAGATATGTCACAGTAGACGAAAAAGGTCCCAAAATTAATGAGTGTTTTATAGACTTTTTCATCGTTAAAGATAAAACAGGACTTGGCCTAATGGATGAAATACTTCAAAAATTAGAATCTGATGGTTTAAACATTAATAATTGCAGAGGACAGTCTTACGACAATGGAGCGAATATGGCAGGGATTTATAAAGGAGTCCAATCTCGAATTTTGAACAAAAATGAATTGGCATATTTTGTACCATGTGCTGCACATTCACTAAATTTAGTTGGGACTCATGCAGCAGAGGTATCTATCGAAGCACAAAATTTTTTTGGAGCTATACATTCTGTATACTCATTTTTCAGCGCTTCCTCTGCAAGATGGGACATTTTAAAACAATTTTTACCGATTACTTTAAAATCTTAAAGCAAAACGAGATGGTCAGCGAAAGCTAAAGCTGTTGAAGTTGTCTTCAAACATTTTGACAAAATTAACATGGCATTGGATGAATTTGCTAACAATTCTTTGTCGATTCCAGAGGTAAAAATTGAAGCAATGAGTGTGAAGAAACATATCAATAATTATGAATTCATCGCTTTTCTATGTTTTTGGAATAGAGTTCTGAAGAAAATAGATAACATAAACAAAATTCTTCAAAAACAGGATCTAACAGTTGATATATCTGTAAAACACATTTATGGATTGTTGAATTTCTTCAAATCCACGAGGGAAAATATAGTTTTGGAAGCAATTTCCCAGGCCCAAACAATGGCTGAAGATAACAATTTACCTGCAAATTTTAAAGATGTTAGAAAAAGGAAAAAAAAGAAAATGTTTGATGAAGATTGTGAAGATGAAATTACAAAATTTTCCAGAGAAGATTTATTTAGAAAATCATTATTGGAAATTGTCGATAGAATCGTAAAAGAATTAAATACGCGATTCCAAGCTCTCGAAAATATTAATACTAAATTTAGCTTTATCAATGGCGAAGAAATTGAGAAATCGAATATTAATGATATTAAGGAAAAAGCTAAAGAGCTGGCGATCATTTATAGAGAAGATTTGAACGTAGAAGAATTTGCAGAAGAGATAGAAAGTTTCAAGTTCCACGCAATGGCAGTAGATAAAAATTTTAAAACTGCCAAGACAGGAGAAATTTTAAAATTAATTTACCAAAACAAACTTGAAGAAATATATCCGAATCTAACTATCTTATTGAAAATATTTCTAACACTTCCTGTCTCCGTTGCCTCCGGCGAAAGAAGTTTTAGCAAATTAAAACAAATTAAAACTTATTTAAGAAGTACGATGGGGCAACAGAGGCTTTCTAATTTAAGCATAATAGCAATCGAACATGAGCGAGCGTCAACCATTGATTATAATGAAATAATCAATGTATTTGCAGCAAAAAAAGCTCGAAAAGTAAAGTTTTAACATCATATTTCAAAGGTATATGTATTTTAAATGTTATTATCTATTTTATGTAAAATAAATACAAAAAATGTATAAATTTAATTTGAATATAAATTCATGCTCAGAAAATTGCATTTGTTTTTAAAATTATGTTTGTGACATTCATTTTTTTTTTCTTTTTTTAGTCAATTCTTCAATTACAGCAGAAATTTCGTTATTCAATATCTTATAAGGATCTTAATCTTATAATCTACATTAAATTTCAAATTTGTTTTTGAAATGTTTCATTAGCAAATACATGCTTTCTCTCTCTCTCTAGGCCCGTACTTTAAACACCAGTTTTTTTTCCTTCAAAGAAAAATCTTTTTCATAACTTTCGTAGAAACTTACTAGGAAAGGCATTTTTCTTATCATGAATTTTTTATTAAACTTTACTAGTTTTCGAAAAAGCGGAATAGTGAGAGCCCTAAGCAAATACATTTATTAAAAAAAATCTTAATTTCTATAATAAAAATCTGATCTAGAATATTTCTAATTGTGGTCGTTGTCTCAGTAATGATTCAAGCATTTTATGTAGTAGTAATGTAAGTCACTGTTACAAGTTTGACAGTTAGCGTTAGGTTTAAGAAAGCTTTAAAACACATCAGTTAATAGGAAGAATAGTATAATCGATAGTTTGATGAAACGGGCTACAGCTATAGACAGCACATGGAGATATTTCACGGTTTCAGAATTTAAAATTTATTCCTGGAGAAAATCCGAAGTTTTTGAGTTATTTAGAACCTACGCTAATCAAGCGGAGATACTCACAAACTAATGTTAGATCTATGTGAGCGTTTTTTTTCAAATCTCTTGCGGACACTTAATTTTTTTTTCTTTAGGATAACTGAGATTGATTTTTAACGTGTTAGTTTATGTGTTTTCAATTTTGGCTGCAGATTTTTTTTTTTTTTTTTTTTTTTTTTTTTAATGAGGTTATTTTTATTTGTGGAATCGAAAGTGAAAATAATTTTAGAATTAAAAAAAAATGTCTGGAACCACAATAGAAAAAGCAAACACAATACCGGTTAGAGATTAACTTCAAATATCCTAATCCCCCTCTCCTCAGCAAATATATATACATTAAAATGCAACCAAGCAATTCTATAAGAACGCAGACACAGGTTTAGCATTAATGTTCCAGTTTCTTCTGAAAACACCCGTGAACTAATAATAAACCTATAAGAGCATACTTTTAAAATTTCTTGCTTAAATTTTATTACTTTTAAAAGGTTTTTTTTTTTTCAATTATACAACACTGTAAAAAAAGAATTACTGCATAAGTTAAATTGCTTCATAAAATTGCCGGGGGGGGGGGGGGGCGCCAAAATCCATGTTTGCCCCGGGCGCAAAGCAGGCTAGTTTCGGCGCTGAGCTAGCGCAAGGCACAATCGTAACTGATAAAGCTACAACAATCATTCGTGCGATCTCTTTCTCGAAGATCCATAATTTCAATTAGATTTGCTGAACACTTTTATTTCTAGAAATAATTTATGTTCTACCAAAAAAAAAAAAAAAAAAAAAAAAAAAAAAAAAAAAAAAAAAAACCACGCAGATTTAAAATTTAGAACAGCGTTGCGATTTTTTTTTCAATCAAAATCTTCATCAGAGATAACTTACGTAACATTATGATGTAATAAACATTGATCTATTTTATTTTTATAAAAATATTTTGTCCGTTGTCTAATAAAGAGAAAAAATTGCGATTGCTCTGCAGCTAAAATTAATAAAATAATTGAAAGTAAATGAAGTATTTATTCGATATCGCATATTTCAGCACAACTGAGAGATTTAAAGAAAATAAAGTTATGGGGATTTTTAATGTATCTAATTTAAGTGTGTTCCTGTGTGTTTTAATTTGTGTGTGCCTATAAACGAATTAAAAATGCTACGAATGCCCTGTCCCAACGTAATCGTATTGAAATTCAAAGATTTATATCAGTTTCAATACATTTGTAATATCAAAATCTCATTAAAATACTTTGCAAACCATTTTTCGTCATGCAACTCCTTTGAGCGCCCCTGTAAATGAACTAACAATCCTACATTCATCATGTACAATACCAAACATCTTTGGTGACCCTAAATAACCTTTATCAATTGCATCAAAATCCAAGTATATTTACAGGAATTAGGGTGTTGACAGACGGACAGACAAACTAAATGTACAAACAGTTTTCAATTTAGTTGGAAAGCTTTAAAAAGTAAATATAGTTACCATAAATGTTACTTTGGGGGGTCTTAAATTTTTATTCTCACGAACTTAGATTTTTTAAAAATACTTTTAAAACGATTTTTTAAAATTTCCGTATAGTAATTACTTTTTAACTTTTATGCAATTCATTTAATATTAATTCATCTAAATAAATATATACATTTTAAAAATAGTTTTTTCTTTTTTTATTTAAATTTTTCAGTGAGAAAAATAAATAGGAATGGAAACATACATAAGGGACATACATACCGCATACCTATGTTTGACACAATAGCAGTAAAAAAAAAGGATTTGAAAAAAAAAAAAAAAAAAAAAAACAGTAAGTACGCTATAAGTTTAACTAACACTCATTTCTTCCCTCAAATTCAAAGCATGCTGTTTATCTGTTTGCCTTTAAAACGATTTTCATGTTGGCCATATGCAGTGTGAGAAGAAAATAATTTACAGGAAGTATCAAATCGTGTCTAAAGTGTTAGCTGCTTAAATTTTTCAAACACTAATAAATTAGAGGACTATTACGCCTTGGAATTAATCACTAATATGAAAAATTCTTTATTGAAAGACGTATTTATGTACATAACAATTAAATACACTTAAAAAATAAAATTATAACCAACTCTGATGAAGGCCACGGAGAGGCCGAAACTTGTCGATTGTGATTTTAATTAATGTTTTTAAGTGTTTTTAATTCTTATACACATAAATACGTCTTTCAGTAACAAATTTTTAATATTAGTGATTTTTCAAACACTTCAAAGACATGTTAAAATTAATCACCAATAAACAAAAAAAAAAAAAAAAAAAAAAAAAAAAAAAAAAAATGTTAGTGGAACAAAAGTGAGAAAACTTTTCATATCATAAGTGTAAAAACAACATTAAAAAATAAATCTACACGATTACTGGAAATTATTCTGCCGGTGCGCAATATCGACGGCCTGGGTTCAAGTCCGGCTTGGACACTTTTTCACTCTGTTGTCTTTACGCCTTTTAAGCAATTAAAATTTGAAATAGCAACATTAAAAAGTTATACAATAGTCAAATATTAGTTATACATTTTACAAAATTTATATATATAGATGTATATTTATATTATAAAGGCCAAACGTATCTGTGCGTAACGCATACGTCATTTTGCAAATAGCAACACTTTCCCCTGCAATTTCGGTTTTGTAATTTTCGCTACTGCAAATTTTACACTTCTGAACATTGCACACTTAAAAATGTACTTTTAATTGCAATTTGTTTGAAAGCTGTATCTCAATTTATTTTGAGATATTACTTTTTTTTTATAGTTTTTTGTACCAGTTAAATTAAGATACAGCTTTGAAATAAATTGCATTTAAAAGTACTTTTTTTTCTCTGTACGACGGTCTAAAAATTTAAAACGTACGATATTTAGAAGTGTAAAATTTTCAGTACCAAAAATTGCAAAACCAAAATTGCATGGAAAAGTGTTGCGCATTTTAAGCTCCATATATATATATATATATATATATATATATATATATATATATATCGCAACACTTTTCCATGCAATTTTGGTTTTGCAATTTTTGGTACTGAAAATTTTACACTTCTAAATATCGCACGTTTTAAATTTTTAGACCGTCGTACAGAGAAAAAAATGTACTTTTAAATGCAATTTATTTCAAAGCTGTATCTTAATTTATTTTTGATATATTAAATTTGTTATAATTTTTAGTACCAATTTTGTAATTGTGGCAACAGTATCACTCCATTTTCTCTATAAGTTGAAAAAAAAAAAAAAAAAAAAGATTAAAATGCGTCTATTATAAAATCCGGTAAATTTCGATTTATTAGTTTTGTTAATTTTTGCTTAAAATGTATTTGCTTGAGAGTTAGAGTGACCAATATAAGATGCATTTTTTTACTGTAGCTAAATTTGTAGATTTATTATAAATAAATGAAACAGTTCTTTTTTAAAGATTTTCTTTCGTGGAATTTCGACTGGTTCCACCTCATATATATAAATGGAAAAATTAGTGAGTATTGATTTTCTAAACAATAGATATGTACAAAAAGAAACAAAATGGATATTAATAAGAAATAAAGAAATAGTGGCAGAATTTTAACTGTGCAGATCTGTATGCATTCATAAAATTTTTTTTTTTTTTTTCCAGAAAAAAAATTATTAGAAATGCAGAAACTATTTTTAAAGCGCTCTACAAAACCTTGTTTGTGTCTCTTTTAAATTTAAATTTTAATTTATGAAAAAAAAAAGAACTCTTTAATAACTTTTATGTAAATAAAAAAAAATTGTTTGAAGAATATAAAGTACAGATGTTTTTATTCCATTTAAAGAAAGCCTTTATGCATCTGAGTAGCCTGAATATTTACTTTTAAAAAGTGAAATGTGATTTTGTATGCATATTGAAATTAATATAGCATGAATCTCATTAACAATATTTTTATTTTTTTTTTAGAATTTCTTAAGTATTATCAATGAAATTGAAGCGATCTTTGCAAAACATGTAAAAATAAAAGTTTAAATGTAATTAATATGATACTAAATAATTATAAAATGATAGTCATTGCGTTTACTTTTATTTCCAATTTAGTATATATATATGTATATATATATATATATTTCCGCTTTTGTAGTACTTGTAATATTAGTCATAACTTATTTATATATACATACATATATTGATAGTAAGCAATAGTATTAAAAAGTGCACAAATAGCTAGTTTTATGTTAAATTAGAGGATCTCTAAACAAAAAGTCAAAACATTTAGTTGAATTATAATGGTAAAAAGTATGGAGCATATTTAAATTATGCAGAGGGACTAGGTTCCTGTTTTCCCTAAATTCCGGGGTAACGTATTGTAATTTAGAGATTTTAATATTAGTTTTCTGGTGTGAAGTGTATACATTGGGAGGGGATGATTGGGAGGAGCCCCTTATCGTGGGTCCTGTACCGATGGAAAGGGGGGCATGGGCGGAGAGAGCTCGAGATGATTGCTCATCCATCACCAGAGGGGGTTCGTAAAGAATGAAAGGAAGGGGGCGAGGCTAGGGGAAGTCAATGTGAAGTCAAATAGCCAATCTCAATCGCTTCGCTTTGTTGAATGGCCGGCATTCATCGATATCAATGGGAATCGAGAAATCGGCATCACACGGTTACACCATCTGCTCTAAGAAAAGCCCTTCTGAAACAAGATCCCTCCTAAGTGGATGTAGTGTGTGTGTCCAGTGGATATGTAACACGCGACACCTCTTCATGGCTTTCAGACAGGTACGTCAAAGATGGTCCCTATTTCGACCGTGGGCTTTTGGGGACACCGTAGGAACTCGGACATCCGAGGAGACGAGTATATCAGCATCAAAATCTATCAGTCGTTCTGATTCCACGGATCTTCTTAAAGCTAGTCCTGAAAAAGACATTAATCCATATTCTCAGATTTCTCTCCCAGGGATACTCCGGAATGAACCTACTACCTTAGCAGACAATCTTTTTGTCCCAGAACCTATTGTGGCATCGCCTCTTCATCCTTTACCATTGGCGGTGTCAACGCCTGAAACTCTTTTAACTTTACAAGAACCTTTATTAGCAATGCATCCAAAAGAGCCAAGTCCGAATCAAATACCTTGGGTTTCTACAGAAGTCCCTTTCCCAGTAGCTTTGGATCATTTGTTGCCTCCACAATCCAATGGACCAAAACTTCGAGCAAAGAAACAAAGGCCTAAAAAGTTTCAGTGTCCTCACTGTCAGGTCTCTTTTTCTAACAATGGACAATTAAAAGGTCATATCAGAATTCACACAGGTAAGAAGAACGTTTGAAAATGCTTTAGCAATATTCTCTTAGGAATTGTTTTAGAGTCGGAGCAAGAGATTCCCTTACAAATAACTATTAAAAGTTTCAAAAGTTCAATTATTCTTTAAAAAAGAAATTTGAAAATGAAAATGGCTCAATCACCTAGCACTGTGCACATGAAGCAATAATCTTTTATGAAGAAATTTATTATCAATTGTTTTTAATGAAGAGTAGTAATAATGAAAAATAAATCTAAAATGTAGGAATCCTTTTTATAAAAGAAGTAATAATAATAATAAATAGATAAAGATTTTATGAAAATGTCCGTACGAGAATCCTGAAAATTCTTTACTTTAAAATATTTGAAAACTCTCTTTAAAAAATTGTTTATCAATGTACAAACATATTGCTTACTAAGTGCAATTAAACTTTCGCAAATGAAAATTATTCAGAATGTTAACTAATTTTTAAAATTATGATTGGACATTTCTCTTTCATTGAAAATCGGAGGGGGGGGGGGGGGTGTGAAGCGCCTGTTGAGTAATCTGCATTATGTCAATGGAAAAGTATACAAGGTTTTGCAGACGATCATTAAACATGCAATAAATAAATAAACGAATAAATAAAAGGAAAAAAATAAGAAAAGAAATCAAAACTTAATAAATAATAAGTGCCTTTCAGTTCATGTCATGAATATATATTTATTTCTGTCAAACATTCATTATGTGTTATAATAAAACCTGTGCAAGAAATTCGAACGCATGGTGACAATTGTTCCTGAGCATAATCATTCAAATGCTTTATTTAGTAAGTACCTATCTCTAATCACAACAATAGATTAACAAACTATATAAAAATGCGGCTTTTTGAAAATTAATATGTTGTGATAGTCAGGGAGGAAATATTAGAGACTAAATAAACGACTTTTAATTCTGATATCAGATTGTTTATAAATCTATTTCCAAGTTGTAAATAAAAAAAAAATAAATAAATAACAAAATTAAAATCCTGCTGTACTTAGGATTGTGACATTATTTTTATTTCGGTGGAAACTGCACTTTTGGATTTGTAACAAATGAATATTATCTTGAAATTCAATAAAGGTATTAAGTGCCAAAAATTAATAATCATAAATGAATTAGGGTAAAATTTATTTTACGATTTAGTACATTTTCCAGACAGAAAATAGAATTAAATTTTGGTTTGTGCGAAATATGCTGTACATTTCGTTAAAATACTAATTTAAAAAGCTTATTTTTATATATTTTATAGTTAACTTATAGTTCATTTTTTTTACGTATAATGATTTTTGAAAAAAAAAAAAAAATGTTTTTGAAAACATAAACATATTTCCTGTTACCCCCTTAGAACTGAGGGTCCTATGAAGTAAACCGGAAAATTATTAATAGTTAATTTTGGAGAAAAATATCTTTTTAATAATTAAATTTCAGTTTTAATAATAATTTTAAATTTAAAATATTTTATATGTAAAATATGCTACATTTCATTAAAAAAAATATTTAAAATGGTTGCCGTTATTGTCTTTGGTAATTATTTTCTTTTTCATTTTAATTTTATTAATTTTTATTATTTTATTATTATATTGTTCTACATACTCATATATTATCTGTTATTCTTTAGAATTGAAAGCATTAGGGAAAACAGAAGACTTGCAAGTAAATTTAGAATAAAAGCATTTTTTAATTATATTTTTAATTTTAATAATTAAACTTCAATTTCAATAATAATGTAAAATTTAAAGTAGTGTTAAATCGTATTGCCTTCAAAATATGTTATGTACGTCGCAAAGATAAATATTTAAAATAGATATTTTTATCGACTTTGGTAATAAATTTACTTTTATGTTAATTTTATCAACTTTATGATTATTAAACTCTTTTTGAAAATGTACATAATATCTGTTATAAGTTAGAATCGAATGCTCCAGGAGAAAACCACAAGAAGCTTTCAAATCTATATTGGGGGGGAGGGACTTTTTTTTAAATTAAAGTTTTAATTTTGATTATAAGCGTCAATTTCTTTAATAAATTTAAATTAAAAAGTAATTTTATATTTGTAGTGTACAGCATAAAATCAATCATTTTAAACAATTATTTTTATTTTATCTTTGCAATAAATTTATTTTTCCTTTTCATTGCATTGCATCCTTTTTTTTTCTTTACAACCGAAAACAACTGGAGTCTTTTATAATCTGTTTTGGAGAAAATAGTTTTTCTTTATTTAAAATTTTAGTTTTAATAATTAACTTTAAGTAATAATTTTAAATTTAAAATATTGTTAAATTTTATTGCATGCACAATGTTACGTATTTCTTTAAACTAGTCAATTAAACTTTACCGTTGCTAATATTCTTCTTTCATTCTATTAATTTATTCTTCATAGTTAAATTCCATTTTTTTTTAATTGTTTCTTTTTTCAATTAAAAGTTTCCTGAAATTTTATGCATTTTCTTCAACCATTTAAAACTGACGGCTCTAGGTGAGAAACCACAAGAATCTTACAGATCAAATTTGGATAAAAACATTTTTTAAACTCGAGGACTCTGTTCCCTACGAGCTACGCTCGTCAACCGCCGTTGAGGCGCCACAAACTCAAAAACACGCTAATTTGATCGGCTTTTAAAAGATTGCAAATTATTGAACTATAATTAAAATAAAAGGGGAGATCTCCCTGTAAACGGATTTCTCTTTGATTGGGGAATTTAAAAGTCAAATCAGCTGCTGTTAACACATCTGCTGGTTATGTACATGTTTGATTAAACAAGATCAGTTAAGCAGTGATATACACAGAATCTTTGCCTTTTGGTAATTATTGAACCGCAGTATATAAAAAAAATCTTAAGCATTTTAAATGCATCGTTTAAATCTGATTTAATTGTCACTAAATTTTCTTTCTCTTTTTAATATTTACGTGAAAATACTTTTGTTATTTGAGAGAAAATATTATTTAAGCCGTCTTAGAATTCACAACTGTAGTTAAAAATATCATATCAAAGTATGAAGGAATTATCTCTTCTAAATATATTTTTTAATTTTAACTGCTTTGCAATTTTATTTTGGTCATTTTAAATATTAATTAAATAATTTTTTATAATACTTGCTGCTTTTAACGCACATTGAGGCATTTATTATTTAAAAGTTTTCTTTCTTTTTTTTATGTATTATTTTAATGTTCCTTTTTTTTTTTGCTAGAAAGGAAATATTTTTATTTCTGCTACTTTAGAACTGGTAACAATAGTTTAAAAAATCCTTTTACAATGCGAAATGTCTCACGTAAATATATTTTTAAATTTAAACTGTTTGCAATATTATCGTTTGACTATTTTAAATACGACGTATTTTTTTAAATTTATGGTGGTTAATGCATGAAATGAATTCATTATTTCAATATTTTCTCTCTCTTTTAATATTCGTATGTAAATGTAGTTTTTTGACGTAAATTTCATTATATTCCCGCTTTTAACTTGTGATTATTTAATTCTTATTTTAAGGAGTTTTTTTCTGTTTGTGATAGTCGCGAGTAAATATATTTTTTTAACTCTAAGGAAATATTATATATTTATTATTTGGCAACAATTTAAAAATAAAAACCTTTTCTAAAATATGTAAAAAATGTTTCTCAAAAGCTGATTTAAAATGGAAATAATTCCTCAAAAATGAGTCATATTTTTTAATATTAAATTTTAAATATTACTACACTTAGGTTGTTATAAAATATGTTCTGCAGGTGATTAAGCTAATTATTTAAAATACTTATATTTATTCCTCTTTAGGTGCTGTCGTAATTATGTAAATACGTAGCACCTATAGTTGTCGTTCAGTTCGTTCGTCCGCATATAACAAGGCAAAAACTACGAGGCCGAATCGTTTGAAATTTAAATTATATAATTATTACATAATTTTTTCGAGTCATTTCAAATTTTATGAACATCGGATATATAGATCAATTACAGGGACAATCAAAAGTATTCCATTACATTACGGTCAATGGGGGAAAAACTTTCAATTGCATTTTAATCGTTTGAAACTCAAAATACATAAGTGTTACATAATTTTGTCGGGTTATTTCAAATTTTATCAAAATCGGATGTATAGTTCAACTACAGAGACAATCAAAAGTATTCCGTTACTTTACGGTAAATGGGGAAAAACGTTTCAAATGCATTTTAATGGTGTTACACTCATTCGAACGTAATAAAATTGATATGCATCTATAAGGTACATATTATAATATACATTTTGCATAATCTGTCGTACAAAGAACATTTGTTATTGATTTACAAGGCCACACAAAAGTGTTCCGTTACGTAATGGTATAGGGAGAACATTGTTTAGTGTACATTTTAATTGTAATTAACTCCTTACAATTTTATGAGATTATGAGAGGGACATTTTTAAAACTTCGTTATCTTACGAACGCACCAAATTTGCTACGCTTCACGTGCGATTTTCAACTTGTTTCGTTTAAACTGTTCAAACTTTTTTTTTTTTTTTTTTTTTTTTTTTTTTTTTTTTTTTTTAACTACGTTGATTATCAAACATTTCTTGAAAATGTAACTATTCTATTTTATTGTTTAGAACTGAATATACTAGGGGGCGGATGGGAAAAGACAGGGAAGGTCAAACAGATTATGTCAAATTTTCAAAAAGTAAAATATAAAATAAAAATTTTAATTTTAATAATTAAATTTTAAAACTCAAATTTGTGTAGTTGCTAAGATATTCTCACCTTAGTCTTTTTTCAATGGATCTGTTTTAACCTATAAAGGTAACAGGTCTTCATATTCAAACTATTTTTAATAAAGTTTTTTTTTTTTATAGCAACTTAGAATTAAGATTGAATTAATTATCAAATTAGATATTTTTGTTAAATATGATTTTATCCTTTTTTTCTTTCTTGAACGAATAACATAAGTAGGATATTACAAAATGCACAAAAATAATTAATTGATTAATTGAAGTTGAATATCTAAGTTTCAGAAAAGATTTTCTTCAAATTATTGAAAAAAAAAACTTTCATTAAGAGCCATTAAATTTCTTTTAAGCCATATTCATAACAATAAAAATTTTATTATTCCACATTACAAAACAGCTTTAAGGGGCCGCTTCACTCAAATGATAAGACCCGTTCGCTAATGCTAATCATATGGAAGAAATTTATAAAGATATCTCGGTTGCATTTTAATATTTTTAAATGATTCTTTTTGCATTTTGGATAGCTGAGATTGATCTAAATGCAGGTCGTTTTTTACTTTTTTGATTTCTTTTACGGATATTTTTTACGAGAATGCCTTCATTTTCAGAACCGGTTTGGAAAGCGAAATCACCCTCATAAAAAATATCTGTAAACGAAATCAAAAAAGTAAAAAACGGCCTGCATTCAGATCAATCTCAGCTATCCAATGCAAAAAGAATCATTTAAAAATATTAAAATGCAACCGAGATGTCTTTATAAATTTCTTCCATAGGATTAGTATTAGCGAACGGGTCTTTTCATTTGAGTGAAGTGGCCCCTTAACATAAAGAAATTTTGAATTTTAAAAGTAAACTAAACAAACTTTGAAACAAACAAACAACTTATATGAAATGAGCAAACAGTGGATGTCATCATATCTATTTCCTGCAACAGATGCTCTCAAAATGAAATCCTCTGAGTGCCATAAAATTTCTAATTAAATTTTAAACTCTTTTACCTGTTCTTTTAAAAATCTCCGCGGAAAAAAATTCCCTAGGTATTTCATGATTTATGCTTATGTACAGTTCAAACATAAACGAGAAAGCCTGTCCAGTGAAATTAATCTTTCAGAGCAATTATATGAAAATTTTCTTTAAACAATTTTTTTGCTTAAAGAAAAAGTTTGCACTAAAATACATCGTTTTAATATTTTACTAGTTAACTTAGAATCATTAATTTTTTATTTTCTTCATGGCAATTTAATGAAATTACAATTGAAACAAATACTGTACTGCTTGCAGAAATTTAGAAAAACAAAACCAACGAAAAAAAAAAAAATTCAATTTATGAATATATTAACTGATCCACTTGGCGTTACCCGGCTCCCAGTGCTGTAATTGTACGTGAACGCGTGGGAGCGCCGTTCCAAGAAATATTTGGTTTGTCACTTGAAAAAAAAAAAAAAAAAAATCGCGTACGAATGCAAGTTATTTTTTTTTCAAGCAAAACGTTAATTTTTGCTAGTTTTAAGGAGATCCGTTTCCACTTATTTAAGAAAGGAGATATTTCGACTGATCAGATGCTTTGAAGCCGTCCTGCTGCCACTGCCCCTTGAATACTGGGCCTGAGCTCTGACACTAAAAAGGTTACTGCCCATGACGGATATTTTAAAAGTGTGCACGGTCCCCTAAGTTTTGACTCCACTATTTTATGAAAGATTTCTTAAACCTTTAATCTCAGAAAAATAAAGCAAAAAACTTAAATATATATATACATATCTATTTATTTAAATTTTTCTCATTTTTCGGTTTGGTTTATTGATAAATTCAATTGGTGAATATTGCCTACTTTTAATGGTTTCATATATATATATATATATATATATATAGCACTTGAAGAACAATGTGTATCGGCAGATCCAAAGTCCCGTGCCATAATGAAAAATGAAATCAAACTATTAAACTTTAAAGGAAATAAAAATCGAGCAAGAAAAACAAAATAAAGACAATATAAAAACAATACAAAGAGGCTGTGGATCTCATCAGCGGTGGGCAGTTTTAAAACACTTATTATTTTTGGACTATATATATATATATATATATATATATATATATATATATATATATATATATATATATATATATATATATATTGGTACCAAAACTGAAGGGACACGCTGAAAAAAATCCACTTTTGGCAGGCGCTATTTTTTTTGCCAGCACTCAGGCCTAGTATTCAGGAAGTGGAGGCTCTGAATTGACTTCAGTTGTCTTATTCCTATTGAATGAAAGCAAATTACGATACTATAAAAACTTCTATATTATAATTATAACTGTTAATTAGAAAAAAAAACAGTCGGTTTTTCGTTAAATGTTTCAAATTTGCTTTTGGGTTAGCAAAAATTCGGTTGCATCATAATCTATTAAAATTTGAGTTCCCACAAATTTTTTTTTTCAAACTATGGCACTGCCGGCCTCGCGATGAATGATCCTTAAATAAACCTCAAATTTGCATGATTTTATACCTTCAGCTTTTTGACTTTATATTTTTAAACTCAAAAATCGCTAAAAAATATTGAATTACAAGTATTATATGCTACTCAATATTTTATTTTTTGTTTAATTTAATTTTTGGAGTTTGTGTTTACCGAAAGCGAGCCCTGTAGAAACTCTCAGGTTTTTACTAATTTCGTCGAAATTTTCACATATTTTATTTTGTAAGAAAAAAAAAATCTACCAATTGGAACGTTTAAAATTTTTTGTAGGTGATGTAAATCTGGTCTATTGAGATGTTCTAAAAAGACTGTGCTAGTATACGGACGTTTAATTGCTTTTAGCGTATAAAATATATCATCTTCGTGAGGCACGAAGTGACTTGCGTTCACCGGTGTTTAAAGAATCAAATTTCATACTTAAAACAAAACCAGTTATACCACTGATTAGAAGAACTGTCTTAAAATCTCAGCCACAAAATAAGTCGCATTTGGATGATTTTTGTCGCGTTTACGGCAGATAAAACTTCAATGAGATATCCACAGCATTAAATTTGACAATGCGTTACATTAGTAAGAGCTAGAAACGTTCTAGTTAAATTGAAAATTTCACGTTAATATGTAACAATTATAAAAAGAAGTAGTCTGTAAGTCCGTTAACACCAGTTAATGGTTAAATATTTATAGCTGAAAATATCGTTTAAAAAACCACAGTAACCTGTCGCAAGTTAACCCTTAGATTCTACATCAGCGTGATTCGGAATTCAATAACTGAAGATACTGCACACATCTTAATTGGTAATATAGTGATAATAATGAAATTTAACTGTAATTCCTATAAGAAATGTAATGGGGAATTGAAAAGGATATTGAGTTATATATATATATATATATATATATATATATATATATATAATTAAAACTGATATATTAAATCAAATCGCACACCATATATAATTTACTAAAAAATATATATAAACTATAAAAATAGTCTTAAAGGCAAAAACTCACGAACATCTATACCGCCAAACTAAATTGAAAAACCACTACATGAACTATAACTAATCCTTAAGCTATAAACTGATCCCACAAAATAACAACTCATACATAACTGAAACAAGAAACTTGAAAAATAACAAACAAGGAGACGGGCGGCATGGCTAATGACATGCACTGCTGGATTTAATCTGATTTGATGCATGCAACATCCCCCATGCCCGTCACAACCATAAATGAATTTTAACTAAAAGCAAACCAAACTAAAACTTAAGAGCCTGCATCAGTCAAACCGAAACTCAACATCCGATCACAAACCTATGCGTGTTGCCACCAGGAAGGCGTATCCCGAACCCAAAGATTGACACTTTAAAAGACCAATGATATTTTCCAAGCTTGTAATTAATAAGAAAATGGTCATCTCACGCCACCCTTTACCTCCAGGCGATAAAAAGGGGATAAGATACCCCAGGAAGAAAAAAGTCATTAGCAAATTCTCGCACCTTTTCAATACTGATAGCCCGAGGGATATGTGCATTTGGATAGTTTCTTCGAGATAATTTCTGACAAAGCACTCGGATCCGTTTTAAAACAAGTCGACATTGACCTTTTTTGTTAGATAGTTTCAAGTGAAATTGAATCATTTATATGTAATTTTAAAAGACAACATACAGATCGTGATTATTATGTCAGAGATTGCACATTAAACATTTTCCAAAGAATCTCCTCTACATTTTAATATTTTTAAATGATTTTTTTAGCATTAAATAGCTGAGATCATTGAACTGTACAAAGACCGTTTTATATTTTTTCGATTTTGTTACGAGTATTTTATAGTGGCTTACATCAATAGAGCGAAATCCCAAGATAGAAATTTTTAAGATATCTCGTTTGTATTTTAATATTTTTAAATGATTTTTTTAGCATTGAACAGCTGAGATTTTTCGGTATAAAGATCGTTTTGTACTTTTTTGATTTTGTTTACAGGTGTTTTAAAGAGGCTACTTCAGTCAAGTGAAATCCAATGGAAGAAATTTATAAAAATATCTCTTCTACATTTTTATATTTTTAAATTATTTTTTGGCATTCGATATCTCAGATATTTCGGTACAAAGACCGTTTTGTACTTTTTCGACCTTCTTTAGGGGAATTTTAAAAAGCTACTTCAGTCAAATGAAATCCAATGGAAGAAATTCATAAAAATATCTCTTCTACATTTTAATATTTTTAAATTATTTTTTGGCATTCGATATCTCAGATCTATCGGTACAAAGACCGTTTTGTACTTTTTCGACTTTGTTTAGGGGAATTTAAAAAAATCTACTTCAGTCAAGTGAAATCCAGTGGTAGGAATTTATAAAAATATCTCTTCTACATTTTAATATTTTTAAATTATTTTTTGGCATTCGATATCTCAGATCTTTCAGTACAAAGACCGTTTTGTACTTTTTCGACTTTGTTTAGGGGAACTTTAAAAAAGCTATTTCAGTCAAGTGAAATCTAATGGTAGAAATTTATAAAAATATCTCTTCTACATTTTAATATTTTTAAATGATTTTTTTGTCATTGGATAGCTTAGATCTTTCTCTACAAAGACCGTTTTGTACTTTTTCGACTTTGTTTAGGGGAATTTTAAAAAAGCTACTTTAGTCAAGTGAAATCCAATGGTAGGAATTTATAAAAATATGTCTTCTACATTTTAATATTTTTAAATGATTTTTATGTCATGGGATGGCTGAGATCTTTCTGTACAAAGACCGTTTTTTATATTTTCGACTTTCTCTAGGGGAATTTTAAAAAAGCTACTTCAGTCAAGTGAAATCCAATGCTAGAAATTTCTAAAAATATCTCTTCTATATTTTAATATTTTTAAATGATTTTTTTGTCATGTTATAGCTCAGATCTTTCGGTACAAAGACCGTTTTGTACTTTTTCGACTCTGTTTAGGGGAATTTTAAAAAAGCTACTTCAGTGAAGTGAAATCCAATGGTAGAAATTTATAAAAATATCTCTTCTACATTTTAATATTTGTAAATCATTATTTGGCATTCGATATCTCAGATCTTTTGGTACAAAGACCGTTTTGTACTTTTTTGATTTTGTTTACAGTTGTTTTAAAGAGGTTACTTCAGTCAAATGAAATCCAATGGTAGAAATTTATAAAAATATCTCTTCTACATTTTAATATTTTTAAATGTTTTTTTTTGTCATTGAATAGCTGAGATCTTTCGGTAAAAAGACCTTTTTTTTTGTTTACAGCTGTTTTAAAGAGGCTACTTCAGTCAAGCGAAATCCTATTGTAAAATTTTATAAGTATGTCTTTTCGACATTTAAAGATTTTTAAATGATTTTTTGTCATGGGATAGCTGATATCTTTAGGTACAAATACCGTTTTGTATTTTTTTTTATTTTGTTTACAGGTATTTTAAAGAGGCTACATCAGTCAAGTGAAATCCAATGGTAGAAATTTATAAAAATATATCTTCTACATTTTAATATTTTTAAATGACTTTTTTTTTTTTTTTTTTTTTTTTTTTTTTTTTGTCATTGGATAGCTTAGATCTTTCGGTACAAATACCGTTTTGTACTTTTTTAATTTTGTTTACAGATGTTTTAAAAACGATACTTCAGGCAAGTGAAATCGAATGGTAGGAATTTATAAAAATATCTCTTCTACATTTTAATATTTTTAAATTATTTTTTGGCATTCAATATCTCAGATCTTTCGGTAGAAAGACCGTTTTGTACTTTTTCGACTTTGTTTAAGGGAATTTTAAAAAAGCTACTTCAGTCAAGTGAAATCCAATGGTAGGAATTTATAAAAATATCTCTTCTACATTTTAATATTTTTAAAGGATTTTTTTGGCATTGGATAGCTGTGATCTTTCGGAACAAAGACTGTTTTGTACTTTTTTGTTTTTGTTTACAGGTGTTTTAAAGAAGCTACTTCATTCAAGCAAAATCCTATCGTAGAATTTTATAAATATGTCTTTTTACTTTTAAAGATTTTTAAATGATTTTTTGGCATTCGATGTCTCAGATCTTTCGGTACAAAGACCGTTTTGTACTTCTTTGACTTTGTTTAGGATAATTTTAAAAAAGCTACTTCAGTCAAGTGAAATCAAATGGTAGTAATAACAAAAAAAAAAAAAAAAAAAAAAGAAAATACTACATTTTAATGTTTTTAAATGTTTTTTTGGCATTGGATATCTCAGATCTTTCGGCACAAAGACCGTTTTGTACTTTTTTGACTTTGTTTAAGGGAATTTTAAAAAAGCTACTTCAGTCAAGTGAAATCCAATGAAAGAAATTTATAAAAGTATCTCTTCTATATTTTAATATTTTTAAAGAAACAGGAAACTTGTCAAAGAAACAGGATCACAGAACTATTATTGGCGCATTTATGAACTATTCGTATTTGCCTCAACTAGTCTGTTCACAAGTGCCCCACATAGCCATTAGAGTTAAATTGACAAATCATTGACATTTCTCAATTTTAAAAGAAATTTTTTATCGGAAATATTTTAGTTTTCATAGCATACGTTAAAACAGTAAAATTTAAATAAATGAATGAATAAATAAAGTTATTCGCTTAGCAATTTG
This sequence comes from Maratus speculifer, assembly GCA_964019185.1. Lineage (NCBI taxonomy): Eukaryota > Metazoa > Arthropoda > Arachnida > Araneae > Salticidae > Maratus > Maratus speculifer. Next base: position 216,304,634 of record OZ025293.1, on the reverse strand, counting down.
TTACTGAGATTTTAATTTTGAGATCGATAAACAGACTGCAATTGACTACTAAAGAAAAATAAAATGTTAAAGAGCTTCAAGAAAGTTTTACCATATGTCTGCTGGGGCTGTCATTGTTAGTAATTAAAAAATAAATAAATAAATAAATAAAAATAATAATAATAGTAATAATTGTAAAAAAATTGCTTCATTTTATCACCTTAATTCCAAATTAGTACCTAATAAGAAAGAGAGAGAAAAAACTTTTAATCGCGGTTTCTATGCCTGTTTATTGAATTTAATGAAATATGATAATGACTTTATTTATATATGATTTTGCTCTAATAACTAACAGAATAAAATGTAAATATATTTATAAATAACCATTTAAATACGTAATCACAATTTGAACTTTCAATATTTTTATTAATTACATTAGTAGTTACATGGTACAAAGAAAAATAAATATCTTGTTTATGAACACTTTCAATGATATATACAATATGTTAAGCTAAACAAAGATAATACAAATTTTATTTACACAATTTGCGTCCACAAAGGCATATTTGCTACATTTTTGAAATCAGATTAGCGTATTTAATAATAATTCTGGTAATTTCTATGAATTTACACTTTCTAAACATAAAAAATTTCTAAAAATTTACACTTTCTAAATATTAACAAATCTAAAGCATTATTAGACTTACGAACAGCACTTGAAATATCATTATCAAAATGTAAATATTTTAAAACATTTTAGTTTTCTTTAAAATTCTGAGAGTTTCAGTTTTCAATAGCTCTACTAAGTGTCCCCCCCCCCTTCAAATATTACTTCACATTTATTTTCTATTATGTAAACAAACACGAAATTACAAATTTTGCTATGTGCAAAGCATTTTTCGTATTTTGTCTCCATCTGAAATCTCCTTCGAAAACAGAGTAATAAATAAAAAGAATAAATTAAAAATCATTTTTATGTAGAATGCATTACTTATAGTACAAAATAAAATAATATATATATATATATAGGGTAGATGTGCCATTTCAGTAACTTTATTTATTTATTTATTTTAGGTTATACAAGTTGTTAAAGATATATTATTTTCTGTCTTAAATATTTCATGATTCATTTCTGACAAAACTGCTCTGTACACAACAAAATACTTGTAATATTAAATTTATAGAAGTAAATAGAAAGAGAAATGAAATTAGAGTAGTCTAAGAAATGAAACTGGTAAATCAGCAGATCAGTGGCCTCAAACCTCAGTTTTGTTGTTACATTTTGAAATATTTTTATTTAGTATTCAAAGCAATGTACTAGCAGTTTCATCTGTAACACATTTGCAATATACTAATTACAACAAATAATATATCAATCTGGGCAGTTTATATGTTAAACGTAATGGAAAATATACAATTTCATGCATTACGCTACAAGAAATTTTATTAATTTTTTTTTTAAACTAATGCCTCCCCCTTGCCCCATTATCCAAATAATTTGATATTTGTAATTCTCTGACACTTAATATTTAAAAAAAATTTCCCATCCAAAGTTAAAAACATTGATTTTGTGATAATGAAAGCAATTAATTTCACTAATGAACTGCGAAATATTTCCTTAATTATTGATAACTTAATTGTTAAATTTACTAGGAAATAGCTATTTGCTTTCAATAAGTTCTTATTCTAAATGCAATCATGAAAACAGCTATATCTATTGTATCATATGTCAGTGTACTATATTGGAACAGAGTATATCCAATTTATTTCTGTTATTTATAATTAAATTTAGGTTCACGTAGGTGAATGTGACAATGAGTCTGATTAAATACTGTTGATAGACTAATGTAATATATATTTAAAAAAAAAAAAAAAAAAAAAAAAAAAAAAAAAAAAAACTGGAATGTAAAAATTATAACTATTAATTACAAAAATATATTGAACTCCTAATAGATGCCCACTACTGGTACATCTACAATACGTGCACACCATATATTTATTAAAAAAAGCTAAAAGAAAGGTTTCATAAAATATACTAATGAAAACTTTTAAAACACCAGCGCTTTATTTAAAAAATTAAAAAATAGCTACAAATATACATTTTATTTAAAATGTCTTAATACTTATTCCTGCAATTCTCGCGGTCATACTCAGAGAATATTTTTATTATTAATTGCTATTTTATTCATGAAAGTACGTCACTTTAATTAAAGTGGAAGAGTCTATAATTATTAGAGCGGCTGAAAGTAAAAGTAGCAGTGCCTTGGGTTACACTTATATTTAGAAAAATATTTAACTGCAATACCTTTTATTTTATTAAGTCACTTTGTTCAGATATATCAGTTTCATTTTTAAATCTTCAGATTTTCATAATCTTAACCATTTATGGCGGGATAGAAAAATAGGACGTGATTATATACTTGACTTCTATGGATTTTCAAATAGCATATCCAAAAAAATTAGATATTGGATATGTCTTTTTTTGCTTCATAATGATATACTGTGATACTTTGATTAAAACATAAACAGAAATTATGTATCTAATTAGATATGCATCCATAGTATCAGAGAATCATAGAAATCCTGTTTAAAAAGCAATCAAGTATGTAACGACTTGCAACATCCCCAATATATGGTTAGATATATTGAAAATAAATCATGAAATTTAAAATTTATTTTGATGTATTTAAACAAAGTGACGTAATAGAATCAAGTAAACTGCAGTTGATTGTTTTTCTCTACATGAGTTCAATCCAAGACTGTGCTACTTCTATTTTCAGGTACGAATAATCATAATGTTCTCCCATTTCAATCGAAGTACCGTATTTGTATAAATAGAACTACAATTAATAGTAAAAAGTTTCTCCTACGATGGCCGCGTGAATTGCTAGACAAAATTACTTAGAAATTTTAAGTGAAATGTATATTTTAAAATTGTAACATCTGTTAGCGGTGAACTTTTAACAGATCATACTGTGTAGTTTGTGATTAAATCTAAATGGAATAATGCATTTCGTCTTATGATTTTATTTGAAATATTTCGCTTTCCCTTTTTATTCTGAGACCTGCACTTTGAACAAGTGTTGCACATTTTTTAAAATATCTAGATTTATTATTATTATTATTTTATTATTTCTAACTTATCTTATTCTATGTAAATCTTTCCGAAATTACAAATATACACAAAGTGAAAGACTTATTTCGGCTCTAGAAATGCAGTAAGGTATTTGCTTAAATTTTATTGATGTTTATCTCACAGGTTTCGTACGGATTCTGTGGAATTTTCCGACCAGGATATTTTTCGATCCCTGTATTTTCTTATTGAAAATCTCCACTTAAATACGGTTAAATTTCTATATAATTTCATGCATTTAATTATTTTTTTATTTTTATAAAAAATATTTTTATTTTTTTTATAAAAAATACTTTTTTTCTTTTTGAAAATTCCCTGACATATATAAACACTATTTCAGCATATTCTCAAATAGAAACTCTAATAATAAATAACAAAAATTCACTGTTCCGAAATTCTGTTTTTACTTCACGTTTTTCTGTAGAAGATTGTTATGATTACGTAGATTTACCTGCCAAGGCGGAATTGCAAGCACCAAAGGCAAATTCTGTTTTCAGCAGGGTTTCATCTTATCAGATATAACTTTATATTGTATTCCAGCATAGGATCAATAAAATATTTACAAAAAGCAGTAATCCGTTAAAGACAGGTTTCGTTTTTTTAGGGTTTACTTTTTATGTTTTGATTTAGAAATCTGCTAGAGTCTCTACATCCTGTTTTATATATGCTACTGGGACATAGGGGAAAATAATCTCTAAAATTAACTTAATTTTTTACACCAGGAACTTTGAAAAAAAAAAGTAAAATATAACTAGACTAATTTGAGACTCTAGATTCGTATATTTGTATCAAACGTAAGCACTCATATGGAAAAAACAAGTATGTGTTTTGACTGACCACTGTCCAATCAACTGTATAACTTATATATATGTGTGTAGTGTGTGTATGTATTTATATGTTTTATATTTATACATACACAATACATATTTATATATGCATACATATATATATATATATACTACGTATAAATGAAATCTTAAGAGGCTACTTCAGTCAGGCAAAAACATCCGTTCACTAATATTAATTCTATGGAAGGAATTTTTTTAAATATCTCGTTTACATTTCAATATATATATATATATATATATATATATACATGCATATATATATTGGCGTTGGCTGGCTGAGATTAATATTTACGAAGAACATTATTTTCTTTTTACATTTTCTTTTTGATTTCTTTGTTCCTGCTTGTCGAAGCGAATCTTAATCAGAAACGGATTAACTACCAACCGGGCCCCTAGGCTTGACTTTCTGAGGGCCCCCTTTCACTCCTACAAAGTGGTTTATACTGGAAAAATTAAAACACATGCTTGCTTCATTAACTCATAAATCATTGATGATTAAAATATAAAAGATTACGACAAAGAATTTCGCATATCTTTTGTCTTTTGTATTAATGTCCAACAGTGTAAAAGAATATTTTCTTGTTCTTTATATAAGGAAAATTTTAGCACCGGGCCCCTTTTTCTTCTGGGCCCCTAGGCTTCAGCCTACTCAGCCTAATGGGTAATCCGCCTCTGATCTTAATGACACAAAAGTAAATTTTCACTCCTGCATATGTAAACATTTCAGATTCTAATAATAAAATAAACAAAATATAAAAAATATTATAAATAAAATTGTACTTATTCTATAAAGCTTTGCTTGTTAAAGATGAGGGGAAAGTTTGAAAAACTTGTTTCTAACAGGTAAACTGAAATAATGTGCAAATGTAAAATCTCATTTATTGATTTAAATTATTTCATATTCTGCAAGCACAAATTACGCAAATCTTTGTATAATACTTATTAAAAAAAATACTTCAAAGATGAAGCAGACAAAAAGTATTCGGGTAATTACCTGAGTAATACTCAAAATTATTAAGTAATGTATTTAAATCGCTTATATGAATTCAAAAACGAACATACGTATGCATTTCCTTTCTTTCTTTCTCTCTCTTTTTCTTTCTTTTTTTTTTTTTAATGTCTAATAGTATTTAGTGCAAAATTACGAAAAATGGAGAATGTCATGTTTAGCTATCATTGTTATTTCGCTGAATTCAGTTAAATTTCCTTAAATTTCCTTATTTATTTATTTTTGTCATTATAAGAATTCATAGGAAAAGTAAATGTTTTTAAAAATGAAAAACAACAATAAAAATAAAAAGTCCTAATTGAATGAAGGAAGTTTTTATAAAAATATATACATGTATATTTAAATAACACTTATGCCTCGAACATTGAAGGAAAAAAAAAAAAAAAAAAAAAAAAAAAAGGACAAGCCGCCTTGACATCTGTTTACCACATGCGATAGGTGTGTATGTGGTTCAGTATAGATGGCTAATTGATTTGGTAAATGATTTTTCGGTCGGCTATCTTTTTTCAAAAGAATTTACAAGTGCAAAGGAAACACGTTGCTATAATCAATACATGCAGAATATTCAGATGTTCAATCATTTCAATCATGTGAAAAATCCCTTTCACATGCAAATCCAATGGAAGAAATTTATGATATCTCAGTAGCATTTTAATATTTTTTAAATGATTTTTTTTTTTTTTTTTTTTTTTTGTTATTGCATAGCTGAAATCTTTCGCTGCAAAGACCGTTTTGTACTTTTTTGATTTTGTTTACAGGTGTTTTAAAGAGGCTACTTCAGTCAAGTGAAATCCAATGGAAGAAACTTATAAAATTATCTCTTCTACATTTCAATATTTTTAAATGATTTTTTTGTCATTGCATAGCTAAGATCTTTCGGTACAAAGACCGTTTTGTACTTTCTTGGTTTTGTTTACAGATATTTTAGTGTGGCTACTTCTGTCAAGTGAATTCCAATGGTAGGAATTTATAAAAATATCTCTTCTACATTTTAATATTTTTAAATAATTTTTTAGTCATTGGATAGCTAAGATCATTCGATACAAAGACCGTTTTGTACTTTTTTGCCTTTGTTTACATGTGTTTTAAAGAGGCTACTTCAGTCAAGTAAATTCCAATGGTAGAAATTTATCAAAATATCTCTTCTACATTTTAATATTTTTAAATGATTTTTTTGTCATGGGATAGCTGAGTTCTTTCGGTACAAAGACCGTTTTGTACTTTTACAATTTTATTTAGGGGAATTTTAAAAAAGGTACTTCAGTCAAGTGAATTCCAATAGTAGAAATTTATAAAAATATCTCGTCTACATTTTAATAGTTTTAAATGATTCTGTTGTCATGGGATAGCTAAGATCTTTCGGTACAAAGACCGTTTTGTACTTTTTCGACTTTGTTTACAGATGTTTTAAAGAGGCTACTTCAGTCAAGTGAAAAAATCCATTGGTAGAAATTTATAAAAATATCTCTTCTACATTTTAACATTTTTAAATGATATTTTTGTCACTGGATAGCTGAGAACTTTCTGTACAAGGACCGTTTTGTACTTTTTTTAATTTTGTTTACAGGTGTTTTAAAGAGGCTACTTCAGCCAAGTGAATTCCAATGGTAGAAATTTATAAAAGTATCTCGACTACATTTTAATATTTTAAAATGGTTCTTTTGTCATGGGATAGCTAAGATCTTTCGGTACAAAGACCGTTTTGTATTTTTTAGACTTTTATTAAGGGAATTTTAAAAATGCTACTTCTGTCAAGTGAAATCCAATGGTAGAAATTTATAAAAATATCTCTTCTACTAATATTTTTAAATGATTTTTTCTCATTTGATAGTTGAGATTTTTCGGTACAAAGACCGTTTTCGACTTTTTTCGATTTTGTTTACAGGTGTTTTAAAGAGGTTACTTCAGTCAAGTGAATTCCATTGGTAGAAATTTATAAAAATATCACTTGTACATTTTAATATTTTTAAATGATTTTTTGTCATGGGATAGCTGAGTTCTTTCGGTACAAACACCGTTTTGTACTTTTTAGACTTTTAGTAGGGGAATTTTAAAAAATCTACTTCTGTCAAGTTAAATCCAATGGTAGAAATTTATAAAAATATCTCTTCTACATTTTGATATTTTTAAATGATTTTTTTGTCATTGCATAGCTAAGATCTTTCGGTACAAAGACCGTTTTGTACTTTCTTGGTTTTGTTTACAGATATTTTAGTGTGGCTACTTCTGTCAAGTGAATTCCAATGGTAGGAATTTATAAAAATATCTCTTTTACAATTTAATATTTTTAAATAATTTTTTAGTCATTGGATAGCTAAGATCATTCGATACAAAGACCGTTTTGTACTTTTTTGCCTTTGTTTACATGTGTTTTAAAGAGGCTACTTCAGTCAAGTAAATTCCAAAGGTAGAAATTTATCAAAATATCTCTTCTACATTTTAATATTTTTAAATGATTTTTTTGTCATTGGATAGCTAAGATCCTTCGGTTCAAAGACCGTTTTGTACTTTTTTCGACTTTGTTTAGGGGAATTTTAACAAAGCTACTTCAGTCAAGTTAAATACAATGGTAGAAATTTATAAAAGTATCTCTTCTACATTTTAATATTTTTAAATGTTTTCATCTCATTTGATATTTGAGATATTTCGGTACAAAGATCGTTTTGTACTTTTTCGACTTTGTTTATGAGAATTTTTAAAAAGCTACTTCAGTAAAGTGAAATCAAATGGTAGAAATTTATAAAATTCTTTCTGCTACATTTTAAAATTTTTAAGGGATTTTTTGTCATTGGATAGCTGAGGTGTTTCGGTACAAAGACCGTTTTTGCTTTTTTGATTTTGTTTACAGGTGTTTTAAAGAGGCTACTTCAGTCAAGTGAATTCCATTGGTAGAAATTTAAAAAAATATCACTTGTACATTTTAATATTTTTAAATGATTTTTTGTCATGGGATAGCTGAGTTCTTTCGGTACAAACACCGTTTTGTACTTTTTAGACTTTTAGTAGGGGAATTTTAAAAAAGTTACTTCTGTCAAGTGAAATCCAATGGTAGAAATTTATAAAAATATCTCTTCTACATTTTAATATTTTTAAATGATTTTTTTTGTCATTGGATAGGTAAGATCTTTCGGTACAAAGACCGCTTTGTACTTTTTAGACTTTTATTAGGGGAATTTTAAAAAAGCTACTTCAGTCAAGTGAATTCCAATAGTAGAAATTTATAAAAATATCTCGTTTACATTTAAATAGTTTTAAAACATTCTGTTGTCATGGGATAGCTAAGATCTTTCAGTGCAAAGACCGTTTTGTACTTTTTTTTAATTTTGTTTACAGGTGTTTTAAAGAGGCTACTTCAGCCAAGTGAATTCCAATGGTAGAAATTTATAAAAATATCTCTTCTACATTTTAATATTTTTAAATAATTTTTTCTCATTTGATAGTTGAGATCTTTCTGTACGAAGAATGTTTTTACTTTTTTGATTTTGTTTACAGGTGTTTTAAAGAGGCTACTTCAGTCAAGTGAATTCCAATGGTAGAAATTTATAAAAATATCAGTTGTACATTTTAATATTTTTAAATGATTTTTTCTCATTTGATAGTTCAGATCTTTCGGTACAAAGACCGTTTTCTACTTTTTTCGATTTTGTTTACAGGTGTTTTAAAGAGGCTACTTCAGTCAAGTTAAATCCATTGGTAGAAATTTATTAAAATATCTCTTCTACATTTTAATATTTTTAAATGATTCTTTTGTCATTGGATATCTAAGATCTTTCGTTACAAAGACCGTTTTGTACTTTTACGACATTGTTTAGGGGAATTTTAAAAAAGCTACTTCAGTCAAGTGAATTCCAATGGTAGAAATTTATAAAAATATCTCGTCTACATTTTAATATTTTTAAATGATTCTGTTGTCATGGGATAGCTAAGATCTGTCGGTACAAAGACCGTTTTGTTATTTTTCGACTTTGTTTACAGATGTTTTAAAGAGGCTACTTCAGTCAAGTGAATTCCAATGGTAGAAATTTATAAAAATATCTCGTCTACATTTTAATATTTTTATATGATTCTTTTGTCATGGGATAGCAAAGATCTTTCGGTACAAAGACCGTTTTGTACTTTTTAGACTTTTATTAGGGGCATTTTAAAAAAGCTACTTCTGTCAAGTGAAATCCAATGGTAGAAATTTATAAAAATATCTCTTATACATTTTAATATTTTTAAATTATTTTTTGGCATTCGATATCTCAGATCTTTCGGTACAAAGACCATTTTGTACTTTTTCGTCTTTGTTTAGGGGAATTTTAAAAAGGCTATTTCAGTCAACTGAAATTCAATTGCATAAATTTATAAAAATATCTCTTCTACATTTTAATATTTTTAAATAATTTTTCTGTCATTGGATAGCTGAGATCTTTCGGTATGAAGACCGTTTTGTACTCTTTTGGTGAAGTTTACAGGTGTTTAAAGAGGCTACTTCAGTCAAGCGAAATCCTGTAGTAGAAATTTATAAATGTATCTTTTCTACATTTAAATCTTTTTAAATGATTTTTTGGCATTGGATATCTGAGAGCTTGCGGTACAAAGACCGTTTTATATTTTTTCGAGTTTGCTATGGGGGTTTTAAAGGGGCTTACTTCAATCAAGCGAAATCATATGAAGTTTTGAAGTTCATATAAATATATTTTTTTCTCTTCTACATTTTAATATTTTTAAATGATTTTTTTAGCATTGAATGTTAGAAATTTATAAAGATATCTCGTCTACAAGTAAATATAAACTGATGATTACCTCAATCAAGTAAAATCCCATGGTAGAAATTTATAAAGATATCTTTAAGATCATTTAAAAGTCATTTCTAAAGATCATTTTAATACTTGTAATTTTTGTTTCATTATATAACTGATATCTTTCTTTACAAAGAACGTTTTATATCTTTTCGACTTTGTCACGGGTATTTTATAATTACTTACTTCAATAGAGCTAAATCACATTTTAGATATTTTTAAAGATATCTCGTTTGTATTTTAATTGTCTTTAAACTTTTTTTCGGGGGGGGGGGGGCATTAGATATCGAAGATTTCTCTGTACAAAGATCTTTTTACATTTTTTAGATTTTTTACGGGTGTTTTAAAGTGGCTTACTTGAATAGAGAGAAATCCCATTATAGAAATTTATAAAGATATCTCGTCAACATTTTAATTTTTTAAATGATTTTTTTAGCATTGAATTTCTGAGATATTTCTGTACAAATACCTCTTTATATTTTTTTCGATTTTTTTACGGGTATTTTAAAGGTGTTTACTTCAATGAAGCGAAATCCTATGACAGAAATTTATAGAAATATCTCGTCTATATTTTAATAATTTTTTTATATTGAACAGCTGAGATCTTTCTGTACAAAGACCGTATTACAATTTTTGATTTCGATACAGGTATTTTAAAGTGACTTACTTCAGTCAAGCGAAATCCCATTGTAGAAATTTATAAAAATATCTCGCCTACATTTAAAAAAATTATTTTTTTTTCTTACATTGAATAGCCTTTACGATTTCATTTATTTTAAAGAGGCTACTGCAGTTAAACGAATCAATGCCTTCGCTTTAAAGCTAATGCTATGAAAGAAATTTATAAAAGTTTATCGTCTGTGTTTTAATAGTTTTAAGTATTTTTTTTCTTACTTTGCCTAGTTGATATCGATTTGCACAAAGGCTATTTTCTATTTTTCGATTTATTTTACAGGTATTAAAAAAAAAAAAAAAAAAAAAAAAAAAAAAAAAAAAAAAAAAAAACTTTAATCAAGCGAAACAATTTACTAGCTTATAGTAATTCTTTCGACGATAATCCAACGGTCGAAATTTATAAATAAATCTCGTCTGCATTTTAATATTTTTTCCCCTTTTAATAGTTCAGAGCGATCTCTTCAAAGGCCTTTTTCTACTTTTTTAATTTTCTTTACAGGACAGTTTCATTTTCGGAACCGTTTTCAAAAGTGATATTATCCTCATATTTAAAATCTACAATCAGTATCGAAAAAAGTAAAAAGCGGCCTCTATACTAACCATCGTCACCTATACTATGCAGAAAAAAAAATTAAAAATTGGAATGAAAATATGGCATCTTTATAAAAATCTTCCGTAGGTTTAGTATAATTGAGTTTGTCTTTTCGCGTGAGTAAAAAAACCGTTATTCTAAAATTTAGATCAGTTAGACTATGACAAGCTGTGGAATATATACGTATTATTTGGTTAAAATAGTACAAGAACTTTAAAAATCATTCGTTTATCTTCCTGAAAGGGAAAAAGAAAGGAAAGACAATTTATATACAATAAAGCATAAATATATCATTTACGGATGTGAATTTTACCGCAACAGAATATATTTGCTAAAGTATTGTAAATTAGTCATAATTTTCGATAGAAGTGTCAAAATAAATATATTTCTATCTTTTAAATTAGTGTTATCCAATTTAATCATGAATTGCATAATAATTACTTTATATTTTAGAGTGAGTATACTGCAAACTTTTATTGATTAAAATAGAAATATTTATGAAATATTTATGAAAAGGAACATTTAAACTAATTCATTAAGAATTGTCTAAAAGACTGATACAAAAAAAAAAAAAAAAAAAAAAAAAAAAAAAAAAGATATAGAAAAATTTAATACAAATGTATTTATTCGCGAATATATCTATTCATTTTTAATGTCAGAACCATTGTTATTTCCTTTCTGCCCTTTCTTCTTTTCCCTTTGTCGACTGCAGATGACAAAAAGTTAATTCTGTTATGTTTTATGAATTAACGAATATATCACTTTGATGTTGTACGCAATTAAAGAATCTTTTTTAGAAATTAAACTTCAAATATATGGAAGAAAAATAATAAAAATGGTAAATCTGTTTTTATTCGAAATCAATAATGCTTTTAAAGTATATTTGAGATTAGATGCCTAGTTTAACAAACTTTTTGAAATCAACATGTATTTACATCATTTCTGAAATTCATTTCTGATCGAACTTCTTGCGTGAGATATCATGCATTCAGAAAAGGATGTTTTTATTTTTTCATCCTAAAGCAGCAAACAACATTTTACTAATAGCCACAGGCAAGATTTTACACCTTCGTCCCTGTAAGACTCCCTACAGCGTAAACCCATATCGTCTTTCACCCTAATTACTCTTAAGGCGTCTCCCTTTTAAAGGCGGAGTTAAACACCATTTTCGACTCTTTTAAATCAAAGTGCTTCAACTTTTTATACAAATAGCATAGATTAAATTTTTTTAAAAATCAAAATAAAAAACATTTTCTGAAAGCTAAATAATTAAACTCTGCATGCTGTTTTACCAAATTTTAAAATGTCAAACAGATTTTTCGTAATAAGACATTAAAGGTGAATTTTAAAGACTATAAAATAACGCACTTGTATCGCCTTAAAATTCAAAAAAGAAATAAAATTTCAGAATGACGTGCATACTTTAAGCCTACAGGTTTTCAAAACAACAAAAATTATTAAATTTGAGCAAAATGCAAAGGAATGAAAGCGATAAATTTCTTCCATTGAAATAACATTAGCCGTTCTATCTCGGAGCGTTACTGATGTAGGGCCTTAAGTATCGACTAGCAATAACCTTCAAATGACCCAAAACTAAATCTTTAAACTTGTCGAACTATCAAATCCATTCAATAATGATTCCAGTTCATTTCGACGACAACTACCCCTAACAAAATCATTCATAATATTTTTCATAAAGTTCCGAGGGTAACCTTGTTCAGAACCCAGTCTGTACCACTCCACAGTGTCATTAATCGCAACTCCTATTTCTGAACTCAGCCTATCAATACGAATTAAACCATTTATGAAGATATTTCTTTTTACCGAGACGTGAACACATGAATTGAAATTCATTAACTTTAAAGTTCGGAAACTAAAAGTATTCCGTTTATCAAATATCTTTGTAACCAATTTTTTTCGCTCTAAATTAAGTTTACATCCAAAAAATTAATACTTCTGCAATCCAATGAGGAGGGCTGTAATTTTAAGGTTGTAGGGTAATATAAGAAATCTAAAATTGTATTATCGTTATTTAATTTAACTATTAAAACATAATCTATATATCTATAGCACAAAATATATTTATTTAGGTTATTGTTGCGTTCATATAAATATAGGTATATGTCAGCTATAATTGAACTACAGCTCCCCCCCCCCCCCCATTGGAATGCCACGAATTTGTCTAAAAGTTTTTTTTACCATCTTAAGAGTAATTTTCTTCTACAACAAATTTAAATAAATTCAAAAATAAATCGATATCAGTTTCTGATTTACACTCTGTAACATAAAATTCCACAATATTCTCTTTTAAATCCGTTAAATCTATATTATTGTAGAGGTCTTCGAAGTCATATGCATACAGACCAGTAATGTTTTTTGTTTTTTTCAGCTTATCCAATAAGATGTAACTATTTTTTATAATAAATGTTGATTCCCTACCCGTCACTCTGTGAAACACACCTGTTAAAATCTCCTTTAATTTTTTGCTAACAACCTCAATGTAAGATCCGAAACCACAAGTAATGCTTCTGAATTTAATTGGCTTTTTATGAAATTTAGGAACTAGTATAAGATATGGGAAATTTTATTTTTTTTGTTTTAACTTTACTTTTTTATAGAGTGCTTTGATTTTATTCTCTACAACTGTGATTTTTGTATTCAAAAGTTGATAGTGACATTTATTGTTATAGCAATCATTCAAAAGCGTACTATAAAGTTTCTTACATATCAATGCGTAATTTGTGTTAGCTTTGTCAACGTATGTAATTATAAATTTATCTTGGAGATTCTTAATTGATTTTGTAATTTTTATATAATTTTCTCGAGCCATACCGTCACAGTCTCTAATGTATTCCATTTTTAATTCCTTTAGTATATGGTATTTCCACTCTTGAAAAACGCTACTTGGTAAACTATACCTATACATTAATTTATGTATAAATATATCTAAATTTAAGTTAAAGCGCTTAATTACTTCACTTTTAGGTATAATACGTTTTAGTCTATATTTTGTTCCATACTCCATTAACTATATATATATATATAATACCATTAAAAGTAGACAAGATTCACCAACGGATCCCATCAACAAAACAACAAACCAAAACGAATATATATATATATATTGATGCATAATACAAATTAATTAAAGCATAATTTAAAAAGCACCAACATTTTAAATTTTGATCGAAGCTATTTCGCATTACACGCTAAAAGAGTATTTACAAGATATTTCTAACGTTATTAAAAAAATTTTTTAATATATATAACTCGATAGTTAAAATGTCATATGATAAAAATATTAGACAAATACACAGATAAAATCGAACAATGTTTTTAATATTTCGATTCAAGCAGACCTAAATCAGCCAAAGAGTTATTGTTTAAGGTTTTTTTTTTTTCAATTTAGATGACTGGAGGTCCATTTTTGGCTGTCAGTCGCTGAATTTGGACCGAATTATTTGGATAGAATTTTCAACTGAAACTAAAACTTGGGATTTTCAGAAGATTTAATTAGTAGAAGAAGAGATTGAACAGATTGAAGTTAGTAATTTTAGAAAAGATTGAAGTTAGTAGAACACATTTAGCAATATATTGCAGATATTTCAAAAATGAAGTTAGTTAAGGCCCCACACTAATCACCGAAAAAGACCCGGATGATAATGCTAAGTCCATGGGGGCGTTCTTTTCAAATATTTCGCTCAAATTTTAATATTTTTACATTGCTATTATTATTATTATTATTATTATTATTATTATTATTATTTGCATAGGATAGCTGAGGAAAATTTACAACCGGACTAGTTTTTTTTTTTTTTTTTTTTTTTTTTTTTCATTATATATTTCTTATATTATGATAGTTTCAATTTCAGAACCGGTTCAAACCGGTGTCAAAAACTAAAGTAATTAAAAAAAAAAAATCTGAATCCAAAATTGAAAAAGTAAAAACTAGCCCGGTTGTAGATCGTCCTCAGCCATCTTATGCAAAAAATCATGTAAAAAGAATAAGATTTGAGCAAGATATTTGAAAAGAAAACACCCATAGACTTAACATTATCATCCGGGTCTTTTTCAGTGACTAGTGTGGGCCCTTAAGACTGAAAATAGGTGAAGTGGCCTGAATTCGGCTGCTCTTTTTTAACAACTTTGAATTCTGTGAGAAAATATTTTTGAAAAATTAAAAAAGAAAATGACCAAACATGGCTAAAGACTTATTGACTTATTATTTCATCTTATAAACAATAAATATTTAAGACATTGATGTAATGAATATAACTTTTCCCCCTTACCTTAGAAATAATAATAATAAGAAGAAAAATTCAAAAATTACATCGCAGAACTGTTTTTCCATATATTCTCCCTTGAGTTCAAAACTCAGAAGTCGATTTTAAAATAACAAATATCTGGAATTTTACATATTACCAAATGTCGATCCTGTGAAAATACAAAACTATATAAAAAACAATATCTATTCTTTTTCAGCCACGTTTTCCAAGCCATGTGAAAAAATGGTCATATATATATATTATATATATATATATATATATATTTCGAAATTTATTTACTTTCGTTCGTCTCCAACAATAAATATGTTTTTAAACATAAACTCTCAAAAAGGAAACAATAATAAACAATAATAAATAATAATTGAAAATATATTATTAATATTGATGATAGCAAAACTTAGTTTTAGAAAAGACAAAACGTTGTTTTACGTGAATTTCTAAGTAGAATATTTTGCTTACCCTGTCAAATCAATACCGTAGCAGAACAAAGCTTTTCTTATGGGAAAATATACACTATATTGCCATTGATTATGGGACACTTGCGATTTTAGACATTTTAGTAAATATCTAGAAAAATACATGAGGAATCATCTCGAAACTCTTAGTGTATAAATATAATAGTATAAGTCATACATTTCCGTGAAGATTTTTTCCCGAAACTCCAAAGGGGGCCGTAACAAATTAAAAAAGAATGAATATCTTTTGAATAACCCTGTCAAAACTAATGTAGCAAAAGAGCTCAAACTCTAGATTGTAATTGAATGCCTTATTGTAATAAGCCTTGTTCATTTTTATGCAAATAGCATGCATACTCGCAGAGTAATTAAGGTTTTTATAAAAATGATCCCAAATTTTTCCAAGTTTTTTCCTTATAATTTTCAGAGTTCTTAATATAAAATATTATTTTTTTTCAGAAAATATGACAAACAACATTGCACACAGTACCCTGTAATCAGAATTAAAAAATAATGAAAATTGTATAAAAAATGAGTTGGTTTACTTAATAATTTTTTACTGCGCATGCGTCAACGATATCAAAATTTCATTTGCATATTATGTTAGCTAAATGTATAGAGCAACTTTTGTGAAAGTCACAAAATCATAACTTGAAAATTCTGACAATAATCGTCAATTGAATATGTCGAAAATCCGTTATTCTCCAAATGAAGCAAAAACAAGAGGGGTTGTATCCATATATTCATTGATTAGTGTCAATATAGAATACACAATATGGGATGTACTACTGCATTTGGATAAAATCCCTCATTTTTAGCACTTTCCAACAAAGTTGAAAAGTGCTTATGCATTCGGTTTGTCTGGCCGTCTGTCCGTCTGTCCGCGCTCTAACTCCCGTAAATATACTCGGATTGCTATGAAATTTTTATACGTTATTGAGGTTTAAACTAGCACGAACCCTATTGAAAATGAAGTATCTACCATGATTAGTTTATCTACAGGGCGAATCAAAATTTCCCATTACATTACGGCCTATGGGGAAAAATCGTTAATATACTCGGATTGCCATGGAATTTTAGGACGTTATTGAGGTTTGCCCTAGCACGAACCCTACTAAAAATAAAGTATCTACCATGATTAGTTTATCTACAGAGATAATCAAAATTTTCCCATTACATTACGGCCTATGGGTAAAAATCGTTAATATACTCGGATTGCCATGAAATTTTAGGACATTATTGACGTTCACCCTAGCACGAACCCTATTGAAAATGAAGTTTCTATTATGATTAGTTTATCTACAGGGCGAATCAAAAGTTTTCCATTACATTACGGCTTATGGGGGAAAGTCGTTAATATACTCGGATTGCCATGAAATTTTAGGACGTTGTTGGCGTTTACCCTAGCACAAGTCCTATCGAAAATGAAGTTTTTACCATGATTAGTTTATCTACAGGGCGAATCAAAAGTTTCCTATTACATTACGGCCTATGGGGAAAATCGTTTCAAAGAAATCTTAAAGATGTTATACCCTGTCAAACATATTAAAATATGCATTCTATAAAATATAAGATGAAAATGTAGCTATTATTCATTTACAGGGCCACACAAAAGAATTCCATTAGATAATGGTAAAAGGAGGAATTGTGTGTGACATATTTTAAATATATTAAGCTTTTTCATGTATAATAAAATTGATGTATGTCACTGAAGCTTAATATAAATTATACGCTACTGTCTTGCATAATATGAAGTACATAGCATTTACAGGGCCATACAAAAGATTTCAAATAGTATATTCTTTCCGAAGTGCCGTATATGTGTTTGATGATAGCTGATGGAGGGATGAAATGCTTTTAATTATGATATTCGCTTTTATATTTCGCTTAATATATGCACATCATATGGTGTGTATAAATGTTATAGTTGATATATAGGGCTACCCAAAAGAGCTCACCAACGTTACTGAATATGAGCGTAAATTATTTAAACGTGGTTCTTAAATAAGCTATGCATTTTTACGCTGAGCTGCATTCAATTTACTGAGAAATGTTTGCAGAATATAGATAAAGGGATATACAGGGCCACGCAAAGAATTCGGTACATGGACGCCTATGAATGATGATTTATGAGAATGTGATTTCAGTTATTTTAAAAGTCGACAATTTTACAATAAATTTTAGCCTAATGCTGACGTGTAATAAAGGTACAATGTAAACTACAGGGCTGAACAAAAGTATCCAAGTATGTTTCCATCTAATAGTATGAATTGCTGAAAAAGAAATTTCAAGCTACTGGGTATTTTCTTGCTAAGCTAAATTTTCCCATTATATGAACTGACATATGAAATACAGGGCTGTTCTAATGTACTGGAATACATATTTAGGTATATTTGACTATACACTATTATTTCTCTAAATAACAAAGTTTTGTTAAAGATTTCATTAAGTGTTGGTAAGTGCTTCATAATCTATGCTTAACGCATGATTTTTCTTACTTGTTTTGCTTCATTTTGGAAACAACGGATTTTGTCCTTTTTCTATAGACGATTACTTTCAGAATTTTCAAGCTATGATTTTGAGACTTTTACAAAAGTTGCTCTATACATTTAGCTAACATAATATGCAAATGAAATTTTGATATCTTTGACGCATGCGCAGTAAAAAATTATATAGTAAACCTACTCATTTTTCATACAAATTTTATTATTTTTTAATTCTGATTACAGGGTACTGTGTGCAATGTTGTTTGTCATATTTTCTGAAAAAAAATATTATTTTATATTAAGAACTCTGAAAATTATAATGGAAAAACTTGGAAAAATTTGGGACCATTTTTATAAAAACCTTAATTACTCTGCGAGTGTGCATGCTATTTGCATAACAATGAACACAGTGTATTACAATAAGGCATTCAATCATAATCTAGAGTTTGAGCGCTTTTGCTACATTAGTTTTGACAGGGTTATTCAAAAGATATTCATTCTTTTTTAATTTGTTGACGGTCCCCTATGGCGTTTCGGTAAAAAATCTTCACGGAGATGTATGACGTATATTATCATATTTATACACTAAGAGTTTCGAGATGATTCCTCATGTATTTTTCTAGATATTTAGTAAAATGTCTAAAATCGCAAGTGTCCCATAATCAATGGCAATATAGTGTAGTTATCGAAATTCTATTAATATGCTTTAATTTTGTAATTAGCTATAATCACTTTTATTAGTTTTAAAATGCTATTAAATTCAATGCAAATTTAATAGTTGTAACACAATTTATTTGTCTTATATAACATAATAATAAACATAATAATAATTTATAAAAACTAATGTAAAATTGAACTATAACTCCATTTTCCTTAAATGAGACATGATTCTTTGGCTTTGTCGCATTTAGGGTATATTTGGCATTTTATTATATAAATATATATTTTATTAAGCAGCAATTCACTATAATTTAGTTCAAAACTAAGTTGCTTTGTATAAATTTAATAATAACCTGTAGTATAAAGCTACAATACAGGGTGTCCACTCTCAACGGTGGCTAGTGGCTAATTTCTAAATCGTTAGTCATAGACATATAGTTCCAGTTGCAAAAATGCTTTAACAAAAAAAAAAAAAAAAAAAAAAAAAAAAAAAAAAAAGAATTGTTTTTCAAGCGATTTAGGTCAAAAAAACTTTTCATTAAAAAATTACGAAAATTAAATTTTTATATGGTCCCCTGGTCCTATTAGTGATATTTAGTAAATTTTTACCACTACTTTAACAAGTAATACAAAAAAAGTCGCACTCCTCTGCGATTAAAACAAACCGAGTAATAGCTGTTTAAAGTTGAAGCATATTTTTTGCTGCAAATTAGGGGTCAGTCACAAATTTACTGGAAATAAAAAGAAACGCAAGATATAAAATTTAACATTAAACATTGAGAGTAAAATAACTTTTACAAAATTATTTTTAAATTTATGTTGATTACATATGAAAGCAAAATTTGTACTAAAAATATAAGTAAAAAAATAACAGAAAGTTTGTTAATTTAAATTATGAATAGCAACAATTACAATTGTTACAAAATGACATATATTTAAAATTGTACTAGATTGCTTAACCTAACAGAATTTGGTTTAGTCATATAAAATAAATAAATGGTACGCACCGAAAATTGTTTCAATATTACAATGTCATTAGTTATAAATAAGTGTGCAAATTGAACCTCTATCGGATATAGAAATTTTAAACGAGGGAAACTTATATACGGAGATTCTAAGCAAAAAATAAGCTTATCAAAACAACACACCTTTTTAAAATAAAATCGCGATTTCCCATATTTTATTTTTCTGCATAAAGAGAATTTTAAAATTAACGTCTTCAACTATTTTAACCAATATAGAAGTTAATTAATAAAAATCAACACTACCGTAAAACTTATACGGTGGTAGCACCTTCAGTTAAATTGCTTTAAAAATATTTCTTTATCTTGTTTAAAACATTTTCATAATTGGAACTAAACGTCTGTGATAAATGGTTTACAAATTAGCTATTGGACAGCGTTGGAAATGGATGCCCTTTATAATAATTTAAGCACATAGTATACGTTCCTTGAAAACTAAGTCCAACTCATTCGCTTTCAGCTACAGAAAAGTGGTTTAAGTCATGAAATTTAAAGTTTCATAACTCGGTCAATTTTAATGTTAGATGAATGGGACCTTTTTTGTATTGCTTGATAGGGTGATGGAAAAATTGTACTAAATATCACTAATAGGGCCGGGGGACCGTATAAAAAGTTAATTTTCGTAATTTATTAATAAAAATTGTTTTTCAACTAAATCGCTTGAAAAACAATTCTTTACCTTTTGAAAAGCATTTTTGCAATTGGAACTATATGTCTATGACTAAACGGTTTAGAAATTATCCATTGGCCACCGCTGAGAGTTGACACCCTGTATACGATTTAAGTCATTTTTGTTGCATTTATGACAAGTAAAACCTAAATGAAACATCCATAGTCCTGAATGTGATAATACATTTCATCTGAAAAAGTTCATTTAACTTTTAGAGGCTGTGACAGAAAATTGCCACATAGCAGTTGTGAGCGGTTCGAGAAACTATTCGATTGGAAGATGAATAAACGGCCGCGATGAACTCGTAAAATATTGTTTTTGTACTAAACTGTTTGTACAGTACTTTTTCTAATAAAGTTTTGCTTTTTTACACATTTCAAACAATAGTACTAGGACTCCAAATGAAATAAGATTTCACCGTATCTAGAGTTAAACTGGAAATTACAAATAGCACTAAGGGTTAATTGCAATTATTTTTTGAGTTACTTAACCATTAACGTTTGTGGTAGGAATTGTCGCATAACTACCGTAAGCGGTCTTCGAGACCGCTTTATTAAAAGATGAATGAAAGGATTAAGTATGGACTAATGAAAGGACTATATCTGATGGTGAACTTAAGCCAATTTTGGTACACTTTGTTTTAAATTGTTATTCGGATATTATAAATGCTTCAGACTAGTGATAAAGTATATCTAAAATGAAAAATACATTACGAGGTTAATATCTAACAAAATTTAACTGTACACAGTTTTCTCTAATATGGAGGCGGTCACAATTATCCTCTGGTAATAATTACCCCACCTGACCCTAACATTTAAAATATGTTTTTAAAAATAATTTGACGTTTTAAAGCCATTTTCTACATCTAGAAAAGAAAGACGACACTGATTAGAATCATACAGTTACTCGCCAAAACAAATGCATCAACATCATAATCCCTTTTCTTATCGCTCAAACTTTTAACATTGATAAACCCAAGGGCTTATCAGGGTCAATTTTACTTTAAGTAGAACGTCAAAAAAAGGTCCTTTATAAAGAAAATAACTCATTATAAATAAAGAAGGAGGTATAAAAAAAAATTAAAGTGTTTTATTCATGTAAAATATTCAGTAGGAATGTTTGAAACTGAGGCAAAACGCTATATAAAAAAGTGTATGTTGTAAAAATTTAACTGAAAATCACATGAAATTATTCATTCTATATTAAAGTTTTCGCTTTTTTGTGAATTAGTATTATGAAATGATGTACTAAATTACTTCAATAATTAAAGTAAAACTGAATCTTTTAAGAAGATTGTTTCAGTGAAAAGTTTTTCCAAATATAAAACAAATTCTTGTATTATTGAAAATATTTTTCGTGTTTTTAAATATAGGTATTTTTTCTTAGGCATTTTTAAAAGTTTGTAGTTTTTGTTCCAGTTTTTATATATATATATATATATTTTTTTTTTTTTTTTTTTTTTTTTGTATTTGTATTTATGCCGGCCAATTATATACACTGTGGGATATAGGCCCTAAGGGGTGGGATGTCCTCCGTGGGGGTCTTTCTAAGGGAACCTAACCCGTATTTACGCACGGTTTGAAGAAAACCACAGAAAACTCCGAACGGTTAGGCCGACGGTTGCGATTATGTTCGAACCCAACACCTACCGTCTACCAGTTTGGAGGTCAGAACCTCGCGGCCACTGGTGGGGCTTTTTGTACTTTGAATTATTGATTTATCATTACTGAATTTTATATTTTTAGTTTGCTATTTTTTTAAAAATGGAAATATTACCGGATTTTTTATTTTACTCATTTGAGATTTATTATATAAATATTTTATTCGCCTTTTTTTCATTGACACCGTAGCAATGACTTTCTTGGTTTTATTTAGCCACAAATTATTTTCTTAATAACTTTTGAATGAATTACTGAAATTTTTTTCATGATTATTTTGATTTTCTATTAGTTTACTTACATTGTTCTGATAAAAAATTAAAATAATAACTTGAAATGAAAAGTTCCAGTTTCTTTTTATTCAGTTTCTGCCAAATAAAAGAGAAAGTGCTAAAGGCAAATCCAGCTAAGGCAAAACTTTATCTTTTTTTCATTATTTTTATACATATTGCACAATTTTGGGTATTTCTGCTATTTTAAATGCATGATAAACATAAAATGTAAAAAATGTTTGCGTGATAATGTCAAAAAATATATTTTAAATAATAACTTTTATTACATAATATAATAAAAATATAAACAGCCCGAGTTTTCCATCTAGAAAATATATTACTCTGTATTAATTTCGATTTCCCGAGAAGTTTTTCTCTAACAAATAGTTTAAATTGATGACTCAATAAACTGAAAAAATTTCCTTTAAATCGATTGATCTACTTTCTCAAGGATAAATAAAGGACGGGTAAATCCACATTTAAGTATCATTTATTCTGACTGCTCACAGCTACTGCTGACTGAAATAATACATTGTCTTTTTTAAAAGATTGAGAAAGAATAACTAAATATAAATCCTGCAAACGCAAGACGATTCATGAGATAATCATAATATATTCATCATTGTAATATAAATTAAAAAAGAAGGAGAAATAATCTTTATTCTTATCGGAGATTCTATAATGCTTTATTTTTTTTTTTATCATGCTAAACATAGTAATATATAAAAAACAAAGTACGAAAGTTAAAGTATAATTTTATACAATATATGTATATTTTAACTAATTTAGCACATAACTTGGTGTTTTATCCCTTTTTTTTTCGATAAGCGCAGCTTAAATGAGTCATATTTGTAAATGGCATCTGACTCTATTAAAAGGCTCGTTTCTAAAGATGATAATGATATTATCATACTTAGAATTTTATTCGCGACCATTTGCTTTATAAAACAAATAATTTTATTGAGAAATGGATCGTAAAAGCGACAAATCCTGTATATTATAGAGCCCACCTGCTTGTTAATGCTGACTAACAAAAATTCGAATCTCATCTCACACTGTAAGAAAAACTCCTGTAATTTTACAGGAAAAAGTGCTGGCAATTTGGGAATTATGCAATTATTTTAATTTGAAAGCGCAAGTGTAAATATCACTGTAGTTTTAGCTGTTTGTATTTTTACAGCAGTAACCCAATTTTATTTTACAGTAGTGTCGTACATTTTACGGTATTTTAACCGTTAGTTTTACAGCTGTGATGTATTATAAATTTACAGCACAATCATAAATTTCAATACATTTTTAGCCATTTTTAAAAACAGTAGTGTCATAATTTCATTTTAACAGTATTGTCGTAATTTTCACGGCACTTTTAGCCGTTATTGTTTATGCTTGTGATGTATTTTAATTTTACAGTCCAGTCGTAAACTTTAAAACATTTTTAGGCATTTTTTTAAAAACAGAATTGCCGTAATTTCCTTTTACAGTATTGTTGTAGTTTCTATAGCACTCTTAGCTGTTATTTTTACAGCTGTGATGTATTTTAATTTTACAGTATAACCGTATATTTTAATTTATTTTAACCTTTTCTTTCTTTTAACAGCTGAGTCGCAATTTTGTTTTACAGTTAAAATTACTCTTAATTTTAATACACTTTTGATTACTGTTACAACACTGTTGCGTTTATGACGGGATTTTCATTGCATTAATATTGTTTATTATAGTCTTGTATCAAAGGAAGGGATAAATCTTCAATAGACAATTTATCAAAGAAATAACATTTTGTTTAAAAAATTACATACATTTCTTTGAAGCTTGTTAGCCAACAAACATTTTTTATGCCCCCCCCCCCCAAAAAAAAAAAAAGACTTAAATAAATTTATTTCACGAGTGGAATTTTTTTTTTAATCATAATGCAGATTTAAAATGTTTATAAAATTGTTTATTTTTTATTTAAGAATATTAAATTTATAAAATTTAGAACACAAATCTATATACATATTTCTTTTCATTGATGCAACAAGTATCTTTGAAATCTTTATTTTTGAGGATACGTCGAAATTGCAAGTTGAACAATATCAACTTTTATGAGCAAAAAATGCTTTTTTTTCCACCCTCTTTTAAATATTGAAAATAAAACATACATTGTGAAAGGAAAATTTTCATAAATAAAAACATAGTAAACATAGAAGTTTGTGAGCCTTAATTTTAACCTTAAAAAGTAAAATAGAACTGAATGAATAGAATCTCTAAAGAAAGAAAAAAAAAATAAGCAATTTTATGGGCAGAAATATTTTATATATTTTAAATATAATACATGAATATATTGTTTTTGCCTTAATTTCACAAAAGAAAAAATAATAATAATACCCCACCCTTTTAGAGAATATATTCAACAATCAAAATATTGATTACCTGTGTGATCTTTCAATATTTAGTGGCATTCATTCAAAATTGCAATAAGCAGATTAGGAGTTGATAAGTATCAAAACTAATACTCCTGACGAAACAAATGAACATTTAAAAGGATGAAATTTATTATTAAATACTGTTGTTAATGCAAGATATCTACTCAAATAATGTCTTTCTTTCCTTTTCTTCTTCAAGTAAAATGTTCTCGTCAAATATATTGTAGTATATGATTTTTTATCTTAAGCAGTTTGCAAATATTTTTAAAATTGTTTTTTGTGTCAGTTAATATTCTTTAAACCTTCACAGCACAGTGTGCTACATCTGGCATACTATAAATCTCATTATGTTCCAAGAATTTAGCTAATATGATCGTTACAACTAATCAAGAACAGTCCAAAGAATAGAATAACAGTTAATTGAAATGAAAAAAACTTCTTTAAACACCATAAAATAAGTTAACTGCGCAAGGCCTTTCGAAAGAACTTAGTCTTTCTTCGTCTTTTTTGCGCCTGACGAAGAAAGACTAAGTTCTTTCGAAAGGCCTTGCGCAGTTAACTTATTTTATGGTGTTTAAAGAAGTTTTTTTCATTTCAGTTGTGTATAACACCAGCTTCAATTTTATACATTTAGAATAACAGTTATTTTGTCCATATCAGATGGCTTCAGTTGTCAAAATTTTGAATTTATTCTTCGGAAAAAAAAAAAAAAAAAAAAAAAAAAAATCAATCAAGCTATTAAAGCAAAATTTACTTTTATTATTTTTACTGAATACTTACAAATATTTCTATAAAGAAAGTTTCAAGGTGTTAAATGGATAATATTAATTAATTTAAGCCCATTTAATTGCAAAATATAGTAATACAATATTTAAAAACCCAATTGTGTATATAGGATACACGCTATAAAATATCAGATTTTTGCTGAAATTTGAAATTTATTTATTTTGTTTTTTTATTTTCCTATTTTCCCCATTATTAGACCGATATATAGATTTCAAGCAATTTTTTTCATAAAAAAGAAAAAATCGTGCAGTGAAGTGTTAAATAAAATGTTTTTTTAAATTTGTGTGTTTGTGTGTTATTAAAATTTTAAAAAATTCAATTTAAATTAAGTCTATTTTTTTAAAAAATCAAATCAACAATTCTTATATTAACTGCGGAAAATGCATTCTTACAATGTTCTAGATTGAGATTATAGATGAAAAAATAGCTTTACTAGGTGTGCAACTAAGTTTCTGGGTTTCATATATGGATGGCTATAACGACACACATAGACGACATACATGTCTGACGTTATATTTTTTAATAACTTGGACATCTGTTAACAATAAACTGTCGTAATACCAATACATATCACAACGCAAAAATATTTTTTCAAAATTTAAAAATCTTTAATATGGAAAAATAGATTGTAATTTAATTCTTGTGTTGATTTTTAACATATAATTATGTTTGTTACTTTAAAAACAGAGTAATAGTGTCATCGTATTAGTTTCCCGTGTTAGAGCAATCTATAAAAAATGCTTCTTTAAAAAAATCATGAATTGACACAATTGTTCAATATCATTGCATCGATAAAAAATGTATGAAATACATTTTAAAAATGATTTAAAAAAATTAAAATTTTGGATCTATTTATGATATTTTATACAACTATTTAATTACAAATAAATAAGTAAATATGTTAAAATGGAAATGATATGCAATATTATAACTTTTAACTGACAATGAGATTATTTAATTATAATTACAAGTATATATTTATAAAACAAAAATGAGAAAAACAAATGCTGTGCGTCCCGGTATCGAATCCGGGCCCGCTGGTCAACGAGAGAATGCTATACCAAATGTTCAACCCTGCTCTTTATTTTCAAAGTAAATATTTAAGCTGTGTCATAATATTAGACCTCCCCTGTTTCTCAAGACCTATGTTGTTTTGTATAAAATACATTGAACCTGAAGCTAAGGGGTTTCTGTCCTGCAACATATATTAAAATAATCAGTCTGTGATTATTAAGGTTGGCTCTCTTCTTGTCAAAGTGTCATTTAAAAGATTTTTTTTTCTTAAATAACAATGTAAAAAATTAAACCCTTTGCAAAGCTAAGGAATTAAGAGCCCACAATAGTCACAGAAAAATTACTCAAAAAGACCCGGATGATCATGTAAAGTCTATGGGAGCGTTCTTTTCGAATATCTCGCTCAAATTTTAATAATTTTGCATGATTTTTTTGCACAAGATAGCTGAGGGCAATCCACAACCGGGCTAGTTTTTACTTTTTCAATTTTTGTTTCAGATTTTCTTTAAAAAATTACTTTAACTTTCGAAACCGGTTTAAACCGGTTCTGAAACAGAAACTATCGTAATATAAAAAATATATAACCAAAATCGAAAAAGTAAAAACTAGCCCGGTTGTGGATTGCCCTCAGCTATCTTGTGCAAAAAAATCATGCAAAAATATTAAAATTTGAGTGAGATATTAGAAAAGAACGCTCCCATAGACTTTACATGGTCATCCGGGTCTTTTTGAGTAATTTTTCTGTGACTATTGTGCGCTCTTAATAAAAAAATCATGCTTAAGGCCTACATTTTGTATGGTTTCAGTAAATTTTGTTTTAAGTAATTTTAACAACTAAAAGAAATCTCAATAATTTTACATAAAAAAGAAGAATTTTATAAAAAGCATGGGTCAAAAACAGAAAAAGAATAGGAATAGAGAAAAGTTGTTAATTTTGATCTAAGACTTGCTTTTTCTTCGCTTAGAAAAAAAAAGTTTTAAAAATTGTACTGCAAATTGTCAAACACAAAAATAAACACATTTCGGAACACTTTTTGTTCCTAAATTCACATTACATTAATGTGTTGTGAAGCATTTTTTGTGTTGTAAATATGTTCTTAATATGTGGCAAAAGTGTTGCTCTCTAGAAATGTTTTCTTAATGTATTGCACGGTATTGCAATCTATAAATGTGTTCTAATAATAGTGCTGTTAATTGTGCTCAAATAGTGTTGTAAATAGTGCAGATGAAAATAATTTCTTAAAAACGTTTTGTGCTGCTTTGCCTCTTCGTGACACTTTGTCCTCCAAACAACACATTGTAAACACCATACAATTTAGAATACTTTAAAATAACACGTGTAAAACATTTTCAAAATATTTTGTACATGGGGCCTTTAAAATTTACACAATTTTAAGATGAATACTTTGAAATATGTTTTGAAAACACATTTTCTTCTCTTATAATTTCTAACAACACTTTTTCTACAATCTTTTTATTACTTACAGCAAATTCACAACACAATCTAAAACTAATTTAGTTAGAAGTGTTGATTTTTGTTTAGTTAGGGTTGCAAAAGTCTTTCATGCGTTTGTAGTGCGCACTAAAGGCTTTGATATTTCTGGTTTGGCACGACATAAAAATCTGAAATTCTGGCGTCTAATAGCATGTCATAATTGTATTATGAACAAAAAATTTAAAGATGGAGATTTGACTGCAAGCTGGTGTATTTTGAAGACAAGATATCAACAAATGCTGTTAAGAGTACTTTAGATTTTTCTCTTTCGTTACAATATTTACACACAAAATAGGGTTTCTGGTAAATAATATAATAACAAATATTTAATTTATTAAGATATTATACATGTTCTCTTGAACCTTATTCCATTGATTAGTGCCTACACAATATTGCACGTACAGGTACATATTTGGATACAGCTTCTTATTTTTTTGCTTTATTTTGGGAATAACGGATTTATATTTTATTATATCGACGATAATTTTCAGAATTTTCAAGCTATGTTTTTCAGACTTTCACAAAAGTTGTTCTATACATTTAATTAACATAATATGCAAATGAAATTTTAATAGCGTCGACGCATGTGCAGTAAAAAATTATTTAGCAAACCTGCTCATTTTTCATACAAATTTTATGCCGACAGCACAAAAACCTCAGGTATCGAGCACAAGAAAAAAAACTTAGTTTTATGGAAATGTAGTAATAGGGGAATCTAATGATACATGTCTACCGGAAGTGAAGTAGTGCATAAGCAAAAATTAATACCACTAATGGTTTACTCGAAGGTTTATCACTGTGTTTGCTTTACAATCAAAGATATGACATGATTGTACGACAAACAAAATGATAAGCCAACGAGTAAACCACTAATGGTGTCAATTCTTGACTTAAGAACCACTTCGCTTCCGACAAACATGAATCATTAGATTCCCCTGTTATTACTTTTCCACAAAATAAAGGTTTATTGTCTTGTGATCGATACCTTAGGTTTTTGTGCTGTCGGCTCTTGAACTACAAGGGGTAATTTATATATTAAATTATTATCAATGTAATAACGAAATTCATGTGTAACATTACTTTTATCGATAATACTAGAGGTTTCACTAATCTGATAATACCAACATCTAAGTGTTTCAGGATTGGCGCCATCTTTTTAGCGCGGCGTGTAGCCAAGGCCTCGAGCTCGAATCATATTCTAGTTGTTTTTTACTCTGCTTTGTAATATTATTTAACTTTGATTTGTACTAATCAGACTCAGTTATAAGGGTTATTTTGCATGCATGTAATTATTAGGCATGGATTTATAAAATTTCCACCTGTAACGAATTCTGAAAAATGCTGCCTGTTTCCAGATCTGATACCAACATGTGAGTGAATAGTATTTGGACATCATCTGGGTATCTAAGTGGCTCAGCATTGTCGCGTATAGTCAAAACCTCCAGCTCGAATCAAGGTCTAGATACTTCTCAATATGTTGGGAAAATTTATTCAACTTTGACTTCATTATCTTTGTTTTTATAAACTGTTGCTTTTTTTAATGTTCAAATTCTAGTCTTCTTTTATTCTTTTTCTATTTTCCATAATAATAATTTATAATCGATAATTTTTTTTATTTTTTTATTTTTAACCATAATAGCATTTATATAATTTAATTATTTACAATAAGTTTAATTATTGAATATTTACCTTCAGGGCGGCGTGCATTAGTTTCGAATATAAAATAATAATTCTTATATATTTGTCTTAATAAAAAAAAAAAGTCTAAAATTTTAATATAAGTATTACTCTACCGAATATTCGTACGTCTATATTTTTATTCATTACATTTTTATCCCTATCAATCTTATTAAACTTTTATAGATATATTACTGTGCCGAACCTACTTGTTCTGTCTTTCAATTATTTCAAATATTATAAAGAGGAATTGATGCATTCCTCTTAGAGATCCAAAAAGTTCCTTTTCAAGACTTTTGAAATTCAAATTAAGGACCTGTAATTGAATACTTTTGTTATCTTAAGTGCACATAAAAAATATTATATAATTATTAATTTTGTTTTTAACTTTTTAATTTAAAATTTAACTTAATTTAAAATTTATTGTTTAAATTTTTTTAAATAATAAAAACCCTTTTAAAATTACAAATGCGATAGTATGTCTGAATGTTTGAATGAAGTCAACAGAAAATATATAATCTTTTTTATATAAATAGATATTTTTTATTTATTTTATTCAATTATTTTTATTAATATTTCGATTTTTCATTATTTTCAAAGTGAATTCAATTGACTTTCTTTCTTTTTCTTAGCCTATAAATAGAAATGCACAGCAATAATTTATCTCCCAAAAATTAATTTTCAGGTGAAAGATTTTTGCTTGAATAAGGAAATATAAAATAATTAAAAATAAATTGTTTCTGTATGATGTCAATCATGACGTTTTGCTTGTAAACTGACTCCAAACAACCAGTTTGATACATAGCATTTTTTATTTCATCTGTATATTATAGTTATTTATAGCTTATAATGTTTGATTAATTTGTAGCTATATTTTAGAGCAAAGTTTATTTTAATACTTTATAAGCAGTGGAATCATTTTTTAGATATTATATTAAATATGAAATAAAATATAGCAACCGTTTGTTTGAAAATTTATCGTTTCCCTATAGATAATGTAAAAATTTTATTTTTAATGTAAAATTTAAAGAAAAAAAAAGCAAAAGCTTAAAAAAAAGTTTGGAATAAAAATGAATAGAAAATGTCAATAATTTACCGAATCCAGGTCGAAAATAACATAATGGTTAGTACCAAAACCTAGAATATTTTTTTTCTCAAAAATTTTTCTATTGAAAGATTTTTACGTCAAAAAGGAAAATGAAATAAAAAAAATAAGAATAAAAAAGATCAATATATTATCATCTTGGAAATAAAACAGAAATTTTCAAGTACTTATTAATAAAATAAGTTGCATAACTTTGAGTAAGTAGGGAAAGCAGGCGAATATGACGACATAGAAAATTAAATGCATATGATTTCATATTTTTAAAAAAAATGTTCTTGGATTATAGTATTAAAGCTTATTATTTAAAAATATTATTTAAGAGTTCTTTATGACTTATTGTCTGCGCACGGCTAATATGAAGATTTTATTTTTAATTTAAATTAAAAAAAATGTAAAAGAGTTCAAAAAGAAAGTGGATTTTAGATTTCACTAATATGCACTTTAAAATAATCCATGTCAAAAATGACGTCATGATTAGCGGGAAAATTTTTTTAAATTCTTAAAATCTAAAAAATAAATAAATAAACAGTTCGATTATCTGAAAACAATTTATGAGTATTAATTCTTAAAGCTGTCATTTCAGAAACTGTAAATAAAAATTACTTTTTATATTTAAAAAAAGTTATATTTTTGTTCATAAAACCTAAAAATAAACATCAGTATCGAAATTTGACTCTAAAGCTGGAAGTATATTGGATCACGGCATGCGCAGTAAAAAGCATATATGTCATATGCCCCAATTGGAGACGCGTTTGTAAATCGTAATTTGGCAACTAGATTTAATTCCATAATTCTTCTGTTTTTAGAAAAGTTAAAATATAGTGTCATTTTTATAAAGATCTTAATTTAATGCTTTTTTAAAAGTAGATTTTTGTAATCTTATAAACTGTAATGCACACATATAATTTCACACCAAATACAACCTAAAATATATTGTTATAATATAATTTTCTCAGTATTGTTATTTGTTCTATGAAGAAAAATGCGTCAGTTTTCACAATTTTACTTTCTATCCATTTTTCGTTGGTTGTAGTTTCATTTTAGCAATTGTTTATATTATTTGGCACAAAATACATTTTTACGACTGAGTTATACAAGCCCCCTTATAAATAAGAAATACCGTATCGCCACCGTATCGTAGCTTATAAAATGGGATAAAAGGTTGGTTAATTATATACTTTTTTCATTATCAGGAGTGACGTTTTTTCTTAATTATTGTACATATCTTTTTTATGTTACGTGAACGAGTAGCGATTAACTGCTAATAAATAATAAATTTCATTTATCGGAATTAGCGCCGTAGCCCAAGGGAAGGAGGAGGAGCTGTTTTATGGGGTTTATATTCCCTCTACCGAGATTTCTCAGTTCTGTATTCTCTTACCAAACACTTTTAATTACTTTCGTTTAAAGAAATTTTCACTTTATTAGGTACATTGTTTTAAAATTGTTATAATATAGTGAATATAATGCATTATGAATAACTCTAAAATAATTTACTGTATTAAAATTGAAAACTGACATTAACTTCCGCCCCTTCGAAATGTTTTTACCTACATTCTTGTCACATAAGAATAAATCTGTCGATAGAAATGAAATAGTTTTATATAATTGTTATTAAAAAAGTTCTTTAATAATTTTTGCTATTTCTTTTCCTTTCAGGGGAGAGACCGTTTCGTTGCGATCACCCAAGTTGTGGAAAAACTTTCACAAGAAATGAAGAACTGACTAGACACAAACGAATTCACACGGGATTGAGGCCGCACGCATGTCCTCGTTGTGGCAAACGCTTTGGTCGGAAGGATCACCTCAAAAAACACCTTAAAACTCATCTTAAATCCGGTGCACATCCATTTCATCCCCACTCTCAAGGACTTGCATCCTTTTTACGAGATTGGATTGCATGGTTTTGACTGCGAAAATGTTCCACAAGCATAGAGAATGTTGATAGTTCTTAATGACAATCACAATTTTTAGTAAGATAGATTCTCACCCTTTTTATGGACATGGCGATATACTTTATTTGTCATACACCTATAAGTAGAAGATTCTACTCAACTCATCATATCACCATCCATAGCAGATTTTACTTCTCAAATCCCGATCAAATTAACGCTTACGGGTGGGTTTGTGTAATCTGAGAAACAATTAACAGAGATAACATATTAGATGATTGTGTCCGATTTTTATGGATTCATTAAACAAAATATATAATAACAGATGGCTATTTAAGACATTGTTATTTAAAACTCAGGCTTAATAACCCAGTTTTGAATGTGTGATTTTTTAAAAATATCCCGTTATTAATTATACATACAATACTCGTAATTTATCTACGAAAATCTATTTTAACAATTCCAGTCTTTTTTTGTAAAAAAAATAATCTAATCGTAACATAAAATCCCAATTTTGATACGTGAAGTTAAATAAAATATGGCAATTTGATGATCAAAGAAATGAAAAATAAAATAGATCATTTTAGAAATGAAGTTTATAATTACTACTTCAAATTACTACATTGTAATACAAACATCCGAAGATCTGTAATAATCTACTAAGTATACAATTACAAATTTGTTTAATAGTGCATGTATGGGTTCTTAATTTGTACAATATGAGTGCTTAACACTTAATTTGCATAATGTGTGTTTTATCTCTATTATTTACTTTATACTGATTAGAAAAAATAATAAGCAAACATTAATTTGTAATTTAATCGTTTTTTAAATGTCAGAAAAAGTTCATCAATCTCATTATTGTCATACATATCAATAAATAATTAGAAACTACACTTTTCATTTTTACTACAGACTAAATACTGCATGTAATTAAATGTAAATATAATCAATATTTTAAAATTATATGTGAAGAATATATAGGAGAGAAATAATTTTTATACTATATAAAACATGTCCATATCTCCTATATAAAACAAGCCGTTGAGAATTGTTAGAAATTAGAACATATTAGAATTATATTTTCTTAAAAAGATTTGTGATTTGTAGATTCACTCTACACATATCAAGTTCATTTTACCATTTATTGTATTGCTTTAAGAAATATTTATTATTTTGTAGATGTGTTTTTGTTTGGATGATTAAATATGTCACTCTAATAGTCAATGTATATAATGATACATAAGAATAAGAAAATTATTTATAATTTTATAATCTGAGTAATGTCTTATTATAAATATAAATTATATATAAACTTATATATTTGTCTGATATTGTAATAATATCTGAATATTAAATTATTATTATTTTCTTTGTTGATTTCATCATTGTTAATACTGTTTTCCACATTACTGTTTTTCTTTTTATAACTCTCGAATTATTGTTTTATTTTAATTATTGGTGTTAAATAATTTTCTTTGCTCGCAACTGAATATAAATAAATAATATTATTTTTTAATTGCATCTTTCATATAACCTAATTTCCTGCGTTTAATCAACGTATCAATTTTATCTGTTTGGAGACCATAGGTGCATTGCATATATTCATCTGCAAAAAGTGCACACAACAGTTATTTGTGACATCAGTAATAAGAAAAAGTGAAATTTTCATTTAACTAAGGCATTTCTGTGATTAAATTACATATATTTTATTTTTCAATTTCATAATAATTTCTATATGTGTAATTTCATAACATTCAAAGTGTTAATGAGTTGGACTTTTTCGTCTGTCTGGCTGTCAAAATGCTTCATAACTCTTTTACAAATCGCTTGAAATATCAGAATGAGAATTTTCCTTTTTAGCTCACAGGCATCAAAGTTAATGTGTCCGCCCTTTCTGTATGACGTATGTACGTATGTACGTACGTAACGCGATATCTTATGATAAAAATATCCGATTTATTTCAAATTTTGGATATAGGTTTATTCTCATAAGGTGCTTCCCTGATTAGTTTTAGGAGTTCATTCTATAAGTAGAAGGGGAGAACGGGATTAAGGATTTCCCCCTTAATTTATATAAATTGGTTTTTCATGCAGAACCATTAGATTTCATTCAAATTTTAGATATATGATCATTCTGATGAGATACCTCAAGGATTAGTTTTGGAAATTCATTGGATAAGTATAAGGGGGAACGAGAAATGACCCCTTTTAACCCACTTTAGTTAAATAAATGGTTTTTTCATGCAGAATTATCAGGTTTCATTCGAATTTTAGATATATGATCATTATGATGAGGCTCCTCCATGATTAGCATTAGGTGTTCATTTTTTAAGTATAAAGGTAGGAAATGGTGATAACTCTCATTAATTTAGGTAAATGGGTTTTTCACGCAGAATTTACCGATTTGCTTCAAATTTTGAATATAGGTTCATTCTGATGCCGCTTCACTGATTTGTTTTGGGGATTCATTGGCTAAGTATAAAGGAAGTATCGGGGGGGGGGGGTATCCTGTTAATTTAGGTAAAGGGTTTGCAGAATTAACCGGTTTGCTTAAATTTTTGCATATAGTTTCATACTGATAAGATGTTTCCCTGCTTAGTTGTAAGGATCTTTTGTTAAGTATAAAGGGGGGAACAGGCGATTATCCCCGCTTTAATTAGATAAATGAATTTGTATGCAGAATTATCTCATTTGCTTTAAATTTTGGATATAGGTTCTTTCTGATAAGGCAAATCTCTGAATAAGTTTGAAGATTTAATGTTTAAGTATAAAGGAAGAAACGAGGGATAATCCCTCTTGAATTACATAAATGGGTATTTGTGCAGAATTATTCGATTTGCTTTAAATTTTGGATATGGGTTCTTTCTGATAAGCTGCATCTCCGAATACTTTTGGGAGGTTTAATAGTTAAGTATAGAGGGGGAAAGAGGACAACTCCTTTTAAAATATATGAATGGATTTTTATGCCGAATTATCTAACTTGCTTCGAATTTTAGATCTAGGTTTATTATACTATAAGATAGTATTTCTGATTAGTTTTGGAGGTTCAATGATTAAGTATAAAGAGGAAAAAGGGGAGAGCTAATCCCCATCCTTAATTTGTTTTTCGATGGGCATTATTCCTTGAAAAAATAAAATTAATATATAATTAATGTGCATAGCCTGTGAATTCAGTGCCATCAGTTTAACTGAGAAAAATTCTCATTTTTTTTCCCTTGATAGTCAGTTTAATGTCCCACATATAGAATTGACATTAATTTTAAAATAAAGCGTTAAAATCAAAGAAAAATGGTAATACAAGTACAATTTGTTAGACTTTTAAATCAATGAACTGATTTTTGCTTTCAATGTATACATAAAAAGAATTTAATATGTAAGTTATAATCTGAAAGATCTTCTCGAAACTGTGTTCTACAACTGTGTCTAATGATAAATCTAACCCGACCTTTTGCTTTCACTTCGCCCTTATCTCAATTGCTTCAATTTGGATCCCGCAATAAAGGAAAGTTTGACTTCCATCATTCTCTAACAAATAAAAATAATCCCAAATGAATCACATAAGTGACGAAGCAAGTGTAAAACTGCTGTTGAAGCAGTAGGTATAATAAAAGGAATAGAAAAATAAATGAGACAGTATATATGATTGAATATGTCAATTTATATAAAAGAAGGAATGCCATGTTTTATAAAAATACAATTTATAAATGTACAATTAAAAATTATTTTGCATCAGTGAACATTCCAGCCTCGTGAAAGACTTCGTGCAACATTGTGTTTACACATGAATCTTAAACATCATGGTCAAGATAGAATATATCTTGACTGTCACATTTTTAAGTACAGATATGACAAATAGTGAGGTTCTGAATAAATAAGGCTTATTTGAAATACATTCTTGATTGTTGCAAAAGAAAATTCATCATCCAAAATTTTAAACCAATAACTAATGCTATGCATTTAACTATTGGGGTTTTCATCCAATTTAGCCTTTCCTTCTATACTTCATTTTAATAATATCTATATTTAAACGACATAAATGATATGACCTTTGTGAGAATCACAAATAAATACAGGAAAAGGGTGCATTTATATTTAAATATACAAGGAACTTTTTCATATATTACTTTCAAACCTCTCGGTGATTCCTGTGAAAAATGATAGGAATTAATTTTATTTTTCATTGATATTTAATATATTGTATAAGTTATTTGCATATTTGCTGTATTACATTTGGCAAGTGATACATAAATAAATAATTATGTACATATTTATATGATATCCAACTAACAACATAAAATACAGGATGAGTCAAAAGTAACAATTTATTCTTAATCGGCCATTTCTTTTGGGGAATAGTGTAGCTGAGCAGCTATAATAAATATGAAGTAATCGACAAAATAACAGGCCCAATAATAAAAAAAAATGTGCAATGTATGACAGTAACAATAAGAATTGCTCTCAAGGTTCTGCCATTTGTTAGCAAGGCATGGATTCCTTAATTAACTACATCAATCGCATTAAAGAAGCCTCATAGCAAAACTTCAGAGGAATGTCTACGAATCTTGGTCATATCGTATCGTGCAAAACAAGAATTGTTTTGGGTTTGTTTTAGTACCGTAGGTCTTTTAAGATATCACACCAAAATAAAGTTTTGTAGTGTTATGCGAAAAGATTTGAAAAAATTAGGGTTAAATATTAAGTGAAAACATAGAATTATTATACTATTCACAAACAAACAAACAAACAAAAAAATCCACATACAAAGTTTTATATGCTTTGCAGAATACTCTGGAAAAGTTAACGTTACTTATGCTTCACCCTGTATGTATCATTGGAATAATCATATGAATAACGAAAACATTGATGAAAACATTAACAACGAACCAAACCAACACATTCTGATTGCTATATACATGAAATTCACAACCATTCAATAAATAAAAAATATATTTTTATGCATAAGAGCATTTGATAAACATGCAGCAAGCAAGGTTTTTTAATTGATAAAATGCATATTTCAGTAGATATCCAGAATATTTTTAGAGGCAATATTGACTGATTTTAATCTTCGATTGCCCAAAATCACATACTAAAATATTTCGATAATAGTAACTTGTTTAACATGTTAAATTCAAACAGGATATTCTATAATTTAAGGAGAGCAACCTGTTTTAAGTCAACTTAGTTAATATCAAAATTCATAATTGGGACAACTACCTACAATGAAACAGAATTGCAATTACAAAGGTTATAATGGGCCACAGAGAATTAAATGTTATTTTCTATGTTTTTAATAAAGAAATATTTAAAGTCTTAGCTATAGTACTTTGTGATTTTATTGTAATTTGCCACGTATAATACTTATATCAAACAAACATATTTTGAATCAGAAAGTTTAACTGTTAACTGTAAATTTAAATAAGTATGATTGTGGATAAGTTATATTTTATAAAATACACTTTCCGATAATAAACATGTTTGCCTGATTGATGGATTATAAGGCAGAAATTACGCTAAAAAAATAGAAAAAAAATCATATCTAAAGCTACTAACAAGAAGCTGGATAAAAATGCAATACAAAATAGATCATTTTTTATAATTTTATTAAATTAGCAATATATTCTATTCGTAGAATCGCAAATGAACTGAGTGAAATCTTAAAAAGAAAACCTATGGAAGGTATATAAATATTTTTTTGTTCGGTAGGAAAATCAAGTTATCTACCTCTCGAAAGGTAAATACTCTGATAATGAGATATTATACTATACAATGATCATTCAGACTTTTTTTTTATTTAATATAATTGTTCAAAAGTTACAACTTGATAACATAATGTCCTCTTATTTGAATGTTAATCGGAATTATTATTCCGATGAACCATTTTCAGTAACATTAATAGTATTTAGAATTTATATAATCTAATCTGAAATTATATTAACTTATTTCAATATATTGGAAGCATTTTTCTAAGAGAAAAATATTTAACTTCTATTGGAGGAAGAATAGCAAAGGATATCATGAAACAGATTAAAGTATTTTATTCTATTAAAGAGACAGTAATGTTATACATATATTCTTTGATTCTGCAAATATAAGGTAAACGCACCGGTAATGAGCTACTTAAAGACATTTAGCTAATTATTATTAAAGTATTAATGAATTCTAAAAGACATATTTAAAACTTAGTCTTAGCCTTCTTGTATCAGAATAAACATTTAAAATTTCAAAATACATTCTTTGAGAAAAAAATGAAAAATAAAAAAAACGTTACCTTCCTCTATGCTCCAGAAATGGGCATAGTAAATTTTTCATGCACCAGTAGTTGGCCCTTCATAAATGGGCCACTCCAGTTTTGAGTTTAGTGTGGAAATAATAAAGTTAACCTTTTTTTTTTTTTTTTTTTTTTTTTTTTTTTTTTTTTTTTTTTTTTTTTTTTGCAGTTCTAGAATTGACCATACACAATAATGAAATCATATATAGAAGTTTAGATGATTACGTGAAATAATTTCATTTGCAAATCTGCAGATCAAGGGCTTCAAATTCGGTCCTGTAAACCCATTTCATCTTACTTTACATAGAAGCTAATGTTCTGGAATCTGCAAAGTATTTTTTTTAGATCAGTGTGTCCTTTCTTATCATTTAAAAATAACTAATTCCCAAGAAGCTGTAGTTTTAGAGGCATACGTAATTTTAATTGCTGAACTATTTCACATGCTTTCATCATGTGAAAATCAATTTCCATCAAAATAGTTACATTTTCTTAATGTTACGAAATTTAATTTTTGTACAGTTCTTGTGATCTATAAGTTGTATTTAGAAAATCTGCTTATATGATTTCACATGTTAAACAGAAAATATTACCTATATTCTGTCATCAAAACTTTCTGAATTGTGCTTGAATTTAGTTAATTTTCAGTGATTTCTGATATTAAAAATGCATTTCCTGTGTTTCATAAAAGAATTAAAGGTAGAAGATGGTATTAATAGGTCTGATAACAAATAACTGTTCTAGCCAATCAGCAATTTATTTGTTACTTTAGAGGTCTGACTAGAAAACTTGCCTTTTAACTTTAAAAACTGGTGGCCCACTACTGATAAATTTAGCCTTTTGACTGTTAAATATTCTGATATTTTTTGTATATGATTAGGACATAAATAAAATAAATTCAAAATTTTAGAGAAAAAAATATTTTACTGCAGCAAAAATCGAATACAAGACAACAAGTCTAGACTTTTTCAATTATTCTATTTAAAACTCTATAGGCATTCATTAATGAAAGTTTAGCCAACTAAACAATCAACCAACTTTGAAGTATGAAATATTTTAGATATTAATTTCTTTTAATAATCATACGCCTGATAGCTTTTTGAATTCATATTTTCGCTGTTCCAGAAGTGGGCCACTTGTGTACCAATAGTGGGCCCTCGGCCCACTACTGATTCTGATGAACAAAAAATTAAATTATTTATATACAAAGCCTTAGAATCTCAAAAAGTACTCAATTAGAATAAATAAAACAATTTTTTGGCATATGCTCCTGTAGTGGGCCCCCATGCTCACTACTGATATAATTTAATAAATTGTGATTCAGAAGTGGGCTACCCCTAAAAATCAAAATAATACTCAATTGTTAAGCTTTCAGCTAATCTAACAAATTATTTATAATGTAATCGAGTATATCAACGGCAGTTTTATTCAAACCAAAACATAATATTAAGGAAACAACGGTTTAAATAGAGCCTTATCTCTTAATGAAATCTGTAAGAATTTGCCAAAAAAAATCTATGTTTCAAAACACTCTAGAAGATAAATAAATGTATCTACAGAAAAATAACAATTATTACAAATCATTTATAGAAAATTAACATTTAAGGACTTTAACTAATCTGATTTTTTTTTTCTGAAAGGAATTGTGAGCTTGTTTTTAAAATTTTGAAAATTGGTGGCCCATTACCGGTGCGTTTATCTTACAGTTATTGTAATTTTGCGAATTTATCAAGGAATTTCTAAGGATTTCACCTTTTATACCACTAACCAAAAAATAATTACCTCAATAGTTAGATTTAGAGGTTTTTTTTCCAGTCAGAGAAACTTTTCAACAGTTTCTCGGCATCACATTAAGACCCATTTACATTAATATAGTAATTTTTGTAAAAGTTTCATAACTAAAATTTTTATGCTGTGCTTAATTTTTATAATTTATAATGAGCTATTTACTATTGAGATAAGTACTGCTTCATATTTTTTTCTAGTTTCAACATTTTAATTAAGGTATTTATTATGTGTCATTATCAAGTTTATTATTGCTGAAATACGTATTTTAATAATTTAACTTTGCTGAATCAGTTATAAAATGTTTAGGAATACTTTCAGAATAAATATGCCATAAGTGTTCAATTACTGTGGTTTAGCCCTAAAATAGATTTAACGTTAAAAATGTCATTTTCCAGGTTATTATCACTACGTTTTGGAGTTATGGTAATTAATATTTCACCGACATAATGCATTTAAAAAAAAAATCATAAATTTATTCCTTAACTAAAATTGTCAGTGTTTTATTATATGGAATAATTTGAGCTAAAATGAAGAATTATAACAATGCAACTCATTTTCTAAAATGCCAAATTTTATGATTATCTCACACTGACACAAGTGCAAGAGAATTTTGCCGAAGAATATCCATATTTGAGCTTTCCGCTTTAAATGGACCGCACCAATCCTGCCTTCAATTACAGAAAGAGACACCCTCTACCACCGAAATCCTACTCATAAAAATGACGTCATTTATGATCAGAAGAAACAGCCGCGTAACATGTGCTGTTTTCAGACAATTTAAAAGAATTTGAACTTATCTGTTTTGATATTTTTATTTTCTTAGAAAACATAAGAGAATAATTTAAAACTAAAG
Source organism: Maratus speculifer (assembly GCA_964019185.1). Lineage (NCBI taxonomy): Eukaryota > Metazoa > Arthropoda > Arachnida > Araneae > Salticidae > Maratus > Maratus speculifer. The sequence goes on along the minus strand of OZ025293.1, from coordinate 216,262,822 downwards.
TAAGTTGTTATGTTTTCATATACATAACTGAATTCATTCATATGTTTACGCTGCATAATTTGAATGCGGATTTGCTTGATTTTGTTTTAGTTCTTAGTCTTTAGGTTACCTGTTTTAAGCAGTTGCCTTAATTGGAACAATTTGAGTCGCATAAATTGGCCCAGATACATAATCATCTTTATGCAACTGTTTTATAACTTATTTCTGACGAGGAGTTAGACGCTGCATATAGATCCTTTGATTTTCCTGCTGAGATTTCAGAGTCAGAGTTAGTAATTATGAAACCAACTAAAATTAAGAGAGTCAAATATAATGAAAACAACACAGGCAAACAGTCAGAAAGTAAAACATAAAATCGTCAAAGATATAGGAAATGAAAAGAAAAGAGTAAGGTCTGAAGAGATTGACTCGCCTGAAGATACAGCTACAAAATATTCCAAAAATCCGATGAATAATTCGGAATGTTATCTCCCTTTCCAAAAACAGTTAAATCAAAGTACAGAAGAAGAAAAAAGACAGCTGTGTTAACATATTTTTCATAAAAAGTAAACCTTAAAATGAAAAAAAAAAAGATAAGAAAGAAGTTCGTAAAATAAAAAAGTAATTGAAAAATCAAGTTTTAAAGAATAGGCGCATTTCTATCGGAAAGAAAATGATGGAAGGGATGAAGTACAGATATGTAAAGAAAAATTCTGCAGCCTCCCCCAAAAAAAGGTCTAATGATTCAGAATTTAAAAAGAAAAATCAGTACACTGGTGATTTATTCTACCTTTTTATAAGCAAAATAAAGTAGCAGAAATGATTCAGTGTCCAGATTACCAAATGCGGTTCCAAGTTGTGTCAGCTGGAATAAAAAATGAACAAACCAATTTATATGTAAGTCTTGTATCACTTCTTATATTGTATTCAGGTAACTGGCTATAATTTCGGATATATAATTCGATAATTTCTATTCTTAAATGCTTATAACTTTCAATAAATTTTGATTTAAAACCATTTCTCTTATTTTTAGATATTTGATATAAAAATATTTCAATGTTGTTGTATTTCATTATTGTTTCATTAATCGCAAACTTGGATTTTAATAAAATTAGTTATATTCTTTACTCAATAAAACAGCTTAATATTGTTTGGTTCAATTTAGGAGACTAAAGGGGGGGGGGGGGTCCAAATTAGAAGACCAGTCGCTGAATTAGGACCAATTTTGACAAATGTTTCAAATAAAAGTTAAACTTATGATTTTCCAAAAGAAATTATTTTAAAGATTTATTTAGTTTGTAGATGAACAGGTTGACCACGTTTAGTGATACTTTGCAGATATTCCAAAAATGGAATGAGTTACACCTGAAAATATGTGAAGTGGTTGTTCATGAATTTGGCTGTTCTCTCCTATTATGGATTTTAATATGATGGGGAACAACATTTTGTTGTTGTTGTTTTTCAATTAGAAGTATACATCTAAAACTAGTGGTTCAGTATTTCACTATTGGCCATCAGTAATCAGAGGGACCCTGCATATAAACTTTCATCCGACTTGTGGTACTTATGATCTATTTTTTAATAAAGGAATAATTCTTAAAGATAGTGTAGAAAATGAAGATATGTCACAAGTAAAATTTCAACTAGATGTTTTCGTATATTAAAAAGGGGATGGAGTAATTCATAAATAGAATGATAGCTTTATTTGTTCCAGCTTCTTATTAATCAAGCTTCTTATTAATCAGCTGTCTGATTAATCAAGCTAGTAAGCTTGATTAATCAGACAGCTCAATTATAACAGTGCAATTATTACAGTGCAATTATTACAGTGCAATTGTTACAAATTTAAATAATATTTTGAGATAATATATTACATGTTATAGAGTCAGGTGGAGTAATTATGACCAGGGGGTTATTGTGACCTTCTCCTTATTAGAGGAAATTCTGAAGGGTAAAATTTTGTTTCATGCTTAGACATTAACCTCATAATGTATTTTTCATTTTAGATATTCTTTATCACTAGTTTGAAGCATTTTTCATGTACGGAAACCCTTTTTATAAAAGTCTACAAAAATTTTCGATAACCAGAGTTGTCAGTTTGGAGTTCTAATGGTTTCAATTACCCCAAATAAATGTGTGTGACAAGTATACCGAGAAAATATACTGGTCATAATTTCCTCACTAGTGATCTTGATTACCCCAAACTTTTGAGTTTGTAAATTTTTGATGGGACAGTTATAGCAATAATAATAATAATAATAATAATAGTAATAATAAAAGCTATGAGAATTAAAACTTTTAAGAAGTGTTCTTAAGTAGTTTTTTTTTTAATTAAATAAAAAGAAATATTCTTATTTTTCTGAATCAGAAAAGAAATTATTATAAAAGCTATTTTCACTTTTCATTTATTATATATCATATGCTCTTGAGAATATTATACTGTGCTTCGTGTTAGTTATCCTAAAAAATATTTCTTTTTTTAATAACCAACTTAATGAAGTGGCAAAACCGATATCTTAGGAAATTGAAATTTAAATCTGTTTAAAAGTTTCGATTTTAATGAAATGGACATGATTTAAAGACCATATTAATGATTAAAATAGTGAAATACATTAAAGCTGATATGCTCGTGCATAAAAACATAGTATAAGATAGTAAGCGGGCTGTAATTTTGTGGCTCAGTTATTAAAATGCTAAGCAGTGTTGCTAAATATTATTGTATGAATAATACTCATTTTTATGCAAAAAATGTTATAAATGGAACGTAACTTGAATAGCTGTAACAACGTCTAAATAAATCAAAGTCGAATTAAAATAATTATTTTTGTTAAAATAAAATACTTACTTTAAAATTGCTGAATGAGGACCTTTCACTTAAGTTAACATAATAATAAATGAATAAATAAATTTTAAAATTATTATTAAGAAATACTACAAAATTTTAATAATTATTTAAAAAAATTCCCATTTTTGTTCAGGAAACAAAATAATGAGAAAAGTGTTAAAGAACTGGTTATAATTAAACACAAAAGACATTTTACAATAAGAAGGCAATTTTTCTTCTTTGTTAGCTTACAGAATTTTTCTTAAATTTTTAATTAGGGGTATAAATCGCAGACTACAAATATATTTAGAAAGAAAATCAAATTTTAATTAATCCTATAATTAAAAAGCCCCCAGATACTTTAAATTTCGATTCTAAATTACCTACATCAAGAAATATGCAAAGCAGTATTTAAAAAAGTAGTATTTTACTGTTATTGAATCGATTTTTTTTTAAAATAGCGTTTTGATAAAATTAAAAAAAAATAATTCAAAACGAAATAATCACTTCACCGGCTACAGGTTTGGGGAAACAATGCTTTTACCTCGACTTATCTTGGGGCAAATGGTGAAGTGGATAATTCAATTCAAGATTTGTTCAAAACTAAATGACAAAAAATGGATGAAAATATAAAAATATGTTATTAGCTTCAAAGCTGTTAATCCTCAAATCCAGAAAAGATACTTTCTGACAAATTTCTGAATTCATTTTTGTTCAAAAACCCATGAAATTGATAGATAATCTTATTCAAAAACTATTTAATAGAATGTCATTTTCCATTTTTTGGTAAAGGCAGGATATCTTTAAGAAAATACAGTCAATGGGAACACTTGGATCCGAATTCCCAAAACGGCAGCGCTAGAAAAGGGTAAAAAGATGTTGTCTCTTGAGAAGAATCGCTTATAATTCGATGTAATTTATTTATTTAAAAAATGGAAAATGCTATTCGATTCCAAATTACATTAATATTCAGTCCTACCAATTTTATGCCTTTATGTTTAAAAATGAGTCAAACAATGTATGAGAAAGTTTTGCATTGTTGCATAAGAAATTCGAGAACTACTTTAAGGGTATTTTCGGTCAGTGGGGCACCACTTCACACCAATTGCAAATGTTTGTGCAAAACCTAGACGATAATCACAAACATTAAGAAAGGTATATGCGAAAGCAACTAGAGACAGTAATGTTAATCGTGATGGCATATTTGCATTGGTTAACGAAAATAACAAATATTTTTTAAATACGAAAGATAAATAAAAAAAAAAAAAAATCACCAGAAATGAATAATTCAAATAGCAGTTAGTAAAGTGAAAAAGAGGTCGCAAAAGAGTCTTTAAATCATGTTTCAGCTTCTACATCTTTTTTCATTGTTCACAGCTTCGTTTTGATATTTCAATGCTAAATGTAAGGCGTATATAATTTTATCATCTGCTATTCTTTGAACAAAATCTCATTGTATGAATTAAAGCTTTTTCTTGAAAGAATTAATCACAGAGGAGTGACCATTTATTAATTGCTAAATTTCGTCGCTCATATTAAGCTTTTCTAAAAAAAATAGAAATCGCCTCTTAACAGAAAAAGTAAATCTTAGAAGAAAACACAATTTACAATTGTTGAGAAATTATTAAGTGCTAAGTGAAATTACCAGTTTGCCACTATTGGCTCTTTGATGCTAATTTGCGTTTGGCGCTCCGCTGACACAAAAGTACCATTTTGATTAAAATTTTTATTTCGTCAGATATACTTTAGATTTTTTTTTTTTTTAATTTTACATTTTAGTTCTGCCAGTTAAATTTCCCGTTAAATCAGAATTATTATAGAGTATAGGAGAAATTTAACAGTAAGTTTTTGCCATATTTTTCCGATTTTGTTTTATAGATATATAGCAAGAAAAAAAAGTCATTTAATGTTATTACACAATGACAATGTCAACTACAGTAAAAAAGGAAACAATACATTGTATCAGCTACAATTTTCGAAAAGCAGAACGAACACTAAAAATTTGATGATAAGTTTCAAAACATTATGAAATGTGCCAATTTATTTATAAAAATAAAGTCTTCAATAACATAAAATAAGTAGAATAACAGATCAAAAATAGGATATGATTACAGAGAAATGATTATATAATGTTAATCATTTCATCAATCTTATGAGACACACAGTAATTATTTTACATGTATGATGCACTCATACGATACGATAGCTGAAGTAAGGGCTAAAGTATTACAATAATGTGTTATGATGCGAGTCTGAAACACTTTAACCTTCCTGCCCTGAATGGGTCTAATCGACCCACAACTACAATTTGTTTTATACCATTCCAACCAGAATTTTTTCACAAAGAAAGTTAAATAACATATTCAGATAAATAAGTCAATTAAATATATTAAAATATTTTAAATAACAATTCTGGTATGAAATGTTTTTATCAAGATTGAGTAAAATTTGAACAGGGTAGGAAGGTTAATAAAATATGAATATCCATTATCGTAAATCGTAATTTACAAAATTATTACTGTGTCAGTCAGACTTACGGTAGTCAAAGAGTATCCAAAAGCTTTCATTTAGCTTTATATGTTTATACCTCATCTATTAGTCTATGCTTTTTTTATCGCTCCTTATCACCCAAAGAAAAAAAAATTAAGTTAAAATAAAAATAATACACTTAGTGTGATACAAATAAAATAAGTCATTTTCAAGTTTTAAGCATTTAATTAACTAGTAGTTAACTGAATTAATAATGGATAATCTCGTTGCGTATTATTTATTTGTTCAGTGCTATCTATTTGTGCCGAAGAAAATTCTTCTCATTGTACATACAAATATACATATGTATAATATATGCAAGGTGCATAGTTTATTCTTGTTGCATATCTATAGTTTGAGCAAAGTTTACTATAGCAATAAGTAGCATATCTAAACATAATAAAACGAAACTGCATAACATGATGAAATCGACTTAAATGTCTGTAATAGCTAATTTTGTTAATTTACGAAGAAAATCTTTCAATGTACAAATTTACTTTACATAAAAATAAATACAGGTTCATGAAATAATGAGATTCGTAATAAATTAATGACTTCTTTATTTTTTTAAATATTTACCAAAAGTTTTTTATAAAACATCTCTATGAAAGAAAATTAAATTTAGAAAATGATGCATATATTTCGTTTGTATTTCTTTTCTTTCGAAGCAAAAATCTGTATTTATACCACTTATAAACATTTCAAGTTGCTCTCATCATAAAGACTAAATTTAAGGAAATTAAGACAAAAATTACTCAGGTATCTTAAAAAATATATCATTGAATGTATCGCTTTTTAAGAAACAGAGGTATCTTGCTAAGAAATGGGATGTGCTCATGCATCTTTTCGGTTAATGCATCCTGGATACAATCATATTCGACTGTTCAACAGATTCCATCTAATCTATATATATATATTGTTTCAATAACGACCTTTTTAATTACCGAAGGGAATATCTTAGAATTGGTAACTAGAATAGGAATGCTCTGAGCATGCTGTTTATAATATAAGTAAAACAAGTAAGGCCAGTGACACATTTGGCTTTGCAAATTTTGTTAAAATATTTATAACTGAAGGATCGAAGTTTTCCATTCGCTAATTTAATCCAAAAGCTAATGGAGAGATGGCAAGAATAACGTATTCTCATTTGTTGTTGTGTTTTTTTAACAAACGAATATAACAAGTACAGTGAACTATGATTGAAAATTATTTAAAATGACAGGACTTATTACTGAACAGGAAGTTTCAGAGGTGTTAATTTTCGGTACAAAATTGCAATAATTGTTGAGAATCCCTATTTCCAGGAATTTCTTTTAATGTACCGTGATTTCCGGCTTATAATCTGCGGATCAAATAATTATGTTTCAACCTCGTAATTTTCTTTAATAATTGAAGTTAGTTATTTACCGGAATTTAATGAGTTATGTTTCATAAAATAAGATTTCTGGGTCGAATTTAATTGTTTGATCCTCAGATTATAGGCCAAAAATTGTGGTATTTTATCTTTCTAAATATGTTCTTTAAGAAATACAATAGATTATTTTATTGATACAAGCTCTATATCATAAACATAACTTAATATTCTACTGTTCGTAAAAAAAAAAAAAAAAAAAAAAAACTATATCATTATTCTCAAGACAAATGAAATTACGGTCAAATGATATTAATTAAAAATTGGGTCCTATCTTGGATATCCTGCATTTAATTAGAAAATTAGGACATTAATCATTATGAGCATTTTAGTGCTTCCAATTTTTGAAGATATTTTAATTGAAAGTATCTATGATATTGTATGTATGAAAAATAATTTTTAATAAAACTCCTAAAAGTATAATCAATTTTCTACAATGAGAAACTTTTAGAGAAACATAAGAAATCATTAAAGCACATTTTTCACTCTATTAAATTGTACAATTTTGGTTACATCGTATAATTTCTTGGCAATGCGCTGTTTTCTTCATTTAAATACCAGATTAACATAGTTTTAAACAAATTGTATAAAATGTTAAAGAATTCGAAAGAATTTCGGCACTATAAAATTATTTATGAAGTTCAATCATAATAATATACAACTGGAAATTGAGAATTGTGAATAAATGACGATTTTTCACATTTACCTGGATTTAACCTAAAATGTGACGCAGTGAGTTTGTTTGAAGAAGAAAAAAATCCTATCTTTATACTCTAATATAATAAAAATTTTGAATTATCTTTATAAATGACAAAAGTATACATTTTTAATCAAAATAATTACACTTTCAATAAGAAAAAAACTACAATGAAAAACTTTTGATGATCTTAATAAACGCTTTTGCATTACATCATTAATACTAATAAATTATTTGAAATTTTATTTCAAAAAATAAATTTTCGTGAATATTGTTCCGTTTAATCGTAAGGCTAAAACAACATAGCATATAAAATTTCAACAAAAATAGACTAGAAATCACTATATACAAACTATAAAAATAACGTAAGTGAAAAATTCCTGAATAAAGAAAAGCTCGAAGTCAACAGAAGCTTTATGTATATCTGATAATGATTTTCTAAGCTTCTGATAAAGTTTCTAGCTTCCTATATTTTGATGCATGATTATTTAAATAGTTTATCAAACCCATAATGTGATTCACACAATTAGTCTAGTAAAATCTTTGGTTTCAAAATATACAAAAAGAAAAAAAAATGTGAAACTAATAATTATTTTAAAAACTCCTGGTTTGCTTGAAAGTAAAAGATGATCCTTTGAATAGATTAATTTCCAAAATAATTTTTCATCAAATTATCAGAGAATTTATATGAACTTGAAGCTCTCGTTGTATATCTCAATTAGTCTTAACAGGGAATCACAAGTTTAATTTGAATCATTAAAATAAATAAATAAAACGATGAATAATAATCAAGATAAATTGAATTTCAATAGAATTTTAAATTCCTGGATATGACAGTAGAATTTATAGGAGCCTAGGGCTCTTTTTACCTTGCTATAACACTTAAATGGAACTTAGAGAAGTAACTTGATACACATGCATCAACATTTTCAAAATCTTTGGCTTTTAAATATACAAAATATAGAAACTAAAATATTTTTTAAATCACGTAAACATCCACAAATAATAAAAATTATAAAATAAATAAAACTAATGTTATTCCGATGTTTATGTTTAAGCTCATATCACCTTTCCATAACTTAAATAATTAGTAATAAAACTTATCTTTCACACATAATCATCGATGCTTAAACTTCATCTCTTTTCAGTTATATCTTTGGTAAAGAAAATTATAAATAAAATTAATGCCATGTTTGAAAGTGCTAACTAAAACTTCTATCACTTTTCTACATTTTTAACGCTTTTTGATGAATCTCGACTTGCTCGAGGCCTTTGATTCTCAGATTTCACCTATTCTCAGCAATATCCATGTTTATGAAGAAATACACAAGCCAATATAAATTAAGGCAAATTTGAATGAACCACACATTTGAGTGCAGTTAATTGATCACAGTAAAGAGGCATTACTTCAAAGGCTCAAGTTTAATTTTATATGGAAGCCGCATGAACTCGCATATGCCGATTGAGATTTCCACTTTGCGAAAACCGGAGCAGACAAAGTTTGCATTGGTAAGGTTTTTCACCACTATGTATGCGTAAATGCTTGGTGAGAGTAGAACTGTCCGAAAATGACTTTTTACACATGTAACATCGATATGGTCGTTCACCAGAATGTGTTCTCATATGTGTTGTGACCGAAGAACTCTGAGAAAAACGCCGGTCACACACATAGCAACGGAAGGGCTTTTCTCCGGAATGTGTTCTAATGTGAGCAGTCAAATTTGCTGCTTGTGAGAAAGACTTATGACAAGTCCCACAGCGATATGGGCGTTCACCTGAATGTGTCCTCAGATGCGTCTTGAGAGTACTTGGACGAGCATAAGTCTTACCACAAATGCGACAAAGATTCAATTTAGCAGCTGGAACATTATTTGATTCTGCTTCATGAAGGACTGCTGCCTCCACCCCTGAGGTAGGTGGAGGTGTTTCAGGATTTGCTCCAGCCGGAAAACATGCTGCTAAACCCGTTGGGACAGATCGGCCCTTAGGTTTAAACATCAGAGACGATCCAGTCGTTTCAAGTGGCACAGCTACTTTACATGGATGGGGATAAAATGTTCCTGGTATAGATTTAAAGCTCGCATTACAGGATGGAAATTCTTTTTCTATTGCGGGTAATGTCAGCGGCTCGGCAGGGCGAAATTCAGCTGTGAAAGTGTAGGTTCCTGCTGCACCTGCTCCAGCTTGCGTAGGAGATGGCATCTGAAAAAGATAATGTGTATGAATGTTTTTGTAAAATTAAATAAAATGAAACAAAAATAAATGTCTGTTGATACATCATTCATTTCTATGTATTTTTTTCTCATTCATACAGAGCCCGATTAAGGTTGTAGGAGGCCCAAGGCCCAGTGTTTATTCAGGACCCACTCGCACCAAAATATTCGCTAGATTTTCATTTAATCGGAAGTATTTGAGGGATTCCCATTAGATTATCATACGACTGCCAAGTTAATCAAAGTCGATTTTGAGAAAATAATTGCAGAAAATTGTAATTTGAAGAAATATTTTCTAAATCATTTTATTAAATTTGAGCCCTCCTCAGCAAAGGACCCAAGGCCAGGGTCTAGTTGGGCTGTGCAGTAATCAAGCCCTGCATTCATATACACAGGCGCAGACACTCATTTCATTGAGCAAATACCGATATTAAAGAGATTTAAATGAAAAGACTTAAACAACACCAGGGCAAAAAAAGTAATTTGAGTTTTTGCGAAGAACTTAAGTTTGGTGATCATTTATTAGGATGAGCTAAGCGAATCCTCTACTAGGCTACAAAAATTACATTTTTTCGCACACTTTACAAAAAACTATTCAGTATTATGACTTGAAATTGAACATAAAAAAAAATTATCATCTGTAGATTAGCACAATAGTTTTTTTTTTTTTTTTTTTTTTTTTTTTTTTTTTTTTTTTTTTTTTTTGCAGAATATCTTTAAAAAAATTATTATTTTAATTAATTTATTTTACAGTTTTGTCCATTGCGAAAGCATTTTTGCAAATAAAAAAGGAAACACGTATATTTTCAGAAGAAAAAACAAGTCATGGAGATAGTATTTATAGATAAAATCATGATTTATTGAATAAATAAAAAATGTCCGCAGCAAATGTCTTTTACGCATTTTAAAGAATTATATAAAGACTTTCATTGTGTAAAGTGGCGACAAAAGAGCTATAAACAAACAAACAAAATAATATTTTGTAAAATTTTGCTCCGAAAATGTTTTTGTTTGTATCAGACTTATATCATAAATAAAAAATCCCGAAGAAGTTCTTCATTATTTCGCTGAATTTACATCCTTATATTAAAAAACCTAATGATTTGGAAAAATATCAATGAAAATCTGCGTAGATATCGAAAGGCCCTATTCTATCGCCAAGTTTGGCGCAAACTTGGTGATATCTCTAATATTTCGCCAAGTTCCCATAGCCATTCAATGAAAAGTAATAGATTTGCTTGCTTGCAGAAAATCAACAAATTGAGACATTTTAATGCAACAAAAACTAATATTAGCTGAGGAATATAGCTTAATAGAATTACTTACATTAATTTTGTGTACAAATACTCTTAACAGCGGCTTATTTGGTCTTAAAAATCTCAAAGCGTAGGAAAGTGAATGGAGACCCATATACAGAGAGATCACCACTTTTCTTTTGAATTATAATACAATCTTTCTACAACCGAAGAAATTAGCGTGCTTTTAGAATGCAGGGTGATATTGCGGGGTTATAATGCGGGGTTTGGCGAGCGTAGCTCGTAGAGGGCAGCTCCTCCTAGCTTCTAAAATTAAAATACACCAAAACATAAAATTCGTCTTTGCTTAATAAAAATGTAAAAATAATATAAAAATTTTGTTACTTTAATATTTATCTAATATTTATGAAATAATGCTTCGCGAATCCAAACAAAGCACAGCTTTTGCTAGTTTCTACACCCTTTTGCGGGCAAAGAAAATCCCATCATTATCATGTTAGTAAAATAATAATATAAATACATCTAAAGGTCGATGTTTTAAAACAAAATTTGTTTCAGTACCATATTAATATTAATTTTTAGCATTATGTTTATGAAATCCTTAACATTATTTCGAAAATATTCTGTAATTTCATTTTCAAAATTCAATTTATTTATTTATTGCTTAAGTGGGGCAGAATCACCAGACCTCAAACGCCCGATATAGACTCTATTTTACCCACCCAGAGTGTTCCCCGACACGCTAGGATTCATTAACAATTAGCAATAAAATGAAATGAAGTAAAATAAAATAAATAAAAATATATGTACAAAACAAGCTCCACCCGACGAGGCATAGGCGCGCGACAAGGGGCGGAAGAGCAGAGTGGATAATGATAATTGTATGAAATTGGGTAGGAGCAGTAGGTTGGTGCATAGCAAAGTGGGTTGCAGCATCATGCACGCCTATGAGATGAGGTTAGTTTGTTCCATTTGGAAATTAAAAATCCTATTTAATTTGCCTATAAGAAGGGGTTCTTGATAAAATATTAGGTAGCCAGTTTTTGGGAAAGATGGAGAGGCGTTTAATATGCCAGGCTTGGGTAAGTATGCAGGGCTCAGGGGTGCCGACCTCGTCGCACTCTCAGAAGTGTTTAACTGCTCGACAGAAACGTTTCAAATATATTTTGAAAGGCCCAACACCAGAGAGGAATGCTTTAGTGGCTGGTAAGAGAAAGTACATGTCTCTAGACAATTGATTGCTATGTACAGATTTTAAAGGCAGCTGGAAAAGATCTTTGGAAACCCTTAAATATAATAATTCAGTAGGCGCAATGCTTAGGCGAAATAGCAATCATCATATGCCATCTCAGCGAGTATACAGCTTGTTTTTATTCTGATAACATTTAATTCTTTTTTGTTGGAAACAACAGTATCCAGATACTGTTTTGACAGATTTTACTGTACAAACGTTACCAAATAAATTTACACATTTTCCAATGCTTCATAAAAGTATAGAAAGTATTTTAGTGGATTGAATCGTTTACCATCATTAACCTGATGGTTTATGTACGTGTTGCCACAATCAAGACTAACTTTTATCAGAAGAACAAAGACTATGCTTCGTTGATTGCCTTCGAAATGTTTTGTGTTTTCTATATTTTTATCTTTACAATGTATTTTAAAATTTTTGCAATTTTATTGGGTTTTGCAGAATTTTTTTGTTATTTTGATGAACAAATTTATATTCACCACCCTGAAAGCAGTCTAAATCATCCATTCTACTTATATGAACCAATATTTCAAAATCAAAATATTGCAGGCATATTTTATCACTATAGTATAACAATCACTAGAATTTCTGATAATTAATAAAATAGTAACAAAGCAATCTTAATCATTTTGCATTTGGAGTTCTGAATCTTTTCATTTCCATGAAGCAAAAAGATATACTACAATACATCAATATAACAGAAATAAAAAGATAGCAACCTTAAATTTCAAATGGAAGTAGTTTTAAAAATACATTTATTAAACTGTCAAAAGATCATTTGAGGACATGATTTTCAAAACTGCAGTCAGCGTTTTTTCGCGACTTCTCAAAATTTCATTTTATAGATATGGCGAGTTTTGTAAACCCCGTCCTCATTTATTATGTATTATGTAGTCAATTTTACAGTTATGTAATGAGCATACATAATGTTTAAATTGAATGATGCAACGCCATTAGTACTTGATTAAGTAATTTTTGCCTTAGTAAACCACTAAGAAACATTTATTTCTAATTACTAAAAAGGTGTAAGGAAGATTTTAGAAACAGAATTTTTTTTATTGAACTGTTGACATGTTTCAACTCATCACCGAGTCATATTTGAAACAATTAAAATGATATTTCAAAGTTGCACGGTCTATGGAACATCTAACTGAAACACTATCATTCAATTTTTCATGTGATGCAAATTATTATTATTATTATTTTTTTTTTTTTACTTGGATTTTTATTTCCATTTTTTGAACCATTGAGCAACTTGTGCCACAGTTTTGATAGGTTGAATGATTTTGTATCGTTACATATGGAATTTTTATGTTTAGGATTTCTATTGTTTCTCTTATAATGGATGGATAATATTGTTTGAAAGGAAAAAAAATATTTTACTTTCGTTGAAGTTTATATGGGCAATTTTTTCTTGGTGTAATTTTACCAGGGCTGTTGTTCTGCTATTATATTTAATATCAGCGATGTGTTCCTTCTTTCTGTAATTTAAATTTTCTGCTTGGCATTCCAATGTAGTAATTCTTTGATCCGTATGCTCTAATTAAGGTTATTTCATAAACTCTTGAATAACTCAAAATTAATTGAATAAATCTTAGAGCAAATAATATTCTTCAATTCCGGAGGTGCTTTAGCTACTGAACAGGTATTGAAACGTTTAAGACTGTATTTTAATTTCTAAAAAAAATCTTTTATAATATTGGATAGAATTAAACATGTATTTTTGCAAATCAAATTCATGCTCGGGCTTCTTATGATCGGCAATATTCAGGATTAATTTATTAATCTTTTCAACCTTAAAACCATTATTATAAGCAATTCTACGAATTTTTTCTAATTCATTATTCAAATTATTTTTAGTTCTAACTAGAAAAGCACGTCTTCTGAAAAAAATGTATGTGGAAATTTTATAGGTAATTGGAGAACATGCTGTAACGATTTAAGCCCCTCTCCATGTTCTAGTATACAACACGATGATAAATCATTTTCACGACTATCATTTATTTATTTATTTATTACCATACTAAATTAACAGACACTCCCTAAAATTTGACAAAGAAAACCTTTACACACATAATATAAAAACAATAAATAAAATTTTAAAACCCTCGTTCCTCTCATTCCCTTTTTTTTTAGATGCGTTTGTAATTATGTAAATACGTAGCACCTATAGTTGTCGTTCAGTCCGCCCGTCTGTCCGTCTGTTTGTCCGTCTGTCTGTCAGCATATAACAACGCAAAAACTACCCAACCGAATCGTTTGAAATTTAAAATATATAATTATTATATAATTTTGTCGAGTCATTTCAAATTTTATGAAAATCGGATGCATAGATCGATTACAGGGACAATCAAAAGTATTCCATTACATTACGGTCAATGGGGATTTTTTTTTTTTCAAATGCATTTTAATCGTTTGAAATTTAAAATATGTAATTATTATTACATAATTTTGTCGAGTCATTTCAAATTTTATGATAATCGGATGCATAGATCAATTACAGGGAGAATCAAAAGTATTCCATTATATTACGGTCTGTGGGTAAAAAAGTTTCAGATGCATTTTAATGGTGTTACACTCTTCCGAATATAATAGAATTGAAATGAACCTATGAAGTATTGTACATAACTAAAATATACATTCTGTACAATCTGTGATGCAAAGGATCTTTATTATTAAATTACAGGGCCACACAAAATAATTCCACTACATAACGCTATACGGGGAAACATTTTTTGAGGCGTGTTTTAAATATATTAAACTATTTCACATTTTATGAATATGATATATGTTGCTGAGGTTTACTGCAAGTTAATTTCTGTATATTTACAGGAACACAAAAAGATTTCGACCACTATACTGTATCCGAAGTATTATCTACTATAACAGCAAGATCTGAATCTTTTTAAAACTTCGTTTTCGTACGAACGCACCTCATTTGCTACGTTTTACGTGCAATTTCCAACTTGATTTCTTTTCGGTTTCATCAGTAGATTATATCATCTCGGCGCCGCGCCGTCTGACCAACACGAAAGAAACAGTTCGGATTCAGAAAACACTGTTAGGATCGCTTCTTGCGAAATTATAGGCGGGAGTTACGTACCAAAAACAGTTACTTGGGGTCGTTACAATGCATTATATGCACTGTTTAGAAAAGAAAAAAAAAAAAAATGAATTTGCGGCGCAGCAATGTTGTCAGACGTTTTTGCTGTAAAAATTACAGTAAAATTAGATGTATTAAAAAATGTACATGTAATTTTACTGCAATTTTTACGCTGCTGCCAAGAAAAGGTTTTATTTATTTATTATTTTTTTTTTTCGTTTTGCGAGATTCTATCTTTTCAATAAGCCTTAAAACTCTTTGATATCATTATGACCGGTTTCAGTTTTTCAAACTTGTTTGTAATTTTGCAGCCAGACCGACTGTTGGATTTCTCTTAACAAAATTCTTCCTTTTTTATTCCCAGCCACAGTTTTCTCGTTGTATTTAAAATAATAATAATAATAATAATAAGATTTCAACGCACAGCTGACGCATTTGATTTTTTTTTATCATTATTAATTTGAGAGCATCAACTGTCTGAAATATTATGAATATAAGTCAAATAATTTTCCCAACATACGAGTATATCTATAAAATCTGCAAAAGGTGTTTTCATTTTGATAATATTTATATGGAGCCTTAAATAGTTTGAACTTTAACTGGACGTATAAAAACATTTTATAGCTGAAACTCAATTTTTTTTCCAAGAAAGTCCCAAAATGAAACTGAAACATAAAAAAAAAAAAAATTCAGTTTAAGAATATAATAAAAACCCCAGTTTGCGTGAACGATTGCACAGAAATCGTTGAACAAAAAGCTAAGAAGATGGCACAAGGGTACCTCAGATAACACATAAAAGAAAAATCCTTTTCAATTTCTCACTTTTTGTAAATTTTACAATTTAAAAATAATAAATAAATAGCCTCCATTTTGAAAGAATATGGTGGATGAAATTGGCCAACAATCTCGGTATGTACTGCGCACACACTAAGTTACATCCAAATTGGTTCCTAAATATGCGTGTTATCACGTGACAAAAATCAGATCCTTTTAAAATGTCAGCCACGCACTGTTGAAAAACCGTTAAATTTACGGCGCAGCAATTGCAAAAAAATTAGATGCAAAATTGCAGTAAAATTAGATGTAAATTGCTACCAGCATTTTTTGCTGTAAATTTAACGGATTTTTTTACAATGTACCAGAAATACAAAGTGCTATAAGTCAGCCATTTTTTAAGATACAGACGAAATAAAAAATGCTCTGGAACCTTTGTATCACGATCAAACACATTAAAGAAAAATATTTTTCAACTGTTAATTTTTTTACAGTTAATTTTAAATTTTAATTTTTTTTAAATATATAAATGTCTGTCATTTTGAAACAAGATGGCGGATGACGCACGCAAACGAACTCTATCGAAACATTAGTATGCACTATGTACACATGAACTTTCATTCAAATCATTTCATAAATACGATAGTTACTGCATTACAAGATCAGATATATATATATCAACATTTGGGCGGAGAATAGTTTTGGAGTGTAGGGCTCATTATCGGTGAAAATATGCCAAAATTTTCCGTATGTGCTTTCTTCCGGACGGCTATAATAGGTACTTTTTACTTTTTGTATTGAAAACTACCTAAAACTTTGAAATAAAAATTTGAGATACCACCCACACAATAAATAATGAAATTTAGGTAAGAACGCATCTTTCAGATCAATTGAAACTATATGAGGTAAGTATAAGGACTTTTAAATAATTATGAATAAATCACGTGTGAAAAATAATTAAAAGAAATATAAACAAAAAATATTAGCATACAATTTTTTAAAGGAGTCATGAAAATTAACAATTTAAGATTAAATACAGAAAAAAGAAGAATTATGCATGGCAGCAACACAGGCTATTTTGATAACACTTTTCATTTTTCTTAAAAAAAGGAAGACTCTTATACGAAGCCTTGAAATAACTTTCAGCTCATTATGTGAGTGATGATTTTCTTTTTCCAGTGCCTTTGAAGGAATTATAGCATTCTAAAAGTAAAATCTATGTTTCTGAATACCTGTGGTACCAATAAATGTAAAATCTACATTACTATTATTTATCTTGATTTTGGTTTAAAGAAAAATCTCAATATAACTATTTTATTAATAATTAGAACTATTGCAAAGAAAATCAAATAAATATGTTTAAATACCTACAATGATTAACAGATTTAGAGTCTTTTCAGGTAAAAATTTGTGCCCTTTCACATAATTCTAATAAAAAGGGACATTTCACAAAGTTCAATTCAACAAAATGGGACCCTTCTTAAAATTCAAATTTACAAACTTGATACTTTATGCAAATTTCACTTTCATAAAAGTAAATTGATCATAAACTTATCTTGTTAAAATTTGACTTCCGTATTTTTTAATAATTTTTTCAAAGAAAGAAAAAAAAATTAGAATTGGGCTTATAAAAAAGCAAATTTTAATAAATTCATATTTTATCTTTTCCAAAACAAAAAGAAATTACATCAATCCTTGCACATGAATTATGTCCTTTTTTTCTTTCCTTTTTTTCCAGAATAGGTAAAAATTTCTAATGTCGAAAAATATCATCTTAAAATATTTTATTTTATGATCGCTAGATGACGTCACCAAAATTAAAAAACTGCGATGCAGTTCAAACGTCGATTTGGTGCGTTCGGGCGTTCATGCGCAGTATTCACTGTTTCAGAAAACTGAACACAACGGACAGCTGTGATATATCCACTTGTTCAAAAACCATTTCAGAAATCAAGTTTAAACAAACGTAGTATGCGAGCCATGAATATAGAATAGAGATCTGTATATGTTCATTATACGAGCGTAAACAAGAAGTAGCATCTTCTGCTTGACTTACAAAACCTTTAATGGTGTCGCCCTCTGTGTTTAGGATTGTAAAATGCAATGGGCTTCTAGGCTACAGAAATTTGTCTGCTTGGGAATCACATTCATAACCGCCATAATTTATATATATATATATATATATATATATTTACGTTTATAACATAGAGAGGAATTTCGCTTTTTTGCATAGAACTTTTATGCAACAACATGGCAAATGAGACACCTCTTGAAAGGATGCGCCGTTTAAATATAGATCGCGTCCGGCAGGTCGGAGATGAAAGATTGAATGCAATTAGGCAACAAGTAGCTGAACTTTAAATAGTTGCAGTAGACTTTTGAAATTGCGCAATTTTATTGAATATTTGTTAATTTTTTTCTTTTATTAAGAAATCTTAATTTTGTTATGGTACACTGTAAAAAAAAAAAAAAATCAAGAGGTTACTAAAAATTCTTTAGTAAATTTGTATTCCACAGAATTTTTTAGTAACCATTACAAACTTTTTTTTTGCAAGTGAAACAAGCATTTCTTTTGTAAACTGAACAAAAGAATTTTTTGTATAACTAACTTAAAAATTTTTAGTATGAGCCACCAAGAAAATTTTAGTAATAGCTCCAAAATTATTTTTAATAACCTTTACGTGCGCCCGAAGTACATGAGCTTCCTTCGAGCTGCATCAAAACTTCTGAAGCGATAGATTTTCGGCAAAACCGCAATAGATGGCAGCACCAAACATTTCTACCAGCTCTGACAGGATTTTCATAATCCCTTTATTAACGAGCACATCCACTACATTCATTCGGGGAGCATTTGGCGGTGTTGAACCCGGGACCTTTTAGCCTGGAGTCCGTTACTATAACCACTATGCTATCAAGGCCACAACAAGTGAGTTTTAGTAATAGCTATTAAAATGTAAAACTATTAACTCTTATCCATTGCTAACTTTTTTCTAGTAATTCTTACAGATTTTCTAGTAACCGACTAAGATTACTAAACATTTTTTAGTAGATCGACCTTTTTTTTTTTACAGTGTACATTAGCCTGAAATTTTGGTTTAGCCAGAAGTATTGTTATTGTTACTGCTAATAGTGTGTTTAACTAGCCGAACTTCGCTCATCTAAACGTTTCCATATTATCAATTATTTTTATCAGTTTTTTTTCATTTTAAACGAAAAACACAATTTTTACCTGCTATCCTAGGACGGGCTTTTGCACTAATATTAATTTAAAATCGTACTAACACTTGTGAATAAGCTTCTCGGTTATTTTGAAAACAGAAAGGAAAATGGAAATGATGAGGGCTATTGTATTTTTTAATGCCATTTTTCTCATTAAAATTGAAAAGATATTTTTTCCTTCTTGAATAAGCCAGTTTTAAGATCAATGCCGCAGTTAAAATTGGGAAGGGAGGGGGGGGGGGGTTCTACATGCCTCAGTCGCCCTGAAATAAGTTGGAAAGAGGTCCATCGCCATTTATATATTTTCATTTAAAAGAAATGTGTTGCAAATTAAATTCTATAAGGTGTACGCACTTCCCTTCCTCAAACCCACGCACGCGAAAATAAATTCTGACTACGGTTTTTTTTAAGATTGTTCAGAAAACCCTAAAAAGTGGAATGTTTTCGTATATAAAAATGACATCATTGAAAAAAAAAAAAAGTATTTTAATTTAGAAAATTTAAATTTTTGAGTAAAATGATGACCCCCCCCCCCCAACACGCACACACACACACATTTGCCTAAATAAGAAGAATTCCTTTCATATATGGTGTCACTATTAAAAATAAAGTACATCTTTTATTGGGAAACTTGTGACGGTTTATTATAAGGACACCAAACTCAAGTAATTTTTAAATTGTAATTTCCGCAATTTTCATTTAATCAACATTGTAAATGTTATTTCATGCTCACTAAAAGAAATTTAATAACATTAATCTTATAAATATTTAAAAAATACAGTATGAAAAAAGATTTCTTCTTTTCGTCCCAAATTGAAAGATCGCTTGCAATGTCAATTCAAGACAGATGTCGAGCTCCCTCTCCCAACCCCCACTTTTACTTTTTCCATGGGAGATAACAAAAAATGTGTAAGTTGCGGTAAATTACAACAGTAGTACGCTTTTCACCGGGGATCATACTTCCACCAGCATTTTAAAAGAGAGATTTTTGCCTTTTTAATATAAAAGTTAAAGGACGTAAAATTTCGATACTAAAATATAAGGCCGAAACTAGCCTTTTTGTATCCTCTCGTCCCTCATTCGCAAATTAAATTTACAAAAAGAATTTTAGTAAGTTTCTAACAACTAAATTATTTGGAAATTAAAAATATGTAATCATAAAATACGTAATCAGCTTTGTCAAATATTGTTTCATTAAAACGGAATCGAAAAGATCATAAAATTATTCTGTTTTGTACAGGTTTCAATTATAATAGGTATAAGTGTTGATATTTTTTCAGTTGCCTTTTTTTCAATTCTGTCCTTAATATTCTGAAACTCAGCATTTCAACAACAGATGGCAGCAGCATAAAATGAAAATTTGTTCTATATACTAAAGAAGCAACACAGGATGTCTAAAATTTGCAGAAAACCATTCCAAAGACAGATTTATCTTCACTTTCCATGAAGAATAAGGAACGTAAACGTGGGTAATGGATTGTAGGATTTCAAAGTGAAAACTGAAATAAAAGCTTTTGTTTAAAGGTAGAAAATATCGGAAAATATTTTATATCAACAAAAAATAGATTAAAGGATTATTTGTTGATAGGATTATTGAATAAATTCCAGGTTTGTTATATAATGTCCTTTGCTTGATCTAACCCCTGACATTTAATGTGACAGAATTCTTCTTTTTAACTATCAAAAGCAATGCTAAATAACTTTTCTAACCCACCCCTACTAGTGCCCTAAAGGAGTAAGATTTCTTCCCCATCTTTACCTCTGACAAATATATAACTTACTTTTATTGAAATTTTCTTATATCATTCAATACATACACAAAATGTGTGAAATTTATCGACAAAAATATACAAAAACTAAATTTATTTCTTATATTTTTCCTGTAACGAAAGACTTGATGTCTCCCAATTAACAATTAAATCCTGAAGACATGACAAAATAGAAAAGAAAAAGCTTACATATATATTTATAATTTTGGGCTTTCTACCTCTACAGTGGAACTATGTGTTTCATGAACTCATATACAGGGTGACCTAGAATGTATTGTTGTAGGAAAATAAAAGTTAACAACTTACTAACCCTACAACTAAATATAATTGAAGAAAGTTACTGTACCAAGCCATTGGAAATAATGTATTTTTTTAAATAATCTCTATGAAAATTAGCTTAAGAAGGCATGTGCAAATCAAAATGGACTAAATTTTGTTCTTTCTTTCTTTCTTTTTTTTTTTTTTTTCAATATCAGCATCCAATTTTGACAATATATATTAAATCTTCGATTTAAACTATACCTAGAAATTTCAAGTCATTTAGATCATAAGTTTTTGAATTATAAACATTCAAAATTTAGAGCATCCTATGTTAAATTACTTTTTCATATTTTTATTAATATCTCCTGAAATTATAATCCTAATAGGATAAATTTTTGTGCGGTTATAATACTAAAAAACATAAACATAATTACACAAAATTTGTAATTTGAAAAATTATCAATTATGAAAATAATATTCTAAAATGATATGAATTCCAACCTCCTTTTTTTGATAGATTTATTTTCACTGTGTTCTGCTGCATGAAAATTCCCAATTACAAATTTTTCGTCAAAATAACAGAATTAGGTTTTTTTTTTTCTTTTTTTTCTTTTTTTTTTTTTTTTTTTTTTTTTTTTTTTAAGAAAAGAAAAAAAGAAAGAAAGAAAAACAATAACAAGAAAAGTCAAAATTACGGCTTAATATGCACAGAAAAGCATAATTTCAAAATAATAATAATAATAATAATATATATGTATGTATGTAATACATGTAATAATTTATATGTATATATTGCTTTCTCATTTTGTTGAAACGTATAAACGAGGGGAATTATTACATTGCATTGTCATTTTATAGCATTTCGATAATCGAACTCCAAACTTCAATTTGGAAACAGCCCCTAAAATATACTCATTTAAAAAAAAAAAAAAAAAATTGAAATCTATAAAACTAATCGTACGAATTTCGTGAAAATTTGTTTTTAGGCTAATTGAAAAGTGTAAATTTCATTTTATTTATGATTATTATGTGATATTATGTGATTATTATGTGATTTATTTATGGTGTCAAGCTTTAGTATTTCTATCGAAACAAACAAAATTTGGGTTTGTTTTAATACTTAGATGACCCCTAAGACAATTTTAAATCGTACATCATTTAAAAGTAGACTTTATTCCTAATCATTTGGAACCATATCTTTCATGTACAATAATTTGTTACAGGGTTAGTAAGGTGTGTTTACCCCCCCCCCCCCAACTCTAACTTACCAATATTAATTGGCAATTTTTTCAGATTGTAATTAGTGCAATTCTTTGGTAATGCTGTAATATGTTCATGGCATAAAATTTTATTTACACTGTATATGATGTAATGAAATATTTGCAAATTACTTAAAAGAGGTAGATATTTTCATACAAAATGGTACAAATTTGTAATATATATATATATATATAAAAGGCTGAATAATTAAATTCTAGAGAACTTTAATGATCGACCCTTTAATCTTCATTACGTTTTGCGAGCAAGTATATTTTCATAATTTATATAATGAGAATATTTCTTTTGATTTCATTGGGAATTTTACGTCAACTAAGTGAATAGGTTATTTTAAATTGCGATTGGTCATTTATTTCTTATGTTTAATTTTATGAATGTGTAATAATCAAAAAATCATGAGTATTCATAGCTATATGCATTAAACACATTTTTCCGTAAAAAAACAAAAAAAAAATGTTTTGTTATTGCAAATTCTTTGGAAGATATTTAAGTAATATATGTAAATGCTCAAAATAAAATTTTCCTACTGCGCAACTCTCTCTCTCTCTTTTTTTTTTAGGAGGGAGGATTTTTTTTACTATATGAATTTAAATATTACTTCAAATGATTTCAATAAAATTTATGCATTATTGTACTAATACATTTGATTTCTTTAGCGAATGAGCCATCCCCCCCCCCCCCCTGAAAAATAGAGTAGTAGGACGAAGGGATAGACCTCAAATTAAAAACCAAATCATAAGACAAAGCGAAATAATCTGATGAATAAATAAGTACATGGTGATTCGTAATAACTTCCCAGTAATTCTCTGGGAAATTGAATAAATTATAATAAACAATCTTTGTATAGGAAAGCAGGATCACGTTCGAATTATCGTATCAAAAATACAAGGTTTACTCCAATCTAAATCCCAATTTTCGTCATTAACTTTAACAATTCTAAAAGGATTTAACGAAATTTTCAACGCTTTTTCTTTTTTTCTAACAGTTGGCTAGGCCTCTGCTGTACCTACCGGGCAATAATACAGTTTTACGGGTTTGAGTGCCTAGAAAAGGGCGAAATCAACTGACCGCCGCATGCATTTATGCCATTTTAATGGTAGAACTGTTTAACTTTGTTTTGGTTATTTGTTGGCCAGTTACTTAAAGTGGATTTACTTATTTAAATTCTCGTCGTAGAACTCCGTACGCGAGTTAGTCTCTTAATTTAGAGCCTTTTTCAGGTGACGAGACCTTCACCCGACTAGGCACCTCTAGAAGCATAATTCGCAGGTTATTTGAAGGGCTTTGTATCCACGACGGATTTTACATACACTAGGTTCCATAAGAGTACATGACGGATTTTAGCTAGTAGTTCGCCACGAATATGCGAAATTTCGGCTACAATGAATGTAGAACAGTGTTTCACAACTTTTTTTCTCCTTCGCTGCTCACTTGACCCACTGTTAACTCGTTAAAGCCGGTTGGCAAGAAAACTTGCCATGTAAAGCGAACAAAACATTTAAGTTTCAATACCAGTATTTTAGTTTGATATTTTTCACATTATCTAATCTCAAATTTTGAACGATTAAATAATTAAAAATTACAATGTAGAATAAACTGGTGTCAAAGAATTAAAAAACTGTAAAAGAGGTTCGTTATTAATGGGTCAAGCATCCGTTGCCCACTTAACTCACGATGTTAAAAAACCCTGTGCCGATTCCTTTGCATAGGCGTTGTCATTTTTGTGTTTTGTTTCTATCGATTTTAATGACATATTAGTTACGCAGACTCTGCCGTGAGAGTTTTTTGTTTTATTTTTCGTTTATAGCAATGGTGCGCAAACCATTTTCTTTCCTGATTCCAAATTTTGTATAAAATTTTGTTGCGAACCCTGAATAGACAGATGACTTTTTTTAAATGTCAGTGTAATTGATTTTTAACAAAAAAAAAAAAAAAAAAAAAAAAATGTAAACTTTATTTTTCAAATCGAAAATACGTTGCATCATTTTATCTAGTAAGAGCCATCTCACTTCTGTATGCAGTAATAGTGGCTTTAATAATAAACCGATTTTTAGAAGTCAACCTGTAAGTTTAGAATTGTGTTTTCTTGCACCCAAAGTTAAAAAACCAGGGAGGCCTGAGAGCAGGGAAATGCAATGGTAAACCTACGAGTCAACCGACAAAATCGGTTTATTATTAAAGATATTATTATTGCATACAGAAGTGAGATGGTTCTTACTTGGTAAAATAATGTAACGTACTTTCGATTTGAGAAATGAAGTTTACACTCTTTTGGTTGAATATTAATTACATTGGAATTTAAAAATGTCTGCTGTCTATCCAGGGGTCGGAACAAAATTTTATACTAGATTTGGAATGAAAATCATTTGCGCACTACTGCTATAAACGAAAAACAAAACAAAACAAAACAAAACAAAACAAAACAAAAAGCTCTCATGGCAGAGTCTGCATAATTAATATGAGATTAAAATTGATAGAGACAAAACACAAAAAAGACATCACCTATGTAAAGGAATCAGCACAGGGTTTTTTAACATCGTGAGTTAAGTGGGCCACGAATGCTTAACCCATTAAGGACGAACCTCTTTTACAGGCTATCATAGCCTGAGAGCTTATGTGCCCGTCCGTTTTGTATGTTCGTTCGTGCGTAACGCGATAACTCATGATAAAAATATCCGATCCACTTGAAATTTTGCATGTAGGTATATCCTGACAAGGCGCTTCCCTGATTAGTTTTTGGAGTTCATTCGATATGTATAAGAGGGGGAATGGGGGGCTCATGCCCCTCCCCTTAGTTGATATAAATGGGATTTTCATGCAGAATTAAGTTTTCGTTCAAAATTTAGATTAGGATCATTCTGATGAGGCGATTCCGTGACTGTTATTAGGTGTTCATTGAATAAGTATAAATAGGGGTAACAGGGGTTGTAATCCCTCCCCCTTAATTTATATAAATGGGTTTTTCAAGCAGAATTTTCAGATTTCGTTCAAATCTCTGAATAGTTTTGGAAGTTTAAAGGTTAAGTATAAAAGAGGGGGATAACTCCTTTTAAATTATATAAATGCAAAATGGGTTTTTACTAAGAATTATCTCATTTGCTCTGAATTTTGGATATAGATTTTTTATATGATAAAGCATGTCTTTGATAGTGTAGGAGGTTCAATGATTAAGTATAAAAAAAGAGGAAAGGGGAGAGCTGTTTCCCCTTCTTAATTTTTTTTCGAACGGAATTAACCCTTGAAAATATAAGGCTTTAATGTACAATTAGCATTTGTAGCCTGTGAGCTCAATGCTATCAGTTTAACTGGGCAGTATTCTTTATTTAATTCTTTGACAGACACCCGTTTTTTCCACATTGTAATTTTGAATTATTTATTCGCTCAAGATATGAGATTAGATAATGTAAAAAATTTTAAACTAAAATACCATTATTGAAACTTACCTACTTACAGTAAGACTTTTTTTTAATGTCAGTGTAATTGATTTTCAACAACAACAAAAAAAAAAAAAATGTAAACCTTATTTCTCAAACCAAAAGTATGTTACATCATTTTACATAGTAAGAGAAAGCTCTTCTCTGTATGCAATAATAATATGTCTAATAACAAACCAATTTTAGCAGTTGACTCGTAAGTTTAGCATTGTGTTTTCTTGCACCCAAAGTTAGAAAACCAGGGAGGTCTAAGAGCAGAAAAAAGCAATCGTAAACCTACGAGTCAACCTATAAAATTGAATTTTAAGGTATTTTCCACCAAGATATGACTTGGCACACCGGTTACGTTTTAATATGCAAATCGACATTTAATTAATTCTGGAATTTCAGCCGTGAATTTGATAAGCTGACTGCCTGTGCTGTCGCTTACCGATCTAATAACAAAATCTAATTAACAAAAGAAGTATATAAATAAAATTATAGAATGCACTTGAATGAACGTAAGATGAAGCAAAACTGTATTTATGAAACACAAAGGGAAAGAACTGCACACTCCTAGCTGTGACCACAGTATGAAGATTAAATAGCATGGAGCGGATCCTAAACCATAAAAGGTGTGACAAAAATCGCCACTACTAAGCATCAATTAAAACGACCCAATTTGCATATGAATACAAACAGAGAGCGTCTTGAATTGACAATTAACTTGTATTACTATGACTGTTTCGCCTGTTGTCGAAGTATATGTGTTATAAATAATACAGGTAGTAGTTTTCATAAAAAATACATATATAGTTCTATTTTTATAAATAATAATATCTTATTTGACTATTTTACTGGTATTATAATCATTGATATTTGATATTTGATAAAGAAAAATCTGATTATTTTTGTTGTCAAATAAATTTTGTAGAATTTGGCTACATACAAAAATTTTCCCGAGACCTGCAGTTTGCGTACCACTGGTTTAGAGAATACTTAATTCCTTACTTTTTGGAGTTTTGCTTATGCTGACTCTATCGTGGGAATCTTTTTATAATCACTTTACACTATTATAATTTTGACACTTTTTTTTTGAGATTTTATCATAATCATGTTTGTTATGTTGCGATTTTTTTTTCTAGGTTTTTGTCACAGTTGGTGTTTGTTATATTGTTATATTTCCATGTTTTTTTTATTTATTTATTTATTTATTTATTTATTTTTTTTTTTTTTTTGAAGTGATCTTTACTTTTAACAGTTTTTATTTTGAAGCTGTGATCTCTTTACTTGTTTGATATCCCCGTTTCAGTTATTTTTTGATGCGAATCCGCCTTGGTGATCTACTTATTGATTCCTAATTGCTGTTATCACAATTGGTCGGTGCAATTTTGATGTCAGCTAATTGAGGGACTTGTGCACTACTGGGATGGGCCAAGTTCCTTCGCCATATTAGTTCATCATATTGTTTATGATGTCTGTTATCACAGGATCATTTGCTGTTGTACTACTTGTTGGCTTTTTTATCGTTGATATTCTTTTTGATTTTTTCCCCCTATTTCATATTGCTTTACCGTCATTCCTATCATATAAATGACGGTTTAACAAGGCAGTGTGATTGAGCTCTGGCTATCAGTTCATTATAAACGACTTCCACCTCTCATTAGTGCGATTTGTTCAGCTTTTTTTTAGGGTGCGGTTAAAATGATTTTTCACAACCTTTTTTTTGTAAACCTGCAATAAGAAGAAATTAATTTAGTTGATTTGACTCACTATATGCTGTTTTTATTTATTTTTATAATTTTTTACGTGATTTGAAAAAGTTCTTTTCTGAGCTTTATTTTTCCTTCTTACTGTAAGAAAAATAATTGTTAGTCAGGGGAAGGTGGTTTTGCTGAGAGTGGCTGATGTTTATTGTTGTTATGTTTTTCTTAGTATGATATGAGATCAGTGTTATCTATCAATTATCTGATCACTGCTTTTCCTTTTGTTTGAACATTTTTGTTGTTTCCCAACTTGTGGTGTTAAAGCTGTTCATTGTTTTGTGTTATGTTGACCAGATGGAGTGCTTGTGTTAGTGTGCAGCTTGATAAGAAGTGTTTCGGGTTTCCCATCTCTCCACTTTCGCATTCTGGTGAGTCTTCTTTCACAACCTAAATAAATATGTTGGGAATGCTCCATGATCTGTGTATATCTGTGTTAATAATTTACAGCTTACTAGCCTGTATGTTGTTACTTTTGGGAAATATTTATGTGTTGTCCTACCCATGGCCTCATAGTCTCACTTGAACGGCCATTGCTTTAGTGTTATGTCCTTTAATTGTCTTTTTAGGTTTGATATTGACCTTTCTAGGAGAAGATGGTATAAAAGATGCTGTTTCACTGTCTGAGTGATGCTGACTATGTTTTTATTTTTTTTTCTTCTCATTTTTGTATGGTACGTAAGCCGATCCCGTAGCACCTTATTCCAATTTCGAGCCATCCGTTTTGTCCTTTACATTGTGTCCTATTCTTGATTATATTGTGTCTGCCAAATATGTTTATCATATGTATATATATATATATATATATATATATATATATATATATATATATATGCTAATTTCATAGTCTGTATGATGAGATACTGTATCATGTATACTCACAGATTTTTTTAGTCTTGTTATTGTACCACATGCGCTTTTATATTTAACCTGTAGATGAATCGGAATCAGGCGTGCAAGTATCTGAAAGGCAGCTATTGGGACGGTTCTGTTTGCCTTTATTATGACCGGCGTAAAAGTGGCGTTGGCAACTGGTTAGCACCTCTTTGCTGAGTTTCTTCAACATGTGTCCACAAGTAGGAGCTGCTTAGCTTAGCCTTTTCTCTACAACTGTTCTATACCAGGTTTTAAGAATATATGGTTTTATCCCCCATTCCCTTAACCCTTTGAGCTCTGGGGTGTAAATTTCTTCAAAATTCCAAATGTCACATTGGCACCAGTATTTTGCAAAGAAAAAAAAAAACCAGTTAACGATAAACACGAAAAAAAAAATGCACTAAATCTTTTTGAAGTACATTTGGTAAAATTTTCTGGTGTCACGTGACATTTCGGAATTAAAATTATGTGGTAGAAAATTCTACCAGCAGAGCTCAAGGGGTTAATGTCATTTGTCCCATCAACTTAAGAGATTTCATAACAAGTGCAGCGTCCGCTATCAACAACAGCTACGATAACGATCCGAGACAGTTGCCTTGTGGGCAGCCGCAGAATGTTTGGTTACTTTGACAGTTCCTTTGACAGTTCCTTACTTTGACAGTCCTTGGTTGACAGTTCCTTCTAAACTGTCTAAAAAGGAACGCATTGGTTTTCTAAAAAGCTTATTATCCAATTCATCAGATGGGGCAGGGGGACTGTTTAAAGTGTTTTGCTAAATTGGACCAACTGATATTGTTGAAGACCACTTTATGTCCATTGCTATTAGCAGTGTTTGGTTTTGTCTTGTTTGTCTTTTTGTATTGTGTTAATTCGATTGTTGAGTGCGTGCTCCGTGGATTTTCTGTATGAAACCATATTGTTTGTCGCTCCAGCAATTTTTTTTTTTTTTTTTTTTTTTTTTTTTTGCGTCAGGTGATGTGTTACTCTACCGTGGATTATGCGTTCCAATAGTTTGCTGAATACCGGAAGCAGGCAGATGGATCTGTAGCTTTTTAAATTCTGGGACGTCCTTTCCTGCCGAATTGATCCACCGTACCATTATTGATTGATTTGGGGAAGTATTTGTGGTTAAGGCACGTGTTAAATAGTATTAGAAGTAATTGTGTTGCTGCTCCGTGTATTCTTTTTACTAAATTGTCATCAATGCAATCATAGGTTGGGGATTTCTTCTGCTTGGTATTTCTGAAATTTCTATTGAATTCTGGTTTTTATATTACTAGTGCGCTTTTATCGTTGAACCAGGGTAGAGCTAGCGTGAATTTGTTCTGTGTTCGTGTCTGTTAAGTAATAAGGTTGTAACTGAAGTGATTTAATGTGTTTTTTATTGTAACTGGTTGATTGTTTGGAAGGATGTTTACTAATATCGATGGTTTTGTTGTTTTATTTGCTGTTATTTTGTATTGATCTTCATGTTTTTTCGTTGCCTCCTCACAGTATTTCTTCCATGTGCTGCATTTTTTTATTTGTACTAATCTTTTTAATTTTGCCCTTTCATATTTGTATTCTAGATGTTGTTGATGTTTTAGTTCTCCCTTTTGCTGGTTTTGGTATCCTATTAGCTCTGACCCTGTTTCTGGCTATTTTAATTTCTGCGGTCCACCATGATGGAGGAGTTATATCTAGTGTTTTTCTTTGCTTATAACATTTAAAGGTTATTGCTGTTATCTCGTTTTGTAATATTAGCGTCATGTTATCCAGTTAATCAATATATGTTACTTTTTTAAGTTATTTTATGTATTTATTTCTGATTTGTTTTATATTTTTGTCGAATTTTGCATGTTTACCATGTGTGATATCAGATCTGTGTATGTGGGAAATTTTATTCTCGTATTTTATGCTAAACCTTAAGAAATTTTGG
The DNA here is from genome assembly GCA_964019185.1 of Maratus speculifer. Classification (NCBI taxonomy): domain Eukaryota; kingdom Metazoa; phylum Arthropoda; class Arachnida; order Araneae; family Salticidae; genus Maratus; species Maratus speculifer. The sequence continues at coordinate 216,232,287 of OZ025293.1, read as the reverse complement.
TCGTTATGAGATTCGTCGTCGCTGATCTCCCAGTCCTTAGTATTGTTCCTAATTTAGCTGTCACAATCGTTAATCCGGCCAGCCTGAGAATGCTTTCTTGTTTCTCATAGTAATGAATAAAGGTGGGCTCTGGTCTGTTCTGTGCGAATAATGAGTTTAGGAGGAGAAAGTGTGTGAGCTGATGCCTCCTGATGTCGAAGTCTTTATAACCCTAAAGCTTGAGAATGTGAATTGAAGTCCTTCGCCAATAAAATCTCTCCGTTTGTTCTTTTCATAGTTTTTTCGATCTCTTGAAGCGCTTCCAAAAATTTTGCTGAAGGCGGGCCGTAAATATTAATTACTGTTATTGCTTCTGTATTAATTTATATTTGTTATTTCTGTTGCATTACTCTTTTTCGCTAATTGCTATGGGATTTGAGCCTGTTTTTGCTATTATTGCAGATTTATTTGTTTTTGTTTTAATAATTGTCAAACGTTTGGGATTAAATCCTGTTATCTCACCTGTGCGATTGTTTTGATTAAAATCTTGTAGGGGGACTATGTGGATTCCTTCTGATTCCATGTATTCCGCTAATGATTTTGCTGCTTGTCCACTGTTGTGTAGGTTTATCTGTATTTTTTCTTATGATGTTTGTTTTTTAGTAGATTTGTTTTGGTTTGTGAGTTTGTTGATAAATCCCTCTGTGTGTATGGTATTGTGATATCAAAAGGCTTTTGAATATTATTCGTGTTGAACACGTCCGCGTTGTTTTTCACTTTTTTGCAATTTTCTAATTCTTCCTTTTTTTCAACAGCTTATCTTGCGCTGGGTAAAATGCTATGGCATTATGAAAACTGTCGAAAGAACACAGTAATTCAATACGTGACACCCTATGTAAAGTGAATTACATTCTACATTGAATTGTCTTGCTTAACAATGTTTGTTTATGGGATTGTGCTCAATCCTACCACTTATTGTAATATCGTGATATTTTACTCAAAGGAAAGTTAGCCTGTCAACTTTTTAAAAAAATATCTTCATTATTGTTAAAGTTATGGCTAAAGTATTGTCTCAGATTGGAGTAGACATCCAGCACTTTTGATCTAATAAAAAGATTAAGTACCTAGTTTCCTGTGCAAAAATTGTTTGCTGTACATTCTCTAAATTATTCAACAGCTATTTTGGATCTACAGTTTAATGATATTTCCGTGGACAAAAGTGTTGCTAAACAATTTTCAGCAATACGAGTCCTTGCGTAAAAGTCGCATGTAGATAAAAGTAGATTAGCATATCCTTTTTCGTTTCTTCTCTTTATAGTTTCTGTTTACGGTGTGATCTGATGCAACTTTGAAAAAGACAAATGCTGGTTGTTTATTGAAAGATAGAGTCCAAAACCCGTAGCCCATGTAAGAGTGCAATGTATTTTGCACACTATTACACGACATATTTGCTAATTTTTAAAGCTATCTAATAATCAAGTTATCTTAGAAAGTTTCGAACTTGATCGTAGACATACGGGAGCTTGTCGATTGCACACTCTCACTTATTCCTTCACATGCATATAACAATTTCTAACTCTTTTTTTTCTTTTTTTTAGCATAGTTATTAATTTCTGCTCAATACCTACGAAATTCCGTTGATGTAACTAGAGCTCCTAGAACGTAGCATCATCTTTTCAATTTTTAGGGCTAGAAAACACCAACATTTCACAAAATGTAAAGTGCCATAACTAGGAAAGTTTTTGACAAAAAGAATGGGATTATTTTGTGTTCTTAGATTCAGTTTAGCAGATTTAAAATATCTGTTAAAGGAAAAAGTGAGTATATACATTTTCGTATTTTAATACATATAGAGCGGTTTATAAAACAAAGGCTGCACCCAAAAGCTGTATTTGATTGAATACATTTTGTATTGGAAGTATGCTTGTAGCAGATGTGATTTAAGATATAGTTACATTAACTTCTATTTTTACTAGCCTAGAATACACTAGTACTTTTAAACTAAAATTCTATATTTATGCACATAAATATGTAAGTTTCGTTAATACTATGATGTTAATCTTTTGACAAACTATATACTCTAATTTCAATTATTATTGTTTTTCTCCAAAATTCTTGAACTTGAGCTTCCTTGTAATAATATATAAAGATTTTTTTGTTATAATTCTCGTTATCTATATTTATTCCCTACATTGTTCAGATATGTAATGTATTTCTCACCAGCCATTAAATATTAAACCAGTTTTATTATTAAAATTTATTACAATCATAGTTCAGCGAATTTGAAAAAGTGCTTTTAATTTTTAAAACTGTGTCGAACACTAGAACGCCCGGATATAGTCGATTCGACTCCGACCATGTGATTAAATTTCAATTCGAGCCAGAAATTTTTTCTCGAAATAAGTTAAATGGAAACCCCGGAAATTTACGTTAAATAAACCAATTAAATAATTTTGAATAAAAATTCTTGTGGTAAATTTTATTATCAAACGTAAGTAAAATTTCCGGGCCTTCTAGTGTTAAATTAATTTGTCCATTCTTTCTGTCAGATTTGCTTCGGAGGCTTAAAATTTGAGTTTCTATAAGAAGAAATGCTTTTTCTCTGAAGCTACATTTCACTTGATGAGCAGATCATTTTTTTTACCGTGATCCACCAAAAGTGTGTGAAATGCACGCGATTGTTTCTGAAAATACAAAGAGTTCTCATGATGTGGGAAGAAATTATTAAGAGTGACTGCAGGGTAGCCTTATGCTGCTGGAAGACATTGAAAAAAATTATATCTAAGTTTTCATTCATGCATTTGACGTAAGGTCATTAAAAGAATGATTTTCTGAATTATGAATGAGAACTTTACTGAGGACAATGAAACACAATTCTTTCGTATAGCCTACAACGCACAATATTCAAATAGTCTAGGATTTCATTCAAGAAGCGAATATACAAATGATGATGTACGCACCTAAACCTCCATAATTGTTCTTTTAGAATATATGAATGAGACAATTTAGAGAGGGTATCGAAGCACATCAGCCCCTTAAGAGATCCCCGGAAATGAAAATTTATTCTATTCTAAAATGGAATACATTACCATAACACCGCTTAAATAATATCACCAAAAATTTACGAGTATTAGCTCCTGGGGAAAGAGTCTTATAGATTTCATTTTACCTGAACGATAGTAATTTCCACATAGTGACTATTTAAGAACAATCTCTAAACAAGTGTATTTCTATTAAAACTTATTGATCAATTTTTAGTCTTACAATACATGGTTCATACAAACACCTTTTTTGCTCGAATAGCAACTGAAAAGATTATCTAATAGCACTTTCAAAATATTAAATAAAAAAAAATCAGAACTTTTAATTTTTAAATTTGTTTTGTATTACCTTTAATGGCAAGTAAACAAAAAATATAGTACTTAAATAAGCTGTTTATGTTTATGTTGAAAAGCTTATGCTACTCACAAGCATCTATTTTACTGTCATCATTTTTAATTATCTTTTCTCGAAAAATAAATAAATAAATAAGTAAAATTATTACTACTGTAGTTTTCACAAAACGTTTGATATTAATTAAAGACTAAAACACTGTTGCTATATTTGCCGATTCATTAGATTTCAGAAAGACTCAACGAAAATTATTTGTTTAGGAGAATGCTGGTAATGTTACCACAATGAATGCTATGCATCGTATCAAAATATCATCGTATCACCTTGGATAAATAACACTTCACATAATTCAGGAATGTTTTCTTAGGTGTAAATAAAAACATATTAAAAAGTCTTCCAAGCGAGTCTTTTCGACCTTGTATAGGTCTTTTATGATGAAGAAACCAGAAATTATGTAAATTGGGAGTTAAAAAATCTCAAGCATTTTTTTTAATGAATCATACATTATTATATTATTAGTTATTATATAATAACAATTTAATTAAATACTTTATTTATAGTTATTTGTTATTTACAAAAAGCGATAGGCATCAATTATATAACATTATAGGCCTAAATACCATTCACACTTATACATTTTGCTTATTTTTTACTCGAGCCCGTTAACCAAATAAACACCTGGTGAACATGAAAGATATATTAAAAAAAAAAATTATAAACATTATAAAAAGTAAAATCTGTCGAAATAAAGTTACCTTTTCTAGGTAAAAGTTTCTTCATATTTAAATATTTCCCCCTGTAATAACAGAAAAAAAAAGTTTTATGCAAAATTAATTCAGTTTAAGCGTTTTTTTTTGGGGGGGGGGTTGGGGGGGTTGGGCGGGGTTCCGTGTTTTAGAGCAAGCACACTCATTTACCGTTACATGATCGCTGCGGGCTAGAGTGCACAGCTGTATACTTTTACAGCCATTGTTTATTTATTGACTGAAATGTAATACGATATAACTGTATAATATTGCAGGTTGTAAATAAATAAATTATATATCATATTCATATATGCTATATGAGTATTTATTGCTATCCACTAGATTTAAATTCGTCTATGAGAAAAGTAATGTCAGATCATATTTATAAATGATTGACAGTATTCCAGTGTGTGTGTGAATGTAGATATGAGTAAACCTTTATAACGTTGTATTGTAATTTAGCAGCAAGATTATCCACCTCATCATAAGCATGCATGTAAATAAAATAAAACAAAATTAATTCTTGTAAATTTTTAAACCATCAATTTTCATTCTATTTCTATTTAAAGGTTTACATTTAAGTAGGACAATGTGCCGATTTATCTTATTGTGTCATTCATTATCCTTTGTGACTATCATGATATTCATTAAATTTGCATGTGCCTTTCTCTTGATATATACTTTGTTTGTAATTATTACTTTCTTTTATCGCTACAAGAAGAAAGTATTAGATTCGTGAAAATTTTCGAATTCTGGTTTTCAAGGATTTTACACGTTTTAAGGATCAGTGATTCCAAAAAATATGTTTTTATAAAATGCCTGTCTGTGAGTCTCTGACTCTGTCTGTCTGTCTGCATGTGACAAATTTGTGGGAGCTCTATCTCAAAAACTAATGCAAGGAATTTTATAAAAATTTATATTCAGGTAGTCTGTAATATAAATTGATGCTTATTAGTTAATGGTGTAAATCGCTCAACAGGTGACACAGCTATGCTAAATTTTTTTTCACAATTTACGCAACAGCTATACCTCAATAACTAATGCTCGGATTTTGACAAACTTCAGACTCATTTAGTCCTTGACATGAATTGATGTTGTTTACGTTTTAGTGTAAATTGCTCGACAGGTTGCGTTGCTATACTGATTTTTTTTTCAATTCCCGCAATAGTTCTATCTCAAGAATTAATGCATCGATTTTCATCAAACTTCAGATCCAGTTAATCCTTGATAGGAACTGGTTCTGTTTATGTTTTGGTATCAATCGCTCAAGAGTTGGCGCTGTTATGCTAAATTTTTCCCGATTCCCGCAATAGCTCTATCTCAAGAATTAATGGACGGATTTTCATCAAACTTCAGATTTAGTTAATCCTTGATATGAACTAGTTCTGTTTACGTTTTGATATTGATCGTCTAACAGGTGGTGCTGCTAAGCTGCATTTTCTCAATTCCCATAATAGCTCTACCTCTGGAACTATTGGACGATTTCTTATCTAACTTCAGATTCAGGTGCACATTGATAAATATTATTGCTGGTTATGTTTTGGTGTAAATCAACCACCAGGTGGCGGTTTTATGTTGCATTTTTCTTGATATCTTCAATAGTCCTATTTCAAGAACTAATCCACGGAATTTCACGCCTTTATAATCTATACCGTAGGTTCCCAACCTTTTCTGGTCCGCCGCCCCCTTTACAAGAGAAAGAAATTCCAACGCCCCCTCTTCCATAATAGTTAATTATACAAAATGTTAAAATAATATTGCATATATCTATATTTTATCTTTCTGTCACTCTATTAATCAAAATAGAAGTTAATTAAAACGATCATCAAATGTGCCGTAATTTCCGGCGTATAATCCGCGGATCAAATAATCATTTTTCGTCCCAGAAAATTTTTGAAATAAAATGTAACTATTTAGATCGCGGTAAATATTTAGCGTCAATTACTAAATAAAACTTCTGGGTAGAAAAAGAATTGATCGATCCACGAATTGTACGCCGGAAATTACGATATTAAAAAATTGTTTTATAAAAATTTAAAAATAATTACAAAAACAATAAGAATTTTTAAAAAATAACGAAATAGTCGAGGTTATTAGAGTTCTAACAATTTCTTCATGTCAGATTTCATTTTCTTCAACATGAGTCACAAATTGTCATGTTCTAAGATCTATGTTCCTTTTCTTAGACAGTAAATTTGCTAGTAAACGGAACCCACTTTCAGTCAAATCTGATGAAAGGAAAGCAATTAAAATTTTATGTACTTTCCCTCACAATCCAGATTAGAGAGCTGTAGGTTTTTGAAGTTTGGTATCCATCCCACTCTTGGTATCCATTTCTGAATTTTACTTATAGTTCTCGTTTGCTGCGAGTTACACGATTTCCTTCTCCAAATATGATGATACTGCTGTAGCTGCATTTGCGAAAGGCTCTAAAAAGCAACTCGGTAAAATCATGTATAAGTATCTTGCAGTCGCTCTGAGAAAACTTCATGAAGAGCATCCAAGTGTTGACAGTAAGTAAGTAAATATTCTTGTTTTCACAAATTGCGAATAATGTTGCAATTTGTCTGTATTCTCTTCTTAGATTTCTTTTGAGCAAAAGAAGTTTACCCACAGAAGCAGCTATGAGGTTTTTTGTTTTAATTAAATTCAACTCATCATCTTGCAATCATCGTATGCCTTGTTATAAATATTTAGAATATTTAAATTTATTTAATTAAAGATTCTAAAGAGATCTGTCACATAATCAATGTCTTTTTTCAATGCAATCATGTTTTAACGTATTTTACACCTCTGTTTTTAGTTAAGTGTAATATTAAATCAAATATACTGAAAAACGATTCAGACAAATACCTTTTCAGAAACAAAGGAGTTCTGTGTGCAGCAGCAACCAACTGAATTTAATTGCAAGTCTGATATAAAATGATAGTGACAACTGCACTACAAAGTAAAAAAAAAAAACAATTGTTTCATTTTGTTGTGAAATGATTTTCACTATACAGTTGGCAAAATATCCTGTCATTCAATGAATTGCTTCTATTCCTTTTATCGATCTTAGCTTCTATTGCTTCTATTCCCTGCTATAATAATGTAATGAACCGACGTATACAGTTGTCCATTCAAAAATTTTAAAACCAATTGCTGATGATGCGTAATGGAATGCACAGAAAGTACATTTAGTACTGCTTGTTTAAAATGTGTTAATGAAACCCTCCAGATGTCCCATCGTTGGTCGAGCAACATCAGTAGTAAATGACAAACTATTATTATAAAGAATTTATTTCTCTTGGACTAACTTCGTGATATTAAATTTCGATTCTCTCTTTGTATCAGTTTCCAAATTTTTAGCAAATAATAACTCTTGATTTTTATTTTCTTTTATGAGTGTTTGTTATTTGGTAACACTAATCCATGGAGTTGAATGGAAAATTTACTGGTCTTTAAGTAACAGCATAATGATGTTTCAATGCTTTTAGCCATCTATTCCTCTCTGAGCCGAATTATTACTCAGGATTTTTTTCTGTTGATATCAGATAGTTTCTTATGATGAAGAACAGTTTTTATTATCTCTCTGACTACAAGCAAGATTGATTTCTCGCCGACTGTGTGCAATTTTAATACTTTTGTTATTAAAATTATAATGATATATGAGGCTCGTAGTCCGTCATCTTCTTGTTTAGAAGATGACTCAAAAAGGTTTGATATAGTTGACTATTTTAAATTTTTCTTTTCCAGTCTTTGAACTGATCAGATGTGGCAGTCCCAAAACCTTCTTCTATCTCATACGTGTTAATACTTCAAAATTCGCTATCACAGCACAAAATTAAACGGCAATCTATGACCATCGTAAGGATTCTAATGGTATGAAAATCCGTACATTAGTTCTTGAAACAGGACTACAGTGACTATAGAGAAAAATGCAAAATAAAAGCATCATGCGATTTGCACCGAAACATAATCAGCAATAATATTTATCAAGGTAAGAATAAATACGAAGTTTGATGAAAATTCGTGCATTAATTCTTGAGATATAGCTGTTGCAGAAATGTGAAAAAGTAAAGGGCAAAATTAGACTAGCTACCGGTCACAGGGCCGGTAAATGAGAAAAGGTGGCCAGAGAAAAACTGTCTATCAGCGGCTACCTTATGGCTACTTTTTTACAAGGACAGAATACAATTTATTTACATTTCATCAGAGATTCTACTTTTTTAGGTTTCAATATATTTAGATTAACATATTTATTTGGGCTATTAAGTTTTAGATTAATGCTTATAGACATTTTACTGCTTAATATTTTTAAATAAAAAAGTGGCCACTAGTTTGAACAAAGTGGCCACTTGAAAAACTAGTCTTACTAGCCAATGGCCGCTAATGAAATTTCCCAATTTTGCCCTATTTGAAAAAGACAGCATATCAGCACAACCTGTAGAGAGATTTTCAATAAAATGCAAACAACATCTATTCATGCTAAGGATTAATCAAATCAGAAGTTTGGTGAAAATCTGTGCAGTTGTTCTTGAGAAAAGCCGTTGCGGAAATCGTGAAAATAAGCAGCATAGCAGTGCCACCTGCTGAGAGATTTACACCAAAAACTAATCGGTATCAATTTATAACAAAAGATACCTGAATATAATTTTTTTTACAAATTCTGTACATTGGTTGTTGAGATAGAGCGCCTATAAAATTTATGTCACATACAAATAAATAAGCTAACAGACAGCCTCACAGACAGACATTTTGTAAAAACATGTTTTTAGAATCTCCGACCTCTAAAGCGTGTAAATCCGTCAAAATCCGGAACTCGAAAATTTTCACGTATCTAATACTTTCTTCATGTAAAGAGATAAGAAAGTAAAAATAGGATATATTTTTGTATTTTCTATCAGCAGGCATTTATTCAAATGCTCTTCAAATGTAGCCCAAATGGCTTCATGGCTTCATTTAAAGAAAAAAAAAACTTTTTGGCAAATTAAACACATAGGTAACGACTGGTTTGTAGGAGAGTACCTAGATCCATATTTAAAATACTTTATACCGTACTGCTGGCATTTCTTCTTCGGTTAAGATATTTTGAACTACCGTAATTTCCGGCGTATAATCCGCGGATCAAACAATTCTTTTTCAACCCAGAAATTTTATTTAGTAAATTAAGCCAAATATTTACCGCGATCTATGACATTACATTTTATTTTTAAATTTTCCCAGGTAGAAAATAATTATTTGATCCGCGGATCACACGCCGGAAATTACGGTATAAACATTCTCCCTATATAAGTTTAAATAAATTTACTTTTGAACAAATTTATAGATATAACGATTTTTATCACTTTGACTAAGACTATACACAACTATATATAACTATATACAAATTTCTTGAATTGAATCAAATCACGGGTTTGTTTAAAAATCTTTGTCCAGGCACATGTCGTCATACTTCAACATTTTTAAAAATATAGGTTAATGAAAAAATAATAATGTTAAAAATCTATAGCCAGCACTCCTCAGATTTAGGTTCGTCTGTATAGATTTCCATTCAAAGGTGCAGTTAAGGTTTTTGTCTCGGACTGAGCAATGTAGAGGAGATCAACTATTTTCATTATATTAGTTCCTATAAATAAGTAGTTATGCATGACCACCCCCCTCGACTGTCCTAACGCCCCCCCCCCATTTTTCTCTAGATCCGCTACCGCCCCCCTGGAAGGCTCCAGCGCCCACTGGGGGGGGGGCGGTACCGCCCCCGTTGGGAACCTATGATCTATACGATGGGCTTGGACTGCAGTGTAATTTTGGCTGTGTGGTAGCGAATTTTGAAGTATTACATGTATGAGATAAAAAAAAAAATGGGTTTGCCACTTTCGACTATTTTTTTAACCTTTTAGAGCCACCTAGATAAAAGTTGAAGCTACAGATTGTGCTGTTAAAAAAATAAATAAATAAATAAATAAAAATAAATAGATAAATAAAATAAAAATAAAAATAAATAAAATAAATAAAACAAGATGAATGTAGATTCTACCATTGCAGAATTCAGTTTGGCCTCCGATTAGAAAAAAAAAATCGATATAAGTTTTTTAGAAGGGCGACCCCGTTTAGATTGCAATGAACTAACTTCATTTTTCTTGTGTTTATCAATATAATAGGAAACAGAACGGCGTGAAATGCCCAATTGAATAGCAATTTCTCTCTGAGACATTGGAATTGCGGAATAATAAAGAGATACAATTTGACGTGCTACTTCTTCATTGACTAGATTCATCAAAAACGGATTTTTTCTTTAGATTAAACGCTTTTTTATAGACTCTGAGTAAAAGAAAATGCAATTTAACAATAAAACGAATGGAATCCCATCGAATTCGACGAATGAAATGTTTAAAAAACCCGATCGATTTGGTTTTTTTTAAAAAAAACAAAACTAATTAGATTATTGAATCAATATATAATAAATATATTTACAAAGTAAATGTCAAATTTGCCAGTTACTATTTTGCATGCAAATATTCGCACATCTACAGTTAAAATTGTAATATGAGTGCCGGCGTAATCCAGAAATTTTATTTTATATGCACTCACAGAAAAATAACTTTATTTAAAAAAAAAAAAAAAAAAAAAAAATTAATATCGGGTTCTACTAGGTTATCCCATCGACCAAAAAATTATCGCCAAACTATAAGATTAAATGCCAATAATGGATGATCGTGAATGTCACATTCAATGACATTAAATACGATTCATGTGTTTAAAATGTCATTAAGTGATTTTTATTTCGACTTTTTATTAATATTTTTATTAATATTCTGCTAATTATTTATTTTTTCGTTATTTAAAATAAAAATTATGTCAATATGTATAATTTGGCTATTAATTTGGCGATTTGTATAATTTGGCGAAATTGGTCGACGGGATAACAGAGTAACCTAATATCGTTATGAGTAAAAATACGATGTTTTAAATAGTGACGTCATTTTCTCTTCAAATGTTCTTTAAAAGTTATTGTTTATGAAAAAGGCATCCATAATAATATTGTAATTCCCATTTATATGGTTGCTGAATGACATAATTTTCCTCATTTGAAATTTCTCTTATTTTGATTAAGACATTAATTTTTATCATAAATTATTTTCTGTCATTTTATTTACATTATTAATATTATTTCTCAGTAAATACATATATTTTTTAAACTCAATTAGTGCATAACTATACGCAATCATTTTAGAAAATAAATTTTTATTATCGAGAGAAGAGCTAAACTGTGTTGCCACCATTTTGAAGAAATGTCAAGAAAAAGCTTTTAAAATTAAAAATAAAATATAAAAATGGAAATAAATTAAAAAATAATTAAAATGGGCATAACTATAAATGAATAGCTTTCATTTAAAAAAATAATTGTCAAAATCGGTTGACTAGAAAATTCAGGGCTGATGACACGACATTTTTAGCTTGTCTGAAAGAAATAGCCATCGGAGGCTAATAATAATAATAATAATATGTAAAAAAAAAAAAAAAACTTTTCCAGTTTATATAATTATTGTGATAAGGCTTACTTGTACTGAGTTTTTCTTGTACGAACATAATCCACAGTTATTGAGAGTGAAAATAGAAGTTGCAATTGGTCACCGTCTAATTTTGTCCGTGTTTCCAGAGAAAAAAAATGTGACTGGAAATTATTTTTCAAAATAAATCAATTTAAATTCAGTTCCGTTTCAAAATCATCCTACTCCTTTATTTTATGTATGTCGATATAGCGAGCCCATAGCAACAGGCTCGTTTCAGATGCATTTGGCCGATTCGACATCCGCCCCATAGCAAAGTACAACACGTGTACGACCTTGTTACAGCCACGTGTGAATTAAATGTTGCATAGTTAGCACTTTCACACGAAAGGGCCTCAGCAACAAGTACAGAAGAGTTAGAATGATGCCGGATCCAGCCTGATGAAGACGTACTCAGCCGAGCTCTGGTCGAAAAGACCGAAGATGCCCCTTAATCTTAATACTTTACTTATTTTTCCCTTGTAAATATTTCATAATAATCAAGAGTATTAAACTTATGTGATATTACCCCTGGACTCCTTAATTTACATGGGGGCGTCGGCCTACTTGTACCCCCGAACAACCTGCGCCACAAGTTCTTATTCGTGCATATGGATTAATGTGCAGGAGTTCTTATTTTTGCATATGGATTGATGTGCAGTGTGCAAGAGGAAAGATTATATTTCCCCTAGTCCATCCGACAGCGAGATGATGTTTATGCTTTCTGCTTATCAGCGCGGTTCCATAGCTCACTAGAAGGGAGAAAAAGAAAATGAAGAAAGTGTGTCAGTAGTGTCAGTCGCTGCCTGTGATTTGTGATGTTCCTGTGCATACTGTGGATTTTATTTTATTTTTCATTGAAAAAGTGGCATCGATCACATTGGATTACACTTAAATAGCAGTAAGTGATATTTTTCTTACTATACCTGATTTCTTTGCTGTGAATAATGGAGCTTCAAGCGATCCCAGTGATCAGACAGCAGTTAAAAACTGCCAGAGCCGATAAAATACAGCTTCTACATTTGTTTATTTTTGGAAAAGACGAAGCGAGGCGAAATCGTTCTAATTTAAGAGTTTATACCGGATTACCGTTTAAAGAAGGTAGCCCTGAATTCGCCAACAAATTTAAAGAAATTACTGATACTTTTGATCATTTGCAATTGATAACAGTCGCTAATCTGCTATCCATAGATATAAATGGGAATAAAGATGAGATAGCGACTCGCATTTTGGTCACATTATCAGACATTGCTGCTTTTAAGGAAACATTTGGGAATATTTCGGCGTCGGAAACAGACATTGAGCATAATCAGAACGACATTAGTGCCAGCACACAATTAATTTCCCCCTTAAAAATACAACCACAGCAAATGGTTGTACATTCGCAATACACGGCAAGTAAACAAAATATTTCTTTCACCGACATAGAACAATTAGCGGGGATAAATCGGAAAACATCCAAACATGGTTTACACGATTCGAAACACTTTCGAAATCATTGAACCTCTCAGATATTCAAAAATTTGTTTTCGCAGAACGGAGTTTAAAAGGTTTAGCATTGCTAGTAATTAGAGCTGAAATTAATATTAATTCCTATTCAGCACTAAAGGAAGCTTTATTCCGCGAATTTCATCAAACGGCTTCGCCCGCACAAATACATCAAATATTAGCAAACCGCGGATGTCAACCAAACGAACAATTATTGGAATATTTTTTGAAAATGAAAGAAATCGCACAGCGAGGGAATGTGGATGACATCTCTTTAATTCATTACACGATACAAGGTATTAGAGATACACCCCAAAATAAATCCATTTTATATGGCTGTTCCGATTTAGTAGAGTTTAAGAAAAAATTGCTAATCTATGAAGAAATTTGCGATTCGGTCCCGAATTTCAAAGCAACACCAGGATATGTTCAAAGGGACTCTCGGAAAACCCACACTAGTGAAAAATACAATGAAATTATCTGTTATAAATGTTCGGAAATAGGTCATAAACAATTTCAGTGTAAACGCGCGGAGCGAGGTCCCAACGGCTCTAAACATTCTCGCCCCAACTACCGTTCGTCCCATTCGACGGAGCGAAATCCCGAAAATATGCCTTCCCACGAAGACATTAACCCTGTTTCAGAAACTGTTGTACACATCAATACGATACATATCCCTTCCAAAGTGAGTAGTACGGCTGCGATCGTAAAAATCAATAATATTTCTTTTGTAGCGGATGCGAACCCAGTACATAACTTAAATTTTGTTAGTAAAGAAACGTATCAACTGTTGGGATCCCCCCCTTTAAATGATTCATCTATAACTATTTTCGATGCTGAAATATCCCAATTAAAGCCACTTCAATATTTTGTTGCACAGACTGAGTTTAATGGTAATAAGTTCGAAGATTTTTTTACTTAAATTTATCCCCTATGCAATATTCCATAATATTCGCTTACGGTAACAATAAACAGTTTGTAGAACGGAAATCGTTAACAAACATTTCTGAAAAACATTCGCCCTCACATATGCATCCAGCTCCTAACCCTCCCCTTCTCAACGAAATGACGTCAGCTCCTGTCTCTTCGGAAAATGAAACTACCGACTGTGTGGTTGAAAACGGAACTAAGACAGACGGGAAACAGTCAGCTGTCGAAAATTGTATCACTCCCGTAGAACACCTGCCCAATAAAGTTGAGAAGTTGGCTTCAGATACTAAGGGTCATCTGTTAATGACCTCTACTTTTCCGCTATCACACCATCGTCCAGATTTAAGATGCCAACTCGACGTCATAATTCGATTCTTTGTTTATTTTTGGGTAGCAATGTGTGTAGCACCAATAACGCTGCAAAAAGAGCCGAACTATACAAACATTGAAAAGCACGGATTCGACGTACTTGCTATCGGGATAATGAGCTGTTTATCCCAGGGATCCTTGGTATCTACATCTTATTCACTCGTGTGTCATATAAAAGAAAAATACGACCTAATACGGAGGTTCTCCAGAAAGAAACCTTTTGTTTTTTTTCAAGTACACAGAGTTGCACCATTACAGTGTTTTTATTTTTTTTTCTTTTTCCCAAGTTTTCTTTTTTCTAGTGTGATCTTACAGTTGAAGACTTTTGTGACGAAGATTTAATTTTTTTTTCTCTCCATTTCGTCTTTTGTGCGTCAAAATTTTATAAATTGTGAAAAAAAAAAAAGAGTTTCAAGTGTGTAACAGTGTGTTTATCTTTTTCTAACTATGCAAGCTGTGTTTTTTTTTTAGCTTGGCATAAAATATTTTTTATTATTATTTTCCGGTATGCAAAGTAGTGGTTTTTTTTTGTGCTTTGCCTATATTTTTTTTTACATACGCAACACGTGATTTTTTTTATGTTGCGTCAAATGGATATTTACAAACTTTATAACATTTTAACAATACAAAACAGTGACGTATATTTCTTTTGCATACGCAACAGGTGTTTTTTTTATATTGCGTCGCGTGGACAATTAGAAAATGTACTGACTATTAACTTTTTAGTGTAGATGAACAGTTCGTGACCCCCATTATTGCCGGCAATAACCTCCAACGTTTTTCTGTATTTTGCTTATTATTTTTTTTATTTCTAGTGTCTGTTTTTTAGTTGGCCAACAATTTTTTTTTCTCTTTCTTTTACTATATGATTATTATGTATGTCAATTTATACTAGGTATATGCATATTTAGATATTGTGTTTTCTTTTTTTCAAGGTTTACAATGTTTTATGTAAATGTATATTATTACGATTGTTTTTGGTAATAGTTTATCTTCAGTATCCCTATAAGTGTACACGTTCAGCTGTGGTCAGCTGCATGTCGGATTGGCCGAGTGTCGATATAGCGAGCCTATAGCAACAGGCTCGTTTCAGATGCATTTGGCCGATTCGACATCCGCCCCATAGCAAAGTACAACACGTGTACGACCTTGTTACATCCACGTGTGAATTAAATGTTGCATAGTTAGCACTTTCACACGAAAGGGCCTCAGCAACAAGTACAGAAGAGTTAGAATGATGCCGGATCCAGCCTGATGAAGACGTACTCAGCCGAGCTCTGGTCGAAAAGACCGAAGATACCCCCTAATCTTAATCCTTTACTTATTTTTCCCTTGTAAATATTTCATAATAATCAAGAGTATTAAACTTATGTGATATTACCCCTGGACTCCTTAATTTACATGTATATACACTAAATTGAGCACTGCATTACTCGAAAATACAGAGCTGTCACGAGAGACTAATTTATTTTATTATTTTGTCTACCACGATTTTAAAACAATAACCTTCGATGCATATTTCTAATTATCTTTGTGTTAGATTGTTACTGTACTTTAAAAAAATGTCAAAAATGGCATATCAGAAAATATAGACGAAATGGATGTTTTATTGGATAAATTTTACTACCGCAGAAAAACGCTTTGTTTGAGAAGACTCTTTCTTTGACGATACCACCTTACTCTGGGTAAAAAAAATTTATGAAATGAAGATTGCGGTAACTTTCATTGTGTATTTTAGCTCAATGTCCGTCTAATATTTTTAACAGCACACAAGAGGTTTGTTGGGAATCAGTACTCTTGACAGCGAATCATTCTAAAATTAGCAACAAGTTGTCTTTCTAATTTATAGAAATGTGTAAACTCTTGCCATTTAAGATTAGAAAGGGGTGACTGAAATGAAGGCGAATTGTTTAAATTTTATTAAAAGTACCACGTATATCCAGGACAGCAGAAAATTTGTCCATGTTACTTTCTGGTATAAATTTTGTATACTTTTCTAAACATCAGATAGCCTTTCCAAATGTAAAAATTAAAAAAAATACATTGTTACAATTCATGTGTAAAATTAATTAAGACACAGAGTTTCACGTTTTTCATTAATTTTTGACCAAATAGTCAAATCACACTAAATAATCTTTTTCAATACTATTGCACAATGTATTACTACAAACAAATAATAATAAAAGACCTCAACAGATTTTTTTTGTCATGTTTTTGTGGCAACACTATTACTATCCACATTAGAGTACGACACAAATATCTGACATGAACTGAAATTTCCGACCTGAAAAAGGCAAAACATTTTTCATTGATCCAAAATCTGAACTGTACCTGTTATCTGGCGCACTTCAACCGAAAGCGATAGAAAATTCAATATTTTAATGCAATTCTGAAAAAATTCTACATATCTATATTATACAGTGGTTCCTAATCTCCTTTTTTGATCCCGCTCCCTCCTTCAAAAAAATATCCTCTGAAATCATAATCCGAACACGAAACAAAGAAACTCATCTTGATATCATGCACAGATTTGTTGTTTCTTGCCAACTTACTTCGGTGTGCAATAAAAATTTTCTCTTACATATATTTTTATAGCGACAAAAATTCTTGGAGAGCCTCTCACACTCGGCTTTAAATGGGATACAATTTATCATTGACATTAGTAGCTCATTAAAAACAGCTGGAAATTTTTTGGATACTAATATCCCTGTGAATAACACCAGAGCCATTTTTGGATTAAAATCTTTATTTATTTTAAACAGCCTTTTTCTTTTTCATCATAACACATTTTCGATCAGATTTTTTTTTCTTTCCCATTTGTCAATACCTGACTATGTAATCTAATCTAAAATTTAATCTAAATATATAATCTACTTTTAAAGGGCATAGCTGGATAAGCATTGAAAGCACGTCTTTCAATCAAATTTCTTGATTTTTTTCCATGTGTGGATACCTATCTGACAATGGGTCAATCCATTTCAAGTGGTCCAGAAAATATTTTTTTGGTCGCTCGACCATTTTTAAAAAATCTGAAATTTTTTGTACAACAACCCTAACATGACGGAAGTTCAAAATGACCGTTCTTTTATTTTTACTATTTTTTGTTTGTGCATGGCGGCCATCTTTGTTTCATCGTGTGCAGCGATTTTCTCAAATACTAGGATGCATAAAATTGTAAATATCTCGTCTTCTATTTTCCCAATTTAAGTGGGGTTTGCAGCATTTTGTTCAGAATAAAAAAGGCTAAATACACAATGATAGAAAAATTTTGAAAAATAAATTTTTACAGGTGAAATTTTAGCACAAAATGTACGATTTTTTCCAAAATCTATCCGTTTGCAAGAGGAAAATTTTCATGCAAGAGCAACTGTCAACCTTACACAATTTTTTCTACAAATAGGTAAAAAGTACGTGTACTCATACGCCAAGTCCCAGATCTGGGAGTTAATTTCTCTTTGCGAAAAAAATTCCGAAATTCGTCAAAAATTTCAAAAATCGCATTTTTTAGGCTTTGATATCTCTGGTGGGGCACGAGATAAAAATCTGAAATTTTGGCCTGTGATAGTATTGTGTAGTAGCGTTATGTACAAAAAAATTCAAGAAGGAGATTTGACTACAAGCTGAGATATGACATGGAAAATATGTGAAAACAATACTGTCAAACTATTGTAAACCTACTATGTAACTGTTCAACAAGACTGTCAACCTTGCACAATTTTTTCTACAAATAGGTCAGAAGTGTGTGTACCCGTACACCAAGTCCCATATCTGGGAAATGATTTCTCTTTCCGAAAAAAATTCCGAAATTCGTCGAAAATTTCAAAAATCGCACTTTTTAGGCTTTGATATCTCTGGCGGAGCACGAGATAAAAATCTGAAATTCTGGCCTTTGATAGTATTATGTAGTAGTGTTATGTACAAAAAATTTCAAGAAGGAGATTTGATTACAAGCTGAGATACGGTGATTAAAGAAATGTTAAGAAATGCTATTACGAGTACATTAGGAGAAATGAGATTAGTCTCTTTTATTACAATATTTACCCAGAAAATATCGTTTGTTGAAAACAGTTAAATAATTAGCATTTAATTTACAAAATACTATATATGCTCAACAAAGAGCTTAACAATATTTACGAGAGATGTTATGAGTTCTACCAGTTACTGTTATCAGTCCATGAGGCTGTTCTTTCTAAAAATTTTATTTGAAGCCCCTAAGTCTTGTCATCCCTTGTTAACTTGAATGAAATTCTCTAGGTTTAATAATTGAAGCCATGTCAACTCGATCAGTTGCAATTCATTGTCTGTAATTTACTTTTCCTGAAATGTGTTCCGAGTAAAATTGTTTCAATATTCATTTCTAGTAGATTTGTTCATCTGGACAAATAGTGTATTGGCTTAGCATACATTCTGAATTGTTTTAATCACACAGAAGGATTTGAAAAAGATATTTGTAACTAACATTTAACTTTGTACCATAAATAATTAATTTAAAATTTTGGAGGTATGAACAATTACATAGTATGTTACAATAGTTTGGCAGTATTGTTTTCACATATTGTCCATGTCATACCTCAGCTTGTAGTCAAATCTCCTTTTTGAAATTTTTTGTACATAACACTACTACACAATACTATCAAAGGCCAGAATTTCAGATTTTTATCTCGTGCTCCTCCAGAGATATCAAAGCCTAAAAAGTGCGATTTTTGAAATTTTCGACGAATTTCGGAATTTTTTTCAGAAAGAGAAATCATTTCCCAGATATGGGACTTGGTGTATGGGTACACGCACTTTTGACCTAATTGTAGAAAAGATTGTGCAAGGTTGACAGTCTTTTTGAACAATTACATAGTAGGTTTACAATAGTTTAGTAGTATTGTTTTCACATATTTTCCATGTCATATCTCAGCTTGTAGTCAAATCTCTTTCTTAAAACTTTTTGTACATAATGCTACTACAGGATACTATCACAGGCCAAAATTTCAGATTTTTATCTCGTGCCCCACCAGAGATATCAAAGCCTAAAAAGTGCGATTTTTGAAATTTTTGACGAATTTCGGAATTTTTTTCGCAAAAAGAAATTAACTCCCAGATCTGGGGCTTGGTGTATGAGTACACGCACTTTTGACTTATTTGTAGAAAAAATTGTGTAAGGTTGAGAGTTTCCCTTGCATGAAAATTTTCCTCTTGCAAACGGATAGATTTTGGAAAAAATCGTAAATTTTGTGCTAAAATTTCACTTGTAAAAATTTATTTTTCAAATTTTTTCTTAAACTGTATATTTAGCCTATTTTATTCTGAACAAAATGCTGCAAACCCCATTTCAATTGGGAAAATAGAATACGAGATATTTACAATTTTGTGTATGCTAGTATCTGAGAAAATCGTTGCACACGATGAAACAAAGATGGCTGCTATGCACAAACAAAAAATAGTAGAATTAAAATAACGGTCATTTTGAACTTCCATCATGTTAGGGTTGTTGTATAAAAAATTTCAGATTTTTTAAAAATAGTCGAGCGACCAGTGCTGGACCAGTTTAAATGGATTGACCCCAATGTATTTCCCCTGTTATCACCTTATAAATGTTGATATTTTATGAGATAAAAATGCTTTTTCGATTTTCTAAAAGCCTAACATTTTCTCAAAAATTGCTGTACCGAATTACATGTATTTAATTGTGTTTATATAGTAATCAAAGATGCACAACTTGGAATTTTTATATAATTTTATGATAGTAAAATGTGTGTGAAAAAGCGGTTAAAAAATGTACTAAAATTAAAATCCTATCTTATAATTGTTAAAAAATTACCATTTTCTTGTACGAAATCCGAATAAAAATGCCGAAAGTTTGCGTTGGGTATTACATATAAATATTTACAAAAATATGATAAAAATTATTAAAATTCATTTAAAGGCGTTATTTCGGGCGGAGCTATTCATCTTCGACATATGAAGAATTTTTGGAATATACGCTTACAGAATTGCTCTATTTTAAATTTTAATGAACACATGGGTATCATTCTCAACGCTGACGATACTGTTTTGATATAAAAATTTGTTGTTGGTGTCGCGTACAACAACAGGGAAGAATATTTTTGGCATAGAAATAAACTACATTCCTCGATATCGAAATGTGACGACAGTGATCACAATTAATTTAAATGAAAATGTTTCTCATCAGTTTTTATAAAGAGAAATTATAGTCAGTAGTTTCAAGCTTTTTAACCGAACGACATACCATATTTGTCATCGTGTGATATCTTTATATCTCAGTAGTAGATAGCCGCCGCGAACGGAAACATATTTATTGTTGTAAATGATTTCTATTTGTTACGATGTTATCTAATCCGGGAGAACACGCGCTTACTCAGGGTAGAAACGGTTTTAACTTTGTCACCAATAAAAACAAATTATGACCGTCAATTTATTTAGGCGGAGAGAATCCTTACAAATTTTGCGATAAAATAAGTTGAAGATTACTTTTAAAAGATAAGTGGTTACAATTGCAAAAATCATGCGCACTCCGTGTCAAAAAGACCCGGCGCGTGTACTCCCGGGCTAAGAATGATAATCCGAAATGTGATTTTTGTGGAAGTTTCTTGAAAAAAAAAACTTGTTGCTACAGAAAAAAAGTTTACATTTTTATTTTTATTTATAAAATAATGTAATATATTATCAAGTGTCAGCTGTTTTTCCCCATAAAAGTCACTGTTCTTGAAAGTGAGGCCTAAGGCACTGAACACGACTATTTATATGCATATAAGTATATATGTGCGAAAAATGTGCTATGTCTTTGCAATATTTCAATCTCCTGGTAATTTTCCCCTGTTTTTTGGATTAATATTTATTTATTTTTAAAAATATATATCGTATTAAATATAAAACGGTTCAAAATTACAGAAATATATTTTTCTATGTAAAATATCATATAATGTTGACAGCTTTCTTTTTTTTTCTTTTAGCTCAATTCATGTACCTTTCGCTAATATTTATCTTCAAATGAAACAGGTACAAAAATCTGCCAAAAGAAAAACAAAAATTTCTAGTAGCATATATCTTGAATAAAAAATTGTCTATTAACCACACAATCCAGATAATATCTTAGAATTAAAAGAATACATTAAGTTTTAATTTTAGGTATACAACATCAATATTTAATTTTTGAGCAGTAAAAAAGTATTGGAACTACTTATTTTTATTATCCTTCGTTAAAAAAGATGAAAATGTTTCAATAAAAATCATTATAATAACTGTCGATCAAATTTCGATATCGAAGAATGTTGCTGTTTTCCAAACAAAAATATTTTTCTCCATTGTTTCCGAAACAAAACATCAGTTTTCGATATCGAAATAATATCGACAGTGTTGAAAATTATGACCTATGTACTTAACCCTTAAATGCATATTGTATCATTTTCGATACCGTAAGTGTTCCCGATTTATTGGGGGTTTTATTCACATATTCCATATTCTCACCAGAAATTTAAAAGAGCAATTTTCACTTTACTTAATGACAAACTACTCGTAATTAAACAAAGAAAAATTTACTATTTAGATTTTCAGGTATAAATTCTGATTCTTTGACTAGCGCATTTTTTGGAACGCGTTCTATCCTGAGCATTTAAGGCTTAATGAAATCTAAAATACATCAGTTGACAAGTTGTCTGATCACATTGTTCCAAAAATTCTTCAAGTGTCTAAGTTCCGTAGCTCCGCCCCAAATAACGCCTTTAAGGGAATTTTAATAATTTTTATACATATTTTTGTAAATATTTATATGTAGTATTCAATGCTAACTTTCGGCATTTATATATAATATGTGGGCACATATGATGAATCTTTTACAAGAAAATGGTAATTTTCGGACAACTATAAGATACGACTTTTATTTTCGTAAATTCTTTGATCGCTTTTTCACACACGTTTTATAATCAGAAAATTATACAAAAATTTCCAATTTTGTATCTTTGATGTTTATATAAACTCAATTAATGGCATGTGATTCGGTACTGTAGTTTTTGAGAAAAAGACGTTTTTAAAAAATCGAAAAAACATTTTTATCTCATAAAATATGAATATATATAAAGCGATAATAGGGGAAATACATTCTCATATAAGTACACACAAGCGGGAAAAAATCAAGTAATTTGATTGAAAGGCATTTTTCTAATGCTTATCCGACTATGCCCTTTATATCTATAACAGAGCAATCGAATTATTTAGACATTTTTCACTAACCAATCCTTCAGAAAAGTTCTTCATTCTACATATATACGTTAATGTGGTTTTAATATTCATTTTGTTTTAATTATTCCTTATATTAAATTAATTTCATCTGTTTTATGAATTCATCCGACTCCGTGTTCTTCATCCCATTCTTTGAATAACTTTGAAACGATGTAGAATGTATTTTTCTTTAAACTGACGCTATATAAAGCCTTCTGTTGCTCGCTATAATAACCAGAATGATATATAACTTGTTAAAGGGACTGACGTCATCTTTAGAAAAACGACAAAATATTAGTTCAAAGCACCCGAAGGGCTGGGGATGTTAGCTGAAAATTAGAGAAAATTAGCATAAAACATGGGTAACAAGTAATAATTCAAATTTATACCTACGTGGGTGCGACAACAGCAACAACAGTTTGGGCTATAAACGCATGTGATAAGCTCCGAAAAACATTTTAAGCTAAAATTCAATATGCGTCTCACATTACCGCAGCGCATGTCACTTGTGAAGTTGCACTATGGTGACCTGTACTTCCGTATTATCCATCGCTGTATTTTCCGTAGTATCCATTAGTAATGTATACCATTAACCTTTTGTGGCGCGGTGGTTTCATAGCTATACCACTTAATTTTAATTCCCAAACGCCACATTGGCACCGGGATTTTGTTTTAAAAAATTACGGGTTAGTGAATGCGTGAAATATAGCGTTTTCTTATTTACAAATAAAAGTGTTTTCAAATTCCGGTGTCAGTCATTAATTCCAGCACTTAAGCAATGAATTTGCCCTGCGCCGCAAAGGATTAATACACGCAGGTATCACTACACTGTCGTTCCATAAGTTCAGAAAAGACAATGTCTGGATCAGATAATCTTTATGCAGGATGATGAACCATCACACATTGGTGTAAAGTCACAGCAGCTGTGGTGCCATCACTTCACTGACCAAAGAGTTATCAGTCGTGTTTTCTTGGAAGATATATCTTGGAGTCATAAACCTGAGTACCTTAAAAGACAACATAACATAGACATTGAGGGTATTCCTAGTGACATGTTTCGTTGGGTTACATGTTACATTTTTGAATCATTTGTTTTCAGTGCAGAGCCACATTTTCCCTATCGACAATGTTTTGAAGTTTTTTTTTCAGACTTTTTTCCCATGGTGTCCGCACAGTCCCATAGTCCCCTTGCCATTATTACTCATAGTCCTCTTACCAAATTCATTGCCATTTCGGTAATTAGAACGATTTCCAGATACATCTGAATAACAACAGTTTGGACATGAAACAAACAACGAAACTGTATATATTTATTCGAATATGCACATCTATAAGCCTTAGTAAGATGAAAAAAAAAAACTTTTAAAAATTCAGATGAAAAACTAAGTGCTTGAAAGTCATCCTGAGATATTTAAACTTTATTATCATTGCAAAACTCACTTATTGCAAAACTTATAAATTGCAAAACTCACTCGTTTAAAAAGCTGAACCGAAATCGAAACCATTAGATTTCACAAGCGTTTCGCAGTTTAAGAGTCGCAAATTGCTCCAACTTAATATTCGCCAAATTGTACAAAGCAGCTTTCGTGATAAAACTCAAAGATTTTAATTTCTAGAAATCTATCAAGATTCCATCGCTAAATTTAACTAATGTGTAAATTAAATACATACGTAGGTTCATCAATATTTGTTTTATATTTTTACTTTAACCCTCTTATTCCTATGGTAGAATATGTTTTAGAAATTCTGTATTAAGAGAAACTAAGTTCATTTTTGATTTCGTTAATGATAGAATGCCTATGATTAAATAAAACAACTGTTGCTATTGTATTTTTTTTGTTTGTTTGTTTGAATTTGGAATATCTGAATTAAGATATGCATCAAATTGAAAACAATGGTGGTGGGCCAATCATGAGCATTAGAATGTTAATGTGACTTTCCTTGTAAGGTACCAGCTGTAATGCGATTCGTTTTTATGACATGCATTATTTATCATAGGCTCTTAATTAAAAAAAATTGCCAATATTGATCAGTGTCTTGTTCCGTCGCGTCGTGCTGCCAGGTATTCCAACATGCTTCATAACTTCATGGGCCTGTAGAATATTGGAATATCAATAGCAAAGAGGATGTCTTGATTTGATCTTCCCTATGTAAGATGATATACCAGCCGAGGAGTATCACAACAAAATTTCTCTGAAAAAAATATCATTAAAACTCTTTCAAAGACGTTGGTCACAAGACGTGACCACCTAACTTTAATTTCATTCTGACGAACTGCACCAATAATATTTTAATAAAATTTTGCTTTTAGAAAGCGATTTGACAAAAACAAGTTTTTATTTTCTAAGAAATTCGTTTGAAAATTCTGGTGTCAGTGAATTATTTCATAATTTTATGAACAGAAATTTTCTGTGTCTGATAAGGTTAAATGTGAATTTCTATGTAAGTAAATGAAGATTACTTGATCTCAATTTCTGTGAATTTTGGCTGCGGAACTCTATAAAAGCATTTTGAATCAATGACATGGAATTCGTAAATTTGAAGACTCAATAGTTTTACAGGTAAAGCAATCAATTTCGGTATGTTGTCAAGTTCCGTAAAAAAATTTCAAACGAGGGGCTCACAACCGTAGTAGACAAAGTTCAAATTTTGAAAAGAAATAATATAGTCCATTTAGAAGGTGCATAAAATCTGTTTTATCTGCTTACAGTGAAACAAGTTTGTTTTCGTATACTTTCTCATATATGTCATCAGTTTACAACTGTTGATTTACTGTAGGAATGTATAAAACAGATTTTATGCACCTTCTAAATGAACTAACTCCTTCTTTTTTTCAAAATGGTCTTGGTTTACTATGGTTGTGAACCTAACAATTCTTGGAACATCAGAGAATTTTCTTTGTAATTAACAGAAAAAGTTATAATGTATTTCGAAGAAAACTGATGTGAGCTGTTTCCTTTTGCAAAAGCTCATTCATTATTCACACATATACAGTTTGCAGAAGCAAACTTTATACTCGAAATTCCTGGTACGATTTGTTGAACTCGATTGTGAAGTTGTAGTTATACATTTTAATACAGAAGAAGTTATTCTATAAATGGCAGCAATATGTTTCTATTGTTGTCTCTTGACACTAACAATATTGAAATTGTACCACCTGCTGTCAAAATTGCATTTTTTCTTTCTAGATGAAAACGGAATGTTTCAGTGAGTTATGTTCCACCGATTTCTTTAAGTTTCTTTCAATTCATTAACCACTGTCGTATTTTGAACACTGCAGATTATTTTATGGCCACATATAATATAATAAAAAATATCTGTTTACCTGTACAGGCTGGCCATAACCGGACATCATTGCAGGCGGACCGTTCGCATTATACGAACCCGAAGGCACAGTCCATTGTACATGACTTGGAGGTACAGAAGAAGTAGCAGTTCCTACAAAGTGTTCTCCCAGACTAGGTACACCCATTGTCATGTTCATTGATAGATTGACACTCATTGCAGCTGGAAATACAGGAGTGGGGGCAGCATCACTAGTGCCATAAAAATGCCCACTACTGCCACTGGCTCCAGACACTTGTATTTGAGGATAAGTCACACTGGATACAGGCACGCCTTGAACAGTGACGTGAGCTTGAGATACAACCGGAGGTCCCGGCTCCATCAGACCTAAAATAATAATCATATTGAAGATCGATCAGCAATCAACACGAAGCAGTGCTATAGCTTAATAGTAATTACAGAATGATGAAATGCGTTGATCTGAGAATAGGTTAAAAAATATACCAAAATATCATGAATGAATAGAGAATTTCATCATAGTTCACTAAATTTATCAATGAAGTTTTACTGAAATGTGTTTGTATCAAAGCTGTCCACTTTATTGATGTTTCAAATCAAACTTCTACTGCTTGATGGAGTGTTTTTTTCTTTGCAGTTGATCAGTGAACCCGACGATTTTAATTCTTTTTCATGTTCACTTGAGACATAACAACGACCATAAAAAATGCTACACTTACTTTTAACAATTTTATTTTGATCAGCTGTTTTAAAAAATGATATTAATTCATGCATTTACAAAAAAAAAAATGTTTCATAGAAAGTTACGTATCTATCAACATATCTTTAGCAACTTACAATAATTAACCCGAAATTCTAATAAACATGCAATTTGAGAAATAAGTATATTAAAGCAACGATTCACAAGATTAAAGCAAAAACACTGACTAAACAAGAAATATTAAAGTAAAAATACTGACTAAACAAGAAAGATTAAAGTAAAAACATTAGTAACTGAGCTTTAGAGAATAATCTTACTTTTGGAAGCACCTTGACTGAAAAGTCCAGAAGTTTGGAATTGCCCACCAAGAGATGTTTGCCCCGCATCTAGACTCTGTGTGCCAGGATGTACAAGCGAATGCCTCATGGGAGCATAAACATCGTTTGAATCTACGCTTTTTACATCCTTGTAGGGTGAGTATTCTCTGAAATAAAAAAAAAATAATGCGTACAGTGTAAAGATATAACGATAATTTATGTTAAATTAGATATTCATTAAATTGGGAAATACAAGATCTTCGGAAAACTCAAACGCAGAAAGAAAGAAAAAAAAATATTGCGATCTTTGAAAAGTCCTTTAAAAGGACTGCAGTCACAGAATACGCAGACAGAGAATGAGAGGGAGAGTAAGAAGAAAAAGGGGACAGAGTGAGAGAAAGAGAAAAAGAGTTGGTTGGTTGTATTTATGACGGCCAATTATCAACATGAAGTATATGGGCTCTAATGGTGGTGCCTCCGTGGGGTCTTTCTAAGGGAACCTAACCCGTATTTACGCAAGAAAATCAAAAGTTGAAAGAAAACCACGGAAAACATCGAAAAATTAGGCCAACGGCTGCGATGAAGTTCAAACCCAATACCTCCCGAGACAGAGAGAGAATTATAGAGTTTAATGCCACTCCTTTTTTTTTTTTTTTTTTCTGCATTAAAATTATTTTGTTTTTTAATCCTCTGACAGTCTTGCAAATGGGTAAAATTCTAATGTTGTTTTCTCTGCATTTTGTTTTATGCTAAAAAAATTCTTTCCCCATTATGTAAAAAAATCCTAACTACAAATACAAATGTAACACTTAAGATATTCAACATTGATCGAAGTATTAAAAATCCGTTAAATAAAAGAAATATATTATTTTAAATATTATTTATATTGCAGTGACACCTGCAGCTTTGCGAACATACTAACACGGACTTGTCAGTGAAAGAGTTTTAAAAGTCGATCAACACACTTATACTATTATCAGAGAAAATTTTATTAAGGGTTAATAGATTCTATATTAGATCTGCTAATAATGTTTTAAAGTTAAACTAGTCAGATGTGGCAATCCCAAAATGTTCTTCTATCTCCTACACTCTAATACTTGATACTCTAATATTCTAATACTTAAAAATGCAGCATAGCAACGCCACCATTAGGTATTTTATACCAAAATATAATCAGCAACAACTTATGTCAAACGTATCTGAATTTGATGTTTGGTGAAAATCCGTGCATTATTTTCTGAGATTGAAATATTGCTGAAATCATTAAAAAATTCTGCATTGGAGTGCCAACTTTGGGTGATATACACCAAAAAGTAATCTGTATCAACTAGCCACCTCTTGAGCAATTTACACCAAAAATAATCAGCACCAAAATACACCATGAGATAACTGAATCTAAAGTTTTATGAATATCCGTGCATTAGTTTTTCAGATAGAACTATTGTAGTAATTGTGAATAATGCAGTGTAACAGCTCTTAAGCGATACATACCAAAAATTAATCAACTTCAGTTTATTTCAATGTCTAACTGAATCTAAAGTTTTGTGAAAATCCATGCATTTGTTCTTGAGATAGATCGTCCACAATTTTTTTGTCACATACAGACTCACAGAGTGACAGTGTCAGAGTGACATACAGAGTGACTCACAGACAGATGTTTTCTAAAACTTTAAAATCGCGTTCAATACCTTCTGAAACATATAAATCCTTCAAAAACCGGTAATTGAAATTTTTCATTAATTTAATGCTGTCTTCTTATAAATATAGAGCATCACATTCAATAATAAGCTTAAAAAAATAGAAGATTCTCAATTTCATCGTTGACCCGTTTAAAAATTTCACAACTTTTTTTCGTCTACCAGTAATTTACTATTTGGTTTCTATATTTTAAAGGATAATGGTGTTCGTGTAAAACGCCGACGTCATTTTGCCGTTGGATACAGCAGACGATGGAATTTAACTTTATTGCAATTTTTATTGCTAATTAATTTTAAAGCATAATTTTTATTTTCAAATTTATCTCTAATACAGGCAGACGATTACAAAAGATAAATCCGCTTGCACTTAAATTTATATAAATAGTTTCCCATTCGATTCTAGATCATATTCCATAACTAAATTAAAACATTCCTCACCCAATAAATAAAGTATTAAAATATAAATAAAGCACAAATTTAAGACATGTAATTGAATTTTAAACCCTTGAAATGAACATAAGACTGTAAAATAGCAAATAGGCTCAGTTTTGTTTTGTCTAGCTCGCTGAGTTTTTGCACTGAAGAAGAATCTCGATAGTAGATTCAAAACAGCTGTTTGCTCCCTTTTCATACTTTATTTGTGCATTTATAATCGTTTGTTTTCTATCTTTGAGCATAAAACTGATTGTAAACAGTGATCTTTGGCATTTTCCTCAACTGTTAACGTCTGACGGTGTGAATTATATGAAAATATCCATTTTAATACATTTCAAAATTTATTGAATGCATTATTGTTATTTTTCATATAAATATGACTTTTAGAATTATTGGAGCGCATTTAAAAATATATTGAATATAAAAAAAAAACTTTTAGAGTTATCAATGAAATAAAAAGAAATGTGCCCATTAAATTGACGGCATTGAGCTCTCAGGCTATCCATGCTAATTGTATAGTATACTCTTATTTTGAAGAATAATGCCCCAACAAAAATAAAAAAAAATGAGAATAAAAACGCAAAACTGCAAAAAATAAAAAGCCTTAAACAGCAGATTCTTTTATACAGGGTGTATCTAAACTACTGGGCAAAACTTTAAGGGCTAATAGTACACATAAAGACAAATAATATTAAATAGGAAACTAAGGGTCCCAAACGTCTTCCGAAGGAGATAGGCGCCATCAAAGTTTAGGGACCAAAATTTCAAATGATTATAATAAACGGAAAAATTAGTCGATTCGTTTGCGGTTTTCACGAAAACTATTCTTTATGTCAGTATTATCTTGAAAATAAATTATAAAGATAAATTTCAAAAAATGCCGATAGAGGGCGCTTTAGACTTTGGAGTAACGAACAACTATTTTTTACCGTTATTTTTTGCATCTCATTAAGTTTTTTTAGAAGTTTACACATAAACTTAAATTTTGAGCTCAAAATCTGTGATTAAGTAGCGCAAGCTGAACTGTTTTCAATGGGAGTGGGTAGGTTCAAATTTCAACTGATTATAAAAAACTGAATAATTGGTCAATTGATTTACTGCTTTCACTAAAACTATTCTTTATGTCAGTATTGTCTTGGAAATAAATTATAAACATAAATTTAAAAAAATGTCGAGGGCGCCTTAAAACGTAACCAACAATAATTTTAACTGTTATTTTTTGTATCTAATTAAATGCTTGCAAAAGCTTAGACCTTAAATTTTAAGCTCAAATTCTGAGTCGTTGGGAGGGGTTAAGAAGCGCAAACTGAACTGTGTTCAGGAGTTGAAATGTTACCCTGCCCACTCTACGAACACAATTCAATTTTTCGCTACTTAATTACCCACAACGATTTAGATTTTGAGCTTAAAACTCAAGTCTAAGCTTTTAAAACATTTATTTAGATAAAAATAAAATAAATAAATAACGGTTAAAAATAGTTGTTGGTTACTCTAACTTTTAAGGCGCCCTCTAACGGATTTTTTTTTTAAATTTATCTTTAAAATGTTTTTTTAAGGAAATACTGACATAAATAATGGTTTTAGAGAAAACCGCAAACGAATCGACCAATTTTTCTGTTTTTTTATAATCATTTGAAATTTGAACCTCCCCACCCCCATTCAATACAGTTCAGTTTCCGCTACTTAACCACTCTCAACGATTCAGGTATTCAGCTCAAAATTTAAATTTATGTCTAAGCTTCTAAAAAAATTTAATGAGATGCAAAAAATAATGGTAAAAAATAGTTGTACGTTACTCCAAAGTCTAAAGCGCCCTCTATCAACATTTTTTGAACTTTATCTGTATAATTTATTTTCAAGACAATACTGACATAAAGAATAATTTTAGTGAAAACCGCAAGTCAATTGACAAATTTTTCTGTTTTTTATAATCATTTGAAATTTGAACCTACCCACTCCCATTGAACACAGTTCAGTTTGCGCTACTTAACCACAGATTTTGAGCTCAAAATTTAAGTTTATGTCTAAACTTCTAAAAAAATTTAATGATATGCAAAAAATAACGGTAAAAAATGGTTGTTCGTTACTCCAAAGTCTAAAGCGCCCTCTATCGGCATTTTTTGAAATTTATCCTTATAATTTATTTTCAAGACAATACTGACATAAAGAATAGTTTTCGTGAAAACCGCAAACGAATCGACCAATTTTTCCGTTTTTTATAATCATTTCAAATTTTGGACCCTAAACTATGACGGCGCCTATCTCCTTCGGAAGACGTTTGGGACCCTTAGTTTCCTATTTAATATTATTTGTCTTGATGTGTACTATCACCTCTTAAAGTTTTGCCCAGTAGTTTAGATACACCCTGTATACTTTTTTTGTTATTATGCAAACCAATAGAGTTCAAATGATTCTAAAAGTAATCAGTTAATTGCCTTCGTGGAATAAACCTGTATATCAAATTGAAGCAAATCGGTAATTCTGCATGAAATATCCATTTAGCTAATTTAAGGGGTATTAGCTCCCCGTTTCTGTACATTTACACTTAACTTATGAACCCCCAAAACTAATCAAGGAAGCGCTTTATCGGAATAAACCTACATACAAAATTTGAAGCAAATCGGATATTTCTATCAATAGTTATCGCGATACTTACATACATGTGTATGTGCATACAGAAGCTGTGGGCACGTTATACAATTTTTAATTAATTTTCCAATAAATTTTCAGCAACGAACACATTATTTGTGGGCACATTATTTTTCATGCTTAAAAACGTAAGAAATTTTGAGCTCAAAATTCGTGAGTTTTAAATCTGTACAGAATTCAAAATCCAAAATTACTTCTTTGTCTTCTTAGAATGGAGTTATCATGGTTCAAATAAGGTAATTCAATTATATTCAATTATTATTATAAGGTACCCTGGGGTAATAACGCCAGGCGGGGTAATAACGCCAAGTGCTTATATTTTGCATAATTATGAAATAATCAGGTAAATGACACCCATGTACTCTGCGCAGAAGGGTTTTGAGTCATATAAATCGCAAAAAACAGCTTCAAGTTGATTTGTTTCATTTTTAGGTCTTATTGTTTTTACAAGCAACTAAAATTAACGCTTGATCTAAAATTTGCGAGATAAAGTTTTTGATCTGAAGACTATATTTTTTATCCAGAAATACTTTGTTTATTACATAAATTTGTAGTGTATTTCATGTATTTTCAATTTGCTGGAGAGGATTTTGGATATCTTCTCGAGATAATTTGTAGTTTAGGATTTACTGCGCAATAAGTATCCCGGGGTAATAACGCCAGGGATTGGCGTTATTACCCCGGTTGATTCCCAACAGTGGCCGAACTATATCCGAAGGGGGTTTATATATTAATATGGGACAGCATTATCATCATTGTTGAAATGGTAAAATTAAGGGGGGGGGGGTGCCCAATACTTAAAAATAATCTCTCTATTTTATTTTTTATTAAGCTATTGCATAGCTTTTATCACGGGCTTTGAGCGCGGCGACCGAATCCAAAAATTCCGTAACGCGAAAAATCCTAACACATCGGTAACGAAAAAACCTAACACTCGGCTAACGTAGTTTACCTTCGGCAGACTTCGGCATGGTATCCTTCGGTAGAATTCGGCAGACATTGACGCGGTATTTTTCAGATATTTAGAGGATATCAAGTCTCAAACTTATATATCTTATATCAGTTACTATAAATCTATAGTTTCAATAATAAAAATTCCTGATAGAATGTGTATAGAAAAGAATCGTTTTAAGATAAAACAAGGTAGGATAATGTAGCTTTTGGTGAGTGGAGACCCGCCCAATGGTGAGGATCGAAAAATTTAAAATGCTTATAACTCGCGATATAATTTTCGTAGCGCGGCCATATTTTGTTTGGTAATTTATTATGAGACAGTATTAATTTTTGGTGAAAGGGGACCCCCCCCCCCCCCATGGTGAGGGTCGAAAATTTTAAAATGCTTATAACTCGCGATCTAATTTCCGTAGCGCGGCCAAATTTTGTTTGGTAATTTATTATGAGAGAGTATTAATTTTTGGTGACAGGAGACCCCCCACGGTGAGGGTCGAAAAATTTTAAATGTTTATAACTCGCGATCAATTTTCGTAGCGCGGCCAAATTTTGTTTGGTAATTTATTATGAGAAAATGTTACTTTTGGTGACAGGAGACCCCCCCACGGTGAGGGTCGAAAAAGTTACAATGTTTATAACTCGCGATCTAATTTTCGTAGCGCGGCCAAAATTTGTTTGATGATTTATTATGAGACAGTGTTAATTTTTGGTGACAGGAGACTCCCCACGGTGAATGTCGAAAAATTTAAAATGCTTATAACTCGCGTTCAATTTTCGTAGCGCGGCCAAATTTTGTTTGGTAATTTATTATGAGACAGTGTTAATTTTTAGTGACAGGAAATCCCCCATGGGGAGGGTCGAAAATTTTAAAATGCTTATAACTCGCGATCTAATTTTCGTAGTGCGGCCAAATTTTGTTTGGTAATTTACTATAAGATAGTGTTACTTTTGGTGACAGGAGATCCCCACGGTGAGGGTCAAAAATTAAAAATGCTTATAACTTGCGATCTAATTTTCGTAACGCGGCCAAATTTTGTTTGGTAATTTATTATGAGACAGTGTTACTTTTGGTGACAGGAGACCCCCCACGGTGAGGGTCAAAAATTTAAAATGTTTATAACTCGCCATCTTATTTTCGCAACGCGGCCAAATTTTGTTTTGTAATTTATTATGAGACAGTGTTACTTTTGGTGACAGAAGACCCCCCACGGTGAGGGTCGAAAAATTTAAAATGCTTATAACTCGCGATCTAATTTTCGTAGTGCGGCCAAATTTTGTTTGGTAATTTATTATGAGAAAGTGCTACTTTTGGTGACAGGAGACCCCCACGGTGAGGGTCGAAAAATTTAAAATGCTTATAACTCACGATCTAATTTTCGTAGCGCGGCCAAATTTTGTTTGGTAATTTATTATCAGACAGTGTTACTTTTGGTGACAGGAGATCCCCCATGGTGAGGGTCGAAAAAGTTAAAATGTTTATAACTCGCGATCTTATTTTTGTAGCGCGGCCAAATTTTGTTTGGTAATTTATTATGAGAGAGTATTAATTTTTGGTGACAGGAGACCCCCCACGGTGAGGGTCGAAAAATTTAAAATGTTTATAACTCGCGATCAATTTTCGTAGCGCGGCCAAATTTTGTTTGGTAATTTATTATGAGACAATGTTTTTTTTGGTGACAGGAGACCCCCCACGGTGAGGGTCGAAAAAGTTAAAATGTTTATAACTCGCGATCTAATTTTCGTAGCGCGGCCAAAATTTGTTTGATGATTTATTATGAGACAGTGTTAATTTTTGGTGACAGGAGACCCCCCACGGTGAATGTCGAAAAATTTAAAATGCTTATAACTCGCGTTCAATTTTCGTAGCGCGGCCAAATTTTGTTTGGTAATTTATTATGAGACAGTGTTAATTTTTAGTGACAGGAAATCCCCCATGGGGAGGGTCAAAAATTTTAAAATGCTTATAACTCGCGATCTAATTTTCGTAACGCGGCCAAATTTTGTTTGGTAATTTATTATGAGACAGTGTTACTTTTGGTGACAGGAGACCCCCCACGGTGAGGGTCAAAAATTTAAAATGTTTATAACTCGCCATCTTATTTTCGCAACGCGGCCAAATTTTGTTTGGTAATTTATTATGAGACAGTGTTACTTTTGGTGACAGAAGACCCCCCACGGTGAGGGTCGAAAAATTTAAAATGCTTATAACTCGCGATCTAATTTTCGTAGTGCGGCCAAATTTTGTTTGGTAATTTATTATGAGAAAGTGCTACTTTTGGTGACAGGAGACCCCCACGGTGAGGGTCGAAAAATTTAAAATGCTTATAACTCAGGATCTAATTTTCGTAGCGCGGCCAAATTTTGTTTGGTAATTTATTATCAGACAGTGTTACTTTTGGTGACAGGAGATCCCCCATGGTGAGGGTCGAAAAAGTTAAAATGTTTATAACTCGCGATCTTATTTTTGTAGCGCGGCCAAATTTTGTTTGGTAATTTATTATGAGAGAGTATTAATTTTTGGTGACAGGAGACCCCCCACGGTGAGGGTCGAAAAATTTAAAATGTTTATAACTCGCGATCAATTTTCGTAGCGCGGCCAAATTTTGTTTGGTAATTTATTATGAGACAATGTTTTTTTTGGTGACAGGAGACCCCCCACGGTGAGGGTCGAAAAAGTTAAAATGTTTATAACTCGCGATCTAATTTTCGTAGCGCGGCCAAAATTTGTTTGATGATTTATTATGAGACAGTGTTAATTTTTGGTGACAGGAGACCCCCCACGGTGAATGTCGAAAAATTTAAAATGCTTATAACTCGCGTTCAATTTTCGTAGCGCGGCCAAATTTTGTTTGGTAATTTATTATGAGACAGTGTTAATTTTTAGTGACAGGAAATCCCCCATGGGGAGGGTCGAAAATTTTAAAATGCTTATAACTCGCGATCTAATTTTCGTAGTGCGGCCAAATTTTGTTTGGTAATTTACTATAAGATAGTGTTACTTTTGGTGACAGGAGATCCCCACGGTGAGGGTCAAAAATTAAAAATGCTTATAACTTGCGATCTAATTTTCGTAACGCGGCCAAATTTTGTTTGGTAATTTATTATGAGACAGTGTTACTTTTGGTGACAGGAGACCCCCCACGGTGAGGGTCAAAAATTTAAAATGTTTATAACTCGCCATCTTATTTTCGCAACGCGGCCAAATTTTGTTTGGTAATTTATTATGAGACAGTGTTACTTTTGGTGACAGAAGACCCCCCACGGTGAGGGTCGAAAAATTTAAAATGCTTATAACACGCGATCTAATTTTCGTAGTGCGGCCAAATTTTGTTTGGTAATTTATTATGAGAAAGTGCTACTTTTGGTGACAGGAGACCCCCACGGTGAGGATCGAAAAATTTAAAATGCTTATAACTCACGATCTAATTTTCGTAGCGCGGCCAAATTTTGTTTGGTAATTTATTATCAGACAGTGTTACTTTTGGTGACAGGAGATCCCCCATGGTGAGGGTCGAAAAAGTTAAAATGTTTATAACTCGCGATCTTATTTTTGTAGCGCGGCCAAATTTTGTTTGGTAATTTATTATGAGAGAGTATTAATTTTTGGTGACAGGAGACCCCCCACGGTGAGGGTCGAAAAATTTAAAATGTTTATAACTCGCGATCAATTTTCGTAGCGCGGCCAAATTTTGTTTGGTAATTTATTATGAGACAATGTTTTTTTTGGTGACAGGAGACCCCCCACGGTGAATGTCGAAAAATTTAAAATGCTTATAACTCGCGTTCAATTTTCGTAGCGCGGCCAAATTTTGTTTGGTAATTTATTATGAGACAGTGTTAATTTTTAGTGACAGGAAATCCCCCATGGGGAGGGTCGAAAATTTTAAAATGCTTATAACTCGCGATCTAATTTTCGTAGTGCGGCCAAATTTTGTTTGGTAATTTATTATGAGAAAGTGCTACTTTTGGTGACAGGTGACCCCCACGGTGAGGGTCGAAAAATTTAAAATGCTTATTACTCAGGATCTAATTTTCGTAGCGCGGCCAAATTTTGTTTGGTAATTTATTATCAGACAGTGTTACTTTTGGTGACAGGAGATCCCCCATGGTGAGGGTCGAAAAAGTTAAAATGTTTATAACTCGCGATCTTATTTTTGTAGCGCGGCCAAATTTTGTTTGGTAATTTATTATGAGAGAGTATTAATTTTTGGTGACAGGAGACCCCCCACGGTGAGGGTCGAAAAATTTAAAATGTTTATAACTCCCGATCAATTTTCGTAGCGCGGACAAATTTTGTTTGGTAGTTTATTATGAGACAATGTTTTTTTTGGTGACAGGAGACCCCCCACGGTGAGGGTCGAAAAAGTTAAAATGTTTATAACTCGCGATCTAATTTTCGTAGCGCGGCCAAAATTTGTTTGATGATTTATTATGAGACAGTGTTAATTTTTGGTGACAGGAGACCCCCCACGGTGAATGTCGAAAAATTTAAAATGCTTATAACTCGCGTTCAATTTTCGTAGCGCGGCCAAATTTTGTTTGGTAATTTATTATGAGACAGTGTTAATTTTTAGTGACAGGAAATCCCCCATGGGGAGGGTCGAAAATTTTAAAATGCTTATAACTCGCGATCTAATTTTCGTAGTGCGGCCAAATTTTGTTTGGTAATTTACTATAAGATAGTGTTACTTTTGGTGACAGGAGACCCCCACGGTGAGGGTCAAAAATTTAAAATGCTTATAACTCGCGATCTAATTTTCGTAACGCGGCCAAATTTTGTTTGGTAATTTATTATGAGACAGTGTTACTTTTGGTGACAGCAGACCCCCCACGGTGAGGGTCAAAAATTTAAAATGCTTATAACTCGCGATCTTATTTTCGCAACGCGGCCAAATTTTGTTTGGTAATTTATTATGAGACAGTGGTACTTTTGGTGACAGAAGACCCCCCCCACGGTGAGAGTCGAAAAATTTAAAGTGCTTATAACTCGCGATCTAATTTTCGTAGTGCGGCCAAATTTTGTTTGGCAATTTACTATGAGATAGTGTTACTTTTGGTGACAGGAGACCCCCCCACGGTGAGGGTCAAAAATTTAAAATGATTATAACTCGCGATCTAAATTTCGTAGCGCGGCCAAATTTTGTTTGGTAATTTATTATGAGACAGTGTTACTTTTGGTGACAGGAGACCCCCCACGGTGAGGGTCAAAAATTTAAAATGCTTATAACTCGCGATCTTATTTTCGCAACGCGGCCAAATTTTGTTTGGTAATTTACTATGAGATAGTGTTACTTTTGGTGACAGGAGATCCCCCATGGTGAGGGTCGAAAAATTTAAAATGCTTATAACTCGCGATCTAATTTTCGTAGTGCGGCCAAATTTTGTTTGGTAATTTATTATGAGAAAGTGCTACATTTGGTGACAGGAGACCCCCACGGTGAGGGTCGAAAAATTTAAAATGCTTATAACTCGCGATCTAATTTTCGTAGTGAGGCCAAATTTTGTTTGGTAATTTATTATGAGACAGTGTTACTTTTGGTGACAGGAGACCCACCACGGTGAGGGTCAAAAATTTAAAATGCTTATAACTCGCGATCTAATTTTCGTAACACGGCCAAATTTTGTTTGGTAATTTATTATCAGACAGTGTTACTTTAGATGACAGGAGGCCCCCCACGGTGAGAGTCAAAAATTTAAAATGCTTATAACTCGCGATCTTATTTTCGCAACGCGGCCAAATTTTGTTTGGTAATTTATTATGAGACAGTGTTACTTTTGGTGACAGAAGACCCCCCACGGTGAGGGTCGAAAAATTTAAAGTGCTTATAACTCGCGATCTAATTTTCGTAGTGCGGCCAAATTTTGTTTGGTAATTTACTATGAGATAGTGTTACTTTTGATGACAGGAGACCCCCCCCCCCCACGGTGAGGGTCAAAAATTTAAAATGATTATAACTCGCGATCTACTTTTCGTAGCGCGGCCAAATTTTGTTTGGTAATTTATTATCAGACAGTGTTACTTTTGGTGACAGGAGATCCCCCATGGTGAGGGTCGAAAAATTTAAAATGCTTATAACTCGCGATCTAATTTTTGTAGTGCGGCCAAATTTTGTTTGGTAATTTATTATGAGAAAGTACTACTTTTGGTGACAGGAGACACCCACGGTGAGGGTCGAAAAATTTAAAATGCTTATAACTCGCGATCTAATTTTCGTAGTGAGGCCAAATTTTGTTTGGTAATTTATTATGAGTCAGTGTTACTTTTGGTGACAGGAGACCCACCACGGTGAGGGTCAAAAATTTAAAATGCTTATAACTCGCGATCTAATTTTCGTAGCGCGGACAAATTTTGTTTGGTAATTTATTATCAGACAATGTTACTTTTGGTGACAGGAGACCCCCCACGGTGAGGGTCGAAAAATTTAAAGTGCTTATAACTCGCGATCTAATTTTCGCAGCGCGGCCAAATTTCGTTTGGTAATTTATTATGAGACAGTGTTAATTTTTAGTGACAGGAGATTCCCCATGTAGAGGGTCGAAAATTTTAAAATGCTTATAACCAGAGTTGGGCAAATTC
Organism: Maratus speculifer; assembly: GCA_964019185.1. Lineage (NCBI taxonomy): Eukaryota > Metazoa > Arthropoda > Arachnida > Araneae > Salticidae > Maratus > Maratus speculifer. The sequence goes on along the minus strand of OZ025293.1, from coordinate 216,192,998 downwards.
GTAATCTAATTACTTTGTAACTTAATTACAATGTGACGGCACCCAAGAGATTACAATTTTAGTTACATGTATTTATAATTTTAATTTGAAATTAAATTAGAATTGTAATTATAATGGGAAAAATTCTAATTATGATAAAATGCAATTATAATTTAAATTTGAAATTAAATTAGAATTGTAATCGTAACTATTAATGCTATGATTATCTTTATATAATTGTAATTATAAAGGAAAAAAATTCTAATTGCGATTAAATGCAATTATAATCTGAACTTGAAATTAAATTAGCATTGTAATCGTAACTATAAATGGTATGATTATCAATATATAATTGTAATTATAATGAGAAATAATTCTAATTACGATAAAATGCAAATATAATTTGACTTTGAAATTCAATTAACATTGTAATCATAACTATAAAAGCTATAATTACTAATATACAATTGTAATTATATTTGAGAAAATTATAATTACAATTATGCGTAACTGTATTCTGAATTTTAAATTCAACTAACGATGTATTCATAATTATAATTACAATTACGGATAATTCCAATGGCATTTTTTAAGCTATTGTATAGCTTTTATCGCGGGCATTGGGCCCGGTGACCGAATCTAGAACTTCCGTAACGAGAAAAAATTGTTACTTTTGGTGACAGGAGACCCCCCCACGGTGAGGGTCGAAAAATTTTAAATGCTTATAACTCGCGATCTAATTTTCATAGCGCCGCCAAATTTTGTTTGGTAATATATTATGAGACAGTGTTGATTTTTGGTGACAGGAGATCCCCCACGGAAAGGGTCGAAAAATTTAAAATGCTTATAACTCGCGATCTAATTTTCGTAGCGCGGCCAAATTTTGTTTGGTAATTTATTATGAGACAGTTTTAATTTTTGGTGACAGGAGACCCCCCAAGGTGAGGGTCGAAAAATTTAAAATGCTTATAACTCGTGATCTCAATTTCGTAGAGCGGAAAATTTTTGTTTGGTAATTTATTATGAGACAGTTTTAATTTCTGGTGACAGGAGACCCTCCACAGTGAGTGTTAGAAAAATTTAAAATGCTTATAACTCGCGATCTAATTTTCGTAGCGCTTCCAAATTTTCTTTGGTAATTTATTATGCTATTGCATAGCTTTTATCTCGGACTTTGAGCGCGGCGACCGAATCTAGAAATTCCGTTTCTAGAAAAAAAAATTTACACTCCGGCTTACCTCGTTTCAGTTCGACAGACTTAGACACGGTATCCTTCGGTATACTTCGGCAGACATTGACGCGGTATTTTTCAGATATTTAGAGAATATCATGTCTCAAACTTATGTTTCTTGTTTCAGTTACCATAAACCTAGTTTCAATGATAAAAATTGCTGAATAACCTACATGTATTGTAAGATAATACAAATATTTTAAACGATATTAACTTCTCATTTATTCAACAAAAGAAAAAAATTTGTTTTCTTATCGGTCATACGCTCAAAAAGTGTAACTTGAATTAATATCAGAGAAAAAGAAAAAAACTTGAATTAATATTAAAGACAAAAAAAAAGTGCATAAATAAAAACTATATAAATAATTATAATTGCATGAGTTGATAAAAAATGCTATGCAATAGCTTTACCGCGGCAGTCCCCGAGTGCCACACGTATTTTTTATATTATTATTATTTTTTTACTAATGTAAAAAATAATTTTTATCTCTTGTAAATAAAACTATATCAAAATGTTTTCGAGATTCAAATTCGAACATCTTCAAAATCAGGTTTCTATTAAATTTCCACTGGATTGTTCAATTGAGTTCGAAATTTTAACTGTCCGCTTTCTCAGCGTTCGGTTTTTCAAAAATTTATAAATTTAACCTTTAAGTGATATGACAGAAATTGTAACGTATGAATGTGATGCGGTTTGTGAGACCACAAAATTGAAATATGAATAAAAGGCGGGAATAACTCATAAGATTGTGTTTTTGTACTAAACTTTTTATACAAGAGCATTATACTTAATATTCACCTATTTAGTCTCTGGTGATAGTACTAAAATTCCAAATGAAACAAAATTTCGGTAGTGTTTGCAGTTAAACTGAAAATTACAAGTTAAACTAAAAAATTAAAAGAAAAATAGTGGTCTACGAGACCGGTAACATTAGTTAAAGGTTAAAATGCGATCCATGATTAAAAATCATAGAATACTGTTCCTGCGCTAAACTTTTTGTACAGAATTAATTCTAATTAAATTTAATATATTCAAATATTTCTAACAATATTACGAGAACTCCAAACGAAAGAGAATTTCAGTTGTAACTATAGTTAAACTGGAAAATACAAGTTAAACGCTATTTTTTTGGGGGGTGGGAGGGGGTACAGTGTTCAGTTAGATTGCTAACAGCAGTTAAAGGTTAATTTTGTTGCTATTCGAACATCAGAGATAATGATATTTAACCATATGAATTATTTATAAAATTGAATAAGAGATCTCTTTGGGATAATATTTTTTAATCAAAAATTTTATTCAATTTAGTAAAAATTTATTAAAGCATGCTCTTTAAAATGTCGACAATTTAACTGTAGGTTTGGAGAATCCGCATTAGTGGGAAGTTATGGGTTAAAAACTATTTACTAGATTACTATAATAGTATTAACCTTTAACTGCTGTGACAAATATTGTCGCATAACTTACTGTGAGCGGCCTGTCAGACCGCTTAATCTAACGATGAATAAAATGTTAAATTAACTTTTAGAATATTATTTTTGTATTGAACCTTACATACAGGATTATTATAAATAAAATTCAGCTATTCAAAAGTTTCTAGAGATAGTAACAGGACTCCAAAATAAACAAAATTTTCCCGATATCTATAGTTAAACTAAAAATTGCAAGTTAAACTCTGAAACTTGAAAAACTCAGCGGTATGTGAGACGCTAACAGCAGGTTAAGGTTTAACAAAAATATTTATTACATATAACTCTAGTTATTATAAAACTTCACATGATTAAAATATTACATTGTGAATGGTTAAAACCATGCAATGTTTCTTATAATCATATTTAAGCGGGACTTATTAAGCAAAGAGAGACAAAGGGTGTTATATTCTGTTGAAGCTCCCCCTCACTCCTTTTTCTTTCACTTTCACAAAAAAATCAATATTTTCTATCGCATAGAATGCATACATGGGAATATAAATACTGATTCAAATAATCCGTGCAATGTTTCTAATAATTCTATTTAAATGGCCATTTTTAATCAAAACATAGCTTAGAATCTGATATTCTTTTGCCTCCTTTCCCCGCTACCACCACAGCTTTCTTTTTCTTTCAGAGTCACAAAAAAATTATACGTTTTCAATAGCTTAGATTGCAATTTGTCAATTTCTAGAGCTGTAAAGTTTGTATTTTTAGAATTGGGCAATCTACATGCCATTATTCCATCTTATTTTGTAGTTTTGTTTGCATGGCGTTATTACCCATATAGGTGGGTATTAACGCCAAATAGCATTAGTCAAGAAAACACGCCATTACATTTTATGAATACATATCTGTTAAATTATTTTATTTTATATAGATAGTCAATGAGTTGCTGTATCAGATCCTATATTTGTTTGAAAAATGCAATTTAAAACTAAGCCGTGAAAATTGGTAGAACCTTAACGTGGCGTTATTACCCCAGGGTACCTTATTAGGAAGCATATTATAATAATAATCGCTATTCAACTGATTATATTCAATTGGAGTAAACATAAAAGAGAATGAGGTACTTACGCTCGTATACTTACGTAGTCATTTGTTCATAGGTTTAACTTGTTATTTTTTCTCATAAAATATCCATATAACTCTAGTATTTATTACCAAAAATAAAATACACAAGTACTCATTTAATTCTTATGCTTTTAGTATAAATGAATCTAACAATTTCACATTTAGTGCTTTTTAGGTACCGTGACAGTAAAGTTTCCCCTTATAACGCTTTTAATTGACGTATAATTTACATGATGTGCCTGATTTAAATTTTTATAAGTTGTTGACACTTTTTCAAAGAGGACCTGATACACCATATTAAAAAATACAAGAAGATTATTATTAGATTGGGAAGAACTGAGCTATCGACTTGATGTGTGTCGTGGGACGAAAAATGTTGACATTGAACACTTGGAAGCTTGTAGATAAAACTGTTTGAATTGCTCTTTCATTTTATGTATTAATTATAATTTTAAGTTTTATGCAATAAATACTACCAAGCGTTAAATCTCCGATATTCATATAGAAACACCCCATATTTCAGAGTTAGTTTCTACACCTGGCTTAGAAAACATTTACTATACGTGGGAAAATGTGTAAGTTACATGCGTAAGGCATCTGCAATGGAATCATTTTCTAGTAACTTAATGAAGGGGGCAAAATTTTTAAAAGCTATTTTTGTGCATTCTTAAAGAGGCCAACTTAGATAGACAGAAAACATACTTTAAAATACAACTTAAATTACAACTGTAGGTCAATTTAGGTGTCATACTATAATTTCTAAAAAACTGTTAAAGTATGTGCCTACCTTAGGGGCACTTTTTTAAAATATAAAACTTTAATGAAGCGCGTGTTTTATTTAATTAAAACAAACTAGTAATTAAAATACTTTTTTATGGAATTTCAATTAACTTTTCAAATTTAAGTAATATTTAATCAATTTTTAATAAAAAATTGTGTTTGTGCCAAAACTTCTATAACGAAATCTATTCAATATATTTCACTTTTTTCAACAACATATTAGCAAACCACGTACCTGTGCTATGAAGCAAAACATTTGCAGTACCTCTTAAATTTTTGTATTTTTTAATAAAAGTGGCTCTTAAATTAACATATAAAAACTTACAAGCTATATTTTGCTTCATAATATACCTATAGATAAGCAGAACCTTGTCACAATATTATATTATAATATTTTAAAAATGTTTTAAGAAATGATGTTTCCCATAAACGTACACAATAAAAATTGCAATTTTCAAAAAAAAAAAAAAAAAAAAAAAAAAAAAAAAAAAAAAAAACGCAAATTAAAGTTTTGATGGAGAGCAAAAAATTGTGTATGAAGTTTACAATTATAAAATCTACCATATTTATATGTGTTTATAAAATTATGTTTATGTTATATGTTACATATTTGTGCATTAAAATGTATTTATTATCTTTCTATAGCTCTTTAAACGGTTACTTCAAGATTTCAGAAGTCCGGTTCCGTTTTATATTTTAAGCCATTATTTTGCTTCTTATTATCGCTGAACGAAAAGTGAAGCATTTTTGGGATTCCAAATGTTTAAACTTCAATTTAAAATAATAAAAAAGAAATCAAAAGTTTTCAGAAAAGCAGCGATTTGAGGATACCTCAAATCACAGCGAAATAAAATAATTAGCCGCTCTGAAAGTGTGAAAAAAAAATAATAAAATGATTAATTACATGAAATTAAAGCCACGAGAATAAAATTTAAAAAATGAAATAAAAGGAAATTTTGTATATCATTTTATCTGACACTTACACTATGTGGCCACTAATCACCGGACATTTTTAATTTTAGATATTTTTTCGAATATTTAAAGATGTACTTGTCGGATTCTCTTGGAATTTCAGGATTATGAAGTCGGGATTATGGATTACCATCATATTTATCAATGAAGATTTAATCAGGAGGACAATTTGGTGGCCCAAAAAAAAAAAAAAAAAAAAAAAAAAAAAAAAAAAAAAAAAAATTGAGATCACACTCTAAAATGTACAGGGAAATAGCTTAACTGACGGTAGCTTATGCAGAAAATTTCATTCGAATTTCAAGCTAGTTAGATTTTAACATTAATTAAATAGTTATTAAATGTTTCTGGTCACTTTCAGTATTAAAATTAATTGAAAAGTAGTTACTTCATTTTTTTTTCAAAATAATAATTCATAAGGAAAAAAACACACACGATGAAAAATGAAACAAAATACGAATAATGTATGATTTATTTCGGTACACCTTAAAAAATAATCTTGAAATGTCGGATCATCTTTCAAATAGATCAATAAAAAATTCACAGTGAAACATATGATAATTTAATTTTTTTTAAATTTAAAATCACGATAAATAATTCCTAAAATGTTATCTGTACCTGACATATCTCACAGTAGTTGAAAAATATGTTTAGTAATTGCTTTGAAAAATAATTAGTTGCGTTCTATTTTATGGTAATTTTTCCAAAAGATTAACTAAATTAAAAAAAAAAATGGGGATAATCTGTGATTTATATTTTTCATATAAAAATAATTTCGATGTCAAATTAACCGTTTTAATACATGAATATAAATTTGAAACATCATACTGAAACATTTCTAAAACGATTCCTTTCACCATTTCGCGTGCAAAATAGAAACATATTCCATAAAATGAAATAAATAAATATAAAGGGAAAAAATAGGTATTTATAAAATCAAAATGCAATCAGAAGTAAGTTTTATCTTATCATACTCAATTTTTATTTTGTTCTGTTTTATTTTCCTTCGTATTTATATTCCTTGGCTCATTTTCAAAATGTAAAAATGAAAAAGTATTGAATGTATTTAAATATTTCGAAATTAATTATTGATGATCTCAGCAGTTTAGTCGTATACTGACATTTTATTTTATTAATTCTTGTCACACTTGAAATGGCAAGCATTGAACAGCATCTCTGTAGGTCTTCTCTGTAACAGCAAATTGGCAATTTGCATTTCTTGTCTTTAAAACTGGTTTTCCTGTGCAGTGAGTCGAGTGAACGAGAAACGGTGATACGTGAATCCAATATTAGAATATTTCTATTACTATGTTTACATGTTATCTATAAACAGAAACTTTGCATTGTGAAATCCAAAAAGTGTCAGCAACAAAACAATTTTTTCAATATTTCATTAAATGAAATTATAAAATTTATTATTTAAATAATTATTAATCGCGAATATCGCATTTTCGGACACAACATAACGCATTTTGTTTTAGTTGTTGATTATTAATACAAATTACTTAAATGAGAATTGGAAAGAGCATCATGATACAGTGGTCATTTTCCATATTTTGCATTAAAACTTCTCTTCCAGTAAGCTGAGTCATAAGTGAAAAACATCGATATGCAGATCCAGTATTAAAATGTCTCTATTATATCCAAAAACGTTAAGTGAAGGCCTACTGTAGAGACGAAAATATTTTTGTGTCTATCTGTGAGTTTGTACATATGTCCCGTGATAATCGTCCCAAAAAACATTTAATCAGCTTGATATATTGTAAGAATATTGGTAATCTACTCGGAATTAACTGTATAGTTCTGGGTTAAATTGGTTCATTCATTTACCATTTATTTTAACTTAAAGATCTTAAATTCATTTTAACTTATGGATGCTAAAAGTTCTCATCGTGATTTTAAATTACTCCGATTAATTTTAAAATTTGCCAATTCGGACATTCTAAATTGCCTATAAAAGTTTTGATGGAGATGCATGCGCATCTGTTCGAAAATTATAAATTATTTTAGCTTTTTAATTTAATATTTTTATTAATCCAAATTAACTTTTTTTGTTTTTTATTTCAAGACTTTCCAAAGACTATATCACAAAGTATCAGAAAATGAAATTTTAAAAATTTGTTCCTTCATTGTAAAGTTTCCAATTATGAAATATTTTAAAAGAAAAGTTTAAATCAAATATAAAATATTCAAAATTCTGTAATCCAATGAATGAACAAGAGACGCCAAATATGAGCGATGCTTATGCATCAATAAAGCACATAATAATGCAAAATGTAAGAATGCGTCCCGGATGGAAAAATCTCCTTTCTGTCGCTATTATTTTCTCATGATTTGGGTGGAAATATATTTTAACATTTTTAAATTATGGATTTCAAGATGTTAGATAATATGTGAATTGAGATGAAAATGTCTTGCAAAATTGATCTTAAAGCCCTAGATCTGGAGAAGTACTAGAAACATTTCCAGATGTCCTGCGTAAATCAGGGCTTGAAATGCTCGGGACACCAGTATTTTAAAGCTTTTCTTCGCTTTAAGGCAGAATTATCAACGATTAAAATTATTAGCCCAACATTGAAATAAACTGCTAGAAATTAGTGGTTCAGGCCGCATTGAACACCAATTTACGTGGGACACTTGGTAACACTAGTTACAAGCTATGTTTATGTATTATTTATAAATAAAAACTTGGCAACTGTGGAATCAGAAAATTGTCACCAGCAAAATTATTTTTACAGTAAGTTACTTCAGTGGATAAAATAGATTTTCGCTAAACGTATTTTTAAAGGAAATGATAAACATTAACTGTGAACATCACATTTTTAGTAAATTATTGAAATAGGACACAGTTTTGTGTAGAATGTTTTTATTTAAAATACATGAGTCATTTTCTGAAAAGTGGCAGTTTTATGTCTCAAAGGTCTTAAAGACATATTTATTAATTTTTTTAAAAAAGTGATGTAAACTATCAATATTTATCAGTTACGCATATAAACTGTAATTACTTGTTTATTGAAATTGAAATGTAATATTTTAAATATTTTTAATGCAAATTTCATTTCATTACTACGTCCCCTGTCACACAGGTAGAAAAGAAAGTACTTTCACTGCCATTACAGTATATATGTTTATAATTGTTGTTTTAATCCATTAAACATACTTAAATAAATATTTAGCTATTTAATTACATTTATATTTTATGAAATAAAAAGAATTGGGCCATTATTTAATGATGTCCCTAGTATTTAAAAAAAATCTGTAAAGTTATTAAATTTTTTCTAGCAAACTTGTATTCCAAGAACTTTTCATATAACGATAAAAGCAAAATTTCATGTAACCGAGGAAGGTTACATGAGTTTTTGCTGTTACCCTTACATGAAAAGTTCTTAGAATACAAATTTGTTAGAAAAATCTTAGTAACTGTGCATATTTTTTTTAAGTGTAGATCAAAGTAAGTATTTTTATTACCCGTCATTCCCTCATCTACTACAAATTTAATAAAAACCAATTAAATGTCTTTTTAGTTTGTCACGATATTAAAAATATGTTTCAAAAGATATTTAGTTTTTGAAAATATACCTAAGAATAATCATTTTTGTATAAGAGGGTTTTTAGAAGTATTTCGTCATTCCTTCACAGTCATCATCTCATATTTTTACAACAAGCATTTTTATTATTTATTTATTTATTTATTTTTTTTTTTTTTTTGGTAATATATTTTTTTAAAATGTCATTTTTAGCTTTTTTTTAATCGTCGAAAATTATTTTTGAAAAATTATCCAAAAAATTAACACCCCCCATCTCCGATCAGTCATATACAGTGCAAGAGAAAACTTATGCCAATGTTCCTCCAGAAGAAAAAGCAAGAACATGAAAATTTCATTTTATTATTTCATTGACAAATTTTCAAACATATAGTTCTTTCTTACATGGGTAACTTGATTCCAAAAAGAAATTCCATAAAACATTACCTGTCTTTTTTGATTAAACGAGTCAGATTTGTTTGAAAACAACTGATTGGTTTGAAACACACTAACTGTGAATGAGTTATCCTAGATTTAAAAGTTCATTCTGTTACTTCATATGGTTGGGGATGTAGCACATTGCACGTAACTATGAAGTTGCAAGTAGAGTTTTATTAACGTCTTCCTGGTTTTTTGAGTCTCCACTTGCGGGCTTTTTTTTTCTACTTTGTTTGTAAAAAAAGTTAGCATGTTTTAAATTTTTATTTAAATTATTTCATTTTCATGGAATTTGTTTTCTTAAAGGCTGTTCTTACATTCAAACTATCTACATTCTGACAAATTCCTCAAGCCATTTTAATTTGTAAACGCAAATAATTTGCAAAAGTTATTATTATTTAAATTAAAAAATCGAATAGTGTTTTGCATTTTCCGATAACTGAAAAAAATAAAAAGAATAAGAAAATGCTTCAGAAAATAACATCAAAGTTGTGATTTTAAACAGAATTTCCAGGTTTTATAGTTAAAGACACAGTAGGTTATTTTTATTCAGTTGTTATTTAAAAAGTCCTTTCGCCCAGCGCCGGGAGAAAGAGGCAGCTTTCATATTCCTTACTTAAGAAAAAATCAATTTCTATTATTCAAACATACGAAGCTCAAAATAGTGGAATACGATTAAAGAATATTCAATACTTGTTTTTATCCATACTGAATATGAATGCGAATTTTGAGAAATTAATCAACTTTATACTAGCTGGTATTTGATTAAAACGATTTATATTTGATCGCCAAATTCGGCGATATCATAAAGTACCTGCTATTTTAGAACAAAATGATGGGTGAAACTAACCAATGAGCTTGATCGAGATCTTAGTAAATACTTGTGTGTTAATTTTAAAATGCACATTTTCCTGTTTATTTTAATAGCCCATAAAGCGGCTTAAGTGTGTAAAATTTTATCAGATAACTCAGATTAGGTCAGTGAGACACAGTTTAACGTGTGAATTGCACATAAGTACACGTATATCTGTGTAATTTACAAAATAGGTGAATTTTCTGTAAGTCCTTTATAAACTTGTATTTTGGGATGTAAATTTTGAACTAAATATTTTTATTTACAAATTTCCACAAATAACAAATACGTGTTCTTGATGTGTTTGCTCTCTTTCAGGCAGATTAGTTTTTAAAAAACAAAATAACCATAATTTACAAAAAACCATATCGTCTGAAATTATATATATTGCATACCATTATCTGTGGAAGCTGTTTTGAATTCCTAAAATAGTATAGTCATAAATTATGAATAAAAAATGTATAATCTGAATACATGCGCTGCAAAATAAGATTTTGAAAAATACGGAGTCGTGACATCGATACTACTTCCGTATTTTGTTAGATTTTTTTTCCATTAATTTCTGTCACGAGTTTTGAAAGCTTCATCTACATCAAGAGGAGAATTTTTTTATTTAATTCAATGTGCAATAAAAAGTCATACTTACCGAAACGGAATTTGGGCCCACGATCTACAAATTTCTGAGCCATTAACTTGACTACTCAGATACTATTAAACATGCCATTAATATTTGTTGTGTTCGCTTAAGTACAAATATTTCTGTGTAATAGTCTGTTCTTATACGCACTGTGTAAAATTCATTCACATACATATGTATCATATTCTGATCTTACGCATATAACCGTGTTATGTTCTTACACATATTTCGGTTTAATATGCAAAATATACAGATATTTGTATAATTTGAAAAAAAAAATGCGAATTACATTACCACACGAGATTAGATAAATTTGTAAACTTTTCTCCTATTTACACATTTGTTTGAATTTTTAAAGGGATAAAAAGTTCACACGATAAGAGTGTTAATTTTGTGACAAAGGTGTTGATTTACAATTTTACACATATACATACATAAAAGTGACTTATTTACACATTTATGTTCTAGGGTATATCCCCTTCTTTGTTTTCCGTATTTCACTTAATCCTGCCATTACTTAAAAAAATTTCCATATAACGCTATGATAACTAATTATTAATATAATTTTTATTATATTGACAATGTAACTGTATGATTGCATTTTAATTATATGATAAATTTTGTGAAACTCTCACGTTTTATTTTTCCTCCTATTCCTCGGGTGTAATAGATCAGCAGTTAATGGGGCAAATGGTTGAAAGAAGAACATGAACCCTCTGCTCTCTTTATGAATTTTATTTGTAGACAAAGACTCAAATCCAACCATTTTAAGTATAATTAAAATGTGGGAAAAGCAAAAAATAACAGGAATAGTTTAAAATATAAGAGTGTTCCTTTTTTATCCACAGGATGTTTTTTCCCAAAATTACATGAAAAAATTTGCTTTTTCAGTAATTGATGCATTTCGAAATTCCTTCCTAAAAGATACCGTGAAGGCAGCTCGGTATGTCTTCATCAGTAGCTACAAAATTTTTAATAGTGGCTATAACAAAAATTGTGAGTGTTAAGCTAAGAAAGACACCTGTTTAAAAAATCTCGATCGAAAACATTGTGTATTCTTATATCAAACTAGTCAACTAAGCACAAGAAGTGACCTTGCTACAAAGTTAAATATCTGCTCTTAATATTTCACGGATAACAGTCGCACGCACTTCACTGCAATAGGCTATATTAAAAGACATTCTCCCCTCTCCTTTAATTATTTCTCCAACTAAGTTAGGTTTGACACAGGAGCAATATTCACTTTTCAAATGCATCAACCTCCATGATATTCGGTATTCAACTTTTGATAACAATTTCAGATATTAATGTTTTCTTATAATGAGAATATGTATTTTATTGTAACACTAGCTGACCCGCCCGGCGTCGCCCGGGTCCGTATTAGCAATATTAAATGAACTTGAAATTTGTATGATTTTATCATTAACTGGAAGCATGCAGAAATGCATTGTCTGGAATACATCGCAGCTGACTTTCTGAAAAATCGGTTTTAAAAACAACAACTAATATTAAGCTCTAAAAATACTTAAAATAAGCAATGAGAAACACGGGAGGGAACATGTATCCAACGATTGCGTTAGTTTCGTGTTAAAGTGTTGATATTTACCCGTAAAAATCACTGTTAAATCACGTAATTATTTTTTTCGCATAGAAATCCCAAGTGAGATATTTTAAATTTCAAACTAATTATATCACTCTTAAATCCGACTATACCGTGAATGAAATCGATAAGCGATGATAAAAGATTGGTATATAGTATTATAATTTCAGAGCCATTTAACAAAAGTGTATATTTTTAATCAAAGCATGCGCAATGTTGACTCTGTGGACAAATTCCTAACCGTAAACTTTTGTACCGTAACCATAATCTGTCTGTAACCTAACTGCGACTTAACAGTACCCTACTGTAACTTAAATATAACATAAAAGTAACCTAGCCGTCACTTTATTGTAACCTATTCTTATTCTAACCATCACATAAATGCAATTTAACTTTAACCTAACTTTAAATTAACCGTGATCTAACTGTAACCTAACGTGAAATTAAATAAAATCAAAGACTTACCGTAATGTAATTGTAATCTAATCGCAACCCAAATGTTACCTAACCATTCATGGAGTTCATGTCCATGGAAATTATTTTGTCTTGTTCGGATTTGGTTATGATTCATTAGAATATTTTCGTCGGGTTCAGATTTGGTTCGATTCAGGTTTCAGGTTTTTTTGAAATTCGATTTAAATGTTCGGGTCGGATTCATGTCCATGGAAATTATTTTGCTTTGCTCGGATCTAGTTATGTTTCTGTGAAATAATTTTGTCGGGAACAGATTTGGTTGAATTCAGATTTCGGCGTTTTCTTCAAATGGAATTTTTGGGTTCAGGTCTTCCTGCGTGTCCACGGAAATTATTCTGTCTAATTCGAATAAAGACATGCTTCACTGGAATATTTTTGTCAAGTTCAGACTTGATTTAATTTAGATTTCGGCTTTTTCTTCAAATGTAATTTTTGGATTCGGGTTTTCTAGCGTGTTCACGGACATTATTCTGCATTGTTCGAATAAATACATGCTTCACTGGAATATTTTTATAAAGTTCATTTCAGATTTCGAGATTTTTTCAAAGAAATTTTTTAGGTTCAGATTCGGTTCATGTGCATGGAAATTTTGTCTTATTCGGATCCTGTTACGGTTCTTTGGAATATTTTTGTCATGTTCAGATTTGATTCGATTCAAGTTTCAGGTATTTTTTCAAATAGAATTTTTAGGTTCGAATCTCGTTCATGTCCAAGGAAATTATTTTATCATACTCGAGTCCGGTTATGATTCTTTCTAATATTTTGATCGGATTCAGATGTGATTTGAGTCAAATTTCAGGTATTTTCAAATCGGATTTTTTAGGTTTGAGTCGGGTTTATGTCCATGGAAATTATTTCGTCTTGCTCGGATCGGGTTATATTTCTTTGGAATACTTTTATCGGGTTCAGATTTGGTTCAATTCAGATTCCGTTTTTTTTTTTTTTTTTTTTTTTTTTTTTTTTTTTTTTTTTAAATGGAACTTTTGGGTTCAGGTCTTCTTGCATGTTCACGAAAATTATTCTGTCTTGTTCGAATAATGAGATGCTTCACTGGAATATTTTTGCCAAGTTCAGATTTGGTTCAGTTCAGATTTCGCGATTTTTTCAAAGAAATTTTTCGGGTTCTGATTGGGTTCATGTCCATGGAAATATTTTGTCTTGTTCGGATCCGGTTGCGGCTCTTTGAAATAGTTTTGCAATATTCAGATTTGGTTCGATTCCAATGTCAGGTATTTTTCCGAATGGAAGTTTTAGGTTCGTATCGGGTTCATGTCCACGGAAATTATTTAGTCATACTCTAATCCTGTTATGGTTCTTTCGAATATTTTGGTCGGATTTAGATGTGATTTGGGTCAAATTTCAGAATTTTCAAACGGAATTTTTTAGGTTTGAGTCGGGTTTATGACCACGGAAAGTATTTTGTCTTGCTGGGATCGGGTTATAGTTCTCTGGAATATTTTTATCGGTTTCAGATTTTGTTCGAGTCATATTTCGAGTTTTTTTTAAAGACAATATTTAAGTTCGGGTCAGGTTTCATGCCCACTAAAATTATTTTTCCTTGTTTGGATCGTGTTATGCTTCATTAGAACATTTTTATGGGGTTGGGATTTGGTTCGGGTCAGTTATCTAATCTATAGTTTTTTTTTCAAACAGATTTTTTAGGTTCGGGTCGGGTTTATACTCACAGAAATTTTGTCTATCACGGATCGGAGTGCGGTCTGTTTTTTTCTGGTTGGGATCGAGTTATGTGTTAATTAATCTAAACATTAAGGTTATAATCAGTTTTGATACTATTTTTTTATGGCTATTTTTGATAAATAATTTACTTTGCTGTTTGATAATTTAATATGGTGTATGAATCGTTTGCGGATTCGAACAATTGTACGCCAAACAGCGATATTTTATTTTTGTTTTAAAACCAAATTAAAGCCATAATTTAATTTTAAATTGAATAGAATACATTTAAATTTTATCAATGATAAAAAAAAAAAAAAACTCCTAGAAAAGTGTTGTGTGATTTTTTTTTACTGCAACACAGCTAATGACTCATACATTTTAATGTTCTATATGCCAAAGATCTGCGTACAACCAGGCCCGTAGCCAGGATTTCCTTTCGGGAGGAGCTGAATTTTGAAATTTTTTCTGATCTTACAAAAGTAATTTGTATAATTTACAACAAAAATTTTTTTTAAAAACAATCAAGGCTTAACCTAAAATGAGTTCCTGAATAGGATTATAGATAACCATGTCAAATATTGTTTTTTTCTTTTTCTTTATTTTTCTCTTTTGTTTTCCAATTTCTCATGCAATTTGTGACATTTTTCCAGCTTCCAAATTGGTTCGGAAACCAAAGAATTTTTAGGAAAAAATTTTCTACCAAACTTAAAAGGCACAAAATAAAACTATTTGAAATGAAGCTCAAGTATCCTATGAGAAAAATTTAAAAAATATTGAAATGCAAGCAAGTAACATGAATTGATTTAAAACACGGGATTGATATTAGTATGGAAGAGTCAGGCATTTGAAAAGCGAGGTCTTGAAGTTATTGAGCCATAAATGAAATTAATTTCTTTCATATTACTTTTTCCAGAGAAAAAATTAATTGCTACAGTCATATTTAACACTAGAATCGCCGGGTATTTTCTTCAAGTTTTATAAAAAGTGTTTCTCACCAGATTTTTAATTTAAAACTATTTAACTTATTTAATTAGTCTATTTTTTTACTGCACACATTTAACATATCTTATGAGGAAAATTCTGGTTCGAATCGACTATTCTCAAATTGGCAGGGGTCATTTTGACCCCTAATGGCAGTTCTAGTGTTAATCATATAAATTATATTTGTATTTCACATTCTCTGATTATAATAATTATAAATGCAGTACTCTTGGTACAGCAAATTTACTAATGCAACAGAAGCAATCATCGTAATTTCTTCTTAGCCATTATGCTGATTAACTTAATCTACTGTAATATCCCAATGAATGAAAATCCTAGAGAAGCTACTCACTATCTCATCGGCCATACTGATTCCAGGCAAAGATTTAATTATTTTCATTGTTGAAAAAAATCTTTCAGCACTGACTGCTGTTATTGGGTTTTCAACTGAGATTGTGAACAAGTGATTGATATTATTGTAATACATCACATTACACTACTAAAACTTTTAGGACCTCTGTGTTGGTGTCAAAAATTTGTTTGCACCCTAATTCTCATTCAGCTTTCACTTGCTACATTGACACTATCGTGAAAATATTGCGATAAACAAGGTTCGCACACTCCTTGGAATTTCCAAGGACTCTGGCAGCACTATTAAAGATAAGAAAATTTACATTTAATTTTCAAACCACGACGTTTGTAATCCCTACCTTCATTCACAGATTTTACGATATTTTTCTGCTGTGAAGCACTTCGAAAATATTCTTAAAATTTTGTGGTAGAACTGTGCGAATCCTGGATAAAGCTCTTTAATTTGCTTGCTTTTTTGAGTGAAACAAATCCTGCAAATATTGCGCTAAAGCTCTTTAATTTGCTTGCTTTTTCGCGTGAAACAAATGAAACAAATCCTGGAAATATTTTGATAAAGTTCTTTAATTTGATTGCTTTTTCCAGTGAAACAAATCCTGGATGAAGTAATGGGAAATCTCTTATAATGTCTTCATTCGAAATGAATCGATCATTTACATTTTAAATAAGACTTGCTACACGGGGAATAAAGATTATGATATTGTAATACTCTTCAGCGGATGTAATTTGAGGGTTTGTATGTGTTGTCTGTCTAAATGTTAGCCTTAGGATCTTTATTTCAGTTTGAAATATGTCTTTCAGAAGTTTTGATGTACAGTAAAATATCTCACAAAAGATTTCTACTGCATTTTTATCTATATCTATGTAAAACAATTAAGGAATTTTTAACATAAGTTACAGCGAATATCATGACATGAATTTTTTCTTGAAGAACTCATTATGACTTTGTCAGACAGAAAACCTTCTCGCAATCAGACAGGCTTGTGAGAAAATCATTCTTCTCCCGACTTTCAAAAAAGCTCCAGCCATCAAAGAAATCTTCCATGTGTTTTTCAAAATAATTTCTGTGTTAATGCAAATGCATATAGCTCAACCGAAGTTAATATGCTTTCATGCCTCTCGATAAATTTTGTATCACACATGTGGAGAAGTTATTTTCTTTTGTTTAATGGGGTATATGAAGTAATTGCTTTTTGAAGCACTAAGTTTGCCTTTAGGTGATTTTTAAAGTTCTTTGTCACTGCTTTAACAAGTTCAAGATACTTTCGGATTATGGGAATCAGCATGCTGTTGGGCAAGGCAAGATTTAACATATGGATTTCAAAGTGGACGTACCTAATTTTCGGATACTCTGCATGATACAAAATTAGATTGTTTCAAGTATTGGTCCAAGAGCGGCTTTGATTTCTTCTTTTCCTGAAAAGCTCTTTGGAAATCCAACAATGAAATATTAATTTTCTATATTCCTGAATAAAACCTTTTTTTCCCCCTAAAATAACATACGGTTTGTGATAATCTTATTGCATATGTTATAAGAATTGCATGAAAAAACACATTTGGCCTTCTTCCAATGTCTGAAACAAGCAGAAACTAGTCTTCCTGGTTTTTTTTTAATGTCCTTTCTGTATCCATTTTTTCGTAAAAAGAAGGTTTACAATAAAATACATTTTGGAATATGAAAGAAAAGGAAATACTATTTCTGGATTTTTCTATCATTTTTTCTTATTTTTGTTTCTTTCCTACACTTATTGGAAAACTATGTGGCTGTTTGGAAAGTAAAATGAATCCAAAAATGTTTCTCTCCGTGGCATTATCTATATCATCTCTAGTTACATAGCAATATCGAATCGAGTTGCTTGCCATACTGTAGACTTTTACTGTAGACAATTATGTCTTCGAGTACTTGCCGAATCCCCATTAAAGTCAAATTGTTCCGAACGCTAACATCCAAACAATCCTAAATTTTAATTTCTAAACAAAACTTGCAGCCAGAAAAAGTTGATATTATTGAAATTGGTTTTAAGTAAGTCAGTTCAAGATTGCGTGCACCCATGGTGCTGTTTTGTGATTTTGTAATAAAAAAAGGATACAAGTCTAAAAAAAATTATTTTTGCCATTTCATATCATATTTTCTAATTATTTAAAAGATTTCATTAACATTTTTCTTTTCATTTTGTCTAGCCTATTGACAAAATACTGTACTTTACGTCATTAAATTCAGGGACTGATTTACAAATTTGGGGGTTCTGGGCGCAGGTGGTCCCCTTGTACCAATACTTGCAAGGGGATTGACTAAAAAAAACAAAAAAAGATATTTATTTTACTAAAGAAACCATTATTGACTTTAAAATATCTATTAAAAAATTAAATATGATAATCAATAACTTATTTTTAAATACTTATTTCTCAATTATGAAATTTAAATGAGTTTTATAATAAACTGTGTAATGCTAACTATCTTTTCCTATGCAAGTCTATTCATTGGATATTAAAACTACATCAAACTTTGGATACAAATTAAAAAAACCTTCAGAATTTGGTCGCCCTTGAAAATTAGGGGCCCTGGGCTCTTGCCATGAATGTCCTGTCGAAAATCTGGCACTAATTGAATTCACGGTTCAAGAACGATTTTAGATTTAGCCATTGTATTTAATAAAATTCGCTTTTTTTAAAAATACACTCAGAATACACTTCACTTCAATTACAAAATTAAATTTTTGGCTGTAAATTGAACCAGTGTTGCTTAAATATTTACTTCGTCCCTAAACACAACGTAAAATGTCTCTATGCTGAAATAGCATCCCCTAAACAGTAATTGGCATAAATTTTATCCAAATATGTGTGCTGACAGGTTTGTGCTATGAAAAACTAAAAAAAATTCTCAGATAGGAGTATCCATCCCTGAAGTTGATAGTTCTACAAAATACAAAGCAAATTAACCAGACAAACCAGCTACTTTACGCACATTTTCTTACTATTAAAGATTCACATGCAAACAATTCGCAAAAAAGTTGTTCAGTGAAGAGACTGGGGGATGCCGCCGTGGCGTCATTAAAGATTTTTTTTTTTTTTATACCATATCGTTTTTCTTCGCATCATTACTTTTCAAAAATGCATTCTAATAGTTTCTTTTTAATAAAAAGCGTATTACAGTTATAACAGCATCATCAAAGACACTTTCTTTAAAATTAGATTTTTTCACTTGATATTTTCAATTCACATTATAGGTGGCTATTAAAGTGTTTGGGTCCTTTCTCAGCAAAGCATTTTAACATTGACCGATCTAAGTTTTGTTTATATACATGAAGATAAAGAAAATTAAGAAAGATCATAGCATGCAAGTAAATCTTTTATATCTGTCTCCTAAAGTTAATACGCCATATGTTTATTAAACTAATTTTTCTTAGTCAAATTAATGATACGGGATAACATTTGATCGAATTTTACTGTGCATAAAGATAGATATAATTGTTTTGGAAAGAATCTATATTTTTTTTGGTAAATATCTATTAAAAAACATATCCAAATAACTGATATAATGAAGGATTACTGTAACTGTAATTGAATAAATGGATATTTTTACAGCTAAAAATTCAACTGATTTTAATGTAATGGAAGATAAAAACAAAATTTATTTTACTATCACAGAGAATTTTGTAAAGTCTTTTCAAACTTTCGGGAGGGGCTTCAGCCCCCTTAGCCCCCTCCCTGGCTACGTGCCTGCGTACAACCACACAGTAAAAAGAAATTGAGTGGAAGTATAATGTCTTGGGCTGACGCCAAAAATGTAACCCTAAAATCCGCTACATTAAGTCCAAATAAGCACCAACAAAACCATGTGCTTTGACACGCCGATCAATTCAAACTGGTTTAAACCCGTATTTCTTTGTTTTTTACCTTTTAAACTGTTATTGAATAGATGACTAAAATTTCGTTTAAAAAATAACGTTTTGTGCCATTATTGACGGTAATACACGATCGGAATGCATAAAAGATACAAATATACCAATCATAGTCAAGAATTATGTGATTATTTTTATCATATGACTTTGAAATATCAATATAGAAGCATCATTTAAGATTTTGCTTGAAAAGTTAACATTCTTTCGTTAATGTCTTAAAATCGTCTTCACTCTGAAATCTAGATTTTAGACTAATATTTCTTATTTAAGTTTTCGCGCATGATTTTAAAAGAATGTTTTCAGAAATATATTTTATATATTGACATAGAATTATTAATATGTTGTTAAATCATAAACATTTTTCATCTACGTTATAAAGTATTAAAAAGTTCTGAAAAAAAAGAAAACTTTTAGTAATACAATTTTTAGTTCAAATCAAATGTTTTCAATATTTTATTTAATTTTATTTTCACATTTAATTATTTCGAATTTATCAATTTAAATTATTTTAAAAGCAAACATTTTTTTAAAATAAATAATATAATAGAAAAAAGACCATTTTAAAAAATTACTATTTCTTCGTAAAATATGCTTCAGCTGTAATTCATTTCTTTCAATTCGTCTTATTAATACAAAATCCCTTCCACATGCTTTTGTTTGGGGCAATAAAATTTGAGCGATAAATGGTTTAATATTGCAACCTTTTATTCCGTTTACTTTACCACCACCTATCTTTTTCCTCCATGGTTTACAACCGCTGTGATAAAAAATCATCATTTAAACTGACAGTTTGCCAGTCTATGAATTTTAAAGGTCTGTTTTAGCTTTTTTAATTATTCATACGAAAATTTTATGCAACCAATCAACCATAACTAAATGAAGGGAAAAAAAGAAGAAAAAAGGCGATTTTTTATGAGAGTGATCTTTGGAGTTTAATTAATTACTCAGTTAATAAATAGAATTTCGAAATTCTGAAGCTCAGGTGCATCAGGAGAGATTTGGGGCTACTCTCAAAAATATTTTGAGCCTCGTGCATGCTGTAGATTTTGCTAGCCATCGCAGACACACACACACACACACACACACACACAGACAGAGCGTTTTGTTCTTTTATTAATATACTAGCTGACCCGCCCGGCGTTGCCCGGGTCCGTATTAACAATATTAAACGAACTTGAAATTTGTATGATTTTATCATTAACTCGAAACATGCAGAAATGCATTGTCTGAAATACGTGGCCACTGACTGTGTGAAAAATCGGTTTAAAAAACAGCTAATGTTAAGCTCTAAAAATACTCAAAATGAGCGATGAGAAATGTGGGAGGGAATATGTACCCAACGACTGCGTAATTTTCGTGTTAAAGTGTTGATATTTATCAAAAATCACTGTTAAGTCACGTAACTAATTATTTATTTTTTTTCACATAGAAATCCCAAGTGAAATATTTTGAATTTCAAAGTAATTATATCACTCTTAAATCCGTTTATACCATGAATGAAATCGATACTCGCTCGTAGCTAAAGTGTTGGTATGTAGTATTATAATTTCAGGGCCATTTAACAAAAGTAAGTGTTATTTTTAATCAAATCATGCATAATGTCCACTCTATGGATAAATTCCTAACCGTAAACTTTTTTACCGTAACCATAACCTGCCTGTAACCTAACTTTGACTTAACAGTACCTTACCGTAAATTAAATATAGCATAAATGTAACCTAGCTTTCACTTTATTGTAACATATCCTTATTCTAACCATAAAACAAATGCGATTTAACTTTAACCTAACTTTAACTTAACCGTGACCTAACTGTAACCTAACGGGATATTAAATATAATCAAAGTTCTTACCGTAATGTAATTGCAACCTAAATGTTACCAAACCATATATTGGTTTCATGTCCATGGAAATTGTTTTGTCTTGTTCGGATCTGGTTATGATTCATTAGAACATTTTTGTCGGGTTCAGATTTTAGGCATTTTTTGATATTGAGTTATAATGTTCGGGTCGTATTCATGTCCATGGAAATTATTTTGCCTTGCTGGGATACAATTATGGTTCTTTGGAATATTTTTGTCGGGAACAGATTTGTTTCAATTCAGATTTCGGCTTTTTCTTCAAATGGAATTTTTGGGGTTCGGGTTTTCTTGCGTGTTCACGGAAATTATGCAGCCTTGTTCGAATAAGAACATGCTTCACTGGAATATTTTTTTCAAGTTCAGATTTGGTTCAGTTCAGATTTCGTGATTTTTTCCAAAGAATTTTTTTAGGTTCAGATTCGGTTCAGGTGAATGGAAATTTTTTGTCTTATTCAGATCCGGTTACGATTCTTTGGAATATTTTTTATCAGGTTCCGATTTGGTTCGATTCAAATTTCAGGTATTTTTTCAAATAGAATTTTTAGTTTCGGATCTCGTTCATGTCCACGGAAATTATTTTGTCATACTCGAATCCAGTTATAATTCTTTCGAATATTTTGGTCGAATTTAGATGTGGTTTGGGCCAAATTTCAGTTTTTTTCAAATCGAATTTTTTAGGTTCGAGTTGGGTTTATGTCCATAGAAATTATTTCGTCTTGCTTGGATTGGGTTATAGTTCTTTGGAATATTTTTGTCAGGTCCAGATTTGGTTCAATTCAGATTTCGAGTTTTTTCTTCAAATATAACTATTGAGTTCGGGTCTTCTTGCATGTTCACGGAAATAATTATGTCTTGTTCGAATAAGGACATGCTTCACTGGAATATTTCTGCCAAGTTCAGATTTCGTTCAGTTCGCGATTTTTTCAAAGAAATTTTTTGGGTTCGGATTGTGTTCATGTCCATGGAAATATTTTGTCTTGTTTGGATCCGGTTGCGTTTGTTTGAAATAGTTTTGTCAGATTCAGATTTGGTTCGATTCAAATTTCAGGTATTTTTTTTGAATGGGAGTTTTAGGTTCGTATCGGGTTCATGTCCTCGGAATTTATTTTGTCTTACTCGAATCCGGTTATGGTTCTTTCGAATACTTTGGTCACATTTAGATGTGATTTGGGTCAAAATTCAGGATTTTTCAAACGAAGTTTTTTAGGTTTGAGTCGGGTTTATGACCATGGAAAGTATTTTGTCTTGCTGGGATCGGGTTATATTTCTCTGGAATATTTTTATCGGTTTCAGATTTCGTTCGAGTCATATTTCGGGTTTTTCTAAAGAAAATATTTAGGTTCGGGTCAGATTTCATGCCCACGAAAATTATTTTTCCTTGTTTGAATCGGGTTATGCTTCACTTGAACATTTTTGCGGGATTCAGATTTGGTTCGGGTCAGTTATCAAATCCATAGTTTTTCCCAAACAGAATTTTTAGGTCAGGGTCGGGTTTATACTCACGGAAATTTTGTGTATCATGGATCGGAGTGTGGTCTGTTTTTTTTTTTTCTGGTTGGAATCGGGTTATGTTTAAATCAGTCTAAACATTAAGGTTATAATCAGTTTTGTTACTATTATTTTTATGGCTATTTCTGATAGATAATTTACTTAGCTATTTGATAATTTATTATGGTGAATGAATCGTTTGCGGGTACAAACAATTGTACGCCAAACAGCTATTTTATTTTTGTTTTAAAAACAAATTAAAGCCATATTACAATTTTAAATTGAATAGAACACATTTAAATTTAATCAATGATTAAAAAAATAAACTCATAGAAAAGTGTTGTGTAATGTTTTTTACTGAACACAGCTAATGACTCATCCGATCAATTCAAACTGGTTTAAACCAGTATTTCTTTGTTTTTGTTTTTTACCTTTTAAATTTTTATTGAATAGATGACTAAAATTTCGTTTAAAAAATAACGTTTTGTACCATTATTGCCTGTAATACACGATCAGAATGCATGAAAGATACAATTAGATCAATCATAGGCAAGAATTATTTGATTATTTTTATCGTATGACTTTGAAATATCAATATAGAAGCATCATTTAAGACTTTGCTTGAAAAATCAACATTCTTTCGTTAATGTCTTAAAATCGTCTGCACTCTGAAATCTAGATTTTAGATTAATATTATTATTTAAGTGTTCATGCATGATTTTAAAAGAATCTTTTCATCACTATAGTTTATATATTGACATGGAATTATAAATATGTTGTTAAATCATAAACATTTTTCATCTACGTTATAAAGTATTAAAAATTTCTGAAAAAAAGAGAAAACTTTTAGTAATACAAATTTTTACTTCAAATCATATGTTTTCAATATTTTATTTAATTTTATTTTGACCATTTAATTATTTTTAATTTTCCAATTTCAATTATTTTAAAAGCAAACATTTATTTTAATAAATAATGTAATAGAAAAAAACATTTAAAAACATTACGATTTCTTCGTAAAATATGCTTCAGCTGTAATTCATTTCTTCCAATCCGTCTTATTAATACAAAATTTCTTCCTCGTGCTTTATTTTGAAACATTAAAATTTCAGCGATAAATGGTTTAATCTTGCAAACCTTTTTTTTTTTTTTTTGGTTTACTTCGCCACCACCTATCTTTTTCCTCCATGGCGTACAGCAGATGTGATAAAAAAAAAAAAAAAAAAAAAAAAAAAAAAAAAAACCTCATTTAAACTGACAGTTTGCCAGTCTGAATTTTAAAGGTCAGTCTCAATTTTTAAAATTATTTCTGCGAAAATTTTATGCAACCGACCAACCATAAGAGAATTAAAAGGAAAAAAGTTAAAAAAAAGCGATTTTTTATGAGAGTGAGGTTTGGAAATTAATTAATTACTCAGTTAATAAATAGAATTTAGAAATTCTGAGCGTCAGGTGCATCAGGAGAGATATTGGGC
Organism: Maratus speculifer; assembly: GCA_964019185.1. Taxonomy (NCBI): domain Eukaryota; kingdom Metazoa; phylum Arthropoda; class Arachnida; order Araneae; family Salticidae; genus Maratus; species Maratus speculifer. The sequence continues at coordinate 216,168,220 of OZ025293.1, read as the reverse complement.
TACTCTCAGAAAAATTCTGAGCTTCGTACGTACCGTAGTTTTCGCTAACTATCGCAGACACACACACACACACACACACACACACACAGACAGAGCGATTTGTTATTTTATTAATATAGATATAGATTATACAAATTAGGAAACCAGGGAATGTAGGCGAAAAACACTTTTTTTATTGAAAACTCTAACAGATTTTTTACATTTAAGTAAGGATCAACCGAAGAGGTTTTTTAGACCAAAACCGTATATCGTAAGTAATACATAAATATACATAATTATTAAATAAATATACGTGTAATTATACGTGTGGCCCAAGCAGACTCTCTGTTCCTCCGATCACAAATTTTCATATTCATATAAAATAAAATGTAATTCATTCATCAACAGTACAAAATGATTTTTTAATTATATGAATTTTATATAAATAAAAATGTTTTAGGTACACATACTTCGATTTATTTTTTATAATGAATTTTGTAAATGCGATTTGTAAATGTGGTGTTATGTAAATCTGTTACATTACAATTTTCTAAAAAAGTATTCGAAACACTTTTAGGGTTCTGTACTTATAAAGTGAAAACGGAACCATTATAAGATCACTCCTGTGTCTGTCTGTCCATTTGTCACAGCCGTTTTACTCATAAACTGTGAAACATGGAAAGCTCAAATTGGGGGAGGTAATAAAGTCTATTGACCCACATATTTACAGATTGTTAAACATTTACAAATATATTTAAAACGGGGGGGGGTAGGGGGGCTACTTAAGTCACTTGAAGAAAAAAAATATTTCTTTGTATATCGTGTGGGATATCCTGTGAAAGCTTTCGTTAGGCTGAACTCAAAAATATATTTCTTTTAATTTTAGATATTATATTTTCAGAAATATCGTCGGAAATATAGTGCAAAAATATGTCCCCCCCCCCACATCTAATTTCGAATCTATTGAAACTAAAATTATCAAAAAATTAGAAGCTATAGATGTTACTTTAAATCTTGCAAGAAAACTTATTCTAGACCGCGCAGTTTTTGAGAAAAGAACATTTTTCTGTTTGATTTGTGGGCATTGAGCAAACGTGATGAGGAGCTATCTATTTGAGTTATCTATCGTAGCAGAAGTATAAAAGCATTATTGACAGCATAATTTTTGAAAATGTACGTTGGTAATTAGCCGAGAATTGAACCCTTAAAGACAGGGACGATTTGGACATAAATAATGACGGGGGTCAGCGTATTCTGCAAACCATCGGATTTTAAAGCCTACATAACAACTCTTAATAATACATTTGTATAACGAAATACCTAGTACCAGCATAAAAGGAATAAACTACATACGGTTGCAAACATACTAATTTAATTAGAATCACATAAATCAAGGTTTGTACACATAATAAATTCTAAAAAATGTATCCATTTTTGTACGAATTTTTTTTAAAGCACTATTTGCCTTATTTAATGCAAAACGTTCCAAACTTCGGATGTAGCGGCCACTCTGTTACGAAATTTCTGGTATTAAAATGTCTAAATTTTTTTTTAATTCCTTATGCATGCGAACCCTTCATAAATATTATGGGATTCGCGAATAATTTGCTTTAAGTGGGTCTCTCATTACGACTCTTGTGTATTTAAAAGTTAATTAAAAATGTATCTGGAAAAACACGTTCCGGACCAAGCGGCTTTGCCAATTGGCGAGCTCCTGTCTACTCGTTAGCGGAATGTCAAGATTAAACATTTAACAAGGGTTTTGTGTTAGCTACACTGGAAAAAGAAAAGGTTATTACAGAATGTCAAGATTAAACATTTAACAAGGGTTTTATGTTAGCTACACTGGAAAAAGAAAAGGTTATTACTACGCAGAATTTAGTTTTATGAAATGTCAAATGAAGCTTAAATCTACACTACCTTTTATTTTCAGTACCGAGTTAAGTTTCTTATAAATAGATAAGGATAAGATTTAAAATCAAAGAGTTAATTAGAATAACAATATTTGATATTATTTAGGTTTCATATTTCTTTGAACTTTTATGGTATATCCATTCATACTTGCTTATATATAAAGCTCTAACCAAACCTATTTTGTATAGTCTTTACAAAGTCTTATTATTCTTTCAGCAACGATTTTCTTTTAATAATACAGTTAACTCCTACGCGATGAGAAAATTTTGTGTAATTTTTAATCTTTAATCAAAATCTAATTTAATTTTTCAAAACAAAAAATTTTCTGTACTGTAATCGCGAAAATGCTTCAATTAAGTAAGGTAAATTTTACAATAAAACATTGCTGGTGGGAATAATGAAGGATTCTGAGAATTTTAAGTGTGGCACACATACCAGATGCTCATCACCAAGGGGTTAATACATATGTTTATTGCACGGAACCCTCTGAGCGCGAGTAATACCCGCATTTGACCGTTTATTTCAGCTTCAACCTAAAAATGTTCTATTACAGTTAAGACAGCAGTTTTTAATAAGCACGTGAAAAATGTCTTCAAGTTGAGTCCTGTATGCGTTGTTTGCTTTACAGTTTGCCCTCATGTCTTGAGGGCAATGATTAAGAATGATCATGATTGAGAATTATAAACACTAGTTCGTTCCAAAAAATAAAGAATGTCTCATTTGAGCCGAAACAGTTGAAATCAATGAAAAATGCTGAAAATGTTCCATGGAAGAAAGGAGATTTTTGGAAATAAGATAGTTTCAGTCAAGTTTCGAGTTGGCCGAATTTTTAGCAGCATGTCTACCGAAATCTAATTATCATCGAAACTCATATTCTAGGATGAAAACGATACCGAATCTTCGGTCTGTATCCAAAAATATGAAAACATTGAAGATTGAAATCAGGAAAAGATATGATAAATCTATGAGTCAAACGTTTAAATCGAATTTGGAGTGTTTTCCACCAAGATACGACTTGGCAGACCAATTGCGTTTTAATATCAGAATTCTAGATTGAACTAATTCTAGATTTTCATCCGTGAACTCAATGAGGTGATTGTCTGTGCTGCCGCCTCCCAGTCTATATTCATTGGGAGCTCTCATGGGATTTTAGGTATATTTCAATGATGTCAGAGCATAACCCTCGAAGGCCTAAAGAGTTTTGGTAGAAATTTAAAGTTTTGGTTTTCAGACCTAATTAAAAAAATCATATTTGACTGAAAAAAAATATTTTAAAAATCTCTTGATATCAGGTCACGTCAACGGAGGATCCTCACATTTGTGTGATACAGACTCGGCTTTAAATCAGGTAAAAAGAGGAATTTTTTTCCCTTGGGATCGTCTACATAATGTCGTAAGGTGAGGTTTTAAAAGGTTATAAACGGAATAAAATTCTATCAAATTACTTGAGAGATATTAATAAAATCAATTTGTTTGCGTATGAATGCAATCGTATATTAGTTCCTTCTTTCTATAAGCATAAAAAAAAAAATTAGTTTATGATAAAATTTTATTATTCTCTTTGGAAAACTATGTATTATATTTACTATTACTAAAACATAGCTGTCTAATTATGTGCAGATCATTTTCAGCATCACATAAAAAAAACTGAAATAACGTTTCAAATATAGCAAAATTTTAGTATTCTATTTAGAATTTCTAAATTTTTACAACCTTAGTCAGATAATTATTTTTACTCCCCCCCCCCCCCCCTCCTCCGAATACCTGTCTACTCATCCAAGCTCTAACTTTGACAAAAGAGTTAAATTGTTATGATACAATTACACTACTACGACAGAATAGTCTCTTTTTAATACTTTTCAACAAAGTTGAAAAGTTTTTATGAATTCGGTTCGTCCGTCTGTCTTTCCATTCTCTAATTCGCATAAATACATTTGTATTTTCATTAAATTGATATATTTTAGTGATATTTATTATATCATGTTCGGTAGTGAAAATAAAGTATGTAGCTTTATTAGTTCATTTATAGGGGTACACAAAAGAATTCCATTATAGTGTGGTCAGTGGGAGAAAATCGTTTGCAGTGTATTTTAATGACGTAACATTATTTCAATTGTATTGAAACTGTAATGAATCTCGACTACAAGACGATTATTGTAGAATAGCTCGTTCATAGCATTTATCATTCATTTACAGGGAGATGCAAAAGAAATTGGTTACAATAATATCTTTGGAAAACAATTGCTGGACGTGCATTTTCAAGTATCTGTATGGGCTTTTAAGTTTAACTATTTTTTGTATGCGTGTATAAATTCTATATCTCGTATGCAGAGCTGCGCAAAAGAAATCATGTTCCACTCTCCTTATTAGCGGAAATTGCTGAAAGGAAGTTTTCAACTGTGGCATGCATTTCTTAACTGATCTAAATTTTTGCATGCATCTAGTTTACAGATACAAATCTATATATCATATACAGGGCTATTCAAAGAATTTGGAAAACTTTCAGACTGTAGATGGGAATTGCTTAAATTGGGTTTTCAAATGTATTATGCTTTTTCAAACAAATTAGACATCATATTTCGACTTATTAGAAGGTGAAATTTTGTTACATTATTCTGAATGTGTTGGAAAGTACTTCATAATCTATGCTTGATGCATGATTTTTTTTCTTTGATGTTTTATATTGAAAATGCTTTCAATAAAATTGGAACAAAACTGAACTATGTAAGCAATTGATGAAACTTTCTTCGCTTGTCGGCTGTTATAATTTAAAATTTATCTTAATGATGTATAACGTTTTATTTAAAACTAACACAATTTTAGCACGATGCTTGAACAGTCCTTTTGCTTTGAAATAGGATGTTATAAATTCATCATCGACTATAGTTGTACATTATTTCATAATCTATGTTAGTTTTCCTGCAATAATAATATTTGGATTAAGTAAAGTTTAATGCTCTTTGTAATTTTTGAAGCTCAATATCCTAATGGTAAACGCGTTGTGCTGCAACAATACAGGTCTAATGTATGATTCCAATGAGCGATTCAGTAATATTCCAAACACTTAATCTTTCATCATTTCGAAATTATAAAATGAGTACCAAACTTGATTGGGAATGAAACACTGGGGTTCCCTGATTATTTTGGGACTATGGAAACAAGTTTTTTCAATTTTTAAGCAGACCTACAAAACAATACATTACTAACTCGCATATTTTTCCAGTAAAATGTACCAAGATAAAATTTTAGGTAGAGATCAAGTGGGTCAAGCCAAACTGAACGCATAACTTTATGTAATCTCTGACAACCTTTATAAATTACTAAATTTACTGAAATTTACATCTTTGTTTTTATCATGTTCTTGATGTTATTGTAATTTATTTTGAAATCATTGGTAAACATCGCATGGTAACAAATGGTAAACCTCGCATCTGCTAAACTATACACAATATTTTAATATAAAAACCATTCCGGAGCTTAAGAAAATCAGAAATTTAACTAATCAAAGATTATTTTTAGTTACTAAAATGAACTGTTTAGCCATAAAAATGGGACTGTTAAGTAGTTGCAAAGAAATTGTGAAGATTTAAATATTCCCTAACGAAAGTTGTTGCAATAAGATATTTCAAAAAGCAAGGAAATAAAATAATGTGATTTAAAAAATAATTTAGACACAAAATTTCATGGGTGAATGAACTTACTTGTAAGGTGAGGCGCAAGCGAATAAGTTGGCAAAGGGCTCCATGTCGGGCGTATCCAGATCCTGGGGCTCCTCGAAGCCAGGGATGGGGCTGAGAGACTTCCAAGCATCCTGTAGGAAGCTGGGATTGTTGGGCAGGTAGCTGCCCTCCATCATCTCTCTTTATAGTGCCGCCTGGGAAAACCTAAGAGTGCAAATAGAGAATCATTGAAAAGGAAGACGTTGGATCGCAGAAGTTGCAAAGGAAATTTGTACCAGGGCGCGCACAAATTCACCGCCCACATCGCCTGGAACTCCTACAGAGCACCCCTTTATGTATTCATATCAATCAGTAATAAGAATAAAAAAGAAAAAGAACCGAAATTACTTCCGGAAAAATCTTCAATAGTCCAGAATAAAGGAGTTTGTTTCGACACAAAATTCTTTCGACAAAAATCACTTCTAGGGTTTCAAAACGCAACACGTCTTCAAAATTGCAAACATTTCATATTTCGCCAGTGAACCAAATTTCAAGTAATCACACTTTTGTTATTAATGTTGTAATAGTTTAGAAACTGAACAATAGAAGAGATAATTTTTTTCATTCAAACTCAATGGAAAAATCTATAATAATGAACGGTTTCAAGTAAAAATAAATTCTGAAACAAAGAAATTAATAGCTCTATTTACACTGTTCTTTTAATTTCTGTAAGACTTTATAAAATCTCATTGTAAATAAAAGACTTTATTCAAAGATAAATTAGAAATTAAATTACTAAATTTTGATATTAATAAGCTTTTAATGGCGAAAATTTCATGACATAAAAGTTAAGAGTTCGTTGGTAATTTTCTCTCATTAAGATGTGGAGTTTTTTCTCTTATGGGGAATTATGTTTACAGAATAACAAATAATTGAATTATCCATATGAGATATTATAGTAAAGTTAGAAAAGACTACGTCACCAACGCATGCGATATTATGCAATATATAATTTTACAAGCGAAAAAAATGATGCGTAAATTTAAAAGTAAATTAAAAATTTTTGGTAAGTTTAAATTTCTTAAAAAAGCATTAAGTAAATTTGTAGTGCATAGACCAGTTCCGTAATCAGTACGTTATTCCAGGGGGGGGGGGGGGTCTGAAAAGGTTTGAGAAGGCAAAAAACTTTTTAAAATGTACATGCCTTATGAAAATTAAATACAATAAAACATATAAAAATTGTGTAGTCTATAAAGGAACCAGTTTGTGACGAAATATGGTTATGAACTCGTCTAAAACGTAACCTGCACCAATGAAATCCTTAAATGAAAAAATATCCTGATCTGAGATAAAATAATGCAAAAAAAAAAAAAAAATAGGTCGGTGTACATGCTAAGACAAAGCCCCTCTAAGATAGAATTTTTCCCCATTTCATCCGTTGGATTTTGTCTTGTATCCGACATCTCATAAAAAAGTAATCTTTATTGCACATTGACTATCGTGGGTTTTTTCTAATTCTCATAGACTGAAATTTTTTTCTCTTTACTGTGCCAATTTTGGAATATGTAGTAACTAAAAAATATTTCCAATTGAATTCATAGTTGGTATAATAAGTCAAAATTATTAATTGGTGATAAAACGTTTTAAAAAATGGATTATTTAAGAAAAATAAAATTAAGAAAACTCATGCATTGAGCACTGATTTATGTTGCACATTACAATTTATTATATTAGACTGCCGGCTATTGATCTTATTTAGTTCAGTCATACATAATATTTATATATATCTATATTACATAATATTTATATATATTTATCTATATTTATACAGTGCTCAGCAAAAGTTTAGACACTGGTGTTTTTTAACCTTTAAATAAAAATACGAACACGTGAGTTTTACAAATGGCTATACTTATTTTCAAATATATTTTAAACAATGTAGAATAAAAATAATGATTATAATATAATATAAGATAATATTTAATTTAACTGAAAAAAGTAAAATTTGTATATTGCAAAAGTTTAGACACTTTTTTGATTTTTAGCCAACTGTTCATGAAAAAATGCAAATTTCCAAGTTATGATGTTACATGTCTGAAGCATTTAATTATACCTCGATACAGCATCAGTTAGTGAAGATGCCGAGAGCTAAAAATATTCAGTTAGATGAAGTAATTTAAAAATAAAAGCTGAAATGGAAAGGGAAGGCTGTTGCAAAAATTTCAGTAACATTGAACGTCCAAAGTCGTCTGTCTATGAAGTTTAGTCTAAGGATGGCTCCTTCAAAACAAAGCATAATCTGGAAGACCTTGTGTGACGAGAAAATGAGATGACAAAAGGATCCAGAAACTAAGATTTACACAAATAATGATTGCTAATCACATTATAAGTAAGTCAGGACTTTTTGTGTCGACGGACATGATTCGTAGATGAATTAAAGAAACAGGTAAATCAATTTACATGAAAATGATAAAACAATCAGCTTTAAAATCTCGCTACAAATTGGCGAGAATGCAATGAACTTGCAAACATACGTCATATGGACCCAAGTGGTACGCTATGATATTCAGTAACGTAAAAAAAGTGGAATTTGAATGGTCCAAACGGGTTGGCATACCATTGGCACGACTTGCGTAAAGATCCTGAGATTTTCTTAAGTCGACAACAAGAATGTGACTTTTTAATGATTTGGTTCTCACTTTGCTTTTTAAATGCTCGAGTATCTGTGATGTTATTCATTGGTTGCCAAGCAACACAAGACTACGTACATACCTTGGAGATTAATTTTTATTCATTTGGGGACCTTTTAGCTGATCTAAAGTATGGATTTTTGCAAGATAATGCGTCTATTCATGTTGCATACAAAAGAAGAACTTCGTTTAGCTCTGAAAATACTTCTGAACTCAACTGGCCGGCGTGTAGTTCTGATCCGGATCAATCGAAAACTTTTGTAACATTATATGTCGTAATGTTTATGCAAATTTTTGCTATACTTTTCTTTTAATGAGCTTCGAGCTGCTGTTGAACATGTTTGGTACAAAATAGACCACCAAGTGAAGCAGCATTTAGTTTCTTCGATGAAAAGTCACATTCTTGCACTAACTGCAAACAATGTGGGTGCAACTCGATTTTAATTTGTAGTTATCTTTCTGTAAATATACAAATTGTCTATACTTTTGCCACAATGTTATTTTCATTTTTTTGTCATTATATTTTATGTAAAAGGTAAAATTCAAAATTTATTGTTTATGAATAAAGGATAAGTCAGAAGTAATGTATGACCGATGAATTACAAACAGTCGGTACATACTTCTGAATATAGAAGCGTAATCGATCATTGTCTAAACTTTTGCTGAGCACTGTATTACATAATATTTCCGTATATATAATATAAATCACGTTTAAGTTGTTATTAAAATGTAGACGATATTCAAACACATTTTTGAAATGATTTTGACATTCTCTATGATTTAAATTTAACTAAAATAAATTAATAAAACTTATATGCTATCAATTCAGAATAAGGATATAATTATTGTCTGCATCTTTAAACATGTGACTTGATTTTAAGTGATGAAATCAGAGCTTTTCTCCCAGTGGAATTTATGCGGTTCCTGTAGGGAAATAGCACTTTTATCCATTAAAAAGCATAAAATCTTAAACCTTTCAGGAGGACATTTCAGTGTTATGTAGAGCTAACTCCCCCCCCCCCTCCTGAATTCAACATTGCTTTAAAATGTTGCTATTAAATTAAAAAAAAAAAAATCGATCATAGGTTATGCATTTGCGTTAATATGAAGAACAAATATCTTCAAAATTTCAATTGTAAAATGGGTGACATGAATAATTATACTACTAATAAAAGAAACACCAAAATTTACATTTGTCTGGGGAAAAGATTAAAAAAAATGCAGACCCAACAAATGTACTTTTAGCGTTTTTTACATTTAAAGCAGTATCTTTGTTTTAAAAACAAATCTAACCCCCAAAAATCTATCGCAAAATCTTAAAGCATATCTATAGGAACTATAAATAAAGCTATAAAACTTTATAAACAAAACAAACAAGCAAAAAGAAAAAAACATTATGTTCACCTCCTAATGCAAAAACATATTTCTCAGAGTAACGATATGTACAGATTGTTCTATGAAAATTATATGGCATGTGAAAAATAGAAATATGTAATTACAATTGATGAGGCTTAGATATATTTATTTGTTTGCAATAAACAAAGATAGTTTTACTATCGTAAAAAGGAGCAAAAAAACCCCTTAAATTTTGGTTCGGAGGAAAGGAGTTTTGCGAATATTTTACGTTTTATTGCTGAATTTTCTTATAACAAAAAACATAAAACAAGGAAAGTAGAAAAAAACCCCCAAAATTTACTGGGCTTACTATCAGACTTATTTTTTAATATCTGTAATCAAAGAAGACATTTTATCTCTTTACCCAAACACCCTTTATTGTGTTAAGTTCCATCAGGATAAAACTACCAGTCAAGCCTCTAAACCTATTGCTATATAAAAAAATAGTAAAATGAGAAATGAAATCAGAATTGTACTCAATCAAAGCGTACTCCATTTAAATGTTTCCCCTGGAAGTCCCCTAAAGTATCTTTTATGGGTGATTGTGCTTTTAGATTTTTAATACAAGCTGTTTATAAGCGGCATTCCAAAATATTAGATGGATTATAGAAGATTACGGCTGAGAAATGGAACAAAATTTACGTTAATATTGAAAGAAAAAAACTCTTATTTCAAAAGTAGGATTGTATTATGACAGGTCAACAAAATAGGGCTATCAGATTGAACATATTAGAAAATAAAATTATTATCTTTTTTACAAATGTCTTTTTTTTAATCATTTCAAAAATATGGGAACAACCTTTGAACATAGTCTTCGATCCATTACTTATTTTCAAAACACATCTTAAAGTAAAAAAATAAATAAAATAATACTGCGGACAATAATTAAACCCTATTCCAAACTGATGTCATATAGGTCTTATTTTCATTTAATCATCACAGACAAAATCAAAATCGATGCCAAAATATGTAAATACCCTGTGCATTTTTAATTTGTTGTTTTTTATTGGTATTTTATTTCTTGCTGACCATTCGCAAGAAAGCAAGATTCTAAAGAACGGAATTTTAAATTCTGTATATGATTATATCCTTTTAAATATTAATCAGCTAGCAAACCCCGCGGCTTTGCTCACGTAATTAGTTGAAATATGCCAACTGATATTTGTAGGTCTAATTTTTATTAGAATAAATTATAATTTTAGGAATAATTCAAAATTACCATTTAAGCCTAAGTTTGACTAAACTTCAAAAATGAGGCTTTAGTTAGTAAAAAGAACTAAAGCTAACTTTAAATAAATGATAATTTAGATAAGCTTTGAAACTTTTTTGATCAATTCATACGTTTATTTCAGTATTCATTTGAAGTTTTGCATTTTTTAGAAACCATCTTCTTAGAACTCATTTACATCTCAAAATTACATCTTGTCAAATTTCAAGCTTCTTGTGTAACGATCTCTCTAGTGTTAATGCACCAACATAAAATAACTATGTTTAAACAGAGATTATCACCATTAATTTGCAAATATCACTTTTGGAATCGGTTTGGTATTTACTAATATTATATAAAAACACAATTTAGAATGTCTTAAAAGGATTTTTAGAACGTTTGTAGTTTCTGCCATTCTCTGGTGATAGTGGTATCGGCATAAATACAGTCTGTTAAAGATCAGAGATTGTCACCATTGATTTGCAATCATCACTTTCATAACCGGTTTATAATTTCCTGAGATTGCACAGAAATCATATTTTAGGGGTTCTTTAAAACGCTTTGGCTCCTTTCCTTTGCTTCACAACTTTTAAATTTCAAATTTACTTTCGACTGTTCTTAGAGGACATATATTTTATTATATTTATATATTTTATAAGTAACTACCATGCTATATTCACCATGTTCTGCCATAGTTTCTAGTCTCTTTAGTATCTCAGAAAGGGTATAGCGAGGTAAGAATAGCGGAATGGCCCCTGTGGTCAGTGACTGAATTATATTTGTACTAGTATCAGCACTCTAAAAGAGTATGAAATGTAAGGTCATTGACCCTTGATCTTCACCTGTCTTTAAGATATTCGGAAAAGTTCGTACGCGCGCCGTTATTCTTTAAATGTCTTTTTCTGAAAAACTATAAAAGCTAGAAAGATGGGACCAATCGCGTATATTGAGAGATACTTTGAAAAAAAAATTTTTTTTCAGGGTTTTCGTGAAATGACAACTATGCAAAATAATTAAACGAAGTATAAATCTTTTTTTTTTAATACTGTTCTTTTATGTCTACCGCGCCAAATATATATACATATATATAATATTCTTTAATTTTTATACTTATGCCACACAAAAGCTGATCAAAATCAAAGAGGTGCTTCTTTAAGTAATATCGAAGAAGAAAATATAAAAGGAAAAAATATAAACTCTAAAATAGAAAAGGGAAAAAAAAGAGAGAAATTGATACCGGAAATTTAATAATTTATTCGGGATGTAGGTCGGGTCAATCGCAAGTTTCATCACCCCATCCACCCATTAGACGTATTTCAGTGTCTATAATTTGTCTAGTTTTTCTTTTAAATTTTCCGGTCTCAATTTCTCTCTCTCTCTCTCTCTCTCTCTCTCTCTCTCTCTCTCTTTTTTTTTCTATTAAGAGTTTCTATTTTTTCCTTTCCTATTTTCTTCTTAGCTATTACTCAAAGAAGCACCTCTTTGATTTTTATCAGCTTTTGTGTGGTTTAAGTATATAAATTAAGGAATATTATATATTTTCTTTTTTGCCGCGGTAGAGATAACAGAACAGTACAAATATTTTGTTTTTAATTATTTTGCACAGTTTTCATTTCCCGAAAACTCTGAAAAAAAAAATACAAGATGTTTTTCAAAATATCTATTAATATACGCTTTTGGTCAAGAAATGTAAAACTGCGGCATCTGTCCCCACTTTACCTTATATAGTGAAATATCAGGAACTTACACTGATTCGCATTACTGCTGATCGGCGTGTTAAATTTCTCTTATAACGAGTTTCCTTTAATGATACTTTAAGGTAACCGTCGGTGCTTAAAAGTATAAAATGAAGTAGATATGCAAAATCAAAAGCTCGAAGGGAAATGATCAGTTGCATTAGCGTACGGCATTCATGTTCTTTGGAATCACTAATAATAAAGCAATTATTAGCAATTATTAGGTTAATTATGAATGGGATTTTAAGAACTTTATTATTTTCACGGATATTATGAGTAATTGTTAATACGAGGACTTTTATAATACCCTTGCTTTTCGTTTTAACCGAATTACATGGGAATCATAAAAATCCATACACAAATCGACACAGAAAAAGAAAACAATACAACAATAAAATACAATAATGCAATAATTAAACAAGGTCAAACAATTAAATGTGCAGATTTTTTTAAATACTAAAAAGGTTATGATATCCTTTAAATTGTTTAAATGATATGGATTAAAAATTGAATTATATTACAAAATTTAAATTCCAGCAAGAAAGGGGGAGGATAAGAATGAGTAAACAAGTAGCTTGTGGCAATTCTGAAGAAATTTCAAACAACTCAAGCACTTAATGGAAAAAAAAGTACTTGAGATGTCTTAATAAAAATAATGTTAGTAAAATTTCAAAGGTTGTTGAGGCGGAGAAAAAAGTCTACGTTATTACAATATTATAATAATTGATAGTAAAAGTGTTGCAGTAGCCGTAGAATTTCGTGGAAATCGGTGTACTGTGAAATCGGATTGATAAAAGTAAGCAATAAAGATAATAAATGTATTAGTCACCATCTGTAAAAAATTTCGTGTAGAAACCTGTGAAGTGCACTGCGAAAAATAAAAATATTTTTACATCTACACCAACTTTAACATGATATTACATAAAAAATAAAATTAACTATCGGATGATAGTAAATTAATCGGAATTATTTTTGAAAGTACGGCGATTAAAATAATTTCAACTTTTGATAAGTGAAAGAATTATGCCTCTGTATATGACAGAATAACTTATTGAACTTTCGTAAACACAACTTTTACAAATATAAAATACAAATAATAAATCGACGGCTCACGTCAACCTATTAAATCGAGCACTTTAATATTGCAGAAGGTATTGAACATTTAATGCTGCAATAGTGTGAATTCTATTATTTATTAAAAAAAAGTATTTTGGAACAGTGCAACTTTGGTTTAACGTAACTTTAAATTTTTAAGTTAATCTGCAATATTAATTTATTTTGTTATTATTATTTTATTTTATTTTATTGTTGCTGTTAGTTAAACTATTTTTTATACAACGTAATATGAAATTTTATTAGTTTTAAATCAATAGTGAAAGTGAAAAGGCAGTTTTAAAGGCAGTTTAAAGACATGATGATCAAATAACAACAAAAATATTAATGTAGTTTTCTTTTGACAGCAGCATTTTTCAAAATAGGTGGATACTCTATCTCCGCATTTTTCAATCAATCAACTTTATCTGTTTTAATATCAATCACCACCAATTTTTCAAATAAAATACGTAGAATTATTTAAAACTATTAAAATATTGCTTTTTGTGAACTTCAATAACGACATTTTCGGTTAGAAATAAAAAATATTCTTTGAATTGGTGCATTTTCCCAAACAATAGATAACTTTAACAACAACAAAAAGCTACTGATTTTACTACCCTTGGTCTAAGTAAACTAATATTTGTGCCTTATTATTCTAGATTGAGTCTACGACGAGTTATAGTGTCCCCACGCTCCCACACATAGATTGTCATGTCGCTAATATATATGTATCAAATAAAAAAAAACACGGTTTTTAACTTTAATATATAATTATATGCTAATAAAAGAAGGTTTCTGCCAGTCTGCATGTAAGCGACCGACGGCTACACTCTTTCTCAGTAAGAGAGGCGCTTGACTTCATTGACCATTACAGCTTGGAAGAGTGTTTCTATGGTAACACGTGACAGATTTTCCAGTTGCTCACCGTTTTTCACGCTGGAAGCTGAGGATTTTTTTTTCAGCTCTCTGTCTAGGACAAAAAAAAAAAAAAAAAAAAAAAAAGATAAGTCTTAAAGTAGAAATGAATTGGGAAAAATGAAATAACACGGTAGCAAATGTGATTTTCATGTCAGCTAGAGAGGGCGACTCAATCATGAGGTCAATCGTCTCTAAAGAAAAAACGAAGTATAGTAAAATCTACCGCGCGTAGAGGTCTGAAAATATGATGATGATACACCATCGTAAGTCAAATGAACCGGAGACTCAGAATTTTACTTTTTTATAATCAGCCCAGATATTAATTAAAATCATAATAAATAATAAAATGGCCCGCTGTCACAGTTGTCTATGCCAAAAAAGCATTTCCACAGAATTTAAATCAGAAGGGAAAATATAAAAAATATCTAATTATTCTGTATACTTTCCCGGTCATAAAAATGTTAATTGTTTAAAAGGTACATTGATATTTATCTTTAATTTTTTTTCTGAATGCGGATATTGTATTTTTTTTTCTACCTTATTGAAATTTAGCACTTGCTTTTCAAATCGAAATATAAAAGGAAAAAGGAAAAAGATGAAAAAAAAAACTAAAAACTGTCTAATTTTCCAATTTCCACGTTTTATTTTCTTAAACAAAAATACTTACCATTAAAAAAAATAGGAAGAAGAAGAAGTACAAATTCTGAAATCCTAATTTGTGTTTTTCATGTTTTCCGAATTTTTAAAAATCCACAAAATCTTTCCTGATTGACAAAAATAGATAAATAAATAAACAAATAAATAAATAAAAAATAAAACTTTTCAAATTAAATAACAATATTATATATATATATACCTTAACCAATTTCATTATCTATAATAATTTTATCATGCATGATAACAATATATATATTCAAAATGTTGGTATACCACAAGGTGGTAGTACATCTAGTGTATTATCTGACTTATATTACTATGAACGTCATTATTTAAATAATAAAATACATTTATATCGATATATAGATGATGTAATTTTAATTGATACTGATAACACCTGTATATCTCAATTCCCTGTTGATTATCCTTCTAATCTAGAACTTTCAAAAAACCTACTTTTTAATAATACAATCAATTTCTTAGATATTAAAATTATATTAAAAGAGAACAAATTTATAACTGATATTTATGACAAAAGGAAAGAATTTAATTTTAAAGTTAATACCTTTACTAATTTTAAATCATGTCTTCATAATTCTGTATATCGTAATATAATACTTAACCATTTATATAGAATAAAATATCTATGTTCTTCCCATTTAGTTAATACTAATATTAAAAAGCTTATATATGATGCTATAAATAATGGTTATCCTAAAAAATTCATATATTCTTTAATTTATAATTAGATATTACATGATCTTATAATTAATTCTTTGCGTAAAAAATGTATAAAAAAATTATAAAACATAAAAATAATAATAAAAAATTAAAAATGTTAAAAAGTAATAAAAAAAAATATATATAGGATGGTTGGGTGGGTAGATGTTAGAGTACGGAGGAGGGTGGTGTTGTCTGGATAAAAACGCAAAGATTAATTATATAAAAAAATTGAGAGTGGGTTATTTATTTTAACATATTTTTAAACTGTTTAATTGACACCAATATATGGATATTTGTCTAGTTATATCTATAGTTAAATAGCTATATTTTAATTATCAAATTTATTTTAATGTTATTGATATAATTTTTGGTATTATTATTAATAATATCATTACTATTATTATTATTATTATTATTATTATTATTATTTAAATTTTTACTTATTTTTATTTTATCTTATTTTTTTATTTTTTATTTTTTTTATTTTTATTTTATTTTCTTTTATTTTTTAATTTTTATTATCCTATATTAAGATAATGAGTTTTTACCATGTAAAGTCACAATAAATGTTACTGATTAAAGTAACAAAATGGTATTTTAAGTTATATGTTAATATGAATGTTATCTCTTAATTCAAATGTTAATTATTTTATTAATTTAATTTTATGTTAATATCGATTATTAATTATTTTCTCTGGTTCAATTATATTTCCATTCAGCTTTATCTTTTTGTTTGTTATGGATAACTATTATTTTTACTTACTTTCAACTCCTTTTTGTATAATTTCTTTGTTCCTTGTTTAATAATTTGGTTTTTGTGTGTTGGTAGCCCCAAATATGTATTATTTTGCTATTTCCTGGCTGATACGTGGAAGAAACCGCACACTTCTTTTGTAGTTCCAGAGCACTTGGGGCCTGATGATTCTGCTTTTGGAGCTACAAATTCTATTTGCATTCATTTTATTTATTTATTTTTTCAGATTTACTCGTTACACTATTTTTTTATTTTATTACAATTCAATTCAATTCTAATTCTTCGTTTTGGTTTATTGTTTTATTGATAAATCCATTGGTGAATCTTGTCTACTTTTAATGGTAATATATATATATATATAATGGTAATATATATATATATATATATATATATATATATATATATATATATATATACAGTATGTCAATTCTCAATGTTGGCCAATGGCTAATTCTTAAACCGTTAGTTATAGATACATAGTTCCAATTACAAAAATGATAGGTGAGGTAAAGAAATTTTAAAAGCGATTAGGGTCAGTAAAATCATTTTTTTAATTACGAAATTTAAATTTTTATAGTGTTCCCCGGTTTTATAAGTTATATTTAGTTATTTTTTTCCTGTTGCACTAACAAGTAAGACAAAAAAAAAAAAAAAAAAAAAAAAAAAAAAAAAAAAAAAAAAAAAAAAAGCTTTTTTTTTATAACACAAAAATTTACCGAGTAGAGAAATTTTAAAAATGCTTGACTTATACCACTTTCCAGCATTGAAAACAAATCAGTTTGACCATGATTTGAGGGATCACATGCCAAATGCTTTCAATATTTATAGTGTCAATTTAATATAATTCAATCCTAATATTTGTACGACTTTTTCAAAGCACGGATGCACATGAAATAACTTTTATTAAGCTTCAGTTTGTCCAAAATAATTGTATTTTAACATACGTTTTATTTTGTAAGGATTTGAGACTTTCTTTTCATGATTCGCATACTATAAAATAGAGGAGATGGCTGTGTTTTTTTTTTTTTTTTTTTTTTTTTTTTTTACTTTTGATATTTGATTTTTAGGTACTTTTTAGCACTGAATCTCGAAATGACCTTCCTTTTTAGGTCATCATGCCAGATTTTGTTTTTGTAAAATGTAGGTATCAAAGTTAAATTATAGCGAAAATTTAATACCATAAAAATATGTAAAGCATTTTTATTAAATTCTATTTTATTTAACTCAATAATTTATTCTTTTTTTTGGGGGGGGGGGTTATACAAGGATTTGTACAGATAAACACTTGAGGGATCCGATGAAGCGGGAGAGGAGGTTCAATTTTAACTTTAATCTTTTTAATTTAGAAATTTACAATTTGCAAAAAATCCTGGTTAAAATCCGATGGTTAAAAATGAAAGTCATTTTCGGTTTCAGCGGTAAAAAATACACAAAAAATAATTATCAAAAGTTAAAAATATATTTATTTTATGATGTCAAATTATCGCTTTTTTTTTTTTTTTACTTTAAAATTTAGGATTTACAAAAAATCTTTACGGTGATAAAACATGAAGATCAATTTCAGATTTAATGGTACATAATAAAAAAGATTAAATTATCAAAGGTGAAAAAAACGCGACAAAACCCAACATTTGCAGGCTAGTATTGTCTAATAACATTTTTAAATATAAATTATTTTGCAGGTAGTTAATTTTCATTACTTTACTTAACAAAAACTCTGTTCCCCCTCTCTCTTTATATGTTTATAACAAATTATATATTTCGCATGCATATGCCATAATGATTAAAGATTTCAAATTTGCATTTCAATGTTAATCTTACCCTCAAACATTATTTAATTTATCTGACGAAATTATATTTCTATTAAATTTGCGAATGACCACTAATTAGCAACAAAAAATATGCTCCAACTTTAAACAGCTGCTACTCGATCAATTTTAATTGTAAATTGATGGGATTTTTTTGTCTGATTTGTCAGTCTAACCGGAAAAAATTACGAAATATAACTTATAGGAACGGGAGACCGTATAAAAATTTAAATTTCGTAATTTTTTAAGAAATGTCTTTATTGACAAAAATCGCTTTTAAAATATTTCGTTACCTCTTTTAAAACATTATTATAAGTGGAACAGTATGTATATGACTGACGGTTTAGGAATTAGATATTGGCCACCGTTGAGAGTGGACACCCTGTATATCAGAGTGACCCTTAATTTTCAACTTTTTAAACATTTATCGCCCACCTTCCAATTTTGTTACAATTAACCAAAATAATATATGCAAAATTTTAACTCAATCGGATACCTACAAAGCGACCCGCACCAAATCTGAAATTTTGCACGAAAAACCATGTTTTTAGGTAATATGCTTGTATTTCTTTTAAAATTTTCTCTTATATAAAAGAAATATCCGGACTTATTCTTAGTATTAAAATAAGTTACTATAAATATAATGAAGAAAAAATCACAAAGTTGGGAGAAGAAGGCAGGTACAGGTTCTGTTCTCATCATCCTTGTTCGCTGTCATCCGTGCTTCTAAATAAAAAATATTTTATTTGTACTACTTAAAACCACTGTAATGTGTCTTTTCTGTAATAGTGAAATTGCATCTGCTTCTTTAGTTAGATCATCACACAAGTTAAGGAAATAATTTTTAGTCACTCCTGCTAGTTACATTTCCAATCCATCGTGGAAGCCAAACTACCATCGAATTTACAAGTTTTAAGCATTTCATTCAACAATGTAGGAGTTGTAAACCTTACAACGAAAAACGTGGAATACAGGTGATTCGAGAGGATTCCATTTTTGGCAAAAATCATCAATTACTGCTAGAAAAACTGACCATTTTGTTATCTAGCTTCTCAAACTCCTTCAAGCATAGAAAGTTTTACAGAAAAGATTAACTCGAGCTAAAGACAAGGAAAAAGAGAAAAAAAATGGGGGGAAATGACGGACGATTTCTTTGACATAGCTCATTTAGATTCTTTTTGAAAGATGAAAATTGAAGCATTGAATTCAACAATGCTTATTACTTGAAAAGTTTCGTGCTTTGACTTTTTTCGAACAAAATATTCCTGTAAGTCATAAAGCCTTAGATTTACAAACACCAGGGCAAACTATTTATATCCTAAAAAAGGCAACGCCCATTTAACACATGGTAGTACACCAAAAGGAAAATTGGTTAAAAAAGACAGAAAAAGATTTTAGCAGGGTCTGATATTTTTTGAAAACGTGATGCACTATTAATACTAACTATAACAATACAAAAATAAAAAAGAAACATTACTAATGAACATATCATTAAGAACTATCTGTCACAAACTTCCCATTGCTCAATAATTGTCAAGATTTTTTTTTTTTTGTCACTGTCTCTCTGAGTTCATCTACATGCGGTGGATGGGAAATCGACTGAGTATAGAGGTTTGAAAATTTGGATGAGAATAGCTCAAAGCATGTCCAAATGCATCAGAGGTCAGATTTTTCTTTTTTTTTCACAATTAGACGCGATATTAATTAAAACCCACATTCAGAAGGGTCTGTCTAAAAACATCGCAATAGTACGTTCCAGAACAGAACTCCGTTTCAAAGCGCGAAAGCAGAGAAGATATGAAATTTCAAAGGTGATTTTCCTTTCGCTCCATCTTTAAAAACGTGCATCTTCAAAATCGTTCAAAAGAACAGTTCGGAAGATGCACGTTACAATACACGTTACGATGCACGTTAGATTACGGGAAAAAAAACTAGTCAGATGTGCTATCGCAAAACTCTCTTCTATCTTATGCATGTTAATACTTCCGGGAAAATGTAGCATAGCAGCGAAACCGGTTAGGTGGTTTAAACCAAAATCCAGTGTTGGGCACGTTCACAAAATAAACGAACTAACTTAAACTCACGTTCAATTTCTGAAAAGCGATTTAAGTTCACGTTCAAACTCAAAAATTTTCAAACGAACTCGTTCTAATCAAACTCATTT
Organism: Maratus speculifer; assembly: GCA_964019185.1. Classification (NCBI taxonomy): domain Eukaryota; kingdom Metazoa; phylum Arthropoda; class Arachnida; order Araneae; family Salticidae; genus Maratus; species Maratus speculifer. Next base: position 216,147,521 of record OZ025293.1, on the reverse strand, counting down.
GTAAAAGTGAACGAAGTTCACTAAAAAATTCGCTTTTTTTTTCTTTTTTCTTTTTTTTTCTTTTTTTTTTCTTTTTTTTTTTTTTAAATGTTTGGATATTATTGACCAAATTTACAAAATTTTCTGAACTAATCATTTGATTATTCGATATGTAAAATAGAGGTATGCACGGATGGAAATTTTCAGGCCCGATCCATAGAAAAAAAAATGTTCGGCCCGATATTAAAATCAAAATTTCGGCTCGAGCCCAGCCCGGCTCGTAGAGAAAATTTAGAGGTCCGACTCGGCCCGATATAATAGCTAAAAACAAGGCCCGAGCTTGGCCCGACCAGGAAAAAAAAGTTGGTATTTCGCACCGAACCCGGCCCGACCCCGAGTACATTTCTACAGGACATTGATATTTACTCTTACGGAAGAGTTCTGGCCAAAAAAACTTGCCTTATTTATAATCTCCCTTTATGCAGAAGTGCCGTAGGCTGCGATGTTTATGCTTTTAATGAACCTTTCTTAGTTGTATGTAAATGTTTCAGCTATCATTAGTATTATTAATCCATCTTCCATGTTATGGAGACATAAATATCTAAAAAATGATATATGGTAAAAGTAAAATCTTCTAAGATGAAACCGCATTGGAAAGAAAAAAAATACGTTTCCTTTTTAGCAGGTGTAAATGTTTAACATATTTTTTCTACCGTATTATTGCATTCATTTTGCATGGATGAACAGTTTAAAAGAACTTTAAAAGAAATTTTCAGTTTTTAGTTTAAAAGAAAATTCCGTCATAGGCAGTTTGTTCCATAAGTTTAACTCTATGTAAATAAGCCTGGAATCTACGATTCTTAAAATAGAATAAAATACCAATCTTTAATTGTATAATAATGGCAACTTAAAAGTATGTGCTTTTTCGCAAAATCAAGCCAAATTTTACTGATTTTTGAACAGACTTGGCTCCGTCGAGAAAAGGATTTTCATACTTGATGATTCAACCAGAACTTCTTATTTTGGTCCGTGAAGATTAGAAAGAATGAAAATAGGCAATAAAATTAAAATACGGTAAAACTTGAGAAAAGAAACCTGCGCGTAACGGAATCTGTAAACAAATCTGTATTTCTTTTAACAAAAGAAAATGTTGATATATGTAAAAGAGGATAATAGTATTTGTGAAAACAATGTAATGCATTTACAATAGACCTTGCTCATCATAATTAGATCATGACGGATTTTTCTTTCCCATGAAATTCCTTCTTAGAAGATTTGTTTCTATAGATTTTTTTTTAATTTTAAATCTCTAAGCCATAGAATGTGAATCTGAATTAACGATATTAGAGGCAAATGTGATATTTACACTTACACATAGCATAATAAGATGCATTTAAAAAATAAATACCATACCTCAGAACACTTTTTTTAAATTAAATATTATAAACATATAATATGAAAAAGTAAAATAAGTATTTTTAGCTAGGACTTCTTGTACAAATCACTTTTAACCTTATAGGCGTAAAAATCTATGTTCAGCCAGGTCTTGCTAGGTCGTGCCTAGTCCAGCCAATTAATATTTTCGCAGGATGGGTTGAAGCTTTGAAATTTACATCGGGCTTGGTCAACAGTTTTTTAACGGGCCGAATTGTAGTCGGAGCAGTTCTGGCTAAATTTTGAAATTTATTACTAAACACCCCCCCCCCCCCCCAAAAAAAAAAAAAATCTATGGATTGTTGTGGTTGCCCTCAGCCTGATATTTTCTTCCCTCACATACCTTTAGTTAAATGTATTTTTATGCATTGCATCTGCATAAGATTGCGTATTTTTTTCTTTACAAATTTAAATTTTTATCAAAAAATTGTATGTAAAACAGAAGGAAAATAAATTTAAATCTAACGAACTTGGAAGCTATATTTTTGATCGCTCAATGATACTAAAATTTCAACTTTATTAATATTCTATTTTATACTTTTTCATTTATACAAAAAGATGATTGTGTATTAGAATTATATCATTAATTTTCATTGATTATTTACATATAAGTATAGACACCGTATTGGTAGGAATATATCTGCCAGCTATATCTTCAAATTAAATTAAATTTTATTCGTCTTTAATCTGTTTGTAAAGGTTAAACTTTATTCATTCAAAGTAACTTAAAATAATAAAGCACACAGAAAAAGGATAGCAAAAATTCTTTTGTTTGACTATCTCTATTTCTCCTACCTTTAATCCCCAGAAAAGACAATTTTTGTTTTATTTTTATTTATTGTGAGGGAGTCTCTCCTTGTTTGCATGAATCTTTACATTACAACACGACTGCCCAATGCGGCGCCTGAGGGTGCCATGGGGAACTTTGATAGTTATCTTAGCGCCCTTTTGAAGATTTCCTGTTATTAAACACTTTAGAAATAAAATTCCATGATAAAGAATGCATTCTTTAAAATCATTAATATTTTATCAGAGATAATTTAAAAACCTGTGTTTGTTATGCTGTTCACTTGCTGTTGCACATTCAAAGCCAGAAACATACTTTGAAAAATTGATCATACATATTTTTGTAATTTTTAGTTATTGTTTATATAGTGTAATTATGTTCATTAAATTTCTTAATAGCTAGAAATAACTATTTTTAATACTAAAGAAGTAAGTGATATCCAGACTTAACCCGTCCTGAGGCTCGTGTAGGTCTCTAAATGACATTTGAAAGAGGGAAAAAGTGTACTAAGGTCTGGAAAAATTTTAAATAAATTATGAAAAAATTGAACGTAAATTTGAACGTAAATTTCGTTCAAACTCATCTATTTTTTGAGTTTCCGTTCAGTTCACGCTCGTTTATAAAATAGTGAGCGAAGTTCAGTTCAAAGTTCACAAATAGTGAGCGAAACTCGTGAGTTTTCGTTCAGGGAGCGCGTTCATACCCAACACTGCCAAAATCTAGTCAGCAACAACTTATGCCAACTTATAACTAATTCTGAAGTTTGATGAAAATCCGTGCATTAGATTCTGAGATAGAGCTATTGAAAAATCTTTTAAAAAATCTGCATAACAGCGCCACATGTGGGGTGATGTACACCAAGAACTAATCAAGATAAATTTTTTTAGGAGGTACTAACTAAATTTGAAGTTACATGAAAATCCATGTATAAGTTCTTGAGATAGAGCTATTAACGAATAATCACGAATAATGCAGCATAGCAGCGCAATTTGTTGAGTGATATACATCAAAAAATAATCAGATCTAGTTTATATCAAGATCTAACAGAATCTAAAGTTTTGCGAAATTCAGGGCAGTAATTCTTGAGAAAGAGCTATTGCGATAATCACGAATAATGCAGCACAGCAGCGCCACCTATTGAGTGATATTCACCAAAAACTAATCAGATCTTGTTTTTATCAAGGTCTAATAGAATTTAAAGTTTTGGGAAATTCCGTGCATTAATTCTTGAGATAGGGCTATTGCGATAATCACGAATAATGCACCATGTCAGCACCACCTGTCGAGCGATTTGCACTAAAACGCAATCAGCACCATATTATATCATGTACTAAATAAGTATAAATTTTTATGAAAATACACACATTAGATCTTGATATATGTCATTTGTGGAAATTGTAATTAATGATGCAGCATAGCAGCACAACCTGTTGAGCGTTATACACCAAAAACAAATCAAATCTAGTTTATATCAAGCTCTAACAGAATCTAAAGTTTTGTGAAGTTCTGTGCATTAGTTCTTGAGATAGAGAGCTCACAATTTTTTTATCACATACAGACAGACAGACAGGCTGACAGACAGGCTCTTTAAAGAGAGGCTTTAGAGAGAGAAACGATATACCTATGAAAATTATTAAGAAAATTACTGCTTTTTAAAAATATTTAGCTTCGACTGTTTCGCTAACTTTATCTAAATTTGATCGAGCAGAGTACATTGTGTGGAAAGGAAAACAGAACTTTTAATAATAGACAGAATAAGTAAGTTTCTTATTAAAATTTCTTCAATGGCGCTTAAGAGTACCATTAGTATATAAAGGGTTAAATTAGCCTTGTTTCTTGAATTAAATGTATTTTAATTTAGGTCTAATCCCTTAAAATCTAACGAATTATTTAAACGAGCTCTACGAGGTATGAATAAGGAAACATTTCCTAATGAAAATTTTACCCTGCAAGGAGCCGTATAAAGATTTAATTTTGTATTTCCTCAAATAGACTCCCTTTCATAAAATTTTTACTCTTTTTATGAAATTTGCTATTGGAAGTATGTGTCTAGGGGCAATATTTAAGTAAAAGCTATTGTTTGGATCTTTATGATTCACTCAGTATATATTCATCAGCGGGAAAGACCGAGCTGTGCTTGTTTAAAATTAGCTTTGTGTTCAACCCAATATATTATTTTTATTGTGTTATTGCTATAAAAACTTTTATTTTATTATAGTATTATTTACAAAAACAATCAGTGTAAAAATTATGAACATATTTCTAATTTTACATTACTTACAATATTTACAACGATAGGACATCATTCTAAATCAAATTTTAGTTGAACTCTCATTTTCTTCGAGACGAAATCGTTCTCGAAAAGTATCGCCAAATTTAGCGAAAATCATTCATTTGGTGCCAAGAATCTGTTTTGGCACTGGTAGTTTTTAAAGTCGATTTTGCAACCACATCCCACTAATATTTCACCATCTGCCACTAAATTTCAAGAAATGTTCTCAAAATCCCGCCTTTTTTTACTACCAAATGTCAAACAACTTAATTACTGTTTCAATATTCATTCCCATTAAAATATATGGAACTATAGTGATCCCAAAAAGTTTTGGATTTTTTCCAACATGAACTTGGTTCAATGGCTTTCATCTAACCCAAAACAGTGGGCTACAAAATTTTGTCAAAATTCGCTCGACTCGGAGCGATCCCAAAATGACACACTATTCAAGTTTTCTCGATCATGCCCAATGGTTTTCTCGTACCCGAAAATTGGGAAAATACAAAATATTGTCATAATCATTATACCGGTTTTTAAATAAATTTAGCTTGATCTTGACTACCCGTAGTAACCCAAAATAACTCACTAACCTATTTTTCTCATGCAAGTGATATAGCCCAATACACTTCTTGTGTCCAAAAATACAAAGCTATGAAATTTAGCGAAAATCGATACAGCCATTTTTAGGAAAAATTATCTTGACCTTGACCTGTAGCGACCCAAAGTAACACACTAATTTATTTTTCTCGAAGATGTGATTTTTCCCAGTGGTCTGCCGTTTCCACAAAGAGAAATATATGAATTTTAGTCAAAAATTGTTACAGATATGATTTTGAGAAACATATCTTGACCCCACAGTAGCCCCACAATAACCCACTAGTCGAATTTAGTCGAAATTGTTAAAAATAGTTTGATCCATACTGAATCCAAAATTATCCACAATGATAAAAATAGTTTGATCCGCAGTGGTCCACTAATCAAAATTTATTGGACATGTGACCTAGCACAATATTTTTCCCGTTTCGATTCAAAATTTAATGAAAATAGACTGAACTTCTTTTTGTTATAGAATCAGCTTGACCTTGGCCCATAATGACTCAAAATGGCCTACTATTCCAATTTTCTTAAACGTGTGAACTACCCCAATGGCCTTCTCTTAATCGAAAAAAGTAGAATAATAAACTTAGTCAAAATCGTAACAACCCTTTTTAGGTGCGTTCGTAATTATGTAAATACGTAGCACCTATTGTTGTCACTCAGTCCGTCCGTCTGTCTGTCCGTCTGTCTGTCCGTCTGTCTGTCTGTCTGTCCGTCTGTCTGTCCGCATATAACAACGCAAAAACTACCCAACCGAATCGTTTGAAATTTAAAATACATAATTATAACATAATTTTCAATTAGGAAACACTAAACAGACTTTAATACAATTAAATACAAATCAATTAAAATGAGAACAAATTTAATAAACGTTTCGCTATGCACCACATAGCCTCATCAGTATTCGAATCAACTCACAACAAAAACAATGTGCATATACCAGACTTAGTCAAAGTTAAAGTTAAAGTTAATGATTCAGGAAAACAAAATATTCAGTAGGAACAAGACTTGATTCGTTCAAGGTTAAATGATGTAATTTAGTAAACTACGCCTCCATAAAAATTCTGTAGTGATAGTCTATGCAGTTATTTTTTAAAATCGAAGAATCGGTGAAAGATAGGGTGTGGTCCATGTCAAGTGCATGTTGTACTAACCTGGAATTTAATCTACCTTTTTTAAAGGCACTGATATGTTCTTTAAGCCGTATTTCCAGGGATCTGCCAGTTTCACCTATGTAAACATTATTGCAATCATTACATGGAATCTTGTATACAACGCCACTTAATTTTTCTTTTTCATATTTAAACTTGTGGCTATTCACGAAAGACTTAATTTATTTAATGGTTTATAAGAAACCCCATTGTTAAATGATTTCAAAACTGATCGATCAGTTTTGAAATCATTTAACATTGGGGTTTCTTATGTTCCTACTGAATATTTTGTTTTCCTGAATCATTAACTTTAACTTTAACTTTGACTAAGTCTCGTATATTCACATTGTTTTTGTTGTGAGTTGATTCGAATACTGATGAGGCTATGCGGTGCATAGCGAAACGTTTATTAAATTTGTTCTCATTTTAATTGTTTTGTATTTAATTGCATTAAAGTCTGTCTAGTGTTTCCTAATTGAATATTTTAAATTCAGACGTTAAAATGTTTATATATCTTAACATAATTTTGTCGAGTCATTTCAAATTTTATGAAAATCGGATGGATAGATCAGTTACAGGGACAATCGATTCCGTTACATTACGGTCAATGGGGAAAAAAGTTTCAAATGCATTTTAACCGTTTGAAATTTAAAACATATAATTATTGCGTAATTTTGTCGAGTCATTTCACATTTTATGGAAATCGGATGCATAGATCAATTACAGGGGCAATCAAAAGTATTCCATTACATTACGGTATATGGGGAAAAAGTTTCAAATGCATTTTAATCGTTTGAAATTTAAAATACATAATTATTACATAATTTTGTCGAGTTATTTCAATTTTTTTGATAATCGGGAGCATAGATCAATTACAGGGGCAATGAAAAGTATTCAATTACATTGTGATCAATGGAGAAAAAGTGTCGAATGTATTTTATATGTTTGAAATTTAAAATACATAATTATTACATAATTTAGTCGAGTTATTTGAAATTTTATCAGAATCGGATGCATAGATCAATTACAGGGACAATCAAAAGTATTCAATTACATTACGGTCAATGGGGGAAAATGTTTCAAATGCATTTTAATGGTGTTACACTTATTCGAACTTAATAAAATTTATATGCAACTATAAAGTATATATTATAATATACATTTTACATAATTTGTGGTGCAAAAAACATTTGTTATTGATTTACAAGGCCACACAATAGTATTCCATTACATAATGGTACAGGGAGAAAATTGTTTGATGAGCGTTTTAATTGTAATTCACTATTTACAATTTTATGAGATTGATATATGAGAGTAATTTTTTTAAACTTCGTTATCGTACGAACGCACCTCATTTGCTACGCTTCACGTGCAATTTCCAACTTGTTTAGATATAATTAGCTGGACCTTGGTTCATGATAACCCAATCACCCACTAATCAAATTTTATCGAAGATGTGACCTAACCCAATAGCCTTCTCGCAACCAAATTTAGTCAAAATCGTTAGAAGCCTCTTTTAAGATACAATTTAAACACACACACACGAGTTTATTCGTATTATAATAAGATAAATTACCCCTTTAAGAAAAATATTTCATCAAACTCATCTGATAATTTTCAATTTCATCTTTTTTAACACTTTCCAACAAAGTTGAAAAGTGTTTATGCATACGGTTTTTCTGTCCGTTTGGCCGTCTTTCCGCGCTCTAACTCCTGTAAATATACTCAGATTGCTATGAAATTTTTATATGTTATTGATTTTTACCCTAGCACGTACCCTATTGAAAATGAAATTTCTACCATGAGTAGTTTATTTACAGGGATAATCAAAAGTTTTCCGATGCATTACGGCTTTTGGGAAAAAATCATTTCAAATGAATTTTAAAGATGTTATACCTGGCCAAACATATTCATATTTAGATGGATTCGCAAAGTGCACTAAAATATGCAGTGAAAATAATAGTTATTATTCATTTACAGGGCCACTCAAAAGAATTCCATTACACAATAATTAAAGGGGGATTGTTTGCAACATATTTTAACTATGTTAAACGATTTCAAGTATCATAAAATTTATATACGCCACTGGGATTCAATATTTCACACATAATATTAAGTGCATTGCGTTTACATGGGCACACAAAATATTTCAAATCATATATTCTATCCGAAGTACTGTATATTATCGGTGATAGCTGATAGATGGATGAAATGCATTTTCAATTGTGATATTCACTTTTAAGTTTTACTAAATGTTTGCATATTATATGGTGTGTATGCTACAGTTGATATACAGGGTTACATAAAAGAGCTTGCAAACCTTACTGAATATGACGGTAATTTACTTAAAGATGGTTTTTAAATAAGTGATGCATTTTTATGTTTAACTGCCTTCAGTTTACTAAGAAATATTTGTAGAATGTAAATAAAATGATATACAGGGTCACGCAAAGAATTATGTACATGGTCGCCCATGGATGATAATTTCTGGAAATGTGATTTAAGTAGTTTTAAAAGTGTTTTTGTTTGAACTAAATTTTAACAAAATACTGGCGTGTAATAAAGGTACTAAGTAAACTACAAGGCTGAACAAAAGTATTGAAGTATTTTTCCATATATTGTATAAATTGTTGAAAGAGAAATTTCAACCTGTTAGGCGTTTTATTGCTAAACTAAACTTCCGCATTATATAGTATATATATCAACCGGCAGATCAAATACAGGTCTGTTCAAAAGTATCGAAATACAAATTTGGCTATGGACAGTAATACCTTATTTATCTAAATAACGAAGTTTTGTTGAAGATTTCAGGAAGTGTTGGAAAGTGTCCATAATCTATGCTTAACGCATGATTTTTCTTACTTGTTCCTTTTGGTTTCTGTATGGAAGTCAATTGTGCTGCAACCAGTGTGCTTTAGTGCGCCTTATTTATGAGCTCCGGTGGGTACAAAATAACATATAAATGTTAAATTAAAAAAAAAGAAGTGTGAGAGCTGAGTTTTTGTGAACTTCGGTGAAAACTAACAAGGAAGATCTCCATACTGGGCATGCTCAGAATTTTTTGAAAAAAATGCTGATTAAACTACTCATGTATTCATGTAAAGGATCAGTCAAATTTAGCAACGGAATTGCAGAAGAAACTCAGTAAAAAAAATAAAATACTTTCGAGTATTTGGCGCGAAAAGACGAAAGCGTCACTCGATTTGGCGATCAGCATTTTCCCACGCCGAAAGCAAACGATTTTAATGCATCTGAAAAATTTTTGTCAATTAAATTTTAGAATTCGTGTAAATAGTATTTAATGAATTTAAATTTGAACAATGAAAGAGTTTGACATATAGATGTATTTTATATTATATATTTCTATTGCTTTTGCTGCAGTTATTTAATTTTATCACTTTAAAAATAATTTCTTATATAAAAAATACTTTCATGTTGAAAAGTATTTTTTCATATCTTTAAGCATTTGTCAAAATAAAAGCCAGATGAAGAATGCTGCAGTAATGTATTTCAATATCGTAGAGGTTTTTGTTTCCATAGCAACAAAACTGAATCGATAGAGCTCAATTATATTGGAGTTAATTTTGAGATTGAAACAATTTAATTAATTTAAATTCTGTTTTAATTCATAAAATTTCACAATTAATTTTCATTCTAAATATATTATGACAAAAATGTAATTAAAACAAACTAAAACTGACAAAACTAACGTTATATAAATAAAATTTCTCTAAACAAGTTCAAAATGAAACAGTTTTACCTTAAAAAGAATTTGGCATAAAAAAAGTATTTTTTGAAATTTTATTTTTTCGCCAACCGATGATAAATCGCCAAATAAAAGCAATGTTCATTATTTTTTTACGAGCGTTCTGTCGGAGTTCCGCCAAAATTTTTTTTACAAACATATATATCCACATGAGAAGAACATTCTGTAATTTTTTCAGAATTTTCTGAGTATGCCCGTATGGAGACCTTCCTTGTAAGCACAGCTTTAAATAGTATTACCTTATACTGTAAGTATTTTGAAAGCATATACGATGGGTGCTACCGTTAATACTTACACATCATGGATATGCATAATTTAAAATAATGTGGAAATTATTATCGCAAGTATCAAGACAACTGATTCTCCGATCGACTTTATTCTTTATGTAAAATTTATGTTATATTCATTCTTTAAAAGAAATAATATCGGAAATTTTTATATACGCTTTATCACAACGAGTATCTCGAAAGTCCTAAAAATAGTTTCGGATTACTAAGGTTATTGAAATTTAATAAGCTTTATCCCACTATTACATTCTAAGTACATACCAAATTTCAAGCCTCTGTCTCAATTTGTTCGGTAGATAGACTGTTTAAAATCACGACGTCATAAACTTTAAATGCTTTATTACTGAACTGCGTAAAAATAAGCTCCAAGAACGTACTGAACTCCGAAAATGGCAATCATATTAATTCATAATTTACTGCGCCGTATTAAGCATCTCATTTCCTATTAAAAAATTATCTTTGAACTGAAATTTGAATGAAATCCTGCGTCATGAAAAATCGAAGAGTGTAGAAAATACGATTAAAAATATCTCAGCAACTAATTATCCGACCTATTTCATTCTTTATGCAAAATTTAGGATTTTTTAAATTGTCTTTTATATTCACGCCTTAAAAGAAACGATTTTGAAAATTTTTATGTACCTTTTATCAGAACGAATATTTCGAGAATCCGAAAAGAATAGTTCCAGATAATCGAGGTTACTGAAATTCAACAGACTTCTTTTCAATATTACATACTAATTGCATACCAATTTCAAGTCTCTATCACAATTTGTTCGGGTGATAGAGCGATTACAGGCACACACAAATACACACACACACACACACACAGACGGACGGCATTTTTTTTTTTTTTTCTAAATATATGTTTTTCCGAATCTCCACTGTCTGAAATGTGTAAATCCGTCAAAAAATATTTTTCGGTTTTTTAAAACTATTACAAGACAACCTATACTACGTACATTGTATGATGTGAAAGTAAAAAGGTGAATTTTCATTTCCCCAATATACAGGGTGAGCTAACAATTTCATTACTTGCTATGAATTTTCGACGATGAACATAAACGGTTATTAATTTTAAGCTAATGGCGTGCGATAAGAGAAAGATATTTTTGCTAAATATAACTTATAGGACAGAGTGGACGTATAAAATTGAAATTTCGATTTTTTTTTTTATGAAATGTTTTTATTAACCCAAATTGGATTTAAAATATTCCTTTGCTTCATTTAAAACATTTTTGTGTTTGGAAGTATACGTTTATGCATAACGGTTTAAGAATTAGCCATTAGGCATCGTTAAGAGTGGGCATTCTGTATAGTAAGGTACCCTGGGGTAATAACGCCACGTTAAGGTTCTACCAATTTTCACGGCTTAGTTTTAGATTGTATTTTTCAAACAAATATAGGATCTGATACAGCAACTCATTGACTATCTATATAAAATAAAATAATTTAACAGATATGTATTCATAAAATGTAATGGCTTTTTTTCTTGACCCATGCTATTTGGCGTTATTACCCACCTATATGGGTAATAACGCCATGCAAACAAAACTATGAAATAAGATGGAATAATTGCATGTAGATAGCCCAATTCTAAAAGTACAAACTCTACAAAATTAGAAATTGAAAAATTGCATTCTAAGCTATTGAAAATGTTCAATTTTTTGTGAAAGTGTAAGAAAAATAAAGGTGTGGTGTGGGAGGGGGGGGGGGATGAGGCAAAGGAATATCAGACCGTGAGCTTCTTTTTGCTTAAAAAGGACCGTTTAAATAGAAATATGAGAAACATTGCACAGTTTTAACTGTGTTTATTTGAATCAGTATTTAGGATGTAGCTCGGCCACTGTAGGGAATCAACCGGGGTATTAATGTCAAGGATTGGCGTTATTACCCCGGTATAGTTATTGCGCAGTACATTTTAAATTACAAATTATCTCGAGAAGATATCCAAAATCTTCAACAACATTTTAAAAGTACATGAAATGCACTACAAATTTATGTAATTAACAAAGTATTTCCGGATAAAAACATAGTCTTCACATCACAAAACGTATCTCGCAAATTTTAGATCAAGCGTTAATTTTAGTTGTTTGTAAAAACAATAAGACCTAAAAATGAAACAAATTAACTTGAAGCTGTTTTTTGCGATTTATATGACTCAAAACACTTCTGCGCAGAGCACATGGGTGTCATTTACCTGATTATTTCATAATTATGCAAAATATAAGCACTTGGCGTTATTACCCCGCCTGGCGTTATTACCCCAGGGTACCTTACTTACTATTTGTTAATATTATAAATACAAAATAGTTTAAATAATTTAAATTAAATGTTATTAATCGCTATTAAATAGTTAGTCACATTTGAAATTATCTTACTACTTCTTACATTATACAAATCTATGCCCAGAAGTAAGCTATCAGAATTCAGTTCGGTTTGGAAATATCAGTAACAAAACATTTAGTTTTCACTGTTTCCATGTAATTCAGTCACAAACATATAATTAGGGAAACATGCCTTTCATTTTATTTTCCTTTAAAAAATGCATTTTTTAATTCTTTTAATAAAACATTTTTATATCTGATTCAGTTATTAAACTGATTTTATTCAACTTTGATGCTTTTTTAGAAATAGACTAATTTAAATATTGTAGCTATTGAAAAATTGAATATTTACATATTATATCTGCTAACAGCAACAATATCCCGGTACAGTTCTACATTAATTAGCTTGACCTAGTAGTATGTTTTTATATTATTCTGCAAGTAAAATTTGGGGAACAATTGCTTAAATAAGATAATAAGTACGGAAAACAGACAAAAACGTCATTTTAATTGTATCAACATAACAATGTAAAGTAACAATTTCCCATAGAAACAAATAAGTTTTAATAGCATATAGTATTATATTAAGAATTTATGCCAAAAGAATTTTGGGGTGTTGTTGCCTGCCAGAGATATAGCACTCCAAACATACTGGCATTTCACTTCTCATGGAAAATGGCATTTACAACTTTGAACTTGGACATTTTCTATAGAAAAGAGGATATTTTTTCAGTGCTTCAAAATTGTACATTATTCATTAAATAGGACTTACTTCTACATAAAAAAAATATCAAGCCAATTAAAAAATAAAACTATCAAAATATCACTTTTTTGTCTGCATTTCAAAATAATGGCTTTTAATTACATCAAAGCAGATAAATTTTTGATTTTTAGCTTAGTAGCTTTTGAATATAACTTTGAAATGAAACAAAATTCTAATTTAATAAGAGAATGCAAAAAAATAATTTTCAGTCTTACTAATGCAGTCATGATATCCATTACACCTTGGAAAAAATTTAATTTATAATCGAAAACAAAATTAGAAAATTCTAAGCGGATAAAAGCAAACATCTTAAAAAGATGATAAAACTAAATTTAAATTCTATCAAAGAAATCATAATAAAAATATTCCTTTTATTTACACCTATTGTATGATATTTTAAAATTATATAACGGAAACACTTAAAAAATTATTTACTAATCACATTATTACATCCTGCAATTTTTTTTATGTATTTATTTTTTGAAACTTTAATTTCGATTGAAAAATTTCTCATTTATATTAATGCCGATAGATGCATCAAAACAAAAATTGAAGTCAGCCGACAGAGCCTATTCGACGAATAAAGTGTTAGCTTGAGAGTCTTTCTTTCTTTCTTTCTTTCTTTTTGTTTGTTTGTTTAATGTTGTAAACTTACTGGTTATAAATGTAAATGAAAGGGAAGAATGCATTTCAAAAATCACGGGTAAATAAAGTACTGTTTTAGGCTAAAATGTTGAAGCCAAATTTTCTAATCTGGAAAATGTGCGTGACATCCTTCGACTAGCCGGTACATCTTAATATGTATAAAAAGTTAGAGAATATTTATTCATCTCTTTTCTGCTTAACTGAAAGAAACGCTGAGACATAATATTTAAATTCATGTGCAAATCAATTAGTGAGGAATGTTCTAAATTGCGCCAATTAACTGTTAGGTATATTTTTCCAACAGAAAAATCGTCGCAGCCTTGGTAAAAACTTTAAAAGCCGCACAAAAAATTTCGAAAAATTGAAAAATCGATGTACGAATTCCAAATAATCGTTATTGAAAATAGGAGAATATTTGCAATACTGGGCTGTCTAGAAGATTAAAACCAGATGATTAAGACCAGTGGAGAAATTACCACGAAACACAAAAAAGTAAGAAAAATCATGCGTTAAGCATAGATTATGAAGCACTTTCCAACACTTCATGAAGTCTTTAACAAAACTTCGTTATTAGGGAAAAAAGAGCATATAGCCAAGTATAGTCAAATATGTACTATTCCAATACTTTTGAACAAAAGTTTAGCATAAAAATTCCTAGTAGCTTGAAATTTCTTCTTCAGAAATTTATACTAATAGATGGAAACATACTTGAATACTTTTTTTTCAGCCTTTAATACCTTTTATACCTTTAATACACGTCAGCATTAAGCTAAAATTTATTTTAAACTAAAAAACTCTTAAAACAACTGAAATCACATTCTTATAAATTATTATTCATAGGGGTCTATGTACCCAACTCTTTGCGTGGCCCTGTATATCATTTTATCTATATTCTGAAAACATTTCTTAGTAAACTGAATGCAGTTCCGCGTAAAAAAGCATAACTTATTTAAGAACCACCTTTAAGTAATTTACGCTCATATTCAGTAACGTTGGGGAATTCTTTTAGGTAGCCCTGTATACCAACTATAGAAATTATACACATCATATAATGTACATAGATTTAGTGAAACTTAAACTCGCATATCATAATTAAAATGCATTTCATCCATCCATTGGCCATCATCGGGTAGATATACAGTACTTAGGAAAGAATATACTATTTGAAATTTTTTGTGTGTCCCTGTAAATGCTATGTACTTCATACTATGCAAGACAGTATCGTATGATTCGTATAATTTATATGAAGCCTCAAAGAAGCATATCAATTTTATTATATATGAAACAGTTTAATATATTGAAAATATGCTGCACCATTCCCCCTTTACCATTATGTAATGGAATTCTTTTATGTGACCCTTTAAATGAATAATAGCAATTTTAATATGTTTGACAGGGTGTAACATCTTTAAAATACCTTTGAAACGATTTTTCCCCATAAGCCGTAATGCAATGGGAAATTTTGACTCTCCCTGTAAATAAACTAATGATGGTAGAAACTTCATTTTCAATAGGGTTCGTGCTAGAGTAAATGTCAATAACATTCAAAAGTTTCAAGGCAATCCAAGTGTATTTACAGGAGTTGGAGTGCGGATAGACGGCCAGGCAAACCGAATGCATAAGCACTTTTCAACTTTGTTGAAAAGTGCTAATAAAGAGCCAAAAATTGCATACAAAATCACTTAAAATTAAGAAATCACAAAGAACAACATTTATTGCAGCCAACTAAAATTTGTAACCGTGATAATCCCCTTCCCCACTAATGTCAAAAATCTCCAATAAACGCCAAAAAAAAAAAAAAAAAAAAAAAAAAAAAAAAAAAAAAAAAAAAAAAAAAACTCTATCATATGAAAAATTGTAGAGGAAAAAAAATGTTCTGTGTTAGTCTAAAAGTTTGAAACCTAATTTCTTGACAAACATTGAAAAATAGTTGCAAAACTCGAAAAACTCAAAAATCCATGTACAAATTCTGAATAAACTTTAGTGAAAATAGGACAAACTTTTCTGGGCTAAAAGATGACACCCGGATATCTATTATAATGTGGAAAAATAACCGCTAAACTTGAAAAACACTAAAAATCTCATAAAAAATTAAATCGTAGAAATCTAACCCAAAAGTACAAACATGACTTCGAGGTGGGTATTTGTCTACATAGAGATACCTTGCTGCCGGATTTTCATATTCTACGTGCAACAGTCTATTCAAAACACAGTTTAATTAAACAGCGAATTAAAATTAAAAATAATTGAAACAAATAGAGAAGTAAAATCTTGCTTACGGTCGATAAAAAATATTCCTAAATTCGTAGAAAATTGTTAACACGATTATAAAGTAGAAAAATCAATAAATAATAATAATGAAACTTTTTGAAATTCATTATTTTGACAGACTTAAGTGTTTTTACAATTAAATGTAATATAATTTGTCTTATTTCAATAGTTTTTCTTTATTTTTATTCGATTTTAGAATTTGTATACTTGCGATACCTAGTGTATAATTTTTCTTTTCTAGCACAGAAAGAAATTAATAGCAATTTTGCTCATGTTACTTATATACATTAATGTAATTTATTACAATAGTAAAATATTTTTTTATACAATTTTGAATAATTTATAGCACATCTCATTACAACGAGCACTTTCATAACTTTTTTTTACATATTTATCTTTACTTAATCAGAAATATTTATATTTTTCTTGCTTTCTTCAATCATGGTCGAATGCCTGGTATAAATAACACTATTCAACAAATTTTAAAGGAACTGTCTGTAATTTAACTTTCAATTTTCAGGGTAATAGGAATAGTTTGCATCGAAACAATATTTACCTTTATAATTTTTACAGGACTTTCGTGAATTTTCATATTAAATCTATGTTTAAATATTTTTGGCTTAATTTTTTCTAAAAGATAATTATGCAGTAACTTTTCAATAGTTTAATCTTACTTCTCAGTTATGTAACTATTCATTTAATCATTTACTTTATTACTAAATTCAAAGGACAAAAAACATATGATACATTGTGAAACACAATGGGGTATTGAAATGAACATTATTTTTAAATTTTTATCAAAATCTGTGTGTGATGAAAACTTTTTATAGCCGTATTCTTTTTTGATATCTTCTAAAATATAAGAATGACCGTTTACATCAAGCGAAACAGATAGCTTGTTGAACAGCGTAATCAATTTATATCAAAATTATTGTATACTATCTTCATTTATAGAATTATTAATTTGCCTCGCAATATTTAAACTTGAATTGTCTAATGGTAGTTGCAAAATATTTTGTTTGACATGAACTGGAAAGAGAAAAGGGCTTAGCCTTTTCCAGAGAAGATTATCTAGGTTATTTTTGTAATCGATTTCAATGGCTTCCCCAATGATAAGTAGCCTGCTTTAGAGAAATCTATAGCTATGATGTCACTTTTTATTAAAGGAATATTATCCCGAGATGCGCAAGAACGCTCTGCATTATAATTAATTCACGTGTGTTAATGAATTTGCTCTTAAGTGTACTATGATGATTGTTGGACCTACTGATTGATTTTTTTAAAATCTTTTTTCTATTTTTATTCTTGTTCTCAGTCTTGCATAACATTTTTTCATTATTGCAGCGTGATTTACTTAGAATCATTAGATTTAAAAAGGTGATTTGAATCTTTTTGTATCAAATAATTTCATTGTGTAATTTTGGCTGACTGATATTAGTGATATGATGACATAGGGTATTTGCGAAAAAGTTCAAAGATGAAAGTTATTAATTTTACTTCTGTTTATAATTATTACTTCACCCGAAAAATAAAGCACATGAAACCATAGGAAAAAATATTTTTGTTCTGAATTTTATACATAACTTTTATTTCATTGTAATGCAATTAGTGGAACGACTTTAGATTTTAAAGGGCAATTTACAAAATTTTGTGTCTTATACATTTTGTAAATATTTGATATTAATAATGGAATAACATGAGGGAGTGGTTGATATTGCGGTTAAAAAAGCAATCCATTAATTTTAAAATATATACTTTATAAACCTCATTACTATTAATCCCATGATTAATTAAAATTTCTTCCTGTTAATAATAGTTCTTCATGTCATCAGAAACTAAATTTTTAGGCTCAATTTGTCAGGGGTTGTGAAAGAGGTCATGTTAAAAGTAATTTACGTTAACGAGGTGAGACTGTACGTATTTCAGTAGTTGTGTAGAGAATAAAATATTTTATGGATTTGTGTACAAATAAGAAATAAATTAAAAATCAATAAATAAGTAGGGAAATTATACTAGAACCATGATCAATAAAAAAAATGTCTGCTAGAGAATACAAGTTTTTCATATTTGAATTCTCGAAAAGGAGTTTAAATCGTTGCTCAAATTAGAATTCTACTTTATAATGAGTTGGCAAAATTAATCATATAAGAGCTTCCATTTACACTTGCTTAGGGAATTATTTACACTATTTTCGGACATCGCCTTGGAATGTTTCATTATAACGCTTTGCAACATAATTTAAAATTGTTTATGACTTCGATTTATCTGTCTGTCGCCTGCCCATGCTCTAATTCTCAAAATAATATAGGATTAGCTAGTAATTGATACATGGTATTTAGGTTTACTATGCATGTTTATATTTGAAAATGAAATTTATAGCAATTATATTTTGTAAATATATATAGGACAGTTGCACCACAAAATTTAATTAATAATAACACATTTTTAATACGTTTAATTTAAAACCTGAATGTTGGTTCCGTTATGTTGATGATGTTTTCATCTTATGGAACCACAGTTTGGCTGATTTATATGTTTTTCTACAAGATGTCAATAAATTAAGCAATAGTATTAATTTCACCCTTGAAGTCGAAGAAAACGCCACCCTTCCATTTTTAGATGTTCAAATTAATAGATACAATTCAAGTTTAAAATTTTCAGTTTATAGAAAACCAATAAAAGAAAATACTGTTATCCCATTTTCAGCCAACATGCCTTTCGAATACAAAATATCTGCTTTTAGGTCATTTATTAAAAGAGCTTTTATGATTTGTTCAGATGACACATTAAATAAAGAAATTGATTTTATACAGAAAATAGCTTTTGACCATGGTTTTCCAGCAAAATTTATAAATAAAATAGTTCAACAGTACAATACTCCTCCCACATCTGGCCAACGACAGAATAAACTTATGGTTTACAGAAAATTTCATTATATCCCTTACATATTTGAAAAAGTAAAAAAGATCGCACAAAAATATAACATAAAACTTGTCGCCATTCCTCCTCCATATCTCATTGACCTCGTTACAGATAAAATCGACAAAATTCCAATAGATCAAAAATCTGGTATTTATGAAATCCCCATTACTTTATCTAATAATCTTAAAAAAGTCTACATCGGCATGACAACGCGGAAACTTTTAATTAGAATTAAAGAACATCGCAGAGATATAGAACAATATAAACAGAATACTGCCCTTGCTCGCTTCTTCTTGGCGAACAAGGGTTGCCATATTAATTTTAAGGAAGCCAAAATCATAGTTCCATGCAATAACCCAGTTCAAGGTAAAATAATAGAGTCCATCGAAATCATAGCACGAGAAAATAAACCTTGTAATGATAATTTATCCTACAATATACCAAAAATATGGCATAACATCATAAAACCTTAAAATTTTTATTTCCTTGCAATATTTTAATTTTTACTCACGTGTAAGTGGCAACATTTTTAAATTTTTAATTCATTTAGTTTTAATTTAGTAGAAATATTATCTCTCGAACAAGATGCAAAACTAGTCCTTCCATTTCATATTTTCCTGAAGACGCCCGCAGAAGACGGCGCGAAACGTCGAAAGTTTTATTTTATTTTAATATGTACTAATGTATATTAAAATTCCTGTTTTGTGCACCACTGAGCAATGTGTTATTATTAATTATATTTTGTTTACAGATTAACGCAAAAGAATTCCGTAATTTATGGGAAAAAACTTTTGCTGTGTATTTTAAATAATGTTACACTATTTCATACATAATGAAAATATAATGGATTTCTTAGGTGCACTAAAGCATGTTTTTAGCGAAATATGCAGTGTAATTTTCACAAAAAAATCTTTTACATGATCACACAAAAAATTCTTTTACATGATGATCCATGAGGAAAACTGTTTGAAGCGTATTTTTAACCGACTTCCAAAAAGAAGAGGAGGTTATTAACCGACTTCCAAAAAGGAGAGGATGTTATTAACAGACTTCCAAAAAGGAGAGGAGGTTATCAATTCAATGCGTATGTATTTTTTTTTGTTTTTTTTATGTATGTTCACCGATTACTCCGAAAGTATGCAACCGATTTCTGTTATTTTTGTTTTAAATGAAAGATAATGCTCTCGAATTGGTACCACTTTCGTTTCATCGGTATTGGTTCAGTACCTTTTTAGTAATTAGGCAAAAACTAATGAAATTAGTGATGTTTCGTTAATTAAAAATGTTGAATATGTTCTCCGGCGAGAATGCAGACAGAATGGCCGAGCGGTCTAAAGCGCCCTATTTAAGCTCTGCTTCTCGAAATATATAGGATGGGTTCGAACCCCACTTCTGCCATAGGGGGAACTGGGGGACATTGATACAGCTTTTTTAAAAAAAAATTTTTGGTGTCTAGAAAGCAGAAATTTCAAGTTATTTTTCTATGTGATGTCAGCAAAACCTGTGTAGTGTGCTATAAAAATGTACAATCGTTGTTTTATATATTATTTTTGCATGTAATTTTAAAAAAATCAAAAAAGTAATTTGTATCAATGTGCCCTATCCCCGGGGCAGATTGATACACTTAGACACGTCTGGGAAAAATGGAGACAAAGTAACACCAATGCATATTTTTCATAGAAAAATAGTTAGCAAACCATTTTATATATATTTATAGACATTAAAATCGCAAACAATTTATTTGTAAGCGATATTAAAGCAATCAAAATGAAATGTATAATGACCTGATGTTCTGGCTGTTCCTTGTCTGTTTGTTGGCTGTGGTAACTTTGTCATATCTGGCACTTTAACCCCAACATTATCTTCTTTCTTAGGAAAGTTGAAAGAATTACCAGGTTTTCTGTTTATAAATCGGTTTACAAACAAAAAATAAAGGATTATTATATTAAAAATTATCTTTATAATATAATTATCCTGTACTGTTCTGCAGCTTGTTTCTCTTACTTAACATTTCTCATGTTGATAATAGGGGAGAGTGGGGATACTTGAGCATAGGGGATACTTGAGCCACCCCTTTTATCTCTACAGTTGGTTAATTTTTCTTTCTAAAACTGCCAATATGTTAACACATTTATAGTTCTGAACATGTAAAAAAGAAATCACACATCTTGGTACCATTTTGAAAGTATAGTGATCAATAGTTGTCTTTTCCCTATCTGAAGTAAATTTTTGGGTACATGGTTTTTTTGTTTTTTTGTAATCAAAGTTTTGTTTAAAGTTGCAACTACATACATAAATTTAATAAGCATAATTTCAATTGTATTTTGAATTTAAAATAGTTCTAATATCTGCATGCTTTATTTAGTTAAACTCTGGGAAACAAAACTAGTGGTAGTGGGGATACTTGAGCCATGTCTCAACCCTCCCCACTAGAAATTAAACATAGGAGAAACAAACAAAAAATAAAATTCCTTCCTTATATTCACTAATAGATTTTTTTCTGGATAAAAGAGAGAATAATTTTTCATTTTATTTTATTTTTCTTAAAAAAATAACGACTTAAAAATGTTTAAAAATGTATATTTTTTAAATGAAAATATCCATTTTAATTTTCATTTTGACTAGCAAAATAGCCTGTCTAGATAAATGTAAACATAGTTTTCAATTTAACTTTTATTAAATTAAAATAACTTTTTAAAACTGTTTTACAGGCTATAATCTCTAAAACTTTAATTAGTTAGGTCCAACATATTAAAATATTTATTTTTTAATATAACATATTAAGATTAATATCTTATATTGAAATCGTAACCTCTGTTGCTGTAATTTTTTTTAACTAAGAAAATTGAAGAAAAATTGGTAAAAAGAGCGCACAAAAAACAAGAAAAGCAACAAAAATCCCAGTTCAAACTTACCTGCATGGAGCCAAAGAATAAGACAAAATCTTTTCCTGTGAAATCAAAAAAGTGTTTGAAATAGTAGAATGATACATCTGGCTTAAATTCCGACAGCTACTAAATTAAAAGCATGAGTTCGAGATTATCATTAGAGGAAAATTCTGCCAATGATGGTGATGATGTGAAAAGAAAACCTTCTATTGATGGTTGGTTACTAATAAAATATGCCAGAAAGAAAACTAAAAATATTTGTTGGATAAGCACTTAATATTTTGAAAATGAAATTTGCCCGAAGAATAGCAGATTCCAAATTTAAATGTCTCTGAACTGAGGTAGTTTCTACCGTCGTTATAACTCAAGTTGAAATTATCATTTGACAACCAGTTCTAACGACAAAAAGTGATCGTATTACTAACTTTGTTTTCTCAATTGGTTTGGAAGGACTTTATGTTTCATAATTTATCATTCTGTAAAATGTTTGTGCAAAAATAAAGCGAAAAAGGTTACTTTTGTAGGTATTTTTCCGTAGTGGCTCAAGTATCCCTTCACCATGGCTCAAGTATCCCTCCCATGGGGATACTTAAGCCACCATGTAAAACAAAAAATAAACATTTTTTATACATAGAAAAATAGTTCAAAATTCATTGAAAGTGGTTTTCAGTTGAAGAAAAAACATCAAATTTTCATTTTCAATATTTTAATTTATTATAAGAAATTATAAAAAATTTAAAAAAAATAAAATTCAAAAAATGGCTCAAGTATCCCCATCTTCCCCTACTTTTTTCTCTGGAGAATCGATATAAATTTGAGATTTGCCAGGCTGCCGTCCATTTCTTTTGTTAATTCTACTAGCACTAGATATTGTGTAAGTTTGTATGTCTTCTGTTTGCAAAAATGCTATAAAATGTTCTAATATAAAGAAATTAGATCTATTTCATTTCAATAAAAACTAATAATAGATATTTTTGACGAAAAATGGTTGAATTAAGGAGTGTATTGTAAAAAAAAGTAATAAAAGGTAATGAAAAAATGAACTAGAAAAGGATTTAGGTTGTATCAATGTGCCCCGACAAAGACTGTATTAATGTGCCCCATACAGCCATTTCGAATAAAATGAGTCGCAAATTCAACACTTCATAATTTATCTAACAATAAAGAATGAGGAACTGATAAAGAGTAGCTTTACTTGCCAGGGAGGGTAATCTTTTCGGTTGAAAATACTGGAACAGTTGTATAATACCATTTCAGTTGTACAACTCAAATTTACTTTTGACCTACAAAAACAATTAATCACCCATTCCATTTCATCAAACTTTTGAATCATCCCAAAACTTTCTGTATGTAGTTAATTTCACTAGGATCACCATTTGGAGCTGTTGTGAAACTTCCTGTAATGACCCTGTGTGCTGTACAGGGGGTGTATCAATGTGCCCCAAGTATCAATGTACCCCAGTTCCCCCTAACTTATATCAATGTATAATTTACAATAATCTTTTCCGTATTACAATTTTTATTATTAACCCGCTTCAGAAAAGGAAGAGGAAGTTATCAATTCGGAGCGTATGTATTTTTACTTTCTTCTATCTTCAATACATGGAGATAGAATAGTAGTACTATTTCTCTCTTCATGCTTCAATAGAAGAAAGCATTGTAATCGAATTTTTTTTTCGACTTCCGGTTTTCGACGGATTTACACGTTTTATGGGTCAAAGATTCCAAAAACATGTTTTTACAAAATGTCTGTCTGTCCGTGTGTTTGTGTGTGTGTCCGTATGTCGCCCTTCTACCATCAAAAAGTGTATGAAGTTATGCATAGAGTTGAACCAAATTTTTTGTGAATGTTTTCGGCTGTGGCAACCAGGTCCTCCTTCAGTTTTGAAATATTCCGCCGGAAGGGGGCGCAGTAATCCCGATGTTTGTGCCATTTTCAATATTCTACCGACCAAAAGGTATATGAAGTTATGCATCGAATTGAACCAATTTTTTTGCGTTAGTGTATGACTATTGCTAGTTGGTCCTCCCTGAATTAAAAAAAAATCCGCCGGAAGTGAGCACTGTAATCGCAATTTTTGTGCCATTTTCAATATTGTACCGACCAAAAGTATATGAAGTTATGCATCGAATGAATCAAATTTTTTGTGTAAGTGTATGACTACGGCTAGTTGGTCCTCCCTGAATTTGAAAGAAATACACCGGAAGGGGGCACTGAAATCGCGATTTTTGTGCCATTTTTAATATTGTACCGACCAAAATGTATGAAGTTATGCATCGAATTGAACCAAATTTTTTATGTAAGTGTATGGCTATGGCTAGTTGGACCTCCCTGAATCTAAAAAAAAACCGCCTTAAGGGGGAGCTGGAATAGCGAATTTTATGCCATTTCCAATATTGCACCGCCTAAAAATGTACTAAATTAGTTCTAGCACTGAACTAAATTTTTTGCATATGATTATTTTTTGGTAAGGCAAGTAGGTCCTCCTGAATTTAATTTAAAAAAAAATCTGTCTATAATTCTATTGTCCATCGGCTCGTGCAGAGACGGAAATTCATTTTTACTCCGATTAATTGATTGAAGCAGAAATTTAAGATGAAAACCAAAGTTGGTAAGGTATTGAATTAAAATTATTAAAGCATTAAAATGACTAACTATTTTTTTTAAATATTAAAATATACGTTTGAGATAGAAGAAAGTTTTGGGATTGGCACATCCAACTAGTTTTTCTATGCATGTTCACCGATTACTCCGAAACAGTCCAACCGATTATACTAGTATTCGTGTTAAATAATAGAGGTTACACTCGAATTGTTACCACTTCCATTTCATTGAAATTGGTTAAGTACTTTTTTAGTAATTAGGCAAAAACTAATAAAATTAGTGCTTTCTTGCAAATTAAAAGTAACATGGACCTTGAATAAGTTAGCAGAACGGATTACAGTCAGGATGGCCGAGCGGTCTAAGGCGCCTGATTTAAACTCTGGTTCTCGAATGAAAGCATGGGTTCGAACCTCACTCCTGGCGTACGTGCGTACAATAATTTTTTCCGTATTATAATTTTTTAACCGACTTCAAAAAAGGAGGAGGAGGTTATCAATTCGACGCGTATGCATTTTTTTCTATGTATGTTCACCGATTACTGCGAAACTATCCAACCTATTAATATGGTTTTTGTGTTAAATAAACTAACCTACTCTCTAATTGGTACCACTCCCATTTCATTGAAATTGGTTCAGTACATTATTAATAATTAAGCAAAAACTAATAAAATTGGTGATTTTTCGTAAATTAAAAGTAACATGGACTTTGAATAAGCTCACTGACTGGTGCGCAGTCAGGGTGGCCGAGAGGTCTAAGGCGCCAGATTTAAGCTTTGGTTTCCGAAAGAGAGCGTGGGTTCGAATCCCACTCCTGACATAATTTACAACCATCTATTATTTACAATATTTTTTCCATATTATAATTTTTATTACTAATCGACTTCAGAAAAGGAAGAGGAAGTTATCAATTCGACGCGTATGCATTTTTTTTTCTTTATATGTTCAACGATTACCCCGAAACTATCCAACCGATTAATTTGATTTTTGCATTAAATAAAAGAACCTACTCTCTAATTGGTACCACTTCCCTTTCACTGAAATTGGTTCAGTGCATTTTTACTAATTAGGCAAAAACTAATAAAATTGGTGATTTTTCGAAAAATAAAAGTTACATGGGCTTTGAATAAGCTCGCCGACTGGAGCGCAGTCGGAATGATCAGACGGTCTAAGGCGCCAGATTTAAGCTCTGGTTCTGGAGAGAGAGCGTGCGTTCGAACCCCACGCCTGACAAATTTACATCCATGTATAATTTACAATTTTTTTCCGTATTATAATTTTTATTAACGGACTAAAAAAAGAAAAATAAATTTTTCTACCAAAAATTGAACCGACTTCAAAAACTACTGCAAAGTGAAAAATAATTTTTGTACATAATAGTAGAAAGAAATTAAATTAAGAGAGTAGTATTTACCATACGTATTATTATATTTATGTACATTAATTTGATTTTTTGGAGTTGGTGCGAGCCAAGCAAATTTTAAAATTAAAATTAAATATCCAATGCATAAACATTATACAAACTGATCGATTTTGTTGCGGTTTGCGTGTAGGTCATTCTCTTGGTAATTATTTTATTCCAAATGACTTGCAGCTCTTGTGTATCCATTTTTGATAGCGGGCGCTTCCGACACATCTCCGACATTTCAATGGCATTACTCCTGTGTGTTTTACTATCAGACCAACATACTTCCAGGAAGTGTTAGGGATGCAAAGCGACTCGGAATCATGTAGAAATGTAACATTGAAAATGTTTTTAGCGAGCTGTGGTCAAAAGAAGCAGAGAAAAAAGCAACAGAAACAGGTAGTGAAACAGCAACACGTTAATGTTGCAGAAAGCAATTTAGTTAAAGGTTTTACTACAAAAGGTATCCGAAATTACGACCAGAAGTAGTTGGGCATGCTTAACAGCAGCGTCGCATGCAATTCCTTACGCTTTGAAAGATTCCTGGCATCTCGGATAGCTTTCTGGCAGCTACAGAAATTCGAGCTGACAGATCTTCCACTGACGGTACAGGAGTCTCATACATTCAATTTTTCTTTTGATTCCAGTAGAAGAAGTCCATACAGATTCAGATTGAGCCAGGTTGGGGGGGGGGGGCTACCAATTGATTTGAGCTCAACTAACCCCACCCAGCAATGTTTATTTACAAAAATACAGAACAATTATACAGTAATAAAAATAAAGGTAGTTAACAAAAAGTAATTGATATAATGAAGTAGATACGACGATCTGGCAGGCCAACGAACCGGGCCACCACTACCTATCCACCGCTGTCTACATGCTACGTTGAGGTGTCTGCGATCATCATTGGTAAAATGTGGAGGAGCCCCATCGTGCTATAGAGTGGCGCAACGAAAGAGGAACATGTGCTTTTACCAGAAGTTCCGACGGAACGTGTTGTAGAAATAGCAAGTGGCTTTTTTTCTCTGCTTCTTTTAACCCTAATTCGTAAAAAAGATATTTTTGACATTACATTATGTTATGATTCCGAGTCGTCTTTGCATCCCTAACACTTCCTGGAAGTATGTTGGTCTGGTAGTAAAACACCCAGGAGTAATGCCATTGAAATTTCGGAGATGTGCGGAAGCGCCCTCTAACAAAAAATGGGAACTCCAGTGCCTATGTCCTTTTGGATAAAATAATTACCATGGGAATGACCTACACGCAAACCGCAATAAAATCGATTAGTTTGTCAAATGTTTATGATCGTTCAAAATCCCCTCCTCTGTTCACAGTTCAATTTTCGCTAGTTACCTGATAATAATGTTTCCGATTTTGGGCTTAAAATGTAAGTTAAAGTCTAAACTTTAGAATAATTTCAACGCCGTGCACAAAATAAGGGTAAAAAGTAGTTGTTTGTTACTCTAAAGTCTAAAGCACCCTCTATCGACAATTTTTGAAAGTAACCTTTAAAAATTTTTTACAAACAAAACGTGATATAAAGAATGATTTTAGCGAAAACCGCAAACGAATCCACCCTTTTTCCGTTTTTTTATAATCGTTTGAAGTTTTGGACCTTAAACTTTAATGGCCCCAGGCTCCTACGGAAGGTGTTTGCGTCTCATGGTTTTCTATTTAATAATGTTTGTATTCAGGTCTACTATCACCCCTCAAAGTTTATCGGTCTGGTAACGAAACACCCTGTATGTATATTATGTTATCTTGCATTATAAAATTATTATAGATAATGAAATTTATTAAAGTAAGAAAATAATCAGTATCAATGTTCGTCGATAGATTCAAATCATGTTGATATTTTTTAAATAGTGCATTTATTATACTATGTAGACCTAATAAATCTATATCATTAAAGAGATCTTTGAAGTCATATGTAGTTATATTTTTTATGCATTTAAGATTCTTCCTATTATTGACTAGTTCATAGCTATTCTTTATACAATGTGTATTATCCCTGGTTTTAGGTAGATTTCGTATTAAATACTACCTATTGCGATCGCTCGCATGTTGGAATTTCTCAAAATTTTTTGCAGATCTACACCGATCACGATCCCTAGATTCCAAAACTACCATTAGTAGAAAAGTTTATATATCTATCTATCTATCTATCTATCTATCTATCTATTGGTGTATATCACTTTCTTCTGGACACAATAACTTCCATAATTATGCTCAGATCTTCTTCAAACTTTTACATAAAATCAAGGGGCATAAAATCTCAGTAAAGTTCGTTAATGGGCAAAATCGGACCAAGGGGGTGGAAGTTACGAGGGTTTTTGTGAAAACAGAAAAAACGCTATAACTTCTAAATTAAAATAGACATCGAATCCGTTTAAAGTTTATATTACTTCTAAAGAATGGGCCAAAAGTTTATGCATGACAGATTTTTGATAAAGTTAAAAATGGGCTCAAAGGGCAAAAAAAACAGGGTTTTTGGGAGAAAAAAATCATAACTTCGTCAATTAATAAGATATCAAATCCAACTAAATGTTTTATAAATGTTCTCAAAATTATCTAAAACAAGTATTTACAAGTTTTTGATAGGAACATTTACCGATGAAAAAAATTAAAAACGAAAAGAAAAAGAGGGGTGGGAAATGAAAAAAATCCATAACTTACTCAATTCTTAAGCAATCAAATCTAATTAAATTTATTTTACATCTTCTCAATAATATCTACGACTTTTATATTTACAAGTTTTTCATAAGACCAATTCTTATAGCAAAAATAAATTAAACTAAAATAGGAGTTGGAGAAAAAAACTCAAATCCAAACTGCTTATATTCTGAATCAGTTTTAAATTCACTTTTGATTTTAAACGCATCAAAATGGCGGATCCTCCTATTTAGGAACTGTATAACGTGACGTATTAGCCAGTTTTTTGATAAAATCAGAATATTTTTCAAAAAAGACTGCCCAAAAACGGTATTTTGAACAGAATTTACCAAAGTGATGGTGATTGAAAAAATTGAGGACGTATAAGAAATTGCATTTTTTCTGACTCATTTTTAAATCCATTTTTGTTCTCAAACGCATCCAATTTACAGGTCCTCTTATATAGGAACTATACAATGTGATGGATTTGCCATATTTTATTTTTTGTTGCTGAAATGAGCACTCTTCGAAATCTACCTCCGCCTATAGGCCAAGCCGACAGGGATTTTTTGTTATTGTATATATTTCATTAAGAATTTTTAATAGAAGTTTATTAGTTGTATTATTATAAGTAATGCAACCAAATGTAACTGTTCTAAATTTAACAGGATTCTTATGAAATTTGGGTATAAGAACTAAATATGGATATTTAAAGTTAGTAGAGTTAATGTCTAATAATTTATAAAAAACCTCTAATTTTGCGATTGTTTACAATTATGTCATCATTAGCTTTTTGGAATGAGTTATTATAAGATATACTGGATTTAAGCAGTTGATGATAATAGGATTTACATACAATTGCATAATTATTTGGAGATTTGTCCGCATAAGTGATTACAAAGTTGCGTTGCAATTTAGTGATTTGCTGGAAAAGATGTTTTGTACTTACATAATCCAGATGTGAAATATTATATTTTAAAGCCTTAGTTAATTTATCAATAGCTAAAATTTTCCATTCATTGAAATATTCAATAGGTTTGTTGTAATATATTGCAATTTTATAAATAAATATATCTATATCTATATCATATGTAAATTGTTTTATTATAGAATTAATGTTTAATTTGGATGGGATTCTATATTTATTACCACAACCCATTATTTTTTTCAGTGTTAAAACATCTACAATATTTAGATTTCCAGTGATAATATGGCCATGATCATTATTAATGTGTTTTGGTAGAGAAGGTCTTTGCATTTACAGGGGAAAGTACTATCAGCAGAAGTATTTTTTGAGAACGAATTATAGTTAAATATCTTTCTTTCTATAGTTATTGAATACATAAAAGTTTTTTATATTTGAATATTATTAATAGGAAAATTGCAGTTTTTATTATTTATTATAGAATTTATATTGATTTTATTAAATATTTGATTAGAAAAGTTATTATCATTTGAGCACTAGTATTTTGAATTTCAGGATTTTTTTAGTAAATTTAAATTGAAAAGATTAACCTCTAGTCATAGTAAGATCATAAAAAATATCTGAAAAATGTTTAGAGTAAGTTTTTCTCAGAAATTTAAATATTGTTTATTGTAATTATTTAAATATTGTGCAATATTTTTCGTTTTTATTGCAAAGATATATTTTCGTATTAATAACCATTTGTAATTTTTTAAATAATTACTATGCAGATTATTTATCTGTTATAGTTTTTTTTTTTAGAAGTAATGTTAGTTGATGAACATTTTACTCTCTTGTTCCGTATAGTTTTACGATTTATTTGATGATTTAAGCAGGATAATAATTATTAATGTAATTCATAGGAGAATAATTAGTAATGTAATTCATAGATTAAAATATTTTAACAGATCTTTTAAATGCCTCACTATTAAGCCCATATGGATAAATTATATTATAATATTTCATATATGAAGACTCTAAATAAAGACCTTCAGATTTATTTTATTTTTATTTATTTATTAATTTATTCATTTATTGTTTTTTATAATTTGTATTATTTCAATTGTAGTATTTTTTAATTTATGTTTATGAAAATGCTGAATTTCAGTGGTAGACTGTATATATATATTTTTTTTTTTATCAGAATCTGACCGATGTTGATTTATGCGTATATGTAGTGGACCAAACGTTTCACCTAGATACTTCAAATTGCATATGTTACATTTTATTATGGCTCGACCCGTTCCTAAAATTTTCGCACGTTGCTACCCGTATTTTAAAACAAAAATCTTCATGGAAGGTTTGTTTGACATCGACAATAGAATTCTATAATAAATTTTACCGTTTAAAAAATGTGGTAGGAAAGTACGAAAATTTTAGGAACAGTGAGAACCCTGTTTTATACAATAAATTACATTAAATGCATTACAAAAGTATAAATATGAGGATCTGAAACAATTTGTGACTGAGAAGCAGATGGACAAGTCTTACATCTAACATCTAAACATTTCTAAAAATATAATGGAGGAGGAGAATCATATATATGGAACTGGATGACGGTCCAGAAACAACACTATTATTGTTCCTGTACCGGGCAGTACACTGCAAAGATGCATTGTGTATCTTGCCAGGATCGAGATCTTTACTAAATACGACCATAATATAATCTTGAAACAACAAAAATGCATCAATATAGTTGAAGAAATCGTACAAAATGAACAAATAAAAATTATAATTAAGTAAACTAGTAGCTTTACTAATATAGTTTACTAAAGAATTAGATCTTGAATATTACTAAAAAATATATAACTATATACAATATATGCATAGTTAAAAAGCAGTGCTCAAACCTCCAAAAAGTAATAATTCCATTACCATAATAATATGAACCCTCACAACAAATTCTAGTTTGCAGGAATTTACAGTACTAATTCAATATCACCTATATCTCTTGTCAGGAACAAGTAAAATAATAGCCTTACATAATCTACCACAATATTATTCCAAGTGACTTCTCAGCACAATCTTCATAAATATTCTAACTTTTCTCACCAACTTAATAATCATAATTCTAATTCATTATTAAAATATTTAAAATTTAATACATGTAAAAAATCTAAATATATCAAGACATTGAATTTAACTTTTAAAATAATGAATACTGAATTTAACATTTAAAATACTTATTCCAATATTAAACATTAATATTAATCACAAATAGTATATTAAATCTCAATATTTATGTATGATTAGACGATATATTGCTACTCTTAATGGAATATCCTATTTATTTATATACATATATATATACATTCTCCAACAATTTTACGTTCATTTTTCGTCCTTTCTACATGGATTTAAAAACTTTCTGGGACTTAAATCATTAAGCATAGCTATCATATCATAGCTCATAACATCAAAACTTTATTGCACACAAGTTTTTTCACAGGTTGTTACTTTGAGGTTTGAACATTTTTTATAAGTCAACATTTAACTAAGTAAATATTGTTAGGTTGAGAAATGAACAGAAGAAAAAACCGAAGGTTGAACAGTTTTCATCATTCTCTAATTATAATTAAAGACCATAAATAAAAAATCAAGTTTGTTTCCATAAAAACAACTTTTAACATAAAAATACAAAAACAAATAAGATATAAAAAAGCAAATGCGCGAGCTACTGCTAATTAATGTTGCAATGATAGTAAGCAAACTGTTGGAATATTTGATGAATTAATAAAATAGTGAATCCAAGTTAATCATTAATAAGTAATTTGAAACTTACATGTCAAAAAACTAAAAATAAATGCATGACTGAATTATAATATGTTAAACGAATAAAAAAATATTTAAGTAATGATAGAAAGGGAATCTAAAACGGTTAGAAAGTGAAATAACTATAATATTTAGAAAGTTTACTCAAATACAAACGCAAAAAATGGAGTTTGGAAAAATGTATATAATATCTCTATTATAAAGGCCAAACGTATCTGTGCGTAACGCATACGTCATTTTTCGAATGGCAACACTTTCTGATGAAATTTCACTTTTGCAATTTTCATTACTGCAATTTTTTTAACTCCTAGACATCGCACATTTTCAATCTTTACACCGTTGTGTAGAGAAAAATATGTGCTTTTAAATGCAATTTGTTTGAAAACCGTGTTTTAATTTGTTTTTGAGATATTAATTTTTTTGTAGTTTTTAATTTTATTTTTCTGGAGGTGGCAACTTGAGTACTCCATTTCTGTGCAAAATATTACCAACTAGATATAACGGCCTGCGCATTTCGCTAAAAACAGTCAAAAAAAGTTAAGCTGGATTCAGCTTCAAACCCTGAACCATTTCATTGGATCACGAGGCACAAACCCTGCCCAAATTAGCATTGTATGAGCTGATTTCTGTTCTGAGCATATGGTTATTGTTTTGGTTCAGAGTTTGCATGATTGATCAGAGTAACTTGGCAAAGTATCAGAGTCCTCTGGCGGGAGACTTCATACATTAATCTCAAATAAATGGGCCTTATAGATGTAGTTGGCCATGGTGCAAAGTAAAGGGAAAATAGCCATAAAGAAAAAAAAATAGAGAGGACTTATGTGTGGTGGCTGGGAGTGCTGAAAAAAAATGTAACCCTGAGAAATCTGCGTGTTTTCGCAAAAAAAGAAGAAAAATTTAAATGACAAGTCTGTGGAAACTTTTTGCACTATAGTTTTTGTTTAGATTAAAATAAAATGCTACTTTATAATGCATAAATTTAAGCAGATCATCTTTATTTAGAGAAAAAATGCACGGCTGATCACTCTAAAAAATAAATGTGTAAATTAGTCAAATTTACACACATCTATGTGTAAATTTGTAAATTTACACACTTGCCATGTACTTTACACATTTTTTTGCAGAATTTTACCTGTTTTTATGTGTATTTAGCTTTTGAAACTAAGTGTGTAATTTGTTATCACTTGAAAAACATAACTAAGTGTGTAAAAGTAGAAAAATACCTAAGTTGACACCGATTCGTGTGTTATTGTAATTTACGCATAGTTCTTATATACACTGATAAGTGTGTAAATTTCTAAAATCACACACTTGTCATGAAAATTACACATTTTGTAAAAAGAATTACTTGTTTTTATGTGCATTTATTTTGTGATATTAAGACTGCAAGTTGTTGTCGGTTGGTTACCCAGACAAATGTGCAAAATTGGATTTACATGTACTGGTGTGTTATTTTAAATGTTCGTCTGCATTTTGTATAATAGCAAGTACGCAGGTGAAAAATGAAAATTGTAAACATCTGCTGTATCGTTTTTTCGCCATTTTTAGAATGGAACATGTCAAAAGAGGAAAGTTTGTTCTCTGTTAACTCAAAAAAATACGAATAAATCATAATACAATTACAAATAATCGAGGAATGTTAATTATCATAGAATGTTTGTCTTCATATTTAGAAAAAATTGAACTATGTTTTCTTTTCTATTGTGATTTTACCGGCATGAAAAAGTGGGATATTCTATTACAAAGGTATGTAAATGTTTTGTTCTAATGAAAATAAAGCTTTTCAATTGACAACTAATTTAATAGATTTTCATGGTTCAGTTTTTCATATTTAAACTAAGTTTTTTGACATACAACCAAAAATTAAGGAATTTAAATGTCATTAAAAGTATTAGCAGCATTATTATATTTAAGAAAATGATAAAATTTCGGTGCTTTATATTCTAATGTTGTTCGCTTCTTTTCTATTTGAATATATCTAATCTTTTTCTAGCTTAGATTCCTTTTATTATGTAAAAATGTAAAATAATGTTTATGATTTCTGTGTGCTATGAAAGTTTTATCATAAAAAGTGTTATCATATTTCAACTAAATTATGATTATTTTATTGAAATAGTAAAAATCTTAATCGTTGTCCGAGTTCCAAAGGTGTCGCAAAGGTGACTGCGTTCCTTCATATTAAGCATACTTATGACTATTCTATGAAAGATATAATGATGGAGAAAGAGAAGTATACATATATGTATTAGTTATTGAATTGACTTTTGAATTTAAACACTAATTTAACACATTTAGTGAAATACTTTGTGCACTTATTCTAAAAAGAATTATAATCATGATATGTATATGTATATATATATGTATTTGTAAAATGTCTCATTTTTGACAAAATGAGATTATTTGTAAAATGAGACATTTTTGCAAGAATGAGATTATTTTTGGTTAGAAATTGAATTAACCGTATAAATGAACTTTCTTAAAACTGAGCCCAATATTTTTATTAAATTAGTTAGTGTTTTTAATTTCAGTATTTGTGAATTTATTATCATAAAAATGCAATTAATTTGTGTACATCAATATAATAATAATAAAATTAAATAGATTGCATTTTTTTAGTTCATTTATGCTTTTTTGTATGTTTCTGTATTTATAAACAAATTTTGATACTTCTTAAGATGTATTATGTAAACCTGTAATAAATAAATATAAATAGGAATGTAAATAAATAAATAAATAAAAAGTCATGCGCGCATTTTTTTTTGGGGGGGGGGGACGTTTTTGAAGCAAGCTATTTTAAAGTATTACATATTATACTTCAGTATAGGTAGATGTGCCAGTAATGGACACCTTTCTAGTAATGTATCAACAATAAATCACAATAAATAAATAAATAAATGCAAACTAAGTTTTTATTATTTTTTCTTAGGGAGCGAACGATTTTAATAAGCTGACTTAAACCAGTAATTAAATCATGATTTAAATGAACCTTTTTTTAATCATTGACTAAAATCATAAATTTTATAAAGATTTAATATGACAGAAAAAAGTATTAAAATCTAAGGTTACCATAATTTGGCAAGTTTCTACAGGTACTGACTTTTGAATACACAAAAAAGCTTTAAATAATTATTTCTAAGCTTAATTTCTGAGTATTGTCAAAGACTTAAGCATGATAATTTTGTAAAAAGCATAGTTTTAATCTTATAAGTATAAAAATCATTTAATTTAAAAATGATATTCAAATCTGGTATAAAAGTCATAATTTCCTTTTATAATCAAATTATTGATTTTTTTATGTAATATAGGCTAGCAAGTATACTAATTTTCTGCAAATAAACGAATAAAGTAGCCAAATCTTGTTTTCTCATTCTGCTTTTGGAATAATAAATTTATAGCAAATATTGGAACTAAAAATAGAATGAAATAATGACATCCGCTGAATCGCTATTGTAAAAGCAGGCATGAGAAAAAAAAATTATAAAATATTAAGCATAGCAAGAGCTTATTCAGTAAAAGTTGAATGTGTTTACTTTTTCAAGTCATATACACCCAAATAAAAAATTTCATGATTAATTAAGGCAGCAAAACTGTCTGAAACACTAAATGCTGAGAACTTCCACTAAATGCTAATAATGGTGCTGTTTAATGTTTTGAGGATTTCATATATAATTGGCTATTCCTTATATTTACTTTGTATGTGTGTATGAATGTGCTGATATATTTTGGGGGGTTAATATATGCAAACGTGGATGTAAATTTAGATTCAGGCTTGACAGATTGCAAAATGAGATGCAAATAAATTTGTTAATTTTGTTAATTGTGTTACTAATTGATGAAATTACTTATTTGCAGTTGTTATTAATTCTGTAACTATTTGCTGTTTCCTCTAAGCACTTTTTTAGGGTGGAAAAACTTTCTTCTTATGAAATTGGCAAAAGGCTGCCTTATTAAAATATAATTAAATTCACTTACAGTAAACACAGCTTTTTGTAATACAACTTCGAAATTCCACATTATTTCTTAATCTAAGTTCCCAAGGTCTTATAAAAGGGATAGAGAATTATTTCTTTAGAAAAAAATTAAAACATGTTATTATTTAATTGTACTTTTCAATTTGTAATTCATAAAATTATTAAAATTAATGGCACTTTGTTTATCATAATGAGAAACTGAATGCTTTTTATAATTACTAAACACATTACTCAGTATATTTCCCCATGAAATAATGTATTTTTTGAAACTAGCATCTTCCCTTTTTTCTTTCTAGAATGAGCATTAAATTGTTAATAATCATTTTAGTAATTAAAATATGTTATATACTAATTAAAAATTATATTATTACTAATTTTATGCTTATTAAAAATGTATATTATGTTCCTAAATACAGAGATTGCTGTTTAATAATTATTAATTTTAAATAGTGTTAATAGTTTATGTTAAATGCAGTTATTAATTTTTGGAATAAATGTAAATATCACTAGTATTTAATACAGTTTTGCATAATATTGCATAATATTAATGTATATAATGTTATTATATGGTACAAAGGAAACTA
The DNA here is from genome assembly GCA_964019185.1 of Maratus speculifer. Lineage (NCBI taxonomy): Eukaryota > Metazoa > Arthropoda > Arachnida > Araneae > Salticidae > Maratus > Maratus speculifer. Next base: position 216,110,483 of record OZ025293.1, on the reverse strand, counting down.
TTACTAAAAATAGTTCATAATTACAGACATTATAAAACTACTTTGTAGTTTTTATAATGTCTGTAACTATGAACTATTAGTTATGTTAGTTAAAGGATAAAGACACAGATTATGTTAGCAATTAGAGTTTTTTTTGGTAGACTAAAATCCTTAGTAATCATTCTGTATTTGAACATTGGGGACAAAAATCATAAAATTCCAATTTATATCAAAATAATCTGATTTAGTTCTTTCAGGTATGATGTACTACTTATAGTACGCGTCTTTTAATGGGGTATTATTTTGTTTTAAGAAATATATTTGCTGATATTTACATGCATTAATGTTAGTATATGTCTATGAATTTACTATATGACTTCATTTTATGCTTAAGCATTTAATAATAATAATTATTATTATTATTATTTGGTTAATTTTCTCTGCGCTGTTTGCGATTCTTTTATTTCAAACATCATATTTCACTCTTTAAATTTAAAATAAAAGTTACTAATGTTATATATAAAAGTTATAAAAGTTATAAAAGTTACTCATGTCTAATAATGCGCAGAAAGTAGGAGAAAGTTCTAATATCAATTAAATCTTATTGCAATGCAATATTTTCTAAACATTTCCCAAAATTCTTTTTTAGCCTATGGCCATATGTATATTGAATAATACGCAAAATAACAACATTCGTTATCTTTCAGATTATGAAATATTGGTGAAACACTAATTAATGTACTTGGATAGCTAGTATTAATATTATTAATGTATAAGTATGTATTATTAATACTATTAATGTTACTAATATTAAAATGTATTATTAATATTATTAATAATAAATATTTCTGAAAAAATTGCTCTTTAAAATATTAAAAACAATATGAGTTGTTATAGCAGTAAATATGAGAGAGAGAATTTTTTTAAACTTTAATTTAAAAGACAGAAATTGTAAGGAATTGAAATTATGCACAGTCTGCGCATAAATTGTGATCTCACGATTGTAGAGCTATAAACCAACTCTAAAAGAAATTACAAACTGGTAATTAAAATTTCAGTTTATCATGCTTTATATAAAAACGGGTATATCGGTGATACGAAAATGATTTGTCTTTTATTTAGTGTGGTGTGAAAATTGCCAAAATACATTGCTGGTACACTATTTTCTGAGCATCAAACAGAGCTACCAGAAAATATAATCTCAATCAGTAAATGATATTGTTCTTTGTACAATTTTTTTAATCATTAAAATTATCATTATTAATCATTGGGAATTAATTCCCAATTTAAACATACTAAAACATATAATGTTAACGCTAAATACATAAAAATATGTCTGCTGGAATATTACACAAATATCTAAATATTTTGATTATTACACACAAATCTGTGTTTTGCATGTTCAGCAGAAATATTTATATGAAGAGAATGCTACACAAAAATCTGTGTATTTTGCATATTATACAAAAACCTGTGTAATTTACATACTACACAAAAAATTGAGTATTTTACATAATACACAAAAGTATGTGTTTCTTGTATTATACACAAAAATACATTTAATCACAGAAAATTACACACATGCATGTGTGAGAATATTACACATAAATCTGTGTATTCTTCTGCAATTTACACATTAAAGTGTGTATTTCAAGACTTATCAGATAACATTTACACATTTGGACTTATCATCAAATTACACTTTAAAATGTGTATTTTCGAATTTACACATTAGGCGTGTATTTTGGCAATTTACACACTAATTTACACGCATAGACATGTCGTTTTTGTATCATCGGTATACCTGTTTTTATGTGTAAATTTACACATTTTTTTTTAGAGTGATGTCAAAGGATTTAGTACATGTTCAATGTGATTCTTTTTTTTCCCCTCCGGGTTGAATTTTTTTCGCCGAGTTAGACAAGCAAACAAATGTGGTCTTGGATATTATTCCAGATTTAAAGTAATGTCCGGTTCCCCAAATTTTTGCCCAATTGTTTAAGACATTTAATTATAATTATATTAAAATAACATTATTAGCTTAATGTAATTTTTTATAAATTTCAGTTAAAATTGCTAGAGCAGGCGATTTTTTTAGTTCTTTAGCTATATTTTTTATGTTATTTATTTTTTACTTTATTTTTAGAATCATTTTTATATTCCGAATATATTTTCAGAAAAAAAAGTAACTTTTCACATAGAAAATTGATCTGAAATAGAAAAAGAACGATGTAAAGGACGAAATGAGATTTCATAATTCGCTAATATCCAATGTTTAAAATGTAATTGAAAATTTGGTTTGGCATGATTTGTAAAAATCAAGGTTTGCGTATTTCACGGAAAATACCGCTTTTTTGCAAGTTGAAGTGACGGAGTGCAATTGTTAGTGTATTTTAATGTTTATTCTTTTAATTTGTGTTGTGTATTTTATTTTATAAAACGAATTTTAAATTTGTCATAGAGTTAACTTTGAAGCAAACTTTTTCGAAAAAAATGTACGTGCAGTCATTTCTTTACTTTTAACAGATTAGTATGCGCGTAAGATTTTTCGGTACTACTTGGTTATTCCGTCAACCAAAAAACTATCGCCGACTTATAAGATTAAATGAAAATAATGGATTGTGAATGTCATATTCAATGACATTAAACACGATACACATGTTTAAAATGTCATCAAATGGTTTTTAATACCACTTTTTATTTGTATTTTTATTCTATTGATTTTTATTCATGTTTTACTAATTTATTTGTTTTTCCGTTATTTAAAATAAAACTTATGTCGACATATATAACTTGACTATTATTTTTGGCATTTTTTTTTTTTAATTTGGCGAAAATGGTCGACGGGATAATCAAATAGTACCGATTTTTCATATGAGCAAAATCCATATTCTAATGAACAAATGTGTCCGTGTGTAGCACTGATGTTATTTTGCAAATGACAGCATTTCAGAATAAAATGACTTTTTGTAATTTTTGTTACTGCAATTTTTTAATCTTCTAAACGTCGCACATTTTTAATTTTTATTTCGTCATATAGGAAAAGAAATCTATACTTTTAAATGCAATTTGATAGAAGACTGTATCTCATTTGACTCATTTATTACAAGCTTATATTTTTCAAGCATTTTTATTTTTTTTTTTAATTCTACGTATCTCTATTAGAAAATAAAATGATACACAATTTACTCATAAATCTATAAATATTGTTCCTGATAATTTCCCATTATAAATTAAAATTGCATGAGTAATAAAATAAAAGAATGGTTTAAAACGCAGATTAAATTACTAAAAATTACAAGTTCAACATGTAATCAAACAAATTAAAATTTAAATAAAATTTTTTTTTGAAAATGCTTTGAATTTTTTTAAAAAAACTGTATTTCAATTTACTAATTGCCTGTAGTTTAAACAAAATCAGGTGCGAGTTATTTTTAAATATATCTCTACCGAGTGAAACTCGATTACGATAGATTAATCTATTTGTCCTTAGAAAAAAATAAAGAGTTTAGGATTTGTTTGCGGCTAATATACTATAGCAAAATTAAAATTTCCTTTATAAATAATTAAATAAAACAAAATAAGATAAATACAAATTTAACAGACATGTAATTAAATTACGGGCTCGAAGCACTGAAATGACAAGAAACAAAATTGCTGCCGTAACGAAATCTTTGGTTAATAACTTCTGGCATGCGTCTAATACGGAAATGTGACTTTAGATAAACTTCATAGCTGTATTTGATACCTCAATTAATATTTTTCATTTAACCATTTAGCCTAACCACGTTAGCCTAATCATGTTTTTTCCGCTACTTAATATTTTAATTCAAAGATTGATTTAATATAATATTGCGATTAATGTTATAAGATAAAAAAAAAAAAATTGTGAAGTACAATACAATACAAAAATATGTAAAGTATCAAATACAAATCTTAATACCAATACTTTTTACGGTATTATTTTATGAACGAAACATGAATGAAAAAATCTACAAGACACTTAACCCTTTGTGGGAAAAAGCACTTCAATTCTTAAAATGCTGAAATGATTGATTGACACCAGAATTTAACAACAAAAATTTATTTCAAAATATTTAAAAGCGTTTTTTTCACGTATTTGAGGAAAATAAAATTGCTATTTCAAATTACTGTCGTCAATGTGGCGTTTTAAAATTAAAATTAAGTGGGATAAATTTTACCCCACCCCCTTCAAGGTGTTTAAGGGTTAAAATGCTTTTTTTGGAGTTAGCAATCTAAAACGCATATTACATGTAGAATATTCATTAAAGTTTTCAATTTAAAAAATGGTTTTTATCTTTGTTATGTAACCCGGGAAGCCCGGGTTCGATCTACTAGTATATATAAAATATGAAATTACGTAATAAGGCATTGCTATAAAATGTGGATATTTTTCCTAAGTTCTGCATGCATAAAAATTATCTAATACACTTAGATACATATTACATCATATAATAACGAATCCTTTGAGAAAATACTGACAGATAAAGTAAACTAAATAAAAACCAGACAAACAACTAAAATCAAGATTTTTTAAGATTTGATACAAAAAAAAAAAAAAAAAAAAAAAAAAAAATTATAGGCAAATGATTTGAAAGTTCTTGTCTTGGCTTAGACGCTAATTCGCATCTTACAACTATATTATCTAAAAAAAAAGATAGTGTTATTGTAATTATTACAACTACAATTGTATAAATTTATTCGCTCGCATATAAAAATGGCTGTATGTGTTTTATCCTCTCATTTTAGATGTTGTCAACACACCAGCAGAGGTCGCTTTTGACAGCTGTCGCCAATAGAGTTTGCTTTCTTCAATTGCAGCAACTGCTACCATGTCAACCATGTTGCCCAAATACCATTTTCCCTCCACCAGGGCTCCCAAATGGTCCGCCAACTGAACATCAGAATTTTCTTAGAGAAATTTTCCTTTTAGATTTTTCTCACAAATTGCCTAGAAACCGCCTTTCGAAGTTAACTCCAGCGCAAATTCTGTAAAAACCTATCATGAAATTTTCTGCTAAAAAATATTGATGTTCAGTTCGCGGACCATTTGGGAGCCCTGCCCTCCACTCACTTCGACTGCTATTTGAAATTCATCCTTTGCCTTTAACTTTTCTCTGAATTCCCTTTAAATTTATAGCCAACGTTTGTTAATATTAACATTTCTCCAACCACATTTCAATTTATTAGCCCTTTGATGAGTGAGTTTTCACTTACTCGGTGTAACTAGTGACTTATATAGGGTGTCCACTCTCAACAGTGGCCAATAGCTAATTTCTAAACCGTTAGTCATAGACATATAGTTCCAGTTGCAAAAATGCTTTAAAAGAGGTAAAGAATTTTTTTAAAGCGATTTAGGTTTAAAAAAATGTATTATAAAATTACGAAAATTAAATTTTTATACGGCCCCCCTGTCCTATAAGTTATATTTAGTAAAAGTTTTCCATTACTCTAACAAGCAATACAAAAAAGGTTCCATTCATCTAACATTAAATTTGACCGAGTTATGCAACTTTAAATTTCATGACTTAAACCACTTTTTTGTATCTGAAAACGGATAAGTTGGACTAAGCTTTAAGAGAACATACACTAAGTGCTTAAAGTATTATAAAGGGCGTCCATTTCCAATGCTGTACAATGGCTAATTCCTAAACCATTTGCCACAGACATAAAGTTCAAATTACAAAAAATGTTTAAATGAGGTAAAGAAATATTTTAAAGCAATTTAACTGAAGCCGTTGCACTTATAAGTTTTACGATAGTGTTAATTTTAATTAATTAACTTCTAGATTGGTTAAAATAATTGAAAACGTGAGTTTAAAAAAAACTCTTTATCGAGAAAATCAAATTTTGGGAGATTGAGAAAAACCTTTAAATGCGTCCATTGTTTTCATAATAAATTTGGTGATTGTAGTGTTACATTAGTGCAGATTGGTATAGACTGATAGAGAAAACAAAAGTGATAAAGTGATTTTTCAATATCACATCCTCAAATGTATTTTTACATAAGTTTCATTTTGTAAAGAAATAAATCTCTTTCCTTTCATGATTTTACTTTAAAAAGGTCTGTTATTGTGATAAGCTTTCATTTTATTTATAACGTTTGTATGTATATTTTCCTTCAAAATGTGTATTCAATTTTTTACTTACTTCCACATATCCGATCGAAGTTCATTTCACATATTTATTTATATCCAATGACAATGTAATATTAACATGATTTTAGGTACGTACCATTTATTTATTTTACAGGACTACATCAAATTCTATTAGGTTAAGTAATCTAGTAGAATTTTAAATATATATCATTTTGTAACGAATTGTGACTGTTGCTTTTCATAATTTAATTAAAAAAATTTCTGTTATTTTTTTGCTTATATTTTTTTAGCACAAGTTGTATATATTTTTTTTAATATGTAAACATCAACATAAATGTTAAAGTAATATTGTAAAAATTATTTTACTCTCAATGTTCAATGTTAAATTTTATATATGACGTTTATTTTTATTCCCAGTAAATTTGTGACTGACCCCTATTTTGCAGCAAAAAAAGATGCTTCCTTTAAACAGCCATTTCTCGGTCAATTTAAATAGGAAAGGAATGGAACATTTTTTACGTTGCCTGTTAGATTAGTGGTAAAAATTTACTAAATATCACTTATAAAGCTGAAGGACCGTATAAAAATTTAATTTTTGTAATTTTTTCATAATTTTTTTTTTACCTATATCGCTTTAAAAACACACTTCTTTAACTTTTAAAAAACATTTTTGCAATTTTAACTACATGTCAGTGTCAAACGGTTTAGAAATTAGCCATTGGCCACCGTTGAGAGTGGACACACTGTATTGTATATGGCGTTATTCCTCAGATGGTTAACAAATGTATTCCATTATATGTAACCTTGAAAATTTTCACTTAAGGCAAATGAATTGGGATAAACTAAAGAAAAATTAATTAAAAGGCTTGTACTAAAATTTATTTACTGATGTGTATAGTTAAAAATTGAACCTGTGTAAAGCATACTTTTATGAAATTCAAAAAGGAACATTTAATTTTATTAATTGACTCAAGAATAGATTTTAAAATTATATACTTTTTTTATTTAAAAGATCTCAAAATAAACACCACTTTTAGAAAATTAATTTTACTGGTAAAAACAATCTATTTTATTGTAATTTTCGCTAAGTAATTTGAGGAAAAATATAAAAGTATTTCTAGATTAATTAAAAAAAATAATAAATAGTTACATTCTGCTTTTAATCTTCATTCTATTTAGTTATCGTTAACGTATTTCATTTCAGCTCGATCACAGTACAGTGGTCCTGATTATAATCGTAGCACATTTTTTTTTAACCTCTATGTTTGCATATAAACATAATTTCAAATGTTTTGCTTCATAATTAGATATGATGTCGGTATATGGTAATAGAAAATACTTCGTTAGTCGAAATAATCAAGATCCCCTGATTTGAAGTTTGTCATGTAATGAAAATATCAGACACCGTTTACTTTGTGTTTCTTCAAATTAGTTCATTTATTCGTCATGTTACAATTCAGCACATTTCAAAACTTAAAATTGAGTACATTATACTACATAAAAGTCACATGGTTATTCATTTTGAGCAAACATTTTTATCAGATCGTTTCAAAAATAAGCCATCTATGTCAAATTTTAGATTATTTTTAAATAGCAAAGAAGAAAGAGTAAGTAGTAAATAAGCGGGTATTGTACGGCCACAGACTGATTTGCGTTTGCGCGCAAGATAGAGATGTTTGAATGGCCTGTCTTTTCCAAAAAAACTTGGAAATAACTATTACTACTTCTATGTTGTGTTCTATTTGATACGCCATTTCGAATTGGTGTAGATGTTGACCGAGAGAAGACCGGCCTCGCCTTACGACCGGTGATTAAATTATAAATCAAAATAAATAATTAATTCATCCAACAAAATAAGGTTCTTCTAACTAAATTCAACTTTTTATTCAACAAAATAAATTAAGCAAATTACTCAGAACTATCTACCAAACACCCGTGCTTGCTGCAACCAAAAATTAGTTCATACAACAAAAGGGAACGATCAAATAATGTAACAAAAAAATTAATTATCGCAACCATGTACTTTTTACTGTGCTAGGTAATGCAATATATTTACAAAAAATTCACATATTCTTACATAATTACAATATATACACGGTATTGTCGAATTCAACCGACAAATTCACAGGAGTGATAGTAGGCACCAAAAGAGTGAAAAATTACCATAGAACATAGGATCGCAAACCACGTTTTTAATGAAAAATAAAGGATGTTTTACTATAACTCAATATGGGTTGATCAAATCAGAAAACTGAAGTTTATTTTAGCAAAACTTTAACGGACATTATCACCTTTGTTCTAAATGTGATAATTTTTAAAAAAGTAGTAGAAATTTCCATTATACGCACCAGCAGTTATGCATTTGACGCTCCACTTTTGGACTGCGATTATAATTTCTTACGGTATCATTGATTACTTGAGCACTCTGTTTTTCCAGAACCTTTCGTGGTGTTATACTGACAGTTCAAACAAAACAAGATACATACTCAATTCCATTGCAATGTTTTTATTTTTCGCAAAAGTATTACAATCAATCCAAGTTCCATTAGGCTGAAAAACCTTGTATTTGTAACTAAATAATGAGTTTGTAATCCCATGTTGTACGACAATTTTTCATCCTCTTGATGTCTATTATCACCATTCTGAATTTGTCCGTAGAACTCGGAAACATTCTGCATATGTTGTAATATGCATTTAAAAAACGGGAAACTTTTTGCCACGGTCATGGGTTCTTTGTTACGAATAGAGATTACATTAAAATAAGCAATGACTATTAAAATAATTTGGAAGCAAATAATGGTTTTCGTTTTTGTATAAGTAATTTATATCCCGAATTACGATCGATTGCTGTGGAATTCCAACTTTTCCCAGTCTGCCGATCCTAAAAGACCCTTTATTCTTAAACGCTGTTTGATTTTTTATTTCCCGAATAAAAATGCTTGCACATTTCTTGCATGATAAACATGATTTCGCAAATGTGTCAGAAAGCAGTCTGATTGGGTTTGAGAGCAAGTGAAATCACCGTTCAACAAATTTTAAGGATTTTTCCGTTTTTCAATGAACATTCCTATTGATTTAGGAGTTACTAGTGAAGAAATTGTTTTTTTTATAATTTTTTATCACCTTACAAATTTAAGAAATGTGACTTTCAATTTTTGAACAACATGGACAACGCAACATACATAGGCATAGGAAGTGGGAGAGCTAGGGGAGCTGTGGCTCCCACTTGAATATTTCAGACGGACTCAGCTTCTCCGGGAGAAATTCTCGCATCACATCTGCTTACGATACATTGTTGAATTAAAAAATAAAATCTGCCTTTTCTAAGAAATTCACACGGTAAACAACAACGAGAAGAGAGAGAGGAGGTGGTGGGGGCAATTGATTTTGCCTTTATCCTTTTTTTTTTTTTATCGTTTGCCAACCCTGTCGATTCCCATAAAATAAGAGGTTTTAAGGGTTTGCTACAAAATATTCAATTACTTGTTGCTACTACATATTTATAAAGAGCAGGCCTTGAAAATTGATTTGGAAGATATTTGTAAAGAATTTGTAAGCAAACCAACAGAAAGAACTTTTACCTTTTGGAAAAAGGGAGTGAGAGAATCCTCAAATTTGAATATTGCATTCGGGATCGTCCATAAATTAAGTATCTATATGTATCAAGTACATCTAATAAAAAGTTATTTTAACCGGATTAAAGATTTGGTGATCTTTTGATATGTTTATATCGTACTCCTGTTTATGAAAATGCAACATTATGAAGGATTCCTGCTAAATGAATGAAATGGTCCTCGCCACTAACTTACCACAATATGGCCCGGCTCCCCTTTTATACAAAGTTCCTACGCCACTGGCAACATATAGCAATTACAATAAAATTACGTTATATTTTAACAACAAACATATATTTTAACTTATTACTTCAATGAAATACATAATAAGAGAGCAAAAACAAACTTTACATTGCAGATATTTTCTGAGAAACAAATAAGTAATTGTACTATTTAAGATAAATTATCTACTGTCCCATCTGAGAGCACAAAGTAAAAACACCTGTTAAATAGTAAGTTATGCATTTTATTATTATCATCATCAACATTATCATCATTAAAGGCATTGTTCGTTGAAGACGATATTTTATATTTATTATATTTTCGTTCATCACATTTTTGCTGATTATCTTTCGTTTTGTTGTACAGCTTTCTTTATTACATGTTTGATATCTCTTGGAATACTTAAATAGTAGGAGGTGAGGGGGAGTTCTATGGCAATAGGTGGATTTGCGTTTGCGTACAAACATCACACATTTTAAATTTGGAACAAAAATGTTTAAATTAACTAATCACTAATGCAGTTTTAAGACTAGATCCAAACACTTACAAATAAAGGATTAAATAATTTTCAAACATTATAAATTTTAATTTTGGCAAAGCATCAGTATTAACAGGAAGCGGAATGATTAAAAAAATATGTATAAGAAATAAGAAATACTTGACATATTTTGTCACTAAAGTATTTGTTACTAAAACATTTTAACAAATGAAAAAAGACCATGAGTAAATGAAATCATTGACAACATCATTACATCCATTGACCAAAATTCAGTATATCATTTGGAAAATGCATAAATTTAATAAGGAAAGCCACAAAAGAAATAAAAAAAAAGGAGAACGAACATGAACAAAAACGCATATTATGATTTTAAACTAGTTTTTAATGGAAATATTTCGCCATCATAAATAAAATTTGGTTAATTTCTTAAAGAGAAATAAAAATCACTGCTTGAAGGCAAATTTCTCCCATTATCTGATTAATTGTAACCCAAAAATTTTGGATATAGTCAAGCCATGCATAGCAAAAATTAAAAAAGGAACTATGCGAGTGATAAACTTATTAACTATTTTTACTTTATAAATGGAAAAAAAGGAACAGCTAAAATTTCAAAATAACCAAAATTTACTCAAAACGCATTTAGACATCCCTTAGTATATTCAATTTGCGTAAAAATAGGGTGGTTATAAATAGATGAAGAGGCTTTTTACTGAATCAATTTCTGTTTAAATGATTCATTTAGATTTCATCATAGATATTTATCTATCTATTTATTTATTATTATTATTTTATCCTAAATTTGCAGTGCGTAAAATTAGGGAATAGATTTTCAGTAATATAAATATTTAATTTTTTAAAAATAATAATGTTAAGTAAAAAGTCATTTTTACTGAACATATTATATAAGTCATATCATATTATTATTATTTATTTAAACTAATTAAATTTTTGAAAATTGTACCTCTATCTTTTTAAACTAAGTTTTAATAAAAGAAATGCAAAAAAAAAAAGTTTAAAAAGTTAAAATGTATAGAAAATGTCGGTTTTAAAATTTTCTTTTTCATTTATTTATTTCTAAGTTTTACTACAAAAATTGCATTTCGTCTTGATTAAATCATTTTCCTTCATAAAACAATTTACTAAAATGTCAAAAATATATTTTAAATACGTAGATAAAATAGAAGTTGAAAAAGGAACAAGTTCCTGTAAATGCACCTTAAAAATGGGGTCGTATTATGCAGTAAAATTGCAGATTATATTTTCTTTTATGCATTTCCTTTAGTATTTCTCTTTTATAAAACGCTTTTTGTTAGTATTATATATATATATATATATATATATAATTGCAATTTATAGCAGTGGCCAGTGGCTATCGTAATTTATATATGAAGAATAGTGTTTAATTTTAGAAAATCTGTACTTTCATGGATTAATTTTAATAAATAAATATTTATGCTTTGCTGAAGTTCTAATATAAAACAATTTTGAAATATAAGTTTAAAAAATATTATTATTGTATTCCTATAAACATTTCGTTTTGGTAATTTATAATTTGTTCATACGTAATATTAAAGAAAAATTATTAATATTAATGAGGCAATGTATTTGACTCTGTGTGTGCATAATTCAACGGCTCTTAAAGACTCTTCATATAAATATATATTTTAATTAGGTATTGTCAATCTTTAACTTTCAAGTTTTTGTCAAAAAAAAAAAAAAAAAAATCTTAATTTTAAGCTGTGTCTTATGCACCAGAAAATAGGGGACGCTGATCTTATATATTGCAATTTGTACCTTATATATAAGGAGATACACATTGGTCCATTATTTTTAAAATAACTCCTTTTTAGCAACAGTTGCATATAATCATGCCAATGTGGTTTTTTATGCATTTTTTAAAGGTATTCATTATTGGTGACAATTTTTTTTAATACAATTTAATCTTGAATTATATTTTAATGACTGTTTTTTTTTTTTTCAATTTTTTCGTATTTTTTCTGTATGTTGGTAGCCTCAAATTAATATCCTTTTGCTTTTTCGTGGCTAATACGAAGATGAAACCACACGCTTATTCATTTGTAGTCTCAAAGTATCTGTGGGCCTGAAGATTTTACTTTGATTCTACAAATTCTGATTATATTCTTTTTAATGATTATACATACACACATACACATATCAATATATTTTTCTGTATTTTTTTAAGCTCATAATAAATGTCATAGTTTTATTTGTTTGTTTTGATGTATTTTCAAATTTTAAACTTTTATGAAACTTATTATGCTTTGTTTTTAAAAAGAACTATATACTTTATTTTAAAAATAAACAAAACTAATTTGAAATGTTAATATACATGTGGTACATGACAATTGTCAACAGTTGCCTAGTTTTTCAGCTCTTGTAATTTCAATGAATAATTTTCATATTTAATTACAGAATTAACCTTTCAAAATTACTAATGCCACACAATCATAGCAGTAATGCATATAATAGGGACATCTGTGATATGCTCAAATAAAGGTTAGGCTTTTTAAACATTTTATAATTTAATCTTTCTAAAGCAGACAAACGAACAACTCTGGAAAAATTTGACAATTTGAATAATAAAAAAAGTTTTTCTTTTTTTTTTCTTTGTTATCCTGTATATTTCTTTAATTTACGAGTATAACTGAACTGGGAAAATTTAAATAAATTTCCAGGAAATTTATAAAATTGATTTTTCACACATTACCTCCAGAAGTTGAGACTTCTCGTTTTTTAAACTTATGCTCAACTGGAAACAAGGATTCTCATATTTCAAAATGAATGCACTGTGTTATTAAATTTGCATATCATTATTTTTAATAATAATTTTTAGGGGCAGAATTTGTTATTAAAGAAATAGATATTATTATTTAGGAGTAATAGATCAAATCCAAAGACTTGTGAGAGAGTTGAATATTTTATCAAACGTTGCTTGTCTGAGTATGGAAAAAGGTGTTTCTTATATTTCAAAAAATTGTTCTTTTTTTAAATTAGAAGGTGGTGCCCTCATTAAACTTGAATAGTAAATTGCACAAATGTTATATATATATATGTGTATATGTTGCAACTTTCACGAAAATAGTTTTTTTAGCAAAAATTTTATTTTTATGCCAAAGTTAGCAATTTGTATATAAATAAGCATACAAGGTATTCCTAAAATTGAAACATGCATTAGTTTTTTACCAATTGAAATGTGTATGCAAAGTAAATTACAGAAGAGTTCAAAATAAAGTTTAAATTATGATTGTATTGATCACTTTGTTCAACCAATTATTTTCAAAAAGTTACATTTATACCATTTTTATAGGACTTCTGAGTCAAATAAGATATATTTAGAAAAAATTTCTCCATACTCTCCAGAGTACAACAGATTCACTTATTTTATAACGAAAGCTCTTTAAACTTTCGATAGTTCTTGAAATTTTATCAAATTTCAGTTTTCTAGTGTTTGTTTATTTTTAGAGACCAGAAGCAATGAAATTTTATAAATTCTAGATTAACTCTGTGTGTTTTCGTCATAAAATAAATCATTCTCTGTTGTACTTGTCAGAACATGTGGAATACTTTTTAAAATATAATTTGACCCTCAGGGACCAGATGAAAATTTAAAAGTGCAACTTTTTGAAAATCGGTGGAAAAACCCTTTCATCGCATAATCTTAAATTTTATCTTATTTTGAACAACTTTGCAATAAAATTTACATATTTTTTGCGTAAAATTTGCAAATTCTTTCTGTAAAAATTGCAAAATATTTCTGTTAAATTTACAGTTTAACCCTGTATATTTAACAATGTAAAACCATAAAAAATCACAAAGCTTGGTAAAATTTACATATTTTTCTCGTAAGATTTGCTAATTTTTCACGTAAGATTTACATATATTTCTCGTAAGATTTACATTTATTTCTTGTAAGATTTATATATTTTTCTCGTAAGATTTACATATTTTTCTCGTAAGATTTAAATTTTTTTTCTGGTAAGATCTACATATATTTCTCGTAAGATTTAGATATTTTTCTTGTAAGATTTACATTTTTTCTCGTAAGATTTGCATTTTTTTCTCGTAAGATTTACATATCTTTCTCGTAAGATTTACTAATTTTTCTCGTAAGATTTACATATTTTCTCCTAAAATCTACATATTTTTCTCGTAAAAATCACAATATATTTTTGTTAAAAGAACAGTTTATCCCTATAAATATAACTGTATTTAACTCTAAAAAAACCAGAAAGTTCTGTACAATTTATAGATTTTTCTTGTAAAATTTACGAGTTTTCTTTGTAAAAATTACAATATATTTCTGTTATAATAACAGTCCATCCCGGTAAATATAACAGCATTTAACTGTTAAAAAAATGAGAAAATTTGATAAAATTTACTGATTTTTTTTCGTGAAATTTACAAGTATTCTCTGTAAAAATCACAATATATTTCTGTTAAAATAATAGTTTATCTCTGTAAATGTAACAGTTTAAAAGCAAAAACACAGAAAAAAACACGATTCTGCGTAAATTTATACTAGTTACCGGTTAAATGCATTCGATTAAGTTTCTCGATCAGCATTTTAGAAACATTTCCCTTTTCTTACATTGAATTTGCTGTAAAAATTTCCATGTCTTTATTAAAAGATATTATTATCTGTGTTATAACCAGTAATTCAAAATACATTCTTGTAAAATTATCTTCCAATTTTATTAGAAATGTTAAAGAAGTAAATTCGGTTTAAAATGTTTTTGAATTAAATATTAAAATATTTTAGAAAGTGAAAATTCTCCTCTGCAGAGTTAGCAGGGAATTTTATCGACATTCACTTTGTAGCAGTTTCTTTCACCATGAGCAAGAAAGTTGGTAATATTAAAAGTAAATTAAAAGTATTTCCCGGCTGAATCATAAAAGAAAACAGCTTGTGTTTCACAGTCAGTAACATGTTCGTTTCCAACCCAATGGACTCGGGAGCAAACCCCGTGGCTGGCTTGAAATAAATATCGTAAAAAATTAAAGGATATAGCAGTTCAAATTCACTCGAAAAATTCTATGATTCTTAGAAGTTAAAAAATTCGTCAACTTCAAAAAATAAAATAAATTAAACTTTTATCATTAAAATTATTATTATTATTATTATTATTATTATTATTATTATTATTATTATTATTATTATTATTAGTCGATGTAAATTACAAAATATCAACCGTGGAATAATTTCACTGTTATGTAATAGATTCTTTGTTTTATGGATTACCAATAGATTCTCTGTAATTTAACAGAAAACTTTTAACACAGTACCATATCTTAAAATAAATAAGAAAAATAAAGAGTAGTATTTTAAAAAGATTAATATATGTTTGAATCCACATCTTTATTTCCAAAGTAAATATTTATAGAACACCCTTAGCTAAATAAATTTTCTTACAATTCATCCAATATGTATTTTTCATTTAACTAAAAATAAAAATTCATAAAATTAAAAAAAAAAAAAAAAAAGAAAAGAAAAAAGAAAAAAGAAAAAAAAAGAAAGAAAAAGATAACAAGAAAATTTCTGTATTTGGACGAGAAATGCATTATTATAGCAAGAGTTTTTAACTCGACATTCTCTGTTGAAAAAAAAAAAAATAATAATGAAAGTAATAGTTTATCCCATGGTGTAAATAAAACGTTTTATCATTAGAAAAACAAAGTATAATGATTTGAGGTTTTAGTTTGAAAACATGCATAAAATGAAATGGCGTGAATGAAACGCGTATCAACGGAATTTCACAGTGTATATAATTTTTTGACAGCTGATATTATCTTTTAATTAATAAAAAGAATCCCTCAATAAAATCTATACTCTTACTAACTTAGATCATATTTTTGAAGATTTATGTTAAAATAGTCAATTTTCCTAATAGTTTCGCTAATTATTATTTTATAAATATATATTAATATTATATATTTACTTAAATTACTGATATTTGTGGTTATTTAATAATTTTGTTAAAATATCTACAATCTAATAACTGTTAAAGTATAATTATTCCATGTTTTTGTTAAATCTTTGGTCCAATTCACACATTTAAAGATCTATTGATAAGTGAAGATTCTTTGTTTT
This sequence comes from Maratus speculifer, assembly GCA_964019185.1. Lineage (NCBI taxonomy): Eukaryota > Metazoa > Arthropoda > Arachnida > Araneae > Salticidae > Maratus > Maratus speculifer. The sequence goes on along the minus strand of OZ025293.1, from coordinate 216,093,941 downwards.
ATTTCTTAAATTCAGTTTATTTTTAATGACTTTTTAAATATTTACACTGATATCATATTTGTTTTATTTTAATATTAGTGTTGATCTGGAAATTTTCTTACATGGATTTCAGGATTGATCCACTAATTTATATTATTTATTATTTTAATTTTCCACTAATTTATATGTAGTTTGAAGTTGATCGGACAGTTTGGATATACTAATTTCTGCTTAATTCTTTACTATATTCAAAAATAATTTGTGACTTATTTATATCGTGAAATATTTCCTTGATAAAATGTTACACAGCATAAGCTTCCATTTTCTTCCTGTGCTGTTGTTACCTTCTTACTTTCTGGATTTCTTTTTTTCAGTTAGTAAATTTTGAAGTATTGGGTATGCATTTTCTATAGTATACTTATTATTGATTAATTTATATTGCGTCGATTATGTGTATATACTATTTTCGATATGTGGTGTTATTATCAACTAATAAGTTAAATATTCGTGTTGTTTTGATTTTCAAATTCCCATTACCATCTCATTACTATTTTGTCATCAACATCATATTGTTCCAATCATTAGCTAAGTGATATTTATTCCATTTTAATAGGCATCGTATATCTTTAAATATGTTTATGTTTCTTATCATATTGAGATTTCATGGTATGTTTTATTTAGTGAGATGTTTTCGATATTTTTCTTCACTGTAACACTTACGTAAAATATTATTACATGCCCCTTTAAATATGTAACAAATTTATTACTGGTAGAGTCGAGATATGTAAAAAGTCAAATAAAACTATTTTTACAACTTTAAAAGCTTTGGTCTTACATTGTTTAGCTATTAGAAATTCTACATTAATAATGCAAATAATAATAGTAATAATTTATCATCAAGTTTGAATGTTCAATTGATATTATTCTGCATTTTTTTAAATTATTCAAATTATTCACTAATTTTTTCAAAGCAATTTTGAATATGATATTATTCATAGTGAGATAACGAACGGATAATCATTCAAATTTCTAGATTTGTAAATATTTTATGAAAATTAAAATACATATTTGTGTGTGGAATATATGCTATATAATTTTATATTATAATGCTAACGAAAAAATATATAAATCGCTGACTATTCGTTAAAAACTTTTCTTGGTAGTCAAAGTATAAATCTGTACAGTAAGACAGGATGAGATTGAAATATAATTAACACATATGCAAATAAAATATAACAAATCATGTTTAAAAAACTAACAAAGTATTCGGTTATTAGTTGCGTATTACAAAGGTTTTCAACTTAACAAGAACACTCTATCTTATAATTGTAATTATTTTTGCCAAGAATATAAAATTTTCTGTTTAAGGCAAGATTTTACAGTTTTTAAAACATTTGGACGGCAATTATGATAAAAATAGATGTATTTTATAATAATTCTTTTATCATTGAAATAAAACTCTTGAATAATCGGAAATATATGTCTCACCCAATTTATTAAGGCTATTTCAGTATAGCGGCCATAATCATTAGACCCTATTCCATTTAGGCGCAACATATAGATATGCTCAGAAAACTTTAAATCTAAAGCATTTTAATTAGACACTTGATATATCATCATATGGGTTCGACCTTTTAGCTTCCCCAAGCTGTGCAAAGATTCTTGTAAAGTTTATTCCTTAGCTTAATTTTCAAAAAATTCAAAAATTATATATATATGTGTAACCATTATACAATATTACTATTATATAACTATATGCATATATAACTTAACCTTTTACAAACGTAGAATTTAAGCCACTGAAATTATCAATTTTTTAACTAATCACGTTCAATCCATGTATTATATGTGTATATAAAATTTTGTACATAAAATATTTCAGTGATATTACTGACATTTAATAAAAGACCATATCCAACATTGCCGTTTCCAACATCATAAATTACTTTTAACCATTCAGTAATAAAAAATGCAAATAGTATATGATTTTAATCCGATTTTTTCTTGACTAAATTGCAAAAAGAAAGACTGACTTAAATGCCTCATAAGAAAAATGTAGTAATTAAAAATGTACGATTTTTTGTCTTTTCATCCCTTTAAGCTAATGATGTTATAAACATCTAATAAATATGGTAATAATAAGAAATATCACTGAAATCGCAATTTCCTTATACCTTAATAAATAGATTACACTTTAATAGATTTTAGGTAAATATATCCAGACTTCAGGCCATGCGCAGACATATTTCATTCCAAATTCACAGAAGTTTTAGAGCATACTCATAAATGCAATTTCATTTACATTTGTAATTTCCAAAATATTTTTAGAATCAAGAGAATATTCATCATTAAAAATCGAAAACAATTTAGATTCATTTCATCCATAAAATATCGAATAAAAGATCTTTTTTGAACTACTTTTATTTTATTTACTTTTTGAGGATTTAAAATATCCCTTTCACAATGTTTAGCCTCAACGACTCAAATTATAAAAATGCATGAATATTTTGACAGACGCCAATTATGGTCAAATTTCGTGGAACGAAAATTTTTTCAGGAAGGCCTTTCTATGAAGAATATAGCTTTTTCCCTTGCAACCTGTAACCTTTTCACAATTATATCGGTAGAATCTTCCTAAATCGCAGTTTAATAAATGAACCACCTTGCTTTCTTCCCAAAGAACTCGCATAGAGCATACTTGGCGATATACTTTCACGGCATGTACTGCAAAGGAGTATACTCAACTGGTTAGTTCTAGAATTCGTCCACGAGTTTATGTAGTTAGAGTTGGAAAGGTCTTGCCATGAGGATCCAGAAAAAAGTAATCAAATCTATCTGCCTGAATCCAACAGTTTAGGGAATATGGGTCTATTTCTTCTGTAATGTTATATAGAAAAAAGCGAAAATAAAAGTGAAAAGGCCCCATCGGAAGTTAAAGCTAGAGTTTCGTTTTACTTTCACGAGTTAGTTAATCGCTGGTTAATCCTCATGACAAGCGATTTCTAATGATAATACATTTGACTAAAAAGGATTCCTTTTTTTCTTTTTACTATATGTGTGATGTTACATTAAAATATAATCCGTATCTCGTGAACATTCGGGCGGGTAGTTGATATATTTTTCTTAATTCCTGTGGCAAAATCTTTCCAATGATACCACTTGGACAAAATCAAGAAATAGCATATAAGTATTTTCCTTAGTTAATTATTTTAGAAAAATACCCAAATATAAATTGTATTATGAACATAATTTCGGAAATTTTGTAGAATCAATAAGGCTTTCTTTCTATCTTCTTTCTTTCAAATCAAAAATAACTTCACCTCAATACATCGACAAAATTTTAGCTACTATCCATAATTTTTTTTTTTTCAAATTATTCCGATAGGATCATTCAAATCCGAGTCGACGAAGTTTCTAACTATATGTTCCATATATTCCTAAAATATCGATTACGCTAGTACCACGTACAATAAATCCCTAACCACAATTAAATAAAGTTTTTTTTTTTTAAGTGCAACTCTACCACAAAATGTTGCACAAATTACTAAAAATAAAGGAAGTGATTCAAATTTACCTTCTGTGAATTAATTTTGCGTCCAAATTCAAAATTTATAATAACAAATACGCTGCATTCGCAGTTTATATGCATATATATATACATATATGCAGAGAGAGAGAGAATCTTTAATGATTCCTTAAAAAATGAAAAAATAAGAAAAAGAAATTAAAAAAAAAGGACATATCAGAAATAAAGGAAAAAATTACATTACGGAGTTTTTTTAGCTTATCTTTAAATATCTTTAATTTAGTATTAGAACGAGACTTAAAATATTCTGGTGTAATTAAAATATTTTATATGATTGTTCGAATTTTTAGTTACTTATTCAATTAAATGTATTTTATATGTATATTAATACTTGCCATTTTTAATGAGTGATTTGGTTGGATTTTGTAGAAAGAATTTATCTACCTTATTTTGATTTTCAAATGTATATTACTATAACGTATATATATATATATATATATATATAGAGAGAGAGAGAGAGAGAGAGAGAGAGAGAGATTTTATCATTATAAACCAATACAAATGATTACCAATAAAGATACAAATTAAAAATGAAATTTTATGCAAATTTAAATTGAAAGTTTATCTTTTATTAAAAATAATTAATTAATTAACTTATCAGTATCTCAAGCGAGACAAGGAAACGAAAAAACAGTACACATTAGAAAATTGGAAATATATGTTGAACCAAGATAGAATCTTCAGGCCGAATTTACCTAAGTTCCACAAATAACATTATACATAAATTGAGTGCCATTATGTCTTTCTTATTTTGATGCTATAATCGCAATCTAGAAGAAAGAAGCTTGTAAATATTTTTAAAAAATGTGTTTCACAAGTTTACGAGATGTATTGTCTCTGAATTCTATGCTGGAGTTTCACTAGTTTGTTGAGAATTGGCATTTAAAACCCGTTCATTCCAGCGTGTACCACTGGTGGTACACAAACAAATCTTTTCAACAGCTTGTTTGTTAATTAACTTTGTGAATGTGTTAAAAGTAAAAAAAAAAAAAAAAAAAAACGTGTTTTTTAAAAAGAGAAAAATTTTCAGAAAATCTAAAAAAAAAAAAATTCTTTAGTTGTAAATTTGAATGCATTTATCTAATTTTGTGGTCTAAATAAATTCACGCCTGCTTTTCAAAAATGCATCAAACTTGACTAGAAAGTCACAGAAAGTGAAACAAATTCACTGGTTTCAACTTAATGAGTTCAATGCTGCAAAATACTAAATTTAGAAACATATTCGTAACATAATACTAAAATTCTCTCTGTTCAAAGATTTTGCCGTCTAATAATTTCTTTATTTGCAGATTTAATAAAATAATGAAACAACAAAATTCTTTATAAATACAAAGAGTAGAAAGTTAAAATCACAGCGCCATAACCAGATAAGGGCAGGGTGGGCTGAGCCACTCCTAGTTTCGTCTAGAACCCCCCCCCCCCCTAATAATTTTTTTAAATAATATATAATACCGTCCTCCCCACTTAATCGGGTAACGGATAATCGAATACCCCGCTTATTCGAATAAAATTCTCCGGAACCGAATTTAATCCCATTGGGATAATGTTATTTTCCCCCGCTTAACCGAATACTTTGAAGGAAAGGTCCTCGCTTAATCGAATAGCAACTGAGTGAGGCAATTTGAAAAATGGGTGTGAAAAACACGTTTCAATTGGAATTTCCTCCACACTTTTTGTCATTTTCGATTCTTACACAAAAAACAAATTTCCAGCTTGGATTTCGCCTGGCAAGAGTACAAGGAATTGGTCAAGTGAGATCCTTTCCTTGTTCTTTTTTTCGAATAAATTTTTAAAATGGTGAAATAAATTGGACAGAAATTTCGATCAATTTTCCATTTTGTTGACTTTAGTTTGTCCAAGGACATTTTTTTACTTTTTCCATTTTTTACAGGGTTTTTTAATGGAGACACTTTAATTTTTAAAACCAGTTCCGAAATTGAAATCATCTTTATAAAAAAAATCCACAATAAAAATCAAAAAAGTTAAAAAACGACGACACCCTTTGAACAAATCGATCTCAAGTATCCATTGCAAAAAAAAAAAAAAAAAAAAATCATTTAAATGTATTGAAATACGGTAGATATATGCTTATAAATTTCTTAGGATTAGCATTAGCGAGCAAATCCTTTGGCGTGGCTGAAGTAGCCCATTAATAATAATGTCTTGTCAGCTAGAGGCTCAAGATGGTAATTATGATTCCATCCGAAAAATAACTCGTCCCTTTTTACTCTAAAATTTCATTTAAACCACTTTCATCTATTTTTTAAACCTGAACCTGTATAAATTACGTATATTAAATTTTAATAACAAAATTTGGACCCAATTCACACAATCTGCATTAAATGTAATGTAAACCAAATGCATGTGTTTACGGACATTGAACTAATGCGTATCTACTTGAATTGTTTTGTTTTTAATTCAGTTTGCATTATTCTATTAAATTTTTAACGATTTTCTTGCTCTGGTAATTAAATATGCTGTATTTGATAATTTTGTCATTTTATTACACCTGAAATATTACATTTATTTGACTCCCCGTTTAATCAAATATCCCGCTTAATCGAATATCTTTTCGGGAACCGCAATATTCGTTTATGCGGGGACGAATGAAATATTTGTAATATATAAGATACCCATAATAAGAATTGGAGTTTCAGGATGAATTTTACAATTCAAAGTGAAACAAAAATAAATCAAAAAAGCATACATTTATAATTACTTGCACTTTTGCATTATTCTGTATTCATTGTAAATGTTGAATTGTAGTATTATATAATGGTTATATATATAGTAAAATTTATAGGTAACCAAACTCTAAGAAATCAGATAGTTTTTCTGTAACAGTAAACAATCTATCCGAAAATAACAGCAAATTTGCGCTGGACCTTAATCGTCACTTGATTTTTGGAATTTTCTTTCAAATAGCGTCGATTTTTTAATGTTTTAACTCAAATTACTACATCTTCCAACCAGTACAAATTCTCAAAATTAAGCATTCCGATCTTAAAATCAAGTTTGTTCTATTCAGTACTGCCATATATTGAGCACTTATAGACATTTAAAATAATCCCGAGTGCGCGATAAAATTAAAGAAGAAACTATAATACATTATATGAAGTTCTGAGGATCTCTAACATCGAATAATAATTTGTCTTCAAATAAAATGCCATTAAATTAAGCAATTTAATAATTTAATACAGTATAAGAAATATTACTGTGAGGAAAAAAAAACTCATTAAAATACTCAAGATGTTTTGAAATATTTGAAAATAATTTTCAGAATAAGGTTAGAACAGATATTTTTAACTCTTTTTTAAGTTATAATTGTAATTTTAATGACATGATAACGATAAAACAGTAGTCATGGTATAGCAATTAGCAATAATACAAGCTGTATGGGAAAACGGAAAACAATATTTTATTCCTGGGTGCATGAATGCGAGAACCTGAACATTTTTAGACAATTAGGAAAGAAAATTAATTTTCTGAAACACTTACACACAAAGAAAACACGCAATTATATAAATAGTCGCCTTGTTATAATGTGACTACATTTAAATGAAAACTGTTCATTTTTTCGGAAAAAGAGACGTTCACATAATCTAAAAATAGCCACACAGTTCTTTTTTCCGAAATGAGATTTCCATCTAACTTTAGGAAACAAACAAAAAGCACGCGCTATGTAGCCTTCTCAAACTCCTCTCCCCGCCCCTCTAAAGAAACTTAAAAATATGGAAATTAGAACTACAATAGTTTTCTCCAAAAAATAATTAAACCTAGATATCAATAGGAAAAAAAATTGCCTAATGATAAATGATAAAGATTTTATTTTTGCTTAGGAAAAATAACCTTATGTTGCAGGTATCGAAAATTTTATGTTGAGTTACATGCATGAAAGTTCAAATTTTGCTGTAATATGTATGTAAGTCAACGTCATTCATAAGATAATGGAAGTATATATACGATACATGTATAAAGGCGCATAAATAAGGCATAATGTATATAAAGCATGAAGATAATATGTATCATTCATGGAATATTCGGCATGAAGGTAATTTTAGAACTGAAAGATATTTATTTATTTTGATGAATCTGGTGAATAAATAAAATTTGCCAATGGGGCAGTCGTTTTCTAATCTTACTTGGATTATTTTAAATTTTACTTTAATGAAAATTTAAATGTTATTTAAAAATTTATTGTTTATGCTTTATAAAGATATTGTGTAATCAAAATTACTTTTGTTTGCTACTTTTACTTTAATTTCTGAATGAACTGAAATAAGTGAGATCAATATCGAATACTATAATACAATAAATTGCTGTTTAATGCATGATGCCTTTTCTTCATTTCACATTTGTTAAATAATTAGTTTTTTAAAAGTTCTCGTAACACCAATTAATAATTTTTACTTATTCTATCAATTCTCAATGTAATCCGAAACATTTTTTATTGTCACATTTACCAAAATATAGTCAGTATAAAATCTGTTATAGGGTATGAGAATTGGAAAATACAAGGTAACTAATGTGCTATACAAAAATTTTCTTTATTAAAATTTGAATGAAGTTATTTTTTTATGAGATATCGGATGAATTCTATGTTTTGCATTAAATGCAGTAAGATCTATATTAACATCTAGCAAAATTCTATTTTGATTAAATTTTTCGTCTTAGCAGATACACCGCCCCTAATTGCTTTGTACTTCTTTTCCGGGATCATGATTTTTTTCTTCTACTTAAGAATTTCGTTATAAAAATTTTCCATTATAGAAATGTTTGATTATAAACTGATATCTTTATAGGGGGGGGGGGGGCAGGTCTGTTTTCATTGAGTTTTACTGTGTTTTATTTGCTCTAGAGATATAGTTTGTTAAAATATGTTAGCATCCAAAAAAGTTTCAGTCCCCCCCCCCCCCCCTTTGTGATAGACTCACTGATTACGGAAATGTTTGAAACTCGCTTTGCCGCTCTCTAACAACTTTCATATTTATGTACATATCCAAATATAAGTCATTAGATAACGACTTACTATAAAAATCGTTTATAAACTAGTCTAAGAATTCAACTTTCATATTGTTTATTATTATTATTATTACTATTGTTGTTATTATTATCATCATTATCATCATCATCATCATCATCATCAAAATAAGAATAATAAAAATGTAAAAGAAAAGAAGATTGTATTTATTATTTCAATAAATGAAAGTTACATAATAAAAACTGATAATAGTGTAATTATATAATTATAGTTAGAGAATTTAGCTGTAAACTGATAAGTCAAGAAACATTTATAAAATTTGTTCTAACTGTTCTTGTCATTTTTAATAAAGCTAACTATTTCACCTAATAATAGTAAGAAGAAGAAAGTCAATACTCTCTTTTAAATTTAAACGCTCCTAAATGTGATCTAGAGTAAAGGCTGTCGAACCTGGCACCGCAAAATACCAATTTCTTCATAAACATTCGTTTTACTTACGCTTTAAAATTCCTTCGATTAAAAAAGATAAAACTTTCTGTTAGAAATTTCAGGAAAGTTGAGGAGCCTTAGTCTAAAGCTTTTAAAAATGAAGTCTTTTTAAATGAATATTAATTATGCAATCAACAATTTTTTTTTTTCTGGAACGCTTTTTTAATCAAATCAATAACAAAATACAACATGTTTATATCACGAATATACATGCGTACCATGAGATTTTAATTATGTATTATAAACATTATTATTGTAGCATTTTTCAGACTATAGATAAATGCAAAATATATATAGAAAAATTATGGTAAATGATTAAAAAGTGATAGGGGAAAAAATTAAACTTTATGAAAATTATTATAATTTTACAATAATCGTCAGTAATTTATGACCTGCTCGTAAAGTTTGATAAATTAACCTTACGAACAAATTACGTCGAATTAAACCAAATATCTTTCTTCCGCAGGTAAAGAGGTAATTGTACATAGGTATAAAATATTACACTAGTTATATAAGAAAAGAAAAATCGCCTTATAAATTATTTTTAATAGATATATGAAAATTGTAATTTTATATTGATTTGATTTAACTAAATATTCATTAGTAACTTATGGTCAGTTTTACAGCGACCAAAGTTTACCGACACTCAAAATGAATATTTACAAACAAGTAAAAACCGAAAATTCTCATTTGAAGCAAAGAGGGAATTGCATATACCATATACCATTAAAATATTTTATAACCATACAAAAACTATGATTAACTAATAATTAATTAACTAGTTTGCATGAAATAAGCAAAGAAATCCAAATATGAAACATATAAGTAATAAAAGTAGGGTGGAACATCATTTAAATGATTTTGAGCTTAAATCTCAATTCATTCCTAAAAAATCTAACGATAAAATTTTTCATCCAATAGAATATAAACAAATTTCCTTTATGCATTTTACTTAAAATTAACCCCAATGGCTGAGAGATTCTGCTCTCAAAGTTGGAAGGGCCGGAAGGCGCTGCATTCGAAACTTTGTTGTGCTTGTTGACCAAGCCGTTCAGGTGCTTCGTGTTTTTCTTCAAAACTTATTTAAATACGGAATACATTTCCTTAGATAGACCCTAATGCAATAGACGACCCCCCCCCCCCTCCGTTTTCTCGCACCGATAACCGACTGTAACAAACACCACAATCTAAAATATATCAAGGCCAAAATACATTCTTCCGTATGAAATTTATCCCCCGCATATCTTCTGTGAGCCTAAAAGCCATCCTTCTTTAAAATCCCCTAAAAACTATGGAATATGTTAGAGAATTTTCATGAAGTCTTAAATAATATAAAACGGTATTAAAGGACCTCTGCTAATTTGTAAAATTAAGTTATTTTTCATTATGAAACTACCTCGATTACATCTGTAAAAATGAACTTAACCTACATTTTTAACTTCTCTACCGCTGAATATTCAAGATAAATAAATAAATAAAAGTATTTAACAATACCGTTTTTGGCAGATTATTGAAAAGTTTTATGAAGGGAACTGATTTAGCGGAAAAATAGACAATTCTGTCAGTACAATTTTAGAAATTTAATTTTTAAATAAATTTAAAGAAAATTTAAAAATCTTTCTTCTTATTCAGACATTAATATTTCGAAGCGGTTTTAACCATACTGCTCTTGACAGTGTTCTTGATAACTTTAAAGATCAACTGTCAAAAATATAATTAGTTTGATAGAAAAACTAAAATGTCATAATGTATAAAAGTACAACGAGAAAAAACCTGTTCAACATTTTTGTTTTTAAATAAAAGCAATTTATATTATTCTAAATCTTATCCTTAATTTATTAAACCTACTATAAGGAACGTCTATTTAAAATAATCTAATGTATTAAGCAATATTTATTGAAAAAACACCGACAGAGAAAAATGAGTTTAAAGAATTTATCTCTGATTCATTTAGCAGCACACGGATGCAGTAAGAAAAAAAGAATCGTATATTTATAATTATTGGAGATTGGATTTTTTGAAAAATAGCATCACAAAATGCGTGAGATGGCTAAACACATTTTCAGCTCAAAATTGAAAAAAATTCATCATATTTTGCCAAGAGAAAGTTAATAAATCTTCTTAATTTCATTAAAATATATTATTAAAATTTTGTTACCATATTTGGTCACTCACTATTTGTTAGTGCGTCAAGATTAATTTAATTTAATTTAATTTAATTATAGTATATATAATATTATAAAAGTTTATTTTAATTTATGTGTTCCTTCAAAATAGATACACTTTTTAGTTACAGTCCTTTGTAAAACCTGTAAATGGTGCTTTACAGCAATAGTATTTTCTATGTATGAAGTCATAAAACAGATACTAATTTCTCTTGTTTCTTATAAAATCTTAAACTCTGCACTAGTTTCTATTTTACGTCTAATCCAATAAGCCCATGTAATTAATATAGTAAACTTTATTGTTTACTTTGGCAGTATTTTTATATTATTACACAATGCATTCTTTTAAAAACTGTTTGATTTATTTTTTTGCCTCTTGTCAAAATATTCCTTACACATAGAAAAATTGAAAGAAAAAAAACAAAACAAATAAAGCAAAAACATTGTAGAACTCTAATAAATAATCGTATGAAAAAATTTAATCCATGAAAAACATTTTGAGTTTAATTAATAATTGTAATTAATTTAAATGATAAAATATTAGCATCACAAATCATAATATGAATGGAATGAAACGGAGAGGATAAAAATAGCAACAAAGATTGATATATTTACCTTGACTGGGGGGCGCTTTATTTCAAAAAATAGAAAAGGTATACCTCTCCATAGTAAAAGAGGCAGCTCTGACATTTTCGGAATTGCCGACTTCTATCGGAAAGCAAGCTGCATGAAGAGATCATGGATCGGGGATCATACAGGACCAATCGGAACGGAGGAATTGCCCGAGGCGGAGCTACCGGAGTACAGGATTATATATCCATAATTGACAGTAAAGGCGGAGCTTTTTAATGCTAGTGTCAAAGAGTACTTTTTTGATTAACCTTCCCCCAAAGATTCATGTTGTTACTCTAGATAGATTTGATGAGCACATGCTTTCTTAAATTTCCATTCATATGCATTTTCAAAATTAAATTTTCAAAGTCATTTTTTTTCGTTAAAAAATTATTTATGACAGATGGAATAAATATTTTTTAAATTGTATTTGTTTTTTACAGGATTCTTTTCGAATATATCAAGTGAATTGAAATTGTTTTACTGTCTGTACCAGAGTATAAAATGTTTTTCACCCGTGGATTGGAAAGAATTCAGTGTTTACAATAGCACTAAGCACCAGTATAGATAATATTTGCATTTAATAAGAAACCGATACCGCGCATTTTCAATTTCTTGAAAGATTCTTATTAATAATAAAAATTTTAAAAAAATAATTAATTATTATATAAATAACTATTAAAAAATTATAATTACATTATAAATTTAAAACAAAATAACTCCACTTCTTTACACGCATATAATTTAAAAATTCAAAATATTAGTTTTATTTTCCGTTGATGATAACATTTTCATCTACTTCCTGACACCATATTTTGCTTCTATTTAATTTGATTAATTATCTTGAAACAATGAAGGATTTATTTATCATAGATTTTTTCCGTAATAAAAACAATGAAAAATGTAATCTTTATATTTTAACAAAATGGGCATATATATCTGTTTTGATATTTTGATCAAACTGCACAATTTTTTATATATTATTTATTTATTTATCGTATGTAGAGTTTATTTTGGTTAAACTTTAACTTATTTTGGTTAAACTTTAAGCTATTTATAATCAAAATGTTTGCTTATTGTATACGAACCACAAAAGAATATATAATGCATCGTTATTATTGTTTATTATTATCATTTGCATCGTTTGATAAAAACGATATAGGTTATACATAGCATGCCGATTTTTTTCCTTTACTTATCAGAAAAAAATCTTTGAACCAGAAAATTTTTATGACAAAATATTACTGTCTTTCTATGTAGCAGTTATATTTTTTCATACTTTAAATAAAATTCCTGGTTAAAATAAGTTTTTTTTTTTTTTTTTTTTTTAGAAAAACTCGGAAGGTTAGCATCTGTTGATGAGTATGCAGATTATGCATGGATACTTTTATATATTCATGCTGTTTAACTCAAAATGATATGAATGAATGAAGAATGTTTAAATAACTTACAAAATTACAAAGTATCAAAATAGTATATTTCGTTACAATTAATTTTATTGTTGTACCAAAAGTTTCCATGTCCTGTTGCAAAAATATCCAATTTAATTACATTGAATGTATACATTTCAAGATACAGGAAAATATTCATTTATTTCAAAATTACATTAAATACTGTATCACTAATAGAAACTAAATTGTTCATAATTTATATTTGCATTGTTACTGCCATCCTTTTCACAAAATGCTTTACCTAAGTGGTTCCCAAAGTATGGATCGCAATCCTCTAATGGGTCGCCTAACGAGAACCAGTTCTTCAAAAGTATTGTATTAAATCATTTGACTATTGCAGAAATATAACGAATACAATATGTTAGAAATTTCAGAAACAAAATCATGAAGAAACACATATAAATTCGTGAAATGACTATTTTATTACACTTTTCTCATGTAGAGAGTGATTTGGAAAAATTAACGAATTCTACCTTAGACTGTGTAATTGGGACAAAACAACATTTTTTGCTGTTTGTTGGACAAAACAATGTTTATAAAACAACTCGCTATAATATTTTTCTCTATTTCTCTCTGTTATAATAATAAAAAGCTAACATATTTTTACGACATCAAAAAAAAAAAAAAAATAATAATAATAATAAATAAAAATATAAAAATTTTATTAATTCTTTTTAAATTTGAGAAAGTTGAAAAGGAAAGTTAGTTTATTTTTAATTGCGATTTTAAAATAATGTTTAACTTATATGTAGCGTATTTTTTTTAAGAATGTAGGATATTAAAAAATGGAAAAAAAATTCTACTTTAAATTTTAATTTTTTAAATCTATTCACTTTAAGAAGTTTGCACATAAAATTTAAAACATATCTGAAATATATTTAGAAATTATTATAATATTGACGATTATCTAAGTTATGAAAAGCAATAAAGTAAATTTATTTTAATAACCCCTAGTAATTATCTTTATTGAGTTTACAGTAGATCTTCATCCAAATAATTTGTTAAAATACCTATTTTTTAAAAGGTTTGTTAGTATCATTTCAAAAATTAATAAATAAATAAATAAGAATAATATTACAATGAAATTTTAAAACTCTTCCAAAAAAGAAGAAAACAAAGTCTTAATCCATTCTTTCATGTAAGTAATATTTGTAAGGCTGAAATTTAAAAGTTAAATATTCGAAATTATGGAAAGAAAATCTGTAAAACATTTAAAACTGTAAATTCAACAGAAAAATATTATCTCTACAGAAATAAATCCCGTGTTCAACATCTTGCCTTTGCTTTATAAAATGCATTTTTGAAAGTGTGGTTTCTGTAATCCTGGCGTAACGGTATTACACGGCAAGCTGTGAGAGGACAGTTTCCTGGTTTGATTCCCATGGAGCGTAAGTGACATTTCTTTACTGTTTTTTGAATTAAATGTACGTGTTCTGTTCCCGATGTTAACGTGTCCTTGTAAAGTAAAGAATAAAAATCATAAAGATGTCAGCTTGTCCTTGAAAAATTCGTTTTTGCCCTTCTAGCGAAAAAGTTATATATCATGAAATATGAAAACAAACGGAAATATTTTGAGAAAAAACGGAATTATTTCTGGAATTCACGGAAATTTTTTTCCGATAAAATACGGAAATAGTACTGGCATCTAAATTACCAGTACAATTCCCGTATTTTAACGTATTTTTTTCTATTTTTAACAGTGTATACAAAGTTAGCATTATACTGTACGTTTTTCAGGTCAAATGCCAGTATATATACGTATTAACCACTTAATCGTCGCGCCCGAGACATTCATGGACTGCAAGCTCTACGGCTTTTATTCAGAATTGTTTGTTTTCCACCACTTTTATAAAATAGTGTAATTGGTTTTATTCTGGTATCATTTTACTCACCATTAAAAAAGATAAATAATTTATTTTTCGAAAAAGTGGTGGCAATAATGAATTTGAATTTTTAAACCGTAATTTAATGCGACCATTAAAGGGTTAATACATTTTAAAAAAATCTTCTTCAAACGCGTGATATTTTGCCAGAGAAATTTAAAAAGAAAATTTCTTTAAGAATATACTGGTACTGAAAAATTTCCTGGTCTTGGAATTCCAGAACCCATACGAAACCTGATTATAAGTTATTATTACCACTATGTGCATACCACCATAGGTATGCACATCAGGGATATACCTATTACGATTTTTGTATGTTTTTTTCAACAGTTCACCTTTCTTCTAGGCTAGTTTATAAGAGAACCTCTTATTATACCGACGTAAAGCTCACCTGCAAGAAAAGTGACACATCTCGTAAAACACTTTATTTTCAAAGAAGAGAAAAAGCTATATTTTTTACTGTAGCATAAAACTATAGTACTTAGCTGAACATTCAACTCTAAAAGCGTAAAACACTTAAGAGTCAAGATGTAAAATACATTTGGTAGGAGATCTTCCTTACACAAAGCACATATCCTCCTTACACAATTTGCCAAACTTTTGTAACAGAAAATGGCATATAGCGTGATCTAGTGGTTTTCCGGATAACTACACTTAGTACTTAGTTAACTGAACGGAACTGAACTGAACTGAAGACGAGCGGTAATTTTGCAGCTCGAAACGCGTCCTGTATAATTTTTCTTTTATGGTGATTTAACAAAGTTTTTATATTTATTGAATAACTACACTTATGACTCTTTTCCTGTAGCAAGACCCATCATTTAAGCCAGACCTATTCGCTCAATAATGCGCAATTAATTTTTTATTTTATTTTATTTTATTTTATTTTTTTTATTTTTTAGTTGTGTCACTTTTTTTGTAGTTGAGCGATATTATAGGTGAGTCGCGAAAACATTCCAAAAGTTTAAGGTGGCTCGGGCAACAAAAAAGTTTGGGAACCGCTCTTTTACATAACGCTTAATTGATTTTTTCTGCTTGTGAAAATAAAGCTCTATGATATGTATCTTCTTTTTCATAGATATGTATGTGTGTGTTTCATATGATATTAATAAAACATGTGTGTGTGTGTTTAGGATGTTGAAAATTAAATTTAAAATGTCAATTAAATGAAAATTTTCAAAACAAAAAATGCAAAGTGACATAAAAGTGGAAGACAAAGAACATAATAATTATATGATTGAAGATAGTGAATGGTCCTCTACCATCTATTAAATTACTATTTGAAAAAAAACCTAATACTCACAGAGATTTTTAATTGAAAAATGTGGCATTTTACAATAAACACGCATTTGGAACTTACAGCTCTTTTTATTAAAATGATGATTGTGTCATTTACCATCGTTATCCTCTGAATTCTTCACATGTTAAAGATACATAAAATGAAGGATCAGCCATTCATTTTGACCTCGGAGCGAATTTTATATACCGTATATACTCGTGTAGAAGTCGAAGAATTTTAGACAAATTTGTGGCAGTTGAAAATGGGGGGGGGGGGTTGACTTATACACGAGTTAGTAAAAAAATAAGTTTTTTGCAGATAATAGACAAATGTGCAATATTTTAATTAATCACATACGGATCTAGATTGGAGAGAGAGAGATAAAAGCGGACAATGGTGACCTCCCTGTGATTGAAAAAAAAAAGGTCAACAGTAATTGTAGTGAACCTATTTTCTCTAACATTTCCTTCAATACAGGAGAATTCGTTTCACATTTTAATATAATTATTTTAATATTTCCTTAATATGGTTCTGATAAAACCAGCTCTTACAAAAAAAAAAAAAAAAAAAAAAAAAAAAAAAAAAAAAAAAATGAAATTAAAAACTCTACAAAAGTGGTGAAATAAAATTGTTAAACTGAGTTTATCTCTAATTATAATTTACCTTTTATTGGTGAAATAGTACTTAACTTCGAAATCTGCCTCCGCCGACAGGCTGAGCCGACAGGGATTTTTCATATGAGCGAGGTACATACATGTGAAATGTAGTGATCCCGATAATTAACGATTGTTGTGCATTTTGATATTCAAAAACAGCGAATTAATGAACACTCTCTCCTGCTCCTCTTTCGCCTCAATATATAGACCCCCCCCCCCCCCCAAAAAAAACAAAAAAGTTTTTTCAATAAAGGCCTGTGCACGATTTTTCATGAAATTTTATTGAAACACTATAAAATTGCCAAATGTACAGATCTTTAGTTTGTTTTATATTTTAAAGCATTGCATCATAAAATGTATTGTTTGAAATATTTAGGCATAAAAAATAATTCGGGTGGAAGGAAAACTAATTAATCGAATTTTAATTTATTATTAAATCTGGTTCGGTCCTTGAAAGGTTCTTTGAAACTATAGAACCACATTGAACCGATGAACCACAATAATTACTAATCGGCAGAACCAGAAAGTATACTTATACACTAAACAAGATACAATATACAGTGAAATAGAATAAAATATTGTATTTCATTCTCAACTTAGTAAAAAATTAAGATTCATTAAAACTTTTACTAGCTGCATTATTATTTTAAAAATGTAATTCATAGTAAGTGAGTGCTGAACACGAAATTTTTCTTTTCTTTTCTTCTTCTTTTTTTCAATTTTTAGATATTATTATTATTATTATTATTATTATTATTATTATTATTATTATTATTATTATTATTATTATTATTATTATTTTACTGTGCCAAAATGTGGGTTAGTGGGAATATAGTTGTATCAAAGAAAATGTTCATTTTATTCATAAAATGATGTTTTTAATTAAAGTGCGATATCCTAAGTAGGGCATTATTCAATTTATCAATTTATGTAAATTTTTACTTTATCTACACAAAAAGATTCTTGACAATTTATGTTTTATGCAAGCATAGTTTTTTCCCCCTGATTATATAATAACAATTTCCCCAATAAATCCAATGCACCGCTGGGATATTTATTTATTTATATTCGCGAATGGTAGTGGCCTGCAATGCAACAACCAATTGAGGAATACATTAAAATATATCAAGTTGAATATTTTGAATGTGTATGAAAACATCTTTCTAATGCTCTCAGAGAAGCCTTAAATCTCCCCTTTTTCGCGCCAGTGATGAAATACTCTTGTTACATTGAAAAGAGAAATTCTTTTTTATCCGTTTTTATGAAAAAATTTGATATGTAAACGCTTTTATGTCATTTTGTTTGGTTACAGTAACTATAATTATATAACATGGCTGTTTTTACAAAGATTAAAACACAATGGAATTTCTGTTTCATTGTGTTTAAATCTTTGTGTTACATATAAAACTTATTCGTAAAAAAATTAAAATTCTTTAAATCTTTTACTGGTTACTTTTACTTTCTTCTATCGAAGTATGACAATAATAATAATAATAATAATAATAATAATAATAATAATAATAACTTATTTCTGGTTTCCGGCGGATTTACACGTTCTAAGGGTAAATCCGATTATTAACACATTTTTACAAATTATCTGTATTCTCTTTATATCTTCGAAAAATGTGTGAAGTTATGCATAGAATTGTACCAAACTTCCTATGTATATTTTTGACTAATGAACAACAAGTCCCTGTTTAAAGTATGGATATTTACCCAGTAGAGGGAGCTTTGATAGCGATATTTGTGCGATTTTTTATTAATTTAATTTTCTTTTTGTGTGTGATTTTCCTTTGATTTGTTCTTTTTTATGCTCAGAAAGAGCATGAAGTTATGGATAAAATTGAATTAAACTTCAAATGTATGGATTTTACAATATATGGTCATGTATGTTTGCTGTAATATCGATTTTTATGGGGTTTTTTTTTCAGTTTAAGTAAAGAATTTATGAAGTTTTCAGCGAAACTTTCAATTTAGAAGTAATGTTATCGGCCAGATGTATGCATATATATATATATATATATATATATATATATATATATATTTTTTTATTTTTTTTTTTTTTAGAAAAACGGCCTTTGAGGTGATAGGGAGTTTTGTTTCATTTTCGGGACGGACACGATAGTTGTTGAAAAAGAAAAACATACTAAATCACCCAATTGTCCTATCTAATTTAATTTACTTACTTATAATAAGCAAAATTTTTCAAGTTTATTTTTTATTTTTACTCATTCATTAGACTTCATTCCAAAATATTTTTCCTACCCCCATAGTTTTGAAAAATTCATTGACATAAATAATTGAAGTGTAATAAAAAAAAACAATAAATTTAATATTTGATCTGTAAATTACTTGTTATTTTTTGTTGTTGTTGTTGTTTAGAAAATTAAGCATTATTGTGAATGACATTAAAAATAAGAGGGGATTAGCACATCTGACTAATTTATAATTCAAACAAAATAATTCGAACTGAGAACGAAACTTTGCACTTTTTTTTTTCTCTCTTAGACATTATTTTAAATTATGATGAATTGAAGATTGATGTAAATATAATTGTAGTAATAAAAATATTTAACTTAACTAATTACGTTTTTAATCTAAAGTTTAACTTTTAATTATGACATCAATTATGTTATCAATTTTCTTTAACTATTTGTCTTGTCAACACAAAGCGATTCGTGAAATTTTATCTTTAGGCTTTATGCAATTACATTATTTTTAATAATAATAATAATAATAATAATAATAATAATAATAATAATAATAATAATAATAATAATAATAATAATAATAATAATAACTACTAAATCTGCAGATCAAGAGCCTCAACGTCAGCTTTTCACATCTTTTTTTTTTAAACACACTTAGCGTAATATTCAACTTCCTGGAAATTGTAATTTAAAATTTTCGAATTACGTAATTATTTATAAGAATAAAATAAGAATAAGAAATTTGAAGCCATGAAAAGCCGTTAAATTAAAGATTTAGTTATGTTAGGATATTCTGAAAAATTCATGATCTATTATTTTTGTTTTTTTATTATACCACAGTAGATTTCTTCAGGGGGGCTCCGTCCCTCTGAACCCCCCGTAGTCTCATTAAATTTAAATGTCTAACTTTCTATCAATCTGCTAATGGTTATCGTATATCTTGTATTTCTTTCTACATTTTGATTTATAAGGATAAGTGACAGTTTTAAGTGCATTTTTCATTATCCTCATACATTTAGATACCTGCCCACCAAAACCAGCTAAATCTGATGTATCAGGAACTTTGGAAAGTGTAAACTCAGTAATCTAGGGTTTTACAATTTTGTTTACGAAAAAAAGAAGTTTTGATTGCATTTTGTGGCAGTTATCGGGGACTGACAGATAGACAGAAGAACAGACTGAGAGATGAAAAACAACAAATTTTGCGTCGCGAATAAGCCTTTACTGAAGTTTCGGCAATGACGTCATTATTCATGAGTTATTGCTGTCGATGTTTCTTGTATTTTTAACGACAACTATAAAATACCTGTTTTATTTCAATCATGACGTCAAATTTTAAAAACTGAAATATTTGTTAAAAATATAATTATTTTTTATTTCTTTTACTTCTAATTATGCCCCCATTTTTGTCAGAAAAATTCTTATTAAAGAAACAAATTTCCGTGTTTAATATTTAACAAAGTACTATTTTTATTTTTATTTTAATTCTGACGTCATATTTATTTTTTCTTAGTTTAATTTTTCGAATGGAAATTGCTTAATTGAAACTTATTGCCGTTAAAAAATTATTCCAGATTTTTTTTTTTTTTTTTTTTTTTTTTTGGCAACGATAAAGGACATTGGTTAAATTTTATCTAAAAAATCGCTCTTGATTCTGTATGAAAAAGAAGAAAATTTTGAATTATTAAGGAAAATATTTGAATAAAATTAATAAAACATAGCCTATATTCTTTTCTGGGCTATGTTATATTTATCCGCAAAGATACAAAGACATTAATTAATTCATCAGTTTTTAAATTTTCGTACACGCTTTCTAATTTATAGCATTAAAATATAATAACGATTAGGATGAGTGGTTGCTTAGCAACCATTAAGAGAAAGTAAAGAAAATGAAATAAATACATTTTAAATAAGTAAATCTCTAAAACAAATTAGTTTATAATATTGGAGCACATTTATAAAAAATCTCCAAAATTTACAGTAATAACTTTAAAAACCTGACAAATGCATAGACAAATTTTCAAAACAATACGAATAATTTAACTGGTAAATTTCAGTGTCCATTTATCATTGAATTCCATTAATGAAATGTGTCATTTCCTCTCAAGGAAAAAAAAATTGAAAATCATTGGATTTCCCATAGAAAAGCATTATTGCGCAAAATAAAATATTCTATGTTTTCGGAACGAATGAATCAAATCTAACAAAAAACTATACAGCTTAATCCCAGTGCCTCACTAACATACCCACTTAATTTCAAGCCAATCGGATGTTTTTTGCGTTAGTTATCGCGGAACAGACAGACTGACAGGCTGACAGACAGACAGAACCCAAAAAATTTCGTGTCTCCAAAGTAAGCCTTCACTGACGTTTCGGCAATAATAATAATAATAATAATAATAATAATAATAATAATAATAATAATAATTTTAAAAAACGACATTTTGTACTAATATTTGAGGAAACTTTTCATCGAAGGAAATACATAATAACATAAAAAGAAATTCTAATTTATCATTCAATTAGGATACAAGATTTCGAATTTGTGTATTAAAGAGATATATTCCTTTAATACTGAAAAATCTGAAGTTTTTAACGTCAATGAACACATGTGCCGAGATGTTAGTTCTGTAGGTAGAATTATAAAACTTAATAAGTAGCCTATCACAGAAATCCCCAAACTATGATAAGTGTTTCTAAAATACATTATTAATTTTATCTGCTTTGTAAATATGTATAATAAATGATTATATAATAGATGTAATAAAAATTTATTACATCTATATGTAATAAACCTGAAGAAATATAGACAAACAACTTCGCGAACAGACACTGTTTTAGTTATATATTATAAAATAGCATTGATCTCTATACAGGAGCTCTGTTTTCGTATTTCCCAACATGATTTCAACCGATCAGCTCAGAATGATAGCGTGGCGACAAACTTAGTTCGTATTCATGGCAAAAAATACTGTTAATCGCATTCCCTTACATGATCAGTGAATCATTTATTAATTTGATAAAAAAAATAACTTAATTAGAGAAGTATAAATTAGAATAATAGTAAATGAAAGTACTGATATCTAACATTGATTACTTGGACTCGGACTATTTTTTACCTTTGCCTTGCATTCTTTATTCGCCTGGCAAGCCTCTGACCGTTGACTAAGAAATTCACCTTTAGGGTATACTTTTAAACAGATTTAAATGCGCATCTTCCTAAATATAGGTTAATTTTTATAATTATACTTCACTATTATTTATATAGATTATTAAAATTTAAAATACCTATTACTGTTTTCGTCTATATGCTCTGTTTGTGTATATGATGCGTGAATGTTACACGTTTACAAATAAAAGACAAAATTTTATGAAAGCTCGCCTTTTCAGATGTATAGATTGCATGAAGTTATATCTGTACACATCAGGTAAACCGTAGGATTAAAAAAAACTTAGTAGGTTGAATAACAATAAAATTTGGGAACCGCTCTGTCATGTTCATTTGAATCTGAAAATGTAGTTATTTTTATTTTTAGTTATTTTTTTAACGAAAAGGTTGTAATTATTGCCTCATTTTGGGAATATTGTGTTCTATGCTCCTTTAATTAAAATTTCCCATTCAAGTGTTAAATATAACATTTTCGATGAAGGAAAAAGGATTAATAATTTACAGGTCTTGAATGCTCTGGATACTTATTCTAATTTGCGGCACAGTACAAATTTTAAAGGATTAAAATAAGTTCGGTGAACTACGTTGTGTTAATTAAAAATCACTGTAAATTATCTTTCCCATTATTGCCTTAACTTAAAAAAAAAGAAAAATTACATAAGAATAATAATATGAAATTTTCAAAATATTCGTCATTAAAATAGTCTTATTAAATCAATAATTGTAAATTTTTAATAACACATTTACTTAGAATAATAATTAGAGTAATTAACAATTAATGTTCTTCAACAAAACTTTCAATCTTTCAAAAAAAAATTTTTTTTATTAGTTTTTTTGAACAGAGATGTTGTTTTGAGTGGAAACCTTTCCACTGCGCTACTTTCAACAAATAAAAACTATTCATACATAAATGGTTGAAACAATTTCTCTTTAGCGGAACTTTAAATGTCGATAGCATACAAAGGATCAACAAAATTTTAGTCCATCCTGTATAAAATAAATTGTGTTTATTTGTATTTTTAGACAATATTAAACATAGAATTTTAATAAGATACTTCACATTAAAGAAAATAATTTATTTGCACACATTAGCGATCTAAATGTTTTTTCCAACCCAGAATCTTTAATAATATGATATGGAACTTTTCATAAGAAATATACTGAAAAGAAAAAAGAACTTATAATCTTCTTTAATGTTTATCTTTCTTTCTTTATCAATGTACATTTTTAAAACACACAGAATTATTATCTGCACGAGGGAAGCATGATGCATAAGAAACGATGCCTTAAAAATGAATAATCTGAAAAACATATGAATGAAAATTAGTTTCGACATATTAATGCGTATTAAAAAGTCCTTCCGGCAATGCCGGGAGGAAGAGGTAGCTTTCATATACTTATATATTTATTTATTTATTTTAAAGTAAGTTACATTGTTCAAAAATACTAAGCTCAAATTAGTGGAAATAATCTTATAAAATTAGTGATTTTATAAGATTGAATACTAGTTTTTGTCAAGACTGAATATTAATAGGAATTTTTAGAAATTAGTCATCTTTTATTCAACATGGTTTCATTTTTAACGATTTAGAGAGTCACCAAATTCCACGATATCATAAAGTGTATGCCATTTTAAAGCAACATGATGGATCGTTCAGATCAGACCGTTTCAAAATGTCAGCCATAAGCAAAATTCAAAGTGCTATAACTCAATCATTTTTTAAGATATAGACAAAATAAAAAGTGTTCTGGAATAGTTGTTTTAAGTTTTAACACGTAAAAGAAAAATATTTTTCAACTTTTAATTTTTTCGCATTTAATTTTAAATTTAAAAATTTTTAAAAAATTTAAAATGGTTACCAATTTGAAACAAAATGGTGGATGATGCTGGACAACGAACTCGGTCGAGACATTTGTATGTACTATGTACATACCAAGTTTCATTGAAATCGGTTCATAAATACGCGTGTTATCACGTGACAAAAATCAGATCGTTTCAAAATGTTAGCCATAAGAAAAGTTCAAAGTATTATAACTCAATCATTTTTTAAGATATAGACAAAATAAAAAGTGTTCTGGAATAGTTGTTTTAAGTTTTAACACGTAAAAGAAAAATATTTTTCAACTTTTAATTTTTTCGCATTTAATTTTAAATTAAAAAATTTTTACAAAATTTAAAATGGTTACCAATTTGAAACAAAATGGTGGATGATGCTGGACAACGAACTCGGTCGAGACATTTGTATGTACTATGTACATACCAAGTTTCATTGAAATCGGTTCATAAATACGCGTGTTATTACGTGACAAAAATCAGATCGTTTCAAAATGTCAGCCATAAGAAAAGTTCAAAGTGTTATAACTCAATCAATTTTTAAGATATAGACAAAATAAAAAGTGTTCTGGAATCTTTGTTTTAAGTTCTAACACGTAAAAGAAAAATATTTTTCAAATTTTGATTTTTTCACATTTAATTTTAAATTAAAAAATTTTAAAAAAATTTAAAATGGCCACCATTTTGAAACAAAATGGCGGATGATGCTGGCCAACGAACTCGGTCGAGACATTTGTATGTACTATGTACATACCAAGTTTCATTCAAATCGGTTCATAAATACGTTAGTTATCGCATGACAAAAATCAGATATATATATATATATATATGGTTATATTTATATATATATATATATATATATATATATATATATATATATGTCAACATTTCAACGGAGGGTGGTTTTGGGGTCTGGGGGTCATGATCGGTGAAAATATACCAAAATTTTCCGGAAGTGCTTTCCTCCGGACGGCTGCAATAGGTAGCTTTTTACTTTTAGGTAGCTTTCATTACAAAAAGTAAAAAGCTACCTATTGCAGCCGTCCGGAGGAAAACACTTCCGGAAAATTTTGGTATATTTTCACCGATCATGACCCCCAGACCCCAAAACCACCCTCCGTTCAAATGTTGACATATATATATATATATATATATATAACCATATATATATATATATATATATATATATCTGATTTTTGTCATGCGATAACTAACGTATTTATGAACCGATTTGAATGAAACTTGGTATGTACATAGTACATACAAATGTCTCGACCGAGTTCGTTGGTCAGCATCATCCGCCATTTTGTTTCAAAATGGCGGCCATTTTAAATTTTTTAAAAAAATTAAAATTTAAAATTAAATGCGAAAAAATTAAAAGTTGAAAAATATTTTCCTTTTACGTGTTAGAACTTAAAACAAAGATTCCAGAACACTTTTTATTTTGTCTATATCTTAAAAAATGATTGAGTTATAGCACTTTGAATTTTTCTTATGGCTGACATTTTGAAACGATCTGATTTTTGTCACGTGATAACACGCGTACTTATGAACCGATTTCAATGAAACTTGGCATGTACATAGTACATACAAATGTCTCGACCGAGTTCGTTGGCCAGCATCATCCGCCATTTTGTTTCAAAATGGCGGCTATTTTAAATTTTTTAAAAAATTTAAAATTTAAAATTAAATGCGAAAAAATTAAAATTTGAAAAATATTTTCCTTTTACGTGTTAGAACTTAAAACAAAGATTCCAGAACACTTTTTATTTTGTCTATATCTTAAAAAATGATTGAGTTATAGTACTTTGAATTTTTCTTATGGCTGACATTTTGAAACGATCTGATTTTTGTCACGTGATAACACGCGTACTTATGAACCGATTTCAATGAAACTTGGCATGTACATAGTACATACAAATGTCTCGACCGAGTTCGTTGGTCAGCATCATGCGCCATTTTGTTTCAAAATGGCGGCCATTTTAAATTTTTTAAAAAATTTAAAATTTAAAATTAAATGCGAAAAAATTAAAAGTTGAAAAATATTTTCCTTTTACGTGTTAGAACTTAAAACAAAGATTCCAGAACACTTTTTATTTTGTCTATATCTTAAAAAATGATTGAGTTATAGCACTTTGAATTTTTC
The DNA here is from genome assembly GCA_964019185.1 of Maratus speculifer. Classification (NCBI taxonomy): domain Eukaryota; kingdom Metazoa; phylum Arthropoda; class Arachnida; order Araneae; family Salticidae; genus Maratus; species Maratus speculifer. The sequence goes on along the minus strand of OZ025293.1, from coordinate 216,067,501 downwards.
TTATGGCTGGCATTTTGAAACGATGAGTTCTGATTTTTGTCACGTGATAACACGCGTACTTATAAACCGATTTCAATGAAACTTGGTATGTACATAGTACATACAAATGTCTCTACCGAGTTCGTTGGCCAGCATCATCCGCCATTTTGTTTCAAAATGGTGGCCATTTTAAATTTTTTAAAAATTTAAAAATTTAAAATTAAATGCGAAAAAATCAAAATTTGAAAAATATTTTTCTTTTACGTGTTAGAACATAAAACGACGATTCCAGAACACTTTTTATTTTGCCTATATCTTACAAAATGATTGAGTTATAGCACTTTGATTTTTTCTTATGTCTGACATTTTGAAACGATCTGATTTTTGTCACGTGATAACACGCGTATTTATCAACCGATTTCAATAAAACTTGGGATGTACATAGTACATACAAATGTCTCGACCGTGTTCGTTGGCCAGCATCATCCACCATTTTGTTTCAAAATGGTGGCCATTTTAAATTTTTTTAAAAATTTAAAATTTAAAATTTAATGCGAAAAAATTAAAAATTGAAAAATTTATTTTTCGTGTTAGAACTTTAAACAACGATTCCAGAACACTTTTTATTTTGTCTATATCTTATAAAATGACTGAGTTATAGCACTTTGAATTTTGCTTATGGCTGACATTTTGAAACGGTCTGATCTGAACGATCCACAATGTTGCTTTAAAATGGCATACACTTTATGATATCGTAAAATTTGGTGACTCCCTAAATCGCTTAAAATAAAATCAGGTTGAATAAAAGATGACTAATTTCTAAAAATTCCTATTAATATTCAGTCTTGACAAAAACTAGTTTCAATCTTATAAAATCACTAATTTTATAAGATTATTTCCACTAATTTAAGCTTAGTGTTTTTGAACAATGTAACTTACCTTAAAATAAATATATAAATATATAAGTATATGAAAGCTACCTCTTCCTCCCGGCATTGCCGGAAGGACTTTTTGTAATGAAAGCTACCTAAAAACATCAAAGAGGTTTTCTTACTAACGTTATTTTTATGCAGCTAAGAGCAATTTTTGGGGGGTCAGTGTAAATATTTTTTTCTTTATTAAACTTTTTTAAATAAATAATATAATAGCGATCTTCAATTTCAGGCTTTCACAAGCATCATTTACTAGCAAGCAATGACGTATTCAGAAAAAGAAAAGGGGAGGGGGATGAATTATGGATACCACTAATTTAATAATACCAATAAATAAAAAAATTCGCCTTATTTAATCATGGTTTTGGCGATTAGTTAAGAAAATTTAATTAAGGAATAATAGTTTAGGAATCTTTGGTTTATTAGAAAGTAATTGTATCCATAACCCCTCTCCCTTCTCTCTTGATCTATACCATCACCTATAAAGCATCTTTCTGGGCTGAACAAACAGAATAAAGGCACAGTGAAGATATCGGCAAGAAACAATTTTTATCCAAAACAAAGAAAGATATGCAGTGGAGCAAAAAAAGGGTGGGGGGCACATTATTCATTTTAATAATCTCTAAATTGTTGCAATTAAAAAGCTAAGTAGCCATACAACTGGAAATAATATCTTACTGTAATTTATGTTATAAAAGTTAGCTTAGGGGATCATCTTTACGGTGAAATCATATGAAACACCGATATTTTCAATAGAAATACGTAATAAAATAATATAGAAAAAGAGAGCATCCCAATACATTTTAATCACAAACTGACACAGAAGCAAAATAGCTATTCGATAAAGAATTGGTTTCCTTTCTTTTTTTAAGCTTAGTAGGTAGTCTTCTTGATGAAGATCCAAATTCTGAAGTTTTCAATACAAACAGCTAATTTTGACATCATCTTTGGTCTGTTAGGTAAATGTTACTTAAGGTTACCAAATGGGACATCATCCTCCGATCAAGTAATTAACTCCTCGTGGTGATATATACCTCTGTAGTCGTTGCAAAAAAAAAGATTGAAATTTGGGTAGTCTTCTAAACATAATTGAAAAACTTGAATAATTGAATGATAGAATGAACTGCTATTTTGGATTTACATATTTGAATCTTTTAAAAATCGATTTTACTTTAAAAAATTATATTTTACAATTCTTATTTCGTTTGAAAATTAATAAATTTTTAATAAATTTCCACAAAATATAATAAGGTGTCCTGGGGTAATAACGCCAGTGTGGCTAATAACGCCATGTGCTAATATTACACACAATTATGAATGAATCCAGGAAATGGCACATGCGGGTTCTGCGCTGACGGGCTCTAAGTCATCAGAATCAAACACAACCACTAAAGTTAATTTGTTTTCTTTCTAGATCTTATCACTGGAAGAAGCGCGTAAAAGTCAACGCCAGATCTAAAATTTGCGAGTTAAGATCCATGATCCGAAGGTTATATATTTATTAGGATATACTTCATTTATTATATAAATTTGTAGTGTATTTCCTGTACTTTAAAAATGTTGTGCAAGATTTCGGATAAATTAGGGAGGCAGTTTGTACTTTAATATATATTGCGCAATAAGTATATCGCGGTAATAACGCAATACACTGGTGTAATTACTCCTGCTGATTCTTCACAGTTTTGGAACTACATCCGAAGAGGGTTTGTTTTCTATCTTATCCTTGAGAGAGCATTACTGTCATTGTTGAAAACCAAAAAGGATAAAGAGAAATTCGTATGCCCTAATTGCTGATAATTTTTTCAGATTTATAAATTTATAGGGGTGTAGAATTTATATCTCTAAAACTGGATAATTTACATGTCATTAATTCATCTTATTTTATAGTTTTGGCTGCATGGCGTTATTACCCAACTATGTGGGTAATGATATATCTTCTAAAATATTTCTTCTTGTATACATCGTCAATAAGTTGCTGTATCAGATTCTATATTTGTTTGAAAGAACAAAATTAAAACTAAACAGTAATAATTGGTAGAACCTTAACGTGGCGTTATTACCCAAGGATACCTTATATATATATATACCGGGTGTCCCAAAAATGACTGATGGATTTTAAAATTCAATAACTTGCAAACGGTGATAGCTAATTAAAAAAAAATTGCAGGAGGGTTATGTATAATGTCAAGAGATTTTTTTTACCGTAATTTTTTATTTTAGTTCGCATATCAAACAATAGGTGGCACTGACGGCGATTGAAGACCAGGTGATCAGTGCTGAGTGAAGCGTCGACCTGGCCTTCAATCGCCGTCAGCACCACCTATTGTTTGAGATGCGAACTAAAATAAAAAATTACGGTAAAAAACTCTTTACATTATACATAACCCTCCTGCAAAAATTTTTTAAATAGCTGTCACCGTGTGCAAGTTATTGAATTTTAAAATCCATCAGTCATTTTTGGGACACCCGGTATATATATATATATATATATATATATATCTGATATTTGTCATGCTGTACTAACGTATTTATGAACCGATTTGAATGAAACTTGGTGTGCACATAGTACATATTAATGTCTCAACTGAGTTCGTTGGCCAGCATCATCCGCCATCTTGTTTCAAAATGGCGGCCATTTAAAATTAAAAAAAATAAATTTGAAATTAAGTGCAAAAAATGTTAGAAGTTGAAAAATATTTTTCTTCGATGCCTTTGAACTTGATACAAAGATACCAGAGCACCTTTTGCTTTGTCTATATCATAAAAAATGGCTGAGTTATAGCACTTAGAATTTCTAGTGCGACAGACATTTTGAAACGGTCTGATTTTTGTCACGTGATAACGCGCGTGTTTATGAACCGATTTGGATGTAACTTGATGTGAATATAGTATATACCGATGTCTGAACCGAGATCGTTGGCCAGTTTCATGCGCAATCTTGTTTCAAAATGGCCATTGATTTTTTTTTATTTTAAATTTAAAATTAAGTACAAAAAATTTATAAATTGAAAAATATTTTTCTTCTATGTGTTTGACTTAGATACAAAGATTCCAGAGCATTCTTTGTTTGGTCTATATCTTAAAAAATGGCTGCGTTATAGCACTTTGAATTTCTAGTGTGGCTGACATTTTGAAACGGTCTGAAATTTTTCACGCTATAACACGCGTATTTATGAACCGATTCGTATGTAATTTGATTTGTATATAGTATATATCGATGTCTTAATCGATTTCGTTGGAAAGTTTCATCCGCCATCTTGTTTTAAAGTGGCGGCAATTTTTTTTTTTTTTTTTTTTATTTAAAATTTAAAATTAGGTACACAAAAATTAGAAATTTAAAAATATTTTTCTTTTATGTGTTTATGCTTGATGCAAAGATTCCAGATCATTTTTGTTGCATCTGTATCTTAAAAAATGGCTGAATTATAATACTTTGAATTTCTAGTATGACTGACATTTTGGAATGATCTGATTCTTGTCACGTGATAACACGGGTATTAATGAACCGTTTTGGATGTAATTTGGTGTGTATATAGTACAAACAGATGTCTCGAACTAATTTTCCCCATCATGTTGTTTTAAAATGGCAAGCACTTTATTATATTGCCTAGTTTCCCGATGAAATAGATCCAGCTTGTTTAAAATTGATTAATTTCTCGAAATTCCCATTCATAATCAGTATTGACAAAAACGAGTATTGAATTATCGTATTCCACTAATTTAAACTTTGTATGGTTGAATAAGATACCCGAAAGACATGGTGACGTCACGGTGACGTCGTTGTGAAGTCACACTGTGACTTTGTGACCGTCGATGTGACGTCACGTGACGTCGATGTGAAGTCACAGTGACTAAAATGTTAAGTCGTTATGGCCGTTTTAGAGCTTGTTTGTGACGTCACATTGTGACCACTTTGTGACGTCACAATGTGACCAATTTGTGAAAAGTGTGTCATTTGTGACGATTTTGTCATTAACATTGTGACGAAACTGTGACGAAAGTGACAATGCTTTCAAGTCACAATGCGATCAAACTGTGAAATACAGAGTGAGTCCAAAATCATGGAACAAACTTTGAGGGGGTGGTAGGACTCACTATAACAAATAATGATGGCACAGAAATATATGACCGGAACTGACCCGTCAAGACGCTACACTAGTCACTAAAAAATACCCGGATGATAATGTTAAGTCTATGGGGGGGGGGGGGCGTTGTTTTCAAATATCTTGCTTAAATTTCAATATTTTACATGATATTTTTTCCATAGGATAGCTGAGTTTCCACAACCGGGCTAATTTTTACTTTTTCGATTTTGGTTATATTTTTTTATATTAAGATAGTTTCAGTTTTAGAACCGGTTTAAACTGGTTCTGAAAGTTAAAGTATTTTTCTTTTAATCTGTAACCAAAATCAAAAGAGTAAAAACCAGCCCAGTTGCAGATCGTCCTCAGCTATCCTATGGAAAAAAAATTATGCAAAAATATTAAAATTTTAGCGAGATAGTTGAAAATAGTGCTCCCATACACTTAACATTATAATCCGTGTCTTTTGCAGTGACTAGTGTGGCGTTTCAACGCGTCACTTCCAGTCATACATTTCTATGCCATAATTATTTATTACAGTGAGCTCTTCCACCTCCCTTAAAGTTTGTCCCATTATTTTAGACTCACGATGCAGATCATTTGTGACAAAATTTTCGTTAACACTGTGATGATTCTGTGACGATTTAACTTTTCTTAACGATTCTCTAACAATTTAAAAGAAACAGGATCTGCTGAAACTATAACTCCATGCCATGTTCCTGTTAAAATAGGGTTTGAGTCCTAAAGTCATATATTGACAATTTATGAACAAATACTGTATAATATATAAAAATAGTTACCTGAAGTAAGGAGACTTTTTTCTAAATTAAAGTTAAAAATTCGATTTACCTCATATGCCTTACAAGTCTGGTGTTGTTTTCAAAATTTGAAAAATATTACCTTCCAAAAATATTTATATATTTTCCCGCCACATGCTGAAAATTGCATAGCTTCAATTTTATTTATAACTGACACACATTTAGTATGTTGTTCAAACTCTTTAATCTTTTTGGTCTTTTTTTTAAACTTTTACTCGCTTTAATATCCACAAATCTCAGCACATATCTAAAACTGTACAGCTTGCCAATATTTCTGACCAATAATCCTGATGTCTATAAATATATATATCTTTTAATTATCTTTTGTTGTAATTTTCCAACTGATTGAAAAAGTGTCCAGGTCAGGATTCGAACTAAGCAGTCTTTCGCGCAAATTGTCAATACTTTGTCGACTGAACTATCCTGGAAGAATCTGACGCACACAATTCACACAGTGAATACGAAAGCATATTTATCATTATTATATATAACCCTATGTAATAATACTTTAATTTTTTTTTTCAAACTATCCGTATGATAAATGCATACTATTCGTATGAGTATATAATGATATTTCTCCGGGTGAATTGTGTGTGCTAAGTTGCTCTGTTGGGAGAGCATTGACAGCATACATCGAGGGTCTCTAGTTCGAATCCTAACCTAAACACTTTTTTACTCATTTTGGAAAATTAATATTCGTTTGATTAATTTACCAATTAAAATCATTCTGTTAAATATAATATAGAATTATCTTTTGATAAAACTACGTGAAGTTTATGCGCAATATTCGTAATATACAGATTTTATTTAAAAATCGAGTACAAATGAAGATGAGGCAATTAGTTCTAGTATTACGCTTAGTTATTTCCTTACTATAGTGGCTTGTGCGCATGTATGATTACACCAAGGTTTAAATTCGTAGTTAAACTCATATATATATATATTGTATATGTCATATAGTGTAGATGTGCCGGTAAAGGACATCCTTATAGAATTTATTTTTAAAAATTCCTTATTAATAGTTATAATTATTAGATTTCATTTTTTTTCGTATTAGATGAATCTATTAATAATATTTAAGTATTCTCAGTCTCACTTCCCAATATTAGACAAAATTTTATTGAAACTAATAGAAATACATCAAACACTAAAAATTTCAGTAATGTACATCCCACAAAAAAGTAGGGGGAACTGGGGTACATTGATACATGGGGTACATTGATACACCCCCTCTACCGCTCACAGGGTCATTACAGGAAGTTTCACAACAGCTCCAAAAGATGATGCTAGTGTATTCAACTACATACAGAAAATCTTGGAATGATTCAGTAGTTTGATGAAATGGGACGCATGATTTATTGTTTTTGTTGTTCAAAAGTAAATATGAGTTGTACAATTGAAATGCTATTATATAACTGTTCCAGTATTTTCAACCAAAATGAATACTCTCCCTGGTAAGTACAGCTACTCTTTATCAGTTCTTCATTATTTATTGTTAGATATATTGTGAAGTGTTGGATTTGAGACTCATTTTATTCAAAATCGCTGTATGGGGCACATTGATACAGTCTATGACGGGGCACATTGATACATCCTAAATTCTTTAATAGTTCATATTTTCATTATCTTTTATTATTTTTTTTACCATACACTCCTTAATCCAACCTTTTTTTTCACGAAAAATTTCTAATATTAGTTTTTATTGAAGTGAAATAGCTCTAATTTCTTTATATTAGAACATTTTATAGTATTTTTGAAAACAGAAGACGTAGGAACTTACCCAGCATCTAGTGCTAGTAGAACTAATAAAAAAAAGGGACGCCATTCTGGCAAATCTCGAATTTATATCGATTCTCCAGAGAAAAAAGTATTTTCGACATGCGAAATGTTAAGTAAGAGAAACAAACTGCAGAACAGAAAATGATACTTATATTATAAACAGAATTTTTAATATAATTATCCTTTATTTTCGGTTTATGAACCTATTTATAAAAAGAAAAACTGGTAATTTTTTCATCTTTCATAAGAAAGAAGATAATGCTGGGGTTGAAGTGCTAGATATGACAAAGTTACCACAGCCAACAATCAGACAAGAAACAGCCAGAACATCAGGTCATAATATATTTAATTTTGATTGCTTTAATATTGCTTAAAAATAAATTGTGGGTGATTTGAATTTTTATAAATAAATATAAAATGGTTTTCTAATTCATTTTCTATGAAAACTATGCATTGGTATTATTTTGTCGTCATTTTTCTCAAACGTATCAATCTGCCCCGGGGATGGGGCACATTGATACAAATGACTTTTTTTGATTTTTTTAAAATTACATGCAAAAATACTATATAAAACAATGATTGTACATTTTTATAACATACTACAGAAGTTTTGCTGTCACCTCATGGAAAAAAAACTTGAATTTTCTACTTTCTTGGCACCAAAAAAAATCTTAGAAAAAAACTGTATCAATGTACCCCAGTTCCCCCTACATGTAATTGTTTTTATGACTATTTAGAACCAGGATTTAATGAACACATACTAATGAAACAAAATTGTTATTTTCAACACCATTTAACAATTAAGATATCAAAAATTAATAAAATAATGCGATAATTACTCATTTTTTAAAATCAATAATTGTTATTATCACAAAATCAATATCTTAATTATTTTAGATACATGGTTTAAAATAATAAATGTCATGGAATTACAGTTATAAAATTTTTGGGATTATGAGAAATTCAGAAAGGTAATGAAATAGTTTTAAAAAATTTGTTTTTGCAATATTAGTGCATAAATTAGTATATTTATCACTATTTTCAACAGTTAAACAAACCCAAACTCCTTTATATATTAATTATAACGTTAACTTTTGATTATGCATACATTTTTTAATTTATTAATATTTGAATTTAACCATGTAATTAAAAAAATGTGATTAAAGTGCATTTTAAAAATAATATTATTAACTATTTTCAAATCGTTGACATGCTGTTCCGTATTTCAACAAAAAAAAAAAAAAAAAAAAAAAAAAAAAAATGTTAAATTTATTGAATTTACTAAGGTAAGTGAATTCAAAAAAGTTAAATTAATATGATACTTATTCCTTTTATAACATGTTTTTTTTACGAAATTAACAGAAATCATTATAAAAAAAGCAGGAAAAATAAAATTTTCTTACCTCTTTCTTATCGGTATTATCCTCTAATTCCTGTGTGATAATCCAAATAGGGAAGATAATCTCGAAGTCGGAATGTCCGAATGAAGTACAGTGACATTGGCGCGCTTATATTAACTAAACACCACTGACATTGTATTTTTTCGGACCGACATTTTATATAAAATGTCATCTGATCGCATTTCTGCATAACTTTTTAGAATTTTTCAACTTACGTACTAAATATACACACATAACATCATAACAAAGATACTAGAGTAGCTGCCTAATATTCTAAAGAATAAATACACTAGTGTCAACTATTCTGGTCGTTGCCAAACGATATTTTTTAAGCAGGTGATTTTTTGTTATTATTGGTTGTTTGAGCTTCGAAAATTTGTAAGTTGAATGCGCATGCGCGTTAGTCTTATGAGAATATCTCTAATTAAAATTTCGAGTTTAAATTTTTTTTCACGCATTTCTATTTTACTTTCAATTAGTTTCGAAATACAGTGGAACTTTCATTTAACAAAGCCCATATTTAATGAAATTATCTACTTTTTTTAATTTTCTGTTGAACCTTCATTTAGAACGCAATTAATATTTAAATTAATATTCATATTAAAAAAAATTCCACTTTGCAAAATTTGTTGCACTTTCGTGCGTGCACAGTATTCAAAAGGATAGATTGCTATTAAGATTGATTGGTGAATATATTTCAGCGGATTGTATGAATTGAAATTATGTATTTATTTTAACTTTTAAATAAAAAGGAAAAAATGCGAAAATGTTTCGATATGCTAAGAAAGGGATTCTAGTTCCACGAATAGGTCCATTCTCTGAATACTTAAAAAAGATGCGAAAGTTTTTTTGAGTGTATCTTTCATAAGTGATCACCACAAAGTAATATTCCGATTTTTTTTATTTTACGATTTGAAATACAAGAGAAAACGAGAAATAGAACGCTGCGATTCAGTTTTTGTTTCCCATCCTTTATTACGTGGTTTTCTAGATATTATACTGATGAATTTTTTCTTATGTGGTTATATTGCATAACAAAAATTACTATCCAAATTAAAACACAGTTTTATAATATTTCCATCTTTATTTGTAGTTTACTATACAAATTTCATGAATTTTCGTGGATTTCTATTCAACGATATTTTTTTCATAACGAAGCATTTAAGTGTAACGAGAAATTTCCTTAAATGGAAGTTTCACTGATAGGTTCATTGCTGCGTGCTTAGTTTCATATGATGGAAGGTTTATCTCAAATATGTGATATGACGTACACGTTACATGCAGTGCATGTAACGTGTGACATAACAGCGATTACACAATATTCTTCTGAAATGCCAGAAAACACGTTTTTTTACCAGTAAATAACATGGTTTGAAGAATTTTTGTAATTCTCTAAAGTTTTCTAAGAAAGTCACATCTGAGTCACAATGTGACGTCAGTGAGTGGTGGTAATTTGGTCACAGATGTGATGTGATCACAGTGACTCGCAGTGACGTCATTGTGACCATGCATGCTATGAGGGATCTTTTGAAGAATTTTTGTACATATTTTTTAATTTTCTAAGAAGGTCACATTTCAGTCACAATGTGACGTCACTGAGGGCTGGCATTTTGGTCACAGATGTGACGTCACATTTCAGTCACAATGTGACGTCACTGAGGGGTGGCATCTTGGTCACAGGTGTGACGTCACATTTCAGTCACAATGTGACGTCACTAAGTGGTGGCATTTTGGTCACAGATGTGACGTGACCACAGTGACTCACAGTGACGTCACTGTGACATCACTGTGACCATGCATGCTATGTGGGATAACTTGATTTTTTTTATTTTTTTAAGTAAAGAATATGAAAGCTGCCTCTTCCCCCCGGTACTGCCGGTAGGACTTTTTACAACTATGCTATAATTCTAAGGTCACGATTTTCAAAATTTAATTAGTTAAAGGGGTAAAAAAGGAATAAATTAGTACGACTTACGCAGAAATACAACAAAAATGACAATTTACTTAAAATATTTGCATAAAAAAAAATACTATATTACTGAAAATCCTATTCTCAATTTTATGAAATTTACCATAAGAATCGTCCATTAAAAAATCAAGTTAATAGAAAATTATACGCATTTTGATTATATTTATATATGGAGATAAGAATAGAGAATAGTAAATTTAAAGGTTCCAATTTTGATTCATTTAAAAAGAGTAAAAAGCTTTTTTCGCATATCTTTAAATATCGGATGTTTAGAGAACCTTTTTGAAAATTTACTAATTCATTTTAGGCAAAAAAAAAAAAAAAAAAAAAAAAAAAAGATATTTTTGTCATTTTTCAGACAATGAAGTGTAGCGAGTCCCTTAAAATTCATTTCATTTTCAGCCGGTATAATATCCTTCTAAATCGCGTAAGAATCTCAAATTTCCAAAAATTTATGTGACTTTGAGATTCAAGGGCAGGTTGAACGCTCCCCTTCTGGTCCTCTCATCTAGGTACCCATGTTCTTGGGTCTGAGCACGGCACTTCTAATCTCTCGAATACGAATCGAATCGTGGTTCCTCGGTCTTGCTTGGATGATGATCTGGTTTAGGAAAAGACTCGTAATGTGATCGCAATCGGAAACACTTTGCCACATCCCGAAAGAGAACAGATTCAAAAGCCAGTGGGGGTGGGAAACGGACAAAACAAAGAAATAGACCCGCTTGATTTGGGTGTGTGCGCTCACAGACACTACGACTTCCGGATAAGACATCTAATACTGATGAACGCTCCCTCTGCTCACTCTCCTCGTTGAACAACCGTTATGCAACTCAGGAAAAGGACTTAGCTCTCCACATCTGTTCAACTCCAGTAGTTTCTTCCCTTTACAAACAGGTGTAACCACCTAACACCGAATCAAAATGTGTTCATTAATAGGGGAAATGCTTCATTTTGCTTTGGGAAACAAGCAATCAACAAGAGAGCTCATTCTTCATATTTCACTCCATTTGATCAGATAGCAAGTGCTTTTCTAATATGAAAACCTCTCTCCTACACGGAAGAAAAAAAAGTAAAAGTAAAACGGAAAATATTCATAGCATACATATATATATATATATATATATATATATATATATATATACAGAGAGGGGGGAGGGGAAGGGCAAAGTTTCCATATATGTATTTTTCAACATTTTATTTTTCGTATTTTAGATAGCTTTTAAGGGCACATGAAACATAAAATGGTTAAATTTTTTTAGTTTTTGATTATCGACCTAAAAAAAGAGTGCTAAAATATTACGGAACTAATTGATTACAGACCTAAAAGATTATGGTGCTGGATAGTTTTAAAATAATATATATTTTAAGCACTGTCTGTCTGTATATATATATATATTCGGAATGCGTGGTTTTATTTACGCTTTGGTACATTTTTCTAAAATTCTGTTTTAGGTAAACAGTTGAAACTTTCCAAAATTGTGTAACAAGCGTGTTTCTTCAACCCTTTCCGGTGAGCCCAATCCGGGATACGTATCTCATATATGCACATTCATTTAGCGACCAACGCCAATTCTGATTTCTGATTAGCTGTTTACTTTAGTCTTCCGTTGCGAATTTCTACTGCCTTTAAATATACCAATATCTGAACTAAAAAAACGTAAAAGATAGTTATGCAAAGACTTGATTTCTAATTACGATATAAATTTTAATTTACAGGCGTCTAGCCTCTGAACTTTGGCTACAATTTCAAAAAACTTATCGTTCTACGTAAAGGCGTTTTTTTTTTTTTTTTTTTTTTTTTTTTTTTTTTTTTGCTATAAGAGAAATAAATGTAGTGGAGTCGTTTGGCAAAACTAACGTGGATCTTACAGTGTAGTGGTTAGTGCATCCTTCTAGTGAACCCAATATTGGGGGTTCTGTTCCCGCTTTAAACTTTTTGCGAATTTTATTTCTATCTTTTAGGTAGCTTTCATTACAAAAAGTAAAAAGCTACCTATTGCAGCCGTCCGGAGGAAAACACTTCCGGAAAATTTTGGTATATTTTCACCGATCATGACCCCCAGACCCCAAAACCACCCTCCGTTCAAATGTTGACATATATATATATATATATATAACCATATATATATATATATATATATATCTGATTTTTGTCATGCGATAACTAACGTATTTATGAACCGATTTGAATGAAACTTGGTATGTACATAGTACATACAAATGTCTCGACCGAGTTCGTTGGTCAGCATCATCCGCCATTTTGTTTCAAAATGGCGGCCATTTTAAATTTTTTTAAAAATTTAAAATTTAAAATTAAATGCGAAAAAATTAAAAGTTGAAAAATATTTTCCTTTTACGTGTTAGAACTTAAAACAAAGATTCCAGAACACTTTTTATTTTGTCTATATCTTAAAAAATGATTGAGTTATAGCACTTTGAATTTTTCTTATGGCTGACATTTTGAAACGATCTGATTTTTGTCACGTGATAACACGCGTACTTATGAACCGATTTCAATGAAACTTGGCATGTACATAGTACATACAAATGTCTCGACCGAGTTCGTTGGCCAGCATCATCCGCCATTTTGTTTCAAAATGGCGGCTATTTTAAATTTTTTAAAAAATTTAAAATTTAAAATTAAATGCGAAAAAATTAAAATTTGAAAAATATTTTCCTTTTACGTGTTAGAACTTAAAACAAAGATTCCAGAACACTTTTTATTTTGTCTATATCTTAAAAAATGATTGAGTTATAGTACTTTGAATTTTTCTTATGGCTGACATTTTGAAACGATCTGATTTTTGTCACGTGATAACACGCGTACTTATGAACCGATTTCAATGAAACTTGGCATGTACATAGTACATACAAATGTCTCGACCGAGTTCGTTGGTCAGCATCATGCGCCATTTTGTTTCAAAATGGCGGCCATTTTAAATTTTTTAAAAAATTTAAAATTTAAAATTAAATGCGAAAAAATTAAAAGTTGAAAAATATTTTCCTTTTACGTGTTAGAACTTAAAACAAAGATTCCAGAACACTTTTTATTTTGTCTATATCTTAAAAAATGATTGAGTTATAGCACTTTGAATTTTTCTTATGGCTGGCATTTTGAAACGATGAGTTCTGATTTTTGTCACGTGATAACACGCGTACTTATAAACCGATTTCAATGAAACTTGGTATGTACATAGTACATACAAATGTCTCTACCGAGTTCGTTGGCCAGCATCATCCGCCATTTTGTTTCAAAATGGTGGCCATTTTAAATTTTTTAAAAATTTAAAAATTTTAAATTAAATGCGAAAAAATCAAAATTTGAAAAATATTTTTCTTTTACGTGTTAGAACATAAAACGACGATTCCAGAACACTTTTTATTTTGCCTATATCTTACAAAATGATTGAGTTATAGCACTTTGATTTTTTCTTATGTCTGACATTTTGAAACGATCTGATTTTTGTCACGTGATAACACGCGTATTTATCAACCGATTTCAATAAAACTTGGGATGTACATAGTACATACAAATGTCTCGACCGTGTTCGTTGGCCAGCATCATCCACCATTTTGTTTCAAAAGGGTGGCCATTTTAAATTTTTTTAAAAATTTAAAATTTAAAATTTAATGCGAAAAAATTAAAAATTGAAAATTTTTTTTTTCGTGTTAGAACTTTAAACAACGATTCCAGAACACTTTTTATTTTGTCTATATCTTATAAAATGACTGAGTTATAGCACTTTGAATTTTGCTTATGGCTGACATTTTGAAACGGTCTGATCTGAACGATCCACAATGTTGCTTTAAAATGGCATACACTTTATGATATCGTAAAATTTGGTGACTCCCTAAATCGCTTAAAATAAAATCAGGTTGAATAAAAGATGACTAATTTCTAAAAATTCCTATTAATATTCAGTCTTGACAAAAACTAGTTTCAATCTTATAAAATCATTAATTTTATAAGATTATTTCCACTAATTTAAGCTTAGTGTTTTTGAACAATGTAACTTACCTTAAAATAAATAAATAAATATATAAGTATATGAAAGCTACCTCTTCCTCCCGGCATTGCCGGAAGGACTTTATTGATTTATTTTCAATTATTCTAAAAATTTCTTAAAATCGAGAATCGATTTTAATAAAAATATTTTTAATAAAATTTACTTTTTAATATTTTATTTTACTTATTCATACATTTATTTTTTATTGATCTACAATCGGTTAATAAAATATATTTTTAAATAAATTTCTGTTACTGAAATTAGTTTTTAATTTTATTTATTTAAACGACTTTTTTTATTATTGATTTACTAACAGTTAACAATATAATATTATTTTAATAGATATTTGTTAATGAAACGAATTTTTGATATTTAATTTCATTTACATATACAATTATTTTTTATTAATTTACTATCAATTAATAAAATATAATTTCTTTAATCAATTCTTGTTAATAAAACTAATTTTTTATATTTAATTTTATTTATTTATACAATTATTTTTATTGATTTATTGTCAATTAATAAAATATTATTTAATAAATCGATTCTTTTAATTGAAGCTAATTTTTAAATGTTTTTAATTCTTTTTTATTAATTTACTTTCAATAATAAAACAATTTTCTTAATCGTTTCTTCTTAATTAAACTAAATTTTAATATATAATGTCACCTAAGTTTATATTTTAATAATTAAAATGAAAGATAATGCAATAATAACATCGGAAAAATGCATAAAAATATTTTTATTTTACAATTATTATATTATTATTTTTAAGTAAAATGCGGCTTTTAGGTGATATTAAACATTAAAATTTAGTTTCATCGAAAAGGCTAGATCCAAAAAATGATGTTAATATAGTATTTGACAGTAAATTAATAAAAATACATTTTTTGTAAAATTACAATTTAAAAATATTTTTCTATAATTTTAAATGGTGTAATTTTTGGTTTAAAATATGTTTCATTTTGATTATTAAAGCACAATCCTTAGGAAATATTAAACTTAGTTTCATTAATAATTGATTTAAAAAATTATATTTTTTTAACGGATTGTAAATTAATAAAAATTACTGTAAAAATAGATAAAAAATAATTATTAAAATTTAGTTTCATTAAGAAAAATTAATTGAAAAATTAACATATTTTATTAACGATAGTAAATTAGTAAGAATAAATATATAAATAAGTATGACAAATATTAAAAATTAATTAAATAATAAATCAATAAAAATAATTGCATAAATAAATAAAATTAAGTAATAAAAATAAGTTTCGTTAACAAGAATTGATTAAAGAAATTATATTTTATTAATTGATAGTAAATTAATAAAAATAATTGTATAAGTAAATAAAACCAAATATCAAAAATTAGTTTCATTAACAAGAAATTATTTAAAAATCATATTTTATTAGCTGTTAGTAAATCAATAAAAAAAAGTTGTTTAAATAAATAAAATAAAAAGTTAGTTTCAGTAACAGAAATTGATTTAAAAATATATTTTATTAACCGATAGTAGATCAATAAAAATAAATATATAAATAAATAAAATAAAATATTATGGAATGCATATATTGAACTTATCTTGTAAGATAGTTTACTTTATTTAGTAATTCTGATATCTACTGAGTAAAATCTTAACTGATCACATGCTAGGTTTTTTTTTTTTTTTTTTTTTTTTTAGCCTCCGATGCTATTTCTTTCAGACAAGCTAAAAATGTCGATTCATCATCCCTGAATTTTCTACTCAACCGATTTTGATAATTATTTTTTTAAGTGAAAGCTATTTATTTGTAGTTGTGCCCATTTTAGCTATTTTTTAATTTATTTTCATTTTTATATTTTATTTTTAATTTTAAATGCTTTTTTACGATATTTCTTCAAATGGTGACAACTCAGTTTAGCTTTTCTCTCGATAATAAAAATTTATTTTCCATTATCAGAAGCTTGATCTCATCAGTGAACATGTCCTCGCATTTAAAAGAAAAAAGTTAATTGTTTTTGTAAAATTTAACCACAATAAAAGGATTGCGTATAATTATGCACTAATTGAGGTAAAAAAAATATATTTACTAAGAAGTAATATTAATAATGTACATAAAATAACAGAAAATAATTTATGATAAAAATTAATGTCTAAAGCAAAATAAGAAAATTTTCAAATGAGGAAAATGATGTAATTCAGCAACCAGATAAATGGGATTTACAATATTATTACGGACGCCTTTTTCATATTACTAATAACAGTAACTTTTAAAAAACATTTGAAGAGAAAATGACGTCACTATTTAAAACACCGCATTTTTACTCATAACGATATTACATTTCAATATTTCTTTTCATTATGGACACTGAGATTGAGATTTTACTTTCGGATGACTTCAGTTAGTGAAAATAATGTCATAGTAAAAATGAAATTAGTTTTTTTTTTTTTTTTTAGCCTCCGATGCTATTTCTTTCATACAAGCTAAAAAGTGTCGTGTCAAAAATTGTGGCCCACTTTTACTTACCTATCATACGCAGTATAGGGTAAATCTTGCAATCGTTTTGAAAATCGAAAAAAAAAAAAAAAATTGCCGGATTTACACGTTTCAGACACTGGAAATTCCGAAAAACATTTTTAGAAAAAAAAAATTGCCGTCCGTCTGTCTGTGTGTCTATGTTGTCAAACTAATTGATATAGAGACTTCAAATTTTGTATGTACTTAGTATGTAAGAATGGGACAAAGCTTATTTAATATCAGTAACCTTAATTATACGGAATTATTTTTTTCGGACTCTCGAAAAATTCGTTCTGATGAAATGTATATCAAAATTTTCGATTTTTTTTAATTTTAACAAAAGGACGTAAAAGGCAATAAAATAACACAAATTTTGCATCAAGAACGAAGTTGGTCGGATAAATAGTTGCCGAGATATTTGTAATCCTGTTTTCCACATTCTTCGATTTTTCATGACCCTGTATTTTCTTCAAATTTCAATTCAAAGATATGTTTTAATTGAAAATGAGACGCTTAATCTGACGCAGTAACCTGCTAGTTAATATGATTATTGTTTTTGGAGTTATGAGGATGTTTCTTTTACGCAATCCGGTACTATTTGAGTTTGGTATTTTACATAATTTGTCGAAATGGGGCAATTCATTAATGGAGCATTACTATGTATATTAAGAATATTTAAATATACGTTTAAATTTTGTCTTGGAATTGCAATGCAATTTATAAATAGTTTTCAGATATTTTATTTTCACATATTATATAATGCATATCAATGATGGGTAAGTATTACGGTGGCCCCCAACTACTAGTTTCATAATCTGGCTGTTAAAACGAGGCATTCACACTATTTTATTGTTAAAATGCATTTCCTTTTTCTCAGAGTCTATAAAAAAGCGTTTAAACTAAAGAAAAAATATTCGTTTTTCATGAATCTAGTCATTCCGCAATTCCAATGTCTCAGAGAGAAATTGCTAATCAATTGGGTATTTCACGTCGTTCTGTTTGCTATTATATTGATAAACACAAAGAAAAATGAAGTTAGTTCATTGCATTCTACACGGGGTCGCCCTTCTAAAAGACCTGTATCGATTTTTTTTTTTTTTTTTTTTTTTTTTTAATCGGAGGCGAAACTGAATTCTGCAGTGACAGAATCTACATTCAACTTGTTTTTTTTTTTTTAATAAGGTATAAAATTTAAAGCTTTTTTATGTGCTTCTATTCACCAGATAATTTTATTCTTATTTTATTCACAAGAGAATTTTTCTTCGAAAACAAACGCACTTTCAGTAACTTTAAAGTCGAAAATTGGTGGCAAAAGATTTATTATATCACCACTGTGATTTATAAAATCATTTTTCATTTCTGCCATAACGCAAACAAAACAAAAAATAATTTGCCGATAGGGGCGAAATTCTTTCAATCAACACCTGGATATTATAATCTCCGTTACCCGCTTTGTTTCAACCAATCAGAGAATAGTATTTCATCTGGTCGCTAAATGAATGTGCATATGTGATATACGCGTCCGGGATACCTAATTTTTATTCGAAACTCGCAAATGGCACCAATATTATTTTAATAAAATTTTGCTTTTACAATAAAAGCTTAAATTAAGGGATTCTTAACCCTTTAGGGACGAGCGACTCGTATACGTGCCTCAAAAAGGTTTAAGAATCCTTGTTTATACCCACCAGTAAAATTTTACGGTAAAATTTGCCTTATTAAATTGGAGCATTTTCTCGATTTAATAAGGCACAAATTTCTCTTTTTAAAATCCGGTGAAAAACATTAAAAATTTCATAAAAGGTTTCCGTCGCGAAGGAGTTAATTATTAAAAAAGTCGTTTGTAAATTCCGGTGTCAGTCGATAATTTCTTGTTTTACTAAAAGAATTTGTCCGTGCCGAAAAGGGTTAAAAATATGCAACATTTTAGGTCTGGGTGAAAATTTCTTTAAAAAAATAAAAAATAAGTTGTTAAAAATTTTAGAATTTTCAAAGTTTTTAATAAAAGATTTTTAATTTTATTTCTTTTAAGGCAAAAGGAAAATCGCTTCTTCTTATTCTCAAATAGACTGTTTTCTGATACCGCAGCAAATTTTAAGGTGATATATTCAACAATTTTTTAAGAAAAGTGTACCGAACAGGTATATTGTAGAAAAATTACATAAAAAGTTAATTAGTTCTTGAAAACTAATTTATGTATGAAATTAATTTCCCAAAATTTATATAGGGGATAGTTAAATATTTTGCAAAAATTGCTTCATTTTACTTGCTGAGTTGCTCCATGTACCCATACCCGTAAGGCATTGTGACGTCACTGCGATGTCGTTGTGAAGTCACACTGTGACTTTGTGACAATCGATTGTCGATGTGACGTCACGTGACGTCGATGTGAAGTCACAGTGACTAAAATGTGAAGTCATTATGGTCGTTTTAGAGCTCATTTGTGACGTCACATTGTGACCACTTTGTGAAGTCACGATGTGACAAATTTGTGAAAAATGTGTCATTTGTGACTACTTTGATTTTTACATTGTGACGAAACTGTGACAAAAGCGACGATATTTAAATTGCCAGAAACATGTTTTTTAAAG
Source organism: Maratus speculifer (assembly GCA_964019185.1). Lineage (NCBI taxonomy): Eukaryota > Metazoa > Arthropoda > Arachnida > Araneae > Salticidae > Maratus > Maratus speculifer. Next base: position 216,047,443 of record OZ025293.1, on the reverse strand, counting down.
TAAATAACATGTTTTGAAGAATATTTGTAATTTTCTAAAGATTTTTAAGAAAGTCACATCTCAATCACAATGTGACGTCACTGAGTGGTGGCATTTAGGTCACAGGTGTGATCACATGTGTGACCAAAGTGACTCACATTGACGTCATTGTGACGTCACTGTGACCATGCATGCTATGAGGGTAAAAGTGCATTAGAAAAAAATACCATTATAAAGAAATCACACTGCCATTTTTTCTGGCCTCTGTCACCAGTCATTTATAACAGAATAGATAAATAAAAATGTTTTAATCAAGGAAAGTATTTGTTTTCCTCATGTGTGTAAACTTACGACCAATTCTTTTGAAATAAATAAGTTGTAGGTAAAAGGGGGGTTCTGCCGCATGAGGCGGATGGCGGATTAGATTCCTTCTGTCAGACTAGGATGGTTGAAAATGTGAGTTAGCAGTACTTAAGAGAGTGCTTTCTGAGCGAAAGTGTGTTTGTAGGAGGAAGGTTTAAAAATGTTTAAATATTTTTAAAAATTTTTAAATGTGAGTTTAAAGAAAATTTTGTGCATGCATAGAAAAGGGTGGTGATGCAATTTTAGTAATAGCCCTGCTTCCTCCCCTGACCCCCTCTTATGTAAGAATTTGGACTATTTTTTAATACTGATGAAATAAAAAGTATTTAGTGATGGAGTTTTAATAATAGTCCCACCCCCTGTTTCCCCCTTTTTTCAGAAATTTGAGAATTTTGACTATTTTTTAATACCGATTAAAGGTAAACGGTTTGCTCGAAACGGATGCAAAAGAAACCGGGTTTTGTGTGGCAACGAAAATAATAGTTCTGTGGGCGACCAACAGATGAATCTATTCAGGGCTGAGGAGTTGGAGTCGGAGTCGGGCCTATTTTTGAGTAAAAGAGTCGGAGACGGAGTCGTTAAAAAACAAGCCGACTCCGACTCCGACTTTTTTTCTTGGACATTTTGAAGTAAAATTAAACCAATAAATGTAATTTTAAATCCATGAGAGGAATTATTATTGTTATTTTAGGATTATATCCGACTACGAAAATTAAAGATTCCCAATATACTGCCCAGCGTACACAGGAAATGAAAACTATTTTTAATTAAACAGGGAGAATTCGCTGTGTGATATTTTCTTTCGCCATTACCTTTTTTAACCCCTTGGGGACGAGCGACACGTATACGTGCCGCAAAAAGGCTTAAGAATCCTTGTTTATTCCCACCGGTAAAAATATACTGTAAAATTTGCCTTATTCAATCGGAGCATTTTCTCGATTTAAGAGGGAACAAATTTCTGTTTTATAAAACCGGTGACAAATCCTTAAAAATTTCGTAAAAGGCCCCCGTCGCGAAGGGGTTAAGACGCAACACTAGGCACAGAAAAAAACCCGGCTGATAATGGAAAGTCTATGGGGGCGATCTTTTCAAATATTTCACCCAAATTTTAATATTTTTACATGATTTTTTTGCACAAGATAGCTGAGGACGATCCACAACCGGCCAAGTTTTTACTTTTTCAGCTTTGCTTTCAGATTTTTTTAAAAAAATTACTTGAACTTTCAAAACCGGTTTAAACCGGTTCTGAAATAGAAACTATCGTAATATACAAACTATATAAGCAAAACCAAAAAGTAAAAACTAGGCCAGTTGTAGATCGTCCTCAGCTATCTATGCAAAAAAATCATGTAAAAATCATAAAATTTGAGCAAGATATTTAAAAAGAACACTCCCATAGACTTTACATTATCATCCGGGTCTTTTTCTGTGCCTAGTGTGGGGCCTTAAGACTCTTATTTAAAACATTTTTCATTTTACACTCATGTCCATAAATTAAGGATAATTCAGAATTACATGGAAATCAAAATCTCAAGTAAAAATTTCACTTGCAGAATTATCACACACTTCTTCAAGACTAATGTACAAATTACGGAAATACACCAGATGCCGCCGATAGTACGTCACAATGACGAAAGTGTGAGAGAGGCGTATATAAGGAATGATGGCAAAGACATAAAACTGTTTACAAGCATTTTCTAACCCTGTCAGTGCCAAAACCGAATAGTTATGGCACAGGGGACACATGTTAATGATATTTTACGTGGTAGAATTATCGGCCATGTTGGAATGTGGGCGTACTCAGATGGAAGTATACGAGGAACTTGGAATTGCCCAAAGTGTACTCTCTAGACTTTGGCAACGTTTCCAAGATGTTAGAAATGTGAGTAGACGTCACAGTACAGGTCGTTCCTGTGTTGCAACCACGAATGAAGACCGTTGTTTGGCAGTAAACGCCAAAAGAAAGTGACGGAACACAGCATCAAACCTGTTTCGTTAGGTCTCTTTAGCCACGGGTACGACAGTTTCAAGACAAACTGTGTACAGACGTTTGGGAAATATTGGTCTATATGCCCGCTCACGGCAACTCACTGTCGCCTGCGGTTAACCTGGAGTAGAGAACATGCAATGTGGACATCGTCACAGTGGACTTGTGTACTGGTTTCCGACGAGTCCAGGTATAGTTTGCCGTCTGATTCACGTCGGAATTTCATATGGTGAACATCAGGCACCAAGATAACATCAATGGACGGCATCGTTGCGGTGGTGCAGGATTGCTCGCTTGGAGTGGAATTATACTGGTCTCCAGAACAGATCTACTTGTTCAAACCGAAACAATGAAAGGCCAATTTTTTCGGGACATCATTCTGGAACAACATGTACGCTTGTTTAAAGTTGCCATGAGCTCAGAATTCGTGTTCATGGATGATAACGCCCATTCTCACCGAGAAAACATCGTAAATGAATATTTTCAAGCTGATGATATCACTCATATAGACTGGCCAGTATTTTCGCCTGACATGAATCCAATAGAGCATGTACGGGATATGCTTGGCCGACAAGTTGTAGCCCGTCAACCACCTCCTACATAAATGTCGGAACTTCAGAGAGCATTGATTGCTGAGTGGAATAATCTTTCCCAATTTCAGCTTGATAGCTTGATACTCAGCATGCCTAGGTGTTGTGCGGACTGTATTTCATCGTCTGGGAGACATACAATTTATTAACCATCATACCAACCATATAATGATAACTTTTTTTAAGGGGGGGGGGGTCAATCCATTTCAAGTGGTCCAGCACTGGTTGCTCGACTATTTTTAAAAAATCTGAAATTTTTTGTAGAACAACATTAACGTGATGGAAGTTCAAAATGACCGTTATTTTAATTTTACTATTTTTTGTTTGTGCATGGCGGCCATCTTTGTTTCATGGTGTGCAGCAATTTTCTCAGATACTAGGATACACAAAATTGTACATATCTCGTCTTTTATTTTTCCAATTGAAATGGGGTTTGCAGCATTTTGTTCATAATAAAATAGGCTAAATATACAGTGGTAGAAAAATTTTGAAAAATAAATTTTTACAGATGAAATTTTAGCACAAAATTTAAGATTTTTTCCAAAATCTATCCGTTTGCAAGAGGAAATTTTTCATGCAAGGGAAACTGTCAACCTTACACAATTTTTTCTACAAATAGGCCAAAAGTGCGTGCACTCATACGCTAAGTCCCAGATCTGGGAGTTGATTTCTCTTTGCGAAAAAAATTCCGAAATTCGTCGAAAATTTCAAAAATCGCACTTTTTAGGCTTTAATATCTCTAGTGGGGCACGAGATAAAAATCTGAAATTCTGGCCTTTGATAGTATTGTGTAGTAGTGTTATGTACAAAAAATTTCAAGAATGAGATTCGACTACAAGTTGGGATATGACATGGCAATATGTGAAAAAAATACTGCCAAACTATTGTAGCCTACTATGTAATTGTTCATAACTCCAAAATTTTAAATTAATTATTTATGGTACAAAGTTAAATGTTAATTACAAATATCTTCTTCAAATGCTTCTGCGTGATTTAAACAATTCAGAATGTATGCTAAGCCAATACACTATTTGTCCAGATGAACAAACCTACTAGAAATGCTATAGCAACAATTTTACTCGGAACACATTTCAGGAAAAGTAAATTACAGACAATAGGTTGCAACTGATCGAGTTGACATGGTTTCAGTTATTAAACCTAGAGAATTTCATTCAAGTTAACAAGGGATGACAAGACTTGGGTGGCTTCAAATAAAATTTTGAGAAAGAACAGCCTAATGGACTGACAACAGTAACTGGTCGAACTCATAACATCTCTCGTAAATAGTGTTAAGTTCTTTGTTGAGCATATATAGTATCTTTGTAAATTAAATGTTTATTATTTAACTGTTTTCAACAAACGATATTTTCTATGTAAATATTGTAATAAAAGAGAATAATCTCATTTCTCCTAATGTACTCGTAATAGCATTTCTTAACATTTTTTAATCACCTTATCTCAGCTTATAGGCAAATCTCCTTCTTGAAATTTTTCGTGCATAACACTACTACACAATACTATCAAACACCAGAATTTCAGATTTTTATCTCGTGCTCCACCTGATATATCAAAGCCTAAAAAGTGCGATTTTTGAAATTTTTGACGAATTTCGGAATTTTTTTCGCAAAGAGAAATCAGTTCCCAAATCTGGGACTTGGTGTATGAGTACACGCACTTTTGACCTATTTGTAGAAAAAATTGTGTAAGGTTGACAGTCTTGTTGAACAATTACATAGTAGGTTACAATAGTTTGGCAGTATTGTTTTCACATATTTTCCATGTCATATCTCAGCTTGTAGTCAAATCTCCTTCTTGAAATTTTTTGTGCATAACACTACTACACAATACTATCGAAGGCCAGAATTTCAGATTTTTATCTCGTGCCCCACCAGAGATATCAAAGCCTAAAAAGTGCAATTTTTGAAATTTTTGACGAATTTCGGAATTTTTTTCGCAAAGAAAAATCAACTCCCAGATCTGGGACTTGGTATGTGAGTACACGCACTTTTGACCTATTTGTAGAAAAAATTGTGTAAGATTGACAGTTTTCCTTACATGAAAAATTTCCTCTTGCAAACGGATAGATTTTGGAAAAAATCTTAAATTTTGTGCTAAAATCTCACCTGTAAAAATTTATTTTTCAAAATTATTCTACAACCGTATATTTAGCCTATTTTATTCTGAACAAAATGCTGCAAACCCCATTTCAATTGGAAAAATATAAGACGAGATATTTATAATTTTGTGTATCCTAGTATCTGAGAAAATCGCTGAACACGATGAAACAAAGATGGCCGCCATGCACAAACAAAAAATAGTAAAATAACGGTCATTTTGAATTTCCATCATGTTAGGGTTATTGCACAAAAAATTTCAGATTTTTTAAAAATGGTCGAGCGACCATTTTTATATTTTCTGGACCACTGGAAATGGATTGACCCGGGGGTACTTTTTGTAATTGCCCTAGGTAGCAACAATTGTAGATTTTATTAATGTTATCATACATATACCATCGCTTTTGTTGTTTTTCCTTTTTTTAATAAATGGGCTTGACGAATAAGTCACGTTTGTTTTGTTTCCGTACCTTTATTTGCTAGAACTGGCAATATCCTTAATTTATGGACATGAGTGTAATAAAATTTCAAAATGCGACTTCGATTACTTTACTTCTTTTGTGAATAAAAGTAAATAATAAAGAAAAATAAATAGTAAAGAATCGTAATTAAAGTTACCACATGAATTAAATTAGATTATTGACAGAAATAAACTACTTTATTCCAATATTTCCCCTTGTGTTTGCTTTCATTGGTAGTCCCATAAATATATGATAGTTTCAAAATGCACATAAGCACAAGTTATTAAACAGTTTTAAAATATTAAACATACATTTTTTTTTCAGATACCCATTAAGTTTTACATATTATTTAAATAAATCCATAATGCACGTTATCTATGTTTTTTTATGTGTAATTAAAATCTTATTTCTGAAAAATACATATTAATACAAGCCGTATTTATAAAATGACATGGTAAGTCATATTTAATTTCAATTTGTTATTCCCGTATATACAGTAGATGTGCATGTAGTATCTGCCGGCGAAGACACTCACGATCTAATCCTATGGGGAGAGATTTTTCTAATATCTCGTTTGCATTTTGACATTTTATTTATTTTGCATTCAATTTTGCGTCTCTATATCGCATCTTTTTTTACTTTTTCGATTCCGGTCGCAGATATTTTTATAAAGTTTTTTTTAACTTTCAAAACCGGTATCAAAAATGAAAGTGTTATTTAAAAAATATCTGCAGACGAAATTGAAAAAGTAAAAATAAACAAATATTTAAGAGAGAAAATGTGTTTTTGACGACTTCTTTAACTTAAGTGTTTTTATTTAAATGGTGAAAGATTAAGCCCTATATGCCCCTCTTTAACTGAGCCCTTAAACATTTTTTTCGGCTTCATGAGTGGTTTCATTGCCAGATTATAAAATAGGCAAAACATAGTTAGATTCATTTTTAAAAAATAATAATAATAAAACGAAGAATATATTGAAATTTTATAAATCACATTAATATAACTTTAAAACAATTATTTATAAAAATTTTGGTGTCATTACATTTTGATAAGTGCAATTTAAAAATTAAAATTGATTACTTAAGTTTTTAATTAAATCAAAATATTTTATGCACTATAAACATTACCGTAATTACTTTTTTAACAGTGCCTATATGAGGTGTACATTACTGGAAAATGACTACTTAAGTATTCCAGTAATGGACATTCCGCTCAAAACCTTAAAAATTAATGAAGTTATAAAATTCGAAGTTCTTTTCAACTACAGAAACAAAAAATTGCAAATTTTGCAAGAAAATAAAGAATATATAAATTTACTAAATGAAGCCAGCTTATAGTATGTTTATATCATGATTTTCAATGAAAAACAGTGGAACTTAAAAACATTATTTTCTGCTTCCTGATTGGTTTATTTAAGAGTGTCAACAATAGTGCTAAATTATAAAATATGCAAGGGCGAGTTACGAAAAACAAAATAAAAGTTAAATTTTTATTAGTTATTTTTTTTTTTTTTATAAACCAAAAACATTCAGTGTGTTAATTACTGCTACATCTACCCTATAGTATTATTCTATGAATGTGAGTTAAAGTTTTATAAAAAATATACTCATGTAGGAAAAAGAAAAATGAAGAAAATATAAAATAAATGATATGACTACATAAGTGTTGAATTAAGATATTTTTCTCCGGGAGGGATATTTCTGGCTCCGGGGGGGGGACATTATAGAGCTCCGGGGAGGGAAATTGCCCTTTTTGACCATTGAAAACACAAAATCTCAAAATTTCAGTGGGGCATTTCATTGTCCCGGGGGGGAATACCTCCCCCGGGACACCCCCTGAATTCAACACTGCTACATATGTTTTGTTCTTACTGTTGGAAAAACAATTTTAATCAGTTATTTATCTCTAATAAATAAATGTCATCTAATATAAGTCATACTGCAAACTTTTAAAATTACTAAAGCGTTTTATTCTGTTAACAACAGGCATAAAATACCTATCTTTGCGTCAGCAATTTTTCTTTTCTTTTTTTTTTCTCCGAGCACATAGAGATAGAAGACAACTTCCTGTGTAAAGTAAAACTTTTAACTCAACATTCTAGAATTTACTTTCGGAAAATAAAAAGTTGAAATTAAAATTGACTTGCCGTTTTTTATGTAAAATATTATCCCTTGTTTGATGAATAATAATCCTTTGTTTGGTAAATAAGATATGTGCAGTGCAACATCTTCGTCACTGAGTATTAATGAAGTATTATTGCTTTTTACTGAATTATTTGTTCTCCATTTTGACTCCAGATCAAGAAACTTAATCTATGTGGATTATTTCGAATTATAAGATATCGGAATATATCATTCCAAGATCGAAATTTAAACTACTTTTCAGTATTAATAATACAAATTAAAGATCACATTTGTAGACAAAAGTAAACGAAAGTCGGACACATAACGGACACGATAAAATGGCGGAAACATTTTTATCATCACAACTGAGAAGACGATTTCTGATTGGCTGATGCATAATACATATCTAAGTCACTTTAAGAGAGTGACCATTGACTCTTTCGAAGGAGTGACACTCATTTTTGCGTTTTAATAGCAAATAAGCGTAATTTTATAGGTTATATTATAAAATGTAGTTTTTGAAAAGTAAGAATTGACATATTTTGGTACTTTTCATTGTTTTACTCCATATATTGGTTCAAAGTTGAGCGGGTATTTTTTTCAAGTGTATAATGTCGGGCTTTCACTCTCGTTAACGGAGTGAGATTTTTCACTCTCGACCATGGAGTGAGATTTTTCACTCTCGAACATGGAGTGAGATATTTCACTCTCGACAACGGAGTGAGATATTTCACTCTCGACAACGGAGTGAGATATTTCACTCCTTTTTAGGGAGTCGGAAATTCCACTCTTTAAAGAGTGTATTTGTATAAAGTTCACTCTAAAAAGAGTGAAAATGCAAATCACTCCTACAAAAAGTGAGCTTTTCACTCCTCTCAGTTTTAGAGTGTGGTTATATCGAGATTCAACTGTATTTCCAACCTGAATCAGCATTTGAAGATTCATTCTAAAGAGAAATCATGTACATTTTTTCCTCGCAGGTTTCGAACTTCTAAACATTCAACCGGAATTCCCATTTTTTAATTATTTTGCTAACCACTAGGCTGGAAGGGCCAAATGGGCAGCAATGTAGTTTCATAAGAACTTGCTTTCTTTCTTTAAGTTTCCTAGTTTCTTATTTTGAAAATGAACGGGTGTTAGAACATTTTGATACAAAGACTTTTTCCTTTAGAAAAAGTGTTGCCACTGAATTAAGTGTAATGCATTTAACAAAATAAAATTAAAGACTGTTGTACCAAATTCTGAAAATCTAGTGTTTCATTGAAAAAAAATGTAAGATAATAAAATAAAGTTGACATAAAAATAATTCAGAATTACATGCACTCCAACTTGAAGGTTTTTTATTTCAAAGAATTTTAGCGGTTTTTATTTTATTTTATTTTATTTTATTTTATTTTATTTTATTTGTTCTCATTTAATAATTAAAGTATGCACTTTTACTTCGAGAATTTATTTAAATATTGAGGAATTTTAGTAAAAAGATATTTTCAAACCGAATTTCCACGATTTTTTATTGAACATTTATTTTATAATTAAACTGTGTCAAAATATTTAAATAAATTTAAGTATTTTGAATTCCTTTTAGCCGAAAAAATAATAAATCGCTTTTGAACAGGTCTGAACTGCCACGCTTTCAATTAATGCTGAAACGTGCTCAGCAATTGCGCCACAAAAGCATTAAAAATTTCATAAATAAATCTAGCAAAATGTCATTTCTCTTTCAAGAATTTTGATGGACTTTTTATTTAAGTTAGTCAGTTCTGCATTTTTTAAAGATTTTTGATCAAATATGTGTATGACTTGTTTTGTTACGCAAACTAGATAAACAGGATGTAAATTTCTCTTTCTGAAATAGCTATGATCATAAGCCTTATTTTGTGTTTTCGCTATCTAAATACATCACTCTAAAAAAAGAAATTCCGTTAAAATACGGAAATTGTATTGGTAATCTAGACGCCAGTACTATTTCCGTCGTCTAACGGAAAATTTTTTTTCGTGAATTTCAAGAAACATTCAGTTTTTTCACAAAAGTTTTCCGGTTTCTTTATATATATATATATATATATATATATATATATTTAAATTTTTGTTTCAAAGACGGAAAAAAATAAATAAAATAACCATATTACTTTGAACGAGAAATATACATCTTTATGAATTTCAATATCTTATTTAATTTGAACAGCAGTAATAAAACAACATTTACCTCAGGAAGGATTCGAACCAGGCAACTCTCCTCTTCCAGATATCACTCTGCATTAAAACGCTAATCACCACATCATGGGAACACAGTCAACACAGTCAAATATTGTTACTTATTCCAGACGCTTTTTATGAAGTAAGGCTAATATGTTGAAAAGAGAACGTTCGTAGGCATAGTATTTCTCAATTGAGTATATAATTCTGAAGTCTCCATATTTTTGAATACAAGAAAAATTTTAGTCTTTAAAAATATTATATGCATGAAAAAATATGTTATAAGTAATAATTGTATCTTTTAAATAATATTTTTATAATTCTATTGTAATATTATTTTTATTTTTTATATATAGTCATTTATTTTTCCAAAAATACCTTCATGTTTTTTTTTTGTTTGTTTATATATATATATATATATATATATATATATATATATATACATTGCCTCAAATTATTTGTGTGATGATCTACTGTAAATTCAAATAAAGGATTACTATATGATATTAAAATAGATTTCCCTTATTCCTTATTATAAGATTATATATTTGATAAACGTCACTTTTATAACAATTTCATTATCATATTTTGGATTTGTTTTAAGTTTTATGTGCGACTCTGTTAAAGTGAATAGACTAAAAAATATTAAAACTAAATAGAATTTTTTTTGCTTTTAAAATACATTTCAGGGATTCTTAAAAATAATAATAAGAAATAAATTATTTAATTTCATAAATTAAACAACCTAATTTATAAAATTAAATTGTTTAATTCAGTAACTACCTTTACTTTTATTAAATGAACACAGCAACATTAGTATGATACTAGTATCAAATGATGCTTTTATCATTTTCCTTACCCGCAGTGTTTAATTCAGACACTTTTCTCCGAGAGGGACTTCTGTGGCTGCGAGAGGGGGGGGGGGGCATTATAGAATTCCAGGGGGAAATTGCATTTTTTGACCATTAAAAACACAAAATCTTAAATTTTCCGGGGGGGGGATGTCCCCTTCCCCGGATCACCCCCTGATTTTATCACTGCTTACAAGCCACCTATATATGGATTAAATGTATTTGGATTTTATTTCATTATTCTGTTTTCTGCTGCTGCTTTTATAAGAATTGCTTTATTTTTTGTTACTGCAAATTAAAAAACTGCCTTTTTAAGTTAATATGGGTGTTATTAATAACGCATATTCAACTATTGAAGACATTTCGCTTCAGATGAGTGAAACCATCAAGAAACAAGACAGAGAAGGTGTACCCGTTTGAAATATTATTATATTACCTTTATGTTTACTTGCTCCCTTCATGCTTTCATGATTTTTGACGCAGGCTAGCTCAATGGTGAGCTTACGAGTCACCCGTATTTTTAGAAAATGTCCTCCAAGATATTACGTGGCAGATCGATTGCGTTTTAAATGCGAATCGAAATTTAATTAATGCTAGATTTTCATCCTTGAACTCGATTAGGTGATTGTCTATGCTGCCGCCTCTCAGTCTAATATTCAAGCTTTTCGTTTAAATCAACAATTTAGAAAGTTAGTCAGTCCAGGTTTTAAATTTTTTGTGATCGTTTTTATCTGTAACCATCACTGATTCGAACCTATGTTATTAATTATTTAAAGTCCTCCTAATCAGTTTACAGTTGATTTTTGACAAGACTACATACACTGTTACTGTTTGTTGATTACATTTTTTTTAAACTGACTAGGGAATTAAACAGGCTTAAAAGATCCGCGGAAGAAGTAGTTAGTAGTAGGAAAACAACAGTACGGACCCAGGAGGCAGCAGTTGTGCGGTTGCCACCGCCACTTTCGCCCCCCCCCTCCTCCAGTGCCTCCACCTCCACCACATCGCCCCCTAGTGGGTAAAAGTAATTTTCTACTATAATATGAGATGTGAACAACCCTCTATACAAATATTATCAATCACCCCTCAACACGGTCAATACCTCTCTTTAACAGACATTTCCTCTCCGAAACGACCATTCCCTCCCTGAAACGGTCATTACCCCTGTAAACGACCATTTCTAAAACTATATAGATCTATCTTTTTCATGTTATTTTTAAAAGGATGTTAAACATCGAAGTGATTAGTGTTTTATGTAAATTTATATTCGAATTTTGAACAACCACAATCTTAATGAGTATTTTTAATTAAGCAAAACAATGAAAAATATCAGTTTTTAGCCGCTTTATTTAGATTTCTTCAACTACAAGACCAGCTTATTAATTTAAAAGAGGAATGTTAGACATATATTTGAATTTCAATTGATAGACATCTTAATGAGTATTATTAATTAAGCAAAGCAATGGAAAATATCAATTTTTAGTCGATTTCTTATGATTTTTATCACCTACAAGATCAGAGTATCAACTTAAAAGTGGAAAGTTAAACATACATCTTAGTTTTTTAACAGCAATCATCTTAATGAGTATTATTAATTAAGCAAAGCAATGAAAAATATCAATTTTTAGTCGATTTCTTACGATTTTTATCAATTACAAGATCAGAATATAAACTTAAAAAGATAAAACTTAAACATACATCCTAGTTTTTTTGAACAGCAATCATCTTAATGAGTATTATTAATTAAGCAGAGCAATGAAAAATATCAATTTTTAGTTGATTTCATTAGATTTTTATAACTACAAGATCATAATATCAACTTAAAAAGAAGAAACTTAAACATATATTTTTAACATTGGAAAAACCATTACCTTGATGAATTTTAATAATTAAGATATAAGAAAGGAAAATATTGATTTTTTAAAGAATGAAGACCAATTGTATTAACTTTTCTACACCAACCTAATGATTTTACCATGTTTTTACTGAATTTTATACAGTTGAGCAATGTATTTAACGTTGAAAATCACGTTCTTATAAAAGTATTACATGACCAGATTTTTCTTTCCCTTTTACGAAATAATGCACATTCTTTCCTTTTACGCTCAGGTAAATCCTCACATCCCCCCCCCCACCATTCGAGGGGTTAGAATACAATAGCCTGACGTCACTTGTTTACGCAGTTACAAGAAGAATTACACGGTTAATCTGAACGGAGAATCATTTTTAAAAAGTAATATTTTAACATTATTACAAGTATAATGTATAATTTTTAAACTTTAGTAAAGTATTTATTTATTATATATTGCCCAATTTATTAACCGATGAATTCCCTATACTTGTGCTTTAACACTTACAAATATATTTAATTACATATTTACTTATATATATTGTATTAATTATATAATACAAATATATTTCATATATTTAAATGGATTTTAAGAAATTCCTGTTCAATAAGTAAATATTAGCTATATTTTTAACATAACCCATGTTTTCAATGTTAGTTCATAAACGGGAATTTTGTATTTTAAATATCATTTATTCACTTTCAGACTATTTTCACTGGAAATCATACAGAACTTTTTAACAAAATTTATTTTTGAAATCATTGAATGAACTGTATTTAATATTTTTTACACAATTTTCTAAGATTTTCGTATTATACATTCCTCAAAAGTACATATTCTAAATGCTACAATCATTTTACATATTGAAAAATAATCATTTATCTACTAAGTATTAATCAAATTATATTATGTTTCGCCTTACAGTTTACAAATATCTGAATTATCACGCATAAACATGTTTCAAATATTAATACTATTTTCACAGTTTTAATAATGCGGAACATACATGAATACAAATTTAAATTTTTCTAATCATTTCACATTTCAAACCAATCTATTTGAAATTTTCGTCATATAAGAACGAATATTAGACTAATTTTTTATCATTAATATTATTCGAATCTGTTCACCATTGCCTTTTAAAATGAGTAGATATCACCTTCTGGGTTATTTTTTCAAAAACTGTAACTGAAATTACGTCGACTCATTTATAGAAAGTCCCCTTTTCCAACAATTTCTTGAAATTTAACAAAGAATTGACTATTACAGCAATACTTATCGACATCAAATTCGACTCTTGCTAATATATATGTATTTCAACATTACATACATACAGCTGTTTTTAACCATTTATCAGAAAATTATTAAATAACAGAACAATTCAAACTTTAAAGTTTCAACTCTGTTGTTTATCATTCTAATAATTAGCAGATCTATCCCTCAGAAATATTACTATCATATGAAACAGTAAAAAAAAATTAAAAGTCATTTGATATTTAAGAATCGCATACGTGAAATTACTGTCGAATGAAATACTAATAATCAGTAAAATCAACTGTTAAAGGAAAAATGGTGCAAATCTTTAAAAATTCAAATGTTTTTTTCTTTTACAAAAGTTAAAAAATTAACAGATGAATGATAAGTTAGAGAAATAATTAAAAAAAAATTATGAACATATTTACAAATTTACTAAAATCATGCATTTTTTGGATTACAAACCACAATTTCTTGATAAATTTAACGAATTTGTAAGATTTTAATCCTTGTATTACATGCACCCAAAAAATATTCAAAATTAAACAAAAAATAATTTTTAAAGCCCCATCAATAAATAAAAATTCTACATAAAAAAATATTTTCATGATTTTTCTTATAAAAAGGAGAGTTTACAAACTGATTTCCATAATTTTATCACATTCAAACTTAATATTTTATACACAAAGCATTATTTAATCAAATTTTATACTTTCTACGTCAATAAATCTCAATTTTTTTTTTTAGTTTTAAACCAATACCAGAATGTTTATTTACATCAAACTTGATTCTTGACCTTTTATATACTTCCACATTACACAATTGAGATGAATACTAACTTGGAACGATTATAGCGTTGAGCTCAATTGATTCTCCTCGATTTTCACCTTATACGTACTGTTCCTGCACAATATTTCTTACTGCTATAATCATCTAATGAATTAAAACTAATCTACTGCTCATATTATTAATCAATTTATCACGTGTTTCATCTTGCATTTCAGAGCTTTCTAAATTATCATTCATCAAGTTGCTTAAAATATAAATACTATATTTATAGTTTTAATGATATATAGTATACATGATTAGTCTGAGTTATTCCATCCGTATTATCAAATTATATGTTTCATCTTGCACTTCAGACCTTTCTGAATTATCATCCATCAAGTTGCTTAAAATATAAATACTATTTTTATAGTTTTAATGACATATAGTATACAAGACTAGTCTGAGTTATTCCATCAGTATTATTAATTCAATTATCATATGTTTCATCTTACACTTCGACGATTTCCGAATTATCATCTATCGAGTTGTTTAAAATATTAATAATATGTTTATAGTTTTCGATTATACACTCTAAAAGTGGAAGGAGTGAAATGCTCATTCTTTGTGAAAGTGACAGACATTTTCACTCTTTTTTGAGAGCAATTTATAAAAATACACTCCTTAAAGAGTGGAATTTCCCACTCCCGAGAAAGGAGTGAAAAATGTCACTCCGTTGTCGAGAGTGCACTGTCAGAAAAATTCGTCAATATACACTAAGTTATCGTTATTTTTTCACAAATAATTTCTGTTCTCCCAGAAAACGTATTTGTTCTGTGAGTTCATTCCGAGCGTCGAAAAATGAGGAAAAGTTTCCGTTTATATCCAGCACGCATGCGCATTGGGTCTGTTAGTAATAAGTTCGAATTTATTTTTAAAATGAAAAACAAAAATATTCTGTTGATTAAAATGTCTAATTTAGTTTTAAAAGACAAAAATGTTTTCGAATTTAAAAATAAATAACAATTACTTTCTTTATTCGTTCAAAAATTCTCACAAATAGAACATCCATGTTTTTTCTCTAACATTCTACGTAATATATTTAAAATTCCCATTTTTATACTATATTAATACTAAACGTAAAAAAGACCCAGCCACAGTTTCATTAAAGATGAAATCTTTCCGAGATTAACTGCATAATTAAAAGCTTTTTAACGAAATACACCAACCCACACCCATATGAAATGAAGGGTTCTATTTTAACGCACAATCATCATGAGCAGCCGTAGCGCCGTGGATTAGCGTTGGTCTTGTAATCCTGGGGTCCTTGGTTCGATCCCCGCCTCTTCCGCATTGATTTTTTCCAAACTTTTTTCAAGTGACGGATATTTTTCTTCTTTTGACAGAGAAAAAAATAAACAGAAAATCGTCAATATACAGACAATTTCTGGCAGCAGTGCTGCCAGTGCATTTTCTGTGAAAAGACGGAAGTTTTTTTGAGAGTGTGAAGTATGTCATTCCGTTGTAGAGAGTGACACATCTCACTTCACTAACGAGAGTGAAAGCCCGGCATTATAAACTTAAAAAAAATCCGTTAAACTGTGAACAAATATATGGAGTAAAATAATGAAAAATACCAAAATATGTCAATTTTTCATTTTCAAAAACTCCCTTTCATAATATAACCTGGAAAATTACGCTTATTTGGTATTAAAACGCACTCTTTTTCAGAGTCAGCAAGTTTCTCTATCGAAAGAGTGAATACTCACTCCGCCAATGAGAGTGACTCATCAGCCAATCAGAAATGTCTTGCACTTCCTTTACTGATAAGAAAAAGGTTTCCGCCATTTTAAAATTAATCTTTCGTTTCCTCGGTTCCACATATGTGGATCTCCGTTCATTTCATTTTTATTAATAATATTCAAACGTAAATTAACGTATTAATATAATATTCAAACGTTTAAATTTCTATCTTTGAATGATATGCTTCGATGTGTATGCTATGAAATAATCTAATTATTAGATTAATCTCTTCTTCTAGAATCACAATAGAAAAAAAAATAATTCAGTAAAAAGATATATTACTTCATTGATACGATACTCAATAACAGAGAGGTTACAGTACATGGATATTATTTACCAAACAAGGGAATATCATTTATGAAACAAAGGATATTATGTATCAAGGTAAATTATGTTTAATTTCAATTTTTGTTCCCAAAAGTTCGAGAATATTCAGTGCAGTTTCACATTGTGCAGAAAATCAATCGCTATGTGTCAGCCATTCTATCTCCTCGGGAAAAAAAAAAAGAAAAAAAAAGAAATGCTGACACAAGTCGTACAATATAAACATCATTAGCAATTACGTGATTTTATTATTCTGATTCAGTCTTATGTTAAACTACTTACTTTTTTTTTTCTTTTTGAAGTTAATTGCGTAATTCGAATAGGAATTTTTAATATGGCAAGAATTTTGAGAAATTGTTGAATCTAGCAATAAATTTTATTCCGTTATAAAATTTATATCTGCTGTTGTAACTTTTTTTTGTGACATAAAAATAAAACATGATATTTAAGTATTGAAACAAAGTGCTTTTTTTATGCCTGATCTGTATTGAAACTGGTTTAGTAATTTTAAAAGTTCGTAGTATGACTTTTATAAAACGAAATATTTTTAAAGATATAATTGCTTTTTATATTACAAATGTTTTTAAAGCTAGTAATAAACACCCCTGAATGTTTTCGGTTTATAAAAAAATAACCAATAAAAATGTAGCTTTTATTATTTTTTTTTCGTAACTCCCCCTTGCATATTTTAAAATTTTGCACTATTGTTGATATTCTTAATTAAACCAGTCGGGAGAGGAAAATATTGTTTCAATTTTAAAGTTTATTATTTACAAAGTTAATTATTATATTTAGTTTATAAATAGTTATTTTTCAGTAATGTACACCTCATATACGCATTGGTAAAAATGCAATTTTGGGGAATGTTTATAGTGCATAAAGTATATTGACTTAAAAGAAAACTTAAATAATCAAATATTATTTTTAAATTACAATTATCAAAATGTAATCGCACCAAAACTTTTATAAACAGTTATATTAATGTGATTAATGAAATTTTAATATTTTATCATTTTAATATTATTATTATTATTATTTAAAATGAATCTATGTTTTGCCTATTTTATAATCTGGCGATCAAACCACTCATGAGACCGATAATATTATTTAAGGACACAGTCAAAGAGGGGCTTATAGGGCTTAATCGTTCACCATTTAAATAAAAACACTTAAGTTACAGAAGTCATTAAAAACATATTTTCTGTTTAAATATTTGTTTACTTTTACTTTTTCAATTTTGGCTACAAATATTTTCTTGATTAACACTTTCATATTTGTTACCGGTTTTGAAAGTGAAGGTAACTTTATAAAAAAAATCTGAGACCAAAATCGAAAAAGTATAAAAAATACGATGTTGAGACGAACTTTAGCTATCCAATGGAAAAAAAAAATGAAAATAAAAATAAATAAATAAATAAATAAAAATAAAAGAATAAAATGTCAAATTGCAAACGAGATATTAGACAAGTCCCTCCCCATGGTATTAGCATTAGCTCGTGAGTGTCTTCGCCGACAGCGACAGGAGCCTTAAGGGTTCCATTACTGGCAACTAACCTTATATACGGGAATAAAAAATTGAAATTAAATATGACTTTGTCTGTCGTTTTATAAATACAGATTGTAATAACATTTGTTTTTCAGCAAAAAGTTTTTAATTACACTTAAAAAAAAACAACAAAAACATAGAAAACTTGCATTATTAAAATAATATGTAAAACTAATGGGCATCTGAAAAAAAATATACTGACTACTTAAGATTTAAAACTGTTTAATAACTCGCGCTTATGGGCATTTTAAAACTATCATATATTTATGGGGCTACCAATGAAAACAAACACAAGGGGAAAGATTGGAATAAAATAGTTTATTTCTGTCAATAATCTAATTTATTCATAGTAATTTTAATTACGTTGTCCCTTAAAAAGTTCAATTAATGATACATACTATGAATTAAATAAATATTGCCAATAAAAATATTTTATTCCAATCTTTACCATGCTTGTATTTATTTTCATTGTATGCTCTAAAAGATACAATTCTTTTAAAATGCCCCATTAAAAACGCACTCCTTCAGCAAGAGTGAATAGTCACTCCTCCGTAAGAGTTACTACTCACTTCTACCATGGGTGAAAAAACACACTCCTCTAGCAAAAGTGAATAGTCACTCCTCAGAAAGAGTGATCATTGACCCCTGTTAGAGTGAATATTCATTTCCCAGGAGTGAGTATTCACTCTTTCAAAGAGTCAACGATTCCACTTTTGCTCAGAGTGAATAACCACTCTAAAGAGGTTGGGCATATTTTGAGTCTGCGATAGAGTAAGTATGCACTCATCCGGAGTGAATAGTCACTCTTTTATTTAGCGTGTATATAGTATGTATGAATACAATCTTTAATTTACCCATTTTATATTTGAAATAACCTATTTACCTATTTTTGAAACCAAACTGTGTGAATTTTACCCCACTACTTATAAACATCTGAATGATTTGTATTTCACACTTTATCAGACATCTACTCCTCAGAAGAATTGCTATCATATAAATAAGTAAAGAAAATTAATTTGTATCAAATAACCCCATACACGAAAAGCATCACAGAAGGAAAATACTAATAAGCAATTGAAATAATTATCTATCTCATAAAATTCCATCTATTACATAAAAATTTTTTAACATTCGAACAACCATTCATTACCTTAATGAATTTTAATGATTAAGCATATAACAAAGGAAAATACTGATTTTTTTAAAGAAAGAAGACCAATTGTATTAACTTTTCTACATCAACCTAATAAAAGGTGACTAAGTACACAACTCGAAAAAATTTACAGATTTTAATACAAGTAAGAAACCGTTTTCTCCGTTAGCGAATGAAAAAAGTTTTATTATATCATTGCAATATACAGGGTGTTTCGCTACCAGACCGACAAACTTTGAGGGGTGATAGTAGACATGAAGACAAACATTATTAAATGGAAAACCATGGGGCGCAAACGTCTTCTATAGGAGCTAGCGGCCATTAAAGTTTGAGGTCCAAAACTTCAAACGATGATAAAAAACGGAGAAAAGGGTCGATTCGTTTGCGGTTTTCACTAAAATCATTCTTTATATCACGATGTTTATTGAAAAAAATTTTAGAGGTTACGTTCAAAAATTGTCGATAGAGGGCGCTTTAGACTTTAGATTAACGAACAACTACTTTTTACCGTTATTTTGTGCATGGGGTTCAAGTTATACTAAAGTTTAGACTTTAACTTAAATTTTAAGCCCAAAATCGGAAACATTGGGATCGGATAACTAGCGAAAATTGAGCTGTGAACAGAGGGGAGAATTTTAAATGCTCATAAACATTGGACAAACAAATCGATTTTGTTGCGGTTTGCGTGTAAGTCATTCCATTGGTAATTATTTTATTCAAAATGACGTATAGCTTTGGTGTCCTCATTTTTGATAGAGGGCGCTTCCGACACATCTCCGACATTTCAATGGCATTACTCCTGGGTGTTTTACTACCAGAACAACATACTTCCAGTATGTGTTAGGGATGCAAAGACGACTCGGAATCACATAGGAACTTAACTTTGGAAATGCCTTTTTTGGGAGTTACGGTTAAAGGAAGCAGAGAAAAAAGCAACAAAAACAGCAGAGAAAGAGCGACACATTAATGTGAAAGAAAACAGTAAATTTAAAGGTTTTACTAGAAAAGGTGTTCAAAATTACGACCAGAATTGTCTGGCAAGTTTGACAGTGACGATAGATGGCGCTAAACGGTAATGCGCGTGAACAGCAATCATTTGAAGCTATCATTCGCGAACCGGTTCCAAAGTTCGCAGAAGGAATTATTTGAACGATGAACAGCACGATGGGACTCCTCGACATTTTACCAATGACGTTTGCTGACATTTCAAAGTAACATATGGACAGCGGTGGATAAGTCGTGGTGGCCAGGTTCATTGGCCTGCCAGATCGCCGGACCGATCATGTATGGACTTCTTCTGCTGGGGTCAAGTGAAAAGTTGGGTGTATGAGACTTCCGCACCATCAGTTGAAGACCTCGCAGGTGATATTTCTGTAGCTGCCAGAAAGCTTTCTGAGATACCAGGAATCTTTCAAAATGTGAGGAATTCCATGCGACGCCGCTATCAAGCAAACCGGACTACTTCTGGACGTAACTTCGAACACCTTTTCTAGTAAAACATTTAAAAAACTGTTTTCTTTCGCATTAACGTGTTGCTCTTTCTCTGCTGTTTCTCTTGTTTTTTTCTCTGCTTCCTTTAACCGTAACTCGCAAGAAAGGCATTTCAAACGTTACATTCCTTTATCATTCCGAGTCGTCTTTGCATCCTTAACACTTCCAGAAAGTATGTTGGTCTGGTAGTAAAGCACCCAAAATAATGCCATAGAAATGTCGGAGATGTGACAAAAGCGACCTCTATCATAAAATGAAGACACCAAACCTGCACGTCATTTTGAATAAAATAATTACCAAGAGAATGACCTACACATAAACCGTAATAAAATCGATTAGTTTGTCCAATGTTTATGAGCGTTTAAAATCCCTCCCTCTGTTCACAGTTCAATTTTCACTAGTTACCCGATCCGAATGTTTCCAATTTTGGGATTAAAATTCAAGTAAAAGTCTAAACTTTAAAATAATTTCAACCCCAAGCACAAAATAACGGTAAAAAGTAGTTGTTCGTTGCTATAAAGTCTAAAGCGCCCTCTATCGACAATTTTTGAACGTAACCTTTAAAAAAAAATTTTACGATCAATCGTGATATAAAGAATGATTTTAGCGAAAACCGCAAACGAATCGACAGTTTTTTCTGTTTTTTTATCACCGTTTGAATTTTGGGACCTTAAACTTTAATGGCCCTTAGTTCCTATAGAAGACGTTTGCGCCCCATGGTGTCCTATTTAATAATGTTTGTCTTTATGTCTACTATCACCCCTCAAAGTTTGTCGGTCTGGTAGCGAAACACCCTGTATATGTATTAATAAAAATAAATAAATAAAAAAGCGATTATTTATATATTAAACCTTTACTAAGTATATAAATATATTTCTTTTATTATACAGATGTTTCAACAAGATGAATCAAAATAGCAGCAAACTTCAGAAATGAATGATCTGAATGATTCGTTACCACATGTAGAGTTAATGAATAATATATGTGCGAGATATGTGAAATACTAGAATTCGTATATGAAACGTAATTAATGTAAATTTAAAATGATATGGCTTACTATCTACACTTTAACAAGTGTCTTTTTACCTATATTGTTTAACATTGTTGACCTACATTGTTGAACAAAAAATATTTATTCGAAAAACAAGATTTATTATTTTTGGATGAAAATTAAAACCGTATTCCTTTTACTTACAAGTAGAAATTACGAATACCGTCTGATTTTGAAATAAAGCTATATTTTTTTCGCTTACGATTTTGTTCTTCTAACAAATACTTCATGATTACTTATGTTTGTAAAAAAAAAGACATGATTCAAAAAACGATGAAAAAAACATAAAATTTGGGAAAAATTCAAATTTTGAAAGGGCAAAATTTTCTCATTAGGCTAAAAGATTCAAATCAAATTCCTGAAAATACAAAACAATTGTCGCAAAAGCACAAACATGAAATATAACATACTAATTTCTCAAAAATTTCAAACATCAAAGAGAACAAAATTGGGCTGTGACAGTGGATCCTTTTTATGAACTTGAAAAAAAAATCCAAAATGCGAAAAAACCCTTATAATATTCACGAAAAATTTAAAAGTTGCAAATGTCGAAGTTATGCCATCGACATAAAAATGGACACAATTTATTAAAATAAACCACTTAATCATAATCTAAAGTTTGAACGCTTTTTCTACATTACTTTTGACAGGGTTATACAAAAAGTTATTCATTCTTTTTTAATTTGTTGATGGTCCCCTTTGGAGTTTCGGGAAAAAAATCTTCACGGAAATTTATGATTTTTACTATTATATTTACACATTTAGAGTTTCAAGATAATTCGTCATGTATTTGTCGAAATATTTAACAAAATGCCTAAAATCGCCAGTAGACGGTCATCTTTGGCCATGTAGTGTATTTTTCATGACTTTTCGACAAGGTTCATAACCATCACATTAATATCTGGAGAAAAGAGGTCTGACAACGAGGACTGTTTTATTTAACTATTGAAATGGATCAAGTAAAAATAAATAAATAAATAAATAAAAACTAGTTGTTGAGGTCCACCGTAATACTTACCCATCATGGCTATGCATAATATAAAAGATAAAACTAAAACATGTTTAAACTATTTATAAAATGCATTGTGATTCCAAAATAAAATTTAAACTTATATTTAAAAATTTTTAACACATACTAATGCTCTATAACGGAATTGCGAGTATTACTTGACTATCCCGTCGGCCAATGTCGACAAATTATTTAAATAGCCAAACTATTCGTAAATTATAGAAATTGGACAATTTCGATTTTAAAGAACGAAAAAACATATAAATTAGTAAAA
Source organism: Maratus speculifer (assembly GCA_964019185.1). Taxonomy (NCBI): domain Eukaryota; kingdom Metazoa; phylum Arthropoda; class Arachnida; order Araneae; family Salticidae; genus Maratus; species Maratus speculifer. Next base: position 216,024,259 of record OZ025293.1, on the reverse strand, counting down.
AATCAATAAAAATATGAAAAAAAAGACGAATTAAAAATCTCTTGATGACCTACCAAACACGTATAACGTGTTTAGTGTCAAGTGAATGTGACATTTAGCGATTCTCGTCAGGTAACGATATGGAAAGAACTTGGAACACGCTCTGGACCAAGAAACATAATGGAAAGACATCTTTTTCCATCAGGGGAATTAATTGTATGGGCAGGAAAAAGGCAGGAATGTTGGATGGCCGCAGAGACCTTCATATCTTTGACACGGGGTATGTGACTGGTAGAAGATACAGAGACGAAATTTTTTAGCCTTATGTTCGCTTGTTTGAAGGTGCTGTCTGTCCTGACTTCATATTCACGGATGATAATGCGAGTAGTATAGTAATGACAGTTCCATGCCACCGGGCGTCGGGCGTTGACCTCTAAGAGGGGTTGAAGGTCATCGGGCGTTCGAGCTGTAAGATGGGGGTGGGGTGAAGGTCATCGGGCGTCACGAAAGGTTAAGATGACGTCATCTTAGAGGATGAGTATGTTTTAGATAAGATTTTATTTTTTATTTTAAGCGGGAATTTTAGGGAGTTAGAATTTTTTTCGGCGTACTATAGTATGGGGGTGTTTTTTAAATTTTAAGCGGGAATTTTAGGGAGATAGAATTTTTTTCCGAACTATAGTACGATGATTTTTTTAAAGTTTAATGCGGGGACTTTAAAAATTTTCGGTGCACTTTCGTTTTAGGATTTATTTATTTTTTAATTTTAATGCGGGGACTTTAAAAATTTTCGGTGCACTTTAGTTCAAGGATTTATTTTTTTGATTTTAAGCGGGAATTTTAGGGAGATTGATTTTTTTTTTTTTTCACCGTGTTTTAAATAAGGGGTTAAGCGGATATTTTGGGTGGCAGAGAATATTTTTTTCTGTACTATTGTACGAGTGGTTTTTAATTTTAATGTGGCAACTTAAAAATTTTCAGCTTGGTGTAATTTAAGAGTTTTTTTTTTATTTTAAGCAGAAATTTTGGGGAGTTTGATTTTTTTTTTTTTTTTTTTTTTTTTTTTTTTTTCCACTGTACTCTTACATGATGAGTTAAGCGGATATTTTGGGGGAAATTATTATTTTAGGCTAATCATATAAGAAGAATATATTTCTTTTTTCGGGGGTTGCTATTTTAATAAAGAACTAATTAAGAAGGGTTCATTCATGGTGAATTAATGAATTATTTTTTTTGGGGGGGGGGGAATAATTTTGTTAAGATTGAATTATTTTTTCATTTTTTGGAGTTTTAAGCGGATATTAATGTTTAATAGGGGGACTTTAATTTTTTTGCAATGAAATTGACGTGCGCTCGTCGATCTAACCGTTCGGAGTTTATAGTTTTCTTCAAATCATGTGTGAATATTGGTTTAGAATTTCTTAGAATGACTTCCACCACTTTTATATCTATCCAATATCATAAATAGCACATGCTGGTAATGGGAATTTGGGAATAACAATTTTGAATAGTTATTTAATGAAGGAACTTTAAAATTATTTCGAGTACTATTTTTAGTCAACTATGTTATACACTTGATATTTTAGAATAGTTAAAAAATAACTTTAAAATTTGAATGAAAAAATATGTTTCAAAATGGGATTTTACGTGCTAGCATTGAATCGCACTCGTCGCCATAACTGTTCTGAATATGTGGTTTTCTTCGAACCTTGGTGAAAATTTAATTGAATTGATTATTATTATTATTTTGTATGTGTTGTATATATGTGTGCGTATGTATGTTTGTGTGTTGTATGCATGTATGTGTGTGAATATATGTTTGTGTGTTGTATGCATGTGCGTGTGTTGTATGTATGTACGTATGTATGTGTGTTGTATGCATGTATTTGTTGTATGTATGTGCGTGTAATTTTTTGCCGATAGGTGTGATCTTTAGCTGAAAGTGACCTAGGATCAAAACTTTTATCCAGGAATCGCCACGGGGAGGCAGATCACTTGATTCCCGTATTGCACACATTCACATACATTATTTCGAGCGATATTTTTAGTGAAACATAATATGCAAATGAATTTGTAAAATAATTAAAAAATAACTTTAAAATTTAAATGAAAGAATGTTTTAAAATGTAATTTTACGTACTAACATTTAATCGCGCTCGTTGGTTTTTACTGTTTGGAGTCTGTCATTTTCCTTTAACCTTGGAAAACCTTGCGTCAATAAGGATATTTCAGAAAGACCCCCACTTTGGGTACTCTTTTAAACTAATATTTGTAATGAGATGTGTTCGCGCGCGTCGGCCTAACTGTTTGGAGTATCAACATAAAATCATCAAATTAATACAAAATATTTACCCATGTAAAGAAAAATCAAAGTACAATGATTCACCATTTGTTTGATAAATCTTAAAGCATAATATCTATCATACAAACATCATGTTATGTAAAAAATATAAGTAAATATTATTAGTTTTAAAATCATTTATATTCGAATGGGTAGTTCGATGAATTAAGAACATTAGAATTTTATGGATTAAGAAGTAACAATTGAGAAAATAATCATTTCAAAATATTTTTTTAAACCAACTTTCATGCAATTCAAAAACTTTTAGTATGAAAATTAAATTGTTTTTTCTTAAGAGAAATATTTTATGCGAGTGAAAAAAGTGAGAGTCAGTTAATTTATGAATCACTTTAAAATATTACCACGCAATAAATTGTTTTGAAACTATATTCTTAAACATATTAATATTTAAAAGTTAAGTCATTTTATACATTTTATATTCAAATTATACTTACCAACATATGAATTCGCCTTCATTCCGCATTTTCTTGAAGAATAATGTTTAATAAACTCTTATCAACACAGCATGTTGTTGTGAATCACTAGCAAGTTAAGACAGGTATGATATGATTAATCGTTGGGATTTCCCCAAAGAGGTGAAGTCATTCTTATCAAATCCTATTCTGAGTGAGAAATATTTCAATTGCAATTAACTTCAGATTTTGTTATTTGATAATTATTTTTTTAATTTGACAATTTTAATTAATGTTTTAGTGAAATTACCTTTAAGATTTTAATTTTTTTAATGCTTATACTATTTCACACATGTACATTCCTATTTGTAAATAGAAAATCATAAAAAAAAACATCTTTGAATGATTTTATTATTATTACTGTTAGACATATTTGAAAATCATTTAAACTTTTAGCTTTTATTATTATTATTATTTAGATATTAAGAAGTGACGAACACCTGTAGAATTAATCTCATCTTAAAACTGATTAATATTCGAAGAAAAATTTATTCTGTTATCTTTTAATTTACCAAACATATATCTTAATATTCATTAACACACTTCTTATTTAATGAATAATATATTTGATGAATAATATATTTTATAATATATATGAGATTTTAATCTTTCTTTTAAAAAATTGGGTTATGTTATTTCATACACATACGTTCTTATTCGAAAATTCAAAACCATAAAAAACATCGTTGGTTGATTTTTTATTTTTAATTAGACATTGCATTGGAAAAGCATTAAAAACCTTTCATTTTTATCCCATTTAGACTTCAAAAAGAGTCAAAGATCGAACTGCTTTGCAAAGACTTAAAACTAGTGATTTGATGAGTCATACTTCCTGTGGGTTGTTTACAATTTTGAAATTATCTTTATTAATTACCAAACTTCTCATTTTTTTTAAACACCACACTAATCATTGCTCCCATTACTTAATCACGTAAATATAATTTATATCGTTTTTGATTATCAGTTTTATACTAACATTTGACACTTATACGTATGTGTTGTATTAATTCTTTTAGTTTAATTCATACAAATTTTAACTAAAGCATCCTGTGCTAGTTTTCATACATTTATTATCACATCACGTGATAGAATTTCTTGCGATGTTTTAGAAATAAGATATTTAATTTTTTTTTAAAAATTAGTTAATAACATGAAAAAAATTTAATTGCTTTTTAACATGAATCTTTTAAGAAAAACATATTTTATTCTGAAACATTAAATTTAAAAACTAACTCTTAAGAATATGACTTGATGCAATTTACTCATTTTAAACAAGTTAACTTTACTAATTATCGTTAAAATTATTCATTTACCAATGATTTAAACTTCACATTTTAAAGTTATTTATATAATATACTAACATTTAATTATAATAGGTTTAATTTTATTAAAAATTCTGAATAAAATAAAATTTATACTTTAAAAAAAATTATAACACCATTTAAAAATATTAAACAACAACAAACTTATAATTAAGCGATGAATAAATATAAATATATGAATCACACAATAATAAAAAGAAATACTTAATCATTCATAAAAATTCTTCCCTTGAACATTCCCACGTATGTTAGTAAAAATATAACACTAAAGTTTTCAAAAAGATTATAAGCGTTTCCAAATCAACAAAGAAAATTGAGTATTAAATATCGAATAATGGATATGCACTTTTTACACTCACATCTTACAATGTAATTAGTAACCAAATGTAATGATTTTTAAGCATGTCTTCTTAAATTTTTTTTTTCAATGAAAGACTATCACAGTTGAATATTTAGCTTTCTCTTCATAACTTTATCGAGAAATATATAATGTATACCACACGATTTCATTAAATGAATCACAATACAATTCAAACTTCTCATTTTCAATGTTTTATATATACTAGTGTTTATCAAATAGGTGTTTATTCTGAACAATCATTACTTAGTATATTGATGAAAAGTTTGTGTTGAACGGTTTTTAACTCAAATGGTGTGAGAGAAGGATATATTAGGACAGAAGTTATTAAATATAGAGTCTTTAAAGTTTATACCCGTGCAAGAATTGGCATTTCAAGAAACAAAGTTGTGTTATATTTGAAAGCATTCTTTATATTCGAAACGCACACGTGATCACGATCACATCACTGAAGAGTATAGAGAAGCTGTTTATGTTGTATATAATTTGAATTTTCATTAACACAATATTATAACCGAAGTTTTTCGACAGTTTGAAAAGTTATGATGCACAACGTCTGCACACGTTAACACAGAATAAGATTAGCCTATGCCCTTTCGATGATAAGCGTTATTTGCAGGAAAGATGTATTAACATAACATTTTCTTGGTAATTTTACTCGCAGGTTTCGAAACCATAAACATCTGATCATACTTCTCATTTTTAACACGTGACGCTAACCATTGGGCCATTAAAGCCCGTAATTTAGTAACTAAAAAGTAAGAAAGATCATCGAAAGTGATTACTTCACACATGCAAAAATAATTTTTATTGTGACTTATCAGTTAAAAATCACGAAGAAAAGAAAAAAATCACATATGTTTTGGAATACTTTGAGATTTTATGAGTCACTTCATCAGTTAAATAGACATATCCACTTCTTATGAATCACTACTTATGCTTAAATTTTCAAAGACTTGCTTATATGAAATGTATTATATTTTAGTTTATCAGTGATAGTGTGATTACTTGTTAATAATTTTAACGTTATTAAAAAAATTTAAAAAAAAATCAAATGTTAATAATTAATTTAAAAAAAATACAAGTCACTATTAAAGGTCACTAAAATGTGAAAGTTATAATTAAAAGTTTTGCATGCATATTTCATAACACTGAGAAAAATTGGCAACGGTAATAATTTTATTTAAAAATGTTTTTAAATAAAAGAAGTGAAAATATTTATCTTTAAAAGACTAACTGCATATTTTTAAACATTAATATTAAAGGTCTTTTTCGATACATTTTATAAAACCATGTTGGGACATAACCAAACAAGTTGATTTTGATATAAAACTTATGAATATTACTACGTTGAAACAGTGAAAACCTGCTTTGCCAAGTTAATTTTTCAAGTAAGTTTAGTAATGCCACTTACAAAAGAGAATTTTGTGCATTAAATGAAATTTTCCAAGTTTTACCATACACATGCGAAGGTTTCATTTAAGTAAGGAAAAAATTTATTACACAAGTCATTGTTTTTTCGATTAAAAATGACAAGTCTTTCATCTTAAAAATTTTGTTCATGTGACGATAAAAGCTTTTTGGTTGCTAGGATAAAAAAAATAGTTGGTTGTTAGGGTAAATAAATAGTTGATTACGAAAAAAATGATTAAGTATTTCTTTCTTTTATTGTGTGATTCATATATTTATATTTATTCATCTCTTAATTATAAGTTTGTTGTTGTTGTTGTTTAATATTTTTAAATGGTGTTATAATTTTTTTCAAAGTATAAATTTTATTTTATTCAGAATTTTTAATAAAATTAAACCTATTATAATTAAATGTTAGTATATTATATAAATAACTTTAAAATGTGAAGTTTAAATCATTGGTAAATGAATAATTTTAACGATAATTAGTAAAGTTAACTTGTTTAAAATGAGTAAATTGCATCAAGTCATATTCTTAAGAGTTAGTTTTTAAATTTAATGTTTCAGAATAAAATATGTTTTTCTTAAAAGATTCATGTTAAAAAGCAATTAAATTTTTTTCATGTTATTAACTAATTTTTAAAAAAAAATTAAATATCTTATTTCTAAAACATCGCAAGAAATTCTATCACGTGATGTGATAATAAATGTATGAAAACTAGCACAGGATGCTTTAGTTAAAATTTGTATGAATTAAACTAAAAGAATTAATACAACACATACGTATAAGTGTCAAATGTTAGTATAAAACTGATAATCAAAAACGATATAAATTATATTTACGTGATTAAGTAATGGGAGCAATGATTAGTGTGGTGTTTAAAAAAAATGAGAAGTTTGGTAATTAATAAAGATAATTTCAAAATTGTAAACAACCCACAGGAAGTATGACTCATCAAATCACTAGTTTTAAGTCTTTGCAAAGCAGTTAGATCTTCGACACTTTTTGAAGTTTAAATGGGATAAAAATGAAAGGTTTTTAATGCTTTTTCAATGCAATGTCTAATTAAAAATAAAAAATCAACCAACGATGTTTTTTATGGTTTTGAATTTTCGAATAAGAACGTATGTGTATGAAATAACATAACCCAATTTTTTAAAAGAAAGATTAAAATCTCATATATATTATAAAATATATTATTCATCAAATATATTATTCATTAAATAAGAAGTGTGTTAATGAATATTAAGATATATATTTGGTAAATTAAAAGATAACGGAATAAATTTTTCTTCGAATATTAATCAGTTTTAAGATGAGATTAATTCTACAGGTCTTCGTCACTTCTTAATATCTAAATAATAATAATAGCTAAAAGTTTAAATGATTTTCAAATATAATGTCTAACAATAATAATAATAAAATCATTCAAAGATGTTTTTTTTTATGATTTTCTATTTACAAATAGGAATGTACATGTGTGAAATAGTATAAGCATTAAAAAAAATTAAAATCTAAAAGGTAATTTCACTAAAACATTAATTAAAATTGTCAAATTAAAAAAAATAATTATTAAATAACAAAATCTGAAGTTAATTGCAATTGAAATATTTCTCATTCAGAATAGGATTTGATAAGAATGACTTCACCTCTTTGGGGAAATCCCAACGATTAATCATATCATACCTGTCTTAACTTGCTAGTGATTCACAACAACATGCTGTGTTGATAAGAGTTTATTAAACATTATTCTTCAAGAAAATGCGGAATGAAGGCGAATTCATATGTTGGTAAGTATAATTTGAATATAAAATGTATAAAATGACTTAACTTTTAAATATTAATATGTTTAAGAATATAGTTTCAAAACAATTTATTGCGTGGTAATATTTTAAAGTGATTCATAAATTAACTGACTCTCACTTTTTTCACTCGCATAAAATATTTCTCTTAAGAAAAAACAATTTAATTTTCATACTAAAAGTTTTTGAATTGCATGAAAGTTGGTTTAAAAAAATATTTTGAAATGATTATTTTCTCAATTGTTACTTCTTAATCCATAAAATTCTAATGTTCTTAATTCATCGAACTACCCATTCGAATATAAATGATTTTAAAACTAATAATATTTACTTATATTTTTTACATAACATGATGTTTGTATGATAGATATTATGCTTTAAGATTTATCAAACAAATGGTGAATCATTGTACTTTGATTTTTCTTTACATGGGTAAATATTTTGTATTAATTTGATGATTTTATGTTGATACTCCAAACAGTTAGGCCGACGCGCGCGAACACATCTCATTACAAATATTAGTTTAAAAGAGTACCCAAAGTGGGGGTCTTTCTGAAATATCCTTATTGACGCAAGGTTTTCCAAGGTTAAAGGAAAATGACAGACTCCAAACAGTAAAAACCAACGAGCGCGATTAAATGTTAGTACGTAAAATTACATTTTAAAACATTCTTTCATTTAAATTTTAAAGTTATTTTTTAATTATTTTACAAATTCATTTGCATATTATGTTTCACTAAAAATATCGCTCGAAATAATGTATATGAATGTGTGCAATACGGGAATCAAGTGATCTGCCTCCCCGTGGCGATTCCTGGATAAAAGTTTTGACCCTAGGTCACTTTCAGCTAAAGATCACACCTATCGGCAAAAAATTACACGCACATACATACAACAAATACATGCATACAACACACATACATACGTACATACATACAACACACGCACATGCATACAACACACAAACATATATTCACACACACACATGCATACAACACACAAACATACATACGCACACATATATACAACACATACAAAATAATAATCAATTCAATTAAATTTTCACCAAGGTTCGAAGAAAACCACATATTCCGAACAGTTATGGCGACGAGTGCGATTCAATGCTAGCACGTAAAATCCCATTTTGAAACATATTTTTTCATTCAAATTTTAAAGTTATTTTTAACTATTCTAAAATATCAAGTGTATAACATAGTTGACTAAAAATAGTACTCGAAATAATTTTAAAGTTCCTTCATTAAATAACTATTCAAAATTGTTATTCCCAAATTCCCATTACCAGCATGTGCTATTTATGATATTGGATAGATATAAAAGTGGTGGAAGTCATTCTAAGAAATTCTAAACCAATATTCACACATGATTTGAAGAAAACTATAAACTCCGAACGGTTAGATCGACGAGCGCACGTCAATTTCATTGGAAAAAAATTAAAGTCCCCCTATTAAACATTAATATCCGCTTAAAACTCCAAAAAATGAAAAAATAATTCAATCTTAACAAAATTATTCCCCCCCCCCAAAAAAAAATAATTCATTAATTCACCATGAATGAACCCTTCTTAATTAGTTCTGTATTAAAATAGCAACCCCCGAAAAAAAAATATATTCTTCTTATATGATTAGTCTAAAATAATAATTTCCCCCAAAATATCCGCTTAACTCATCATGTAAGAGTACAGTGGGAAAAAAAAAAAAAAAAAAAAAAAAAAACCCAAACTCCCCAAAATTTCTGCTTAAAATAAAAAACTTAAATTACATCAAACTGAAAATTTTTAAGTTGCCACATTAAAATTAAAAACCACTCGTACAATAGTACAGAAAAAAATATTCTATGCCACCCAAAATATCCGCTTAACCCCTTATTTAAAACACGGTGAAAAAAAAATCAATCTCCCTAAAATTCCCGATTAAAATCAAAAAAATAAATCCTTGAACTAAAGTGCACCGAAAATTTTTAAAGTCCCTGCATTAAAATTAAAAAATAAATAAATCCTAAAACGAAAGTGCACCGAAAATTTTTAAACTCCCCGCATTAAACTTTAAAAAAAATCATCGTACTATAGTTCGGAAAAAAATTCTAACTCCCTAAAATTCCCGCTTAAAATTAAAAAAAATTCTTATCTAAAACTAAAGTGCACCGAAAATTTTAAAGTCCCCGCATTAAAATTTTAAAAAATCATCGTACTATAGTTCGGAAAAAAATTCTATCTCCCTAAAATTCCCGCTTAAAATTTAAAAAACACCCCCATACTATAGTACGCCGAAAAAAATTCTAACTCCCTAAAATTCCCGCTTAAAATAAAAAATAAAATCTTATCTAAAACATACTCATCCTCTAAGATGACGTCATCTTAACCTTGCGTGACGCCCGATGACCTTCACCCCACCCCCCTCTTACAGATCGAACGCCCGATGACCTTCAACCCCTCTTAGAGGTCAACGCCCGACGCCCGGTGGCATGGAACTGTCATTACTATACTACTAATGCGCCTTGTCACCGTGCGTTTCTAATTGACGACTTCCTTGAAAAGAAAAACATCTAACGCATGTTATGGCCTGCGAACTCCCAGGATTTAGACCCTATCGAAAATGTATGGAATATGCTCGGGAGACAACTTGCAGCCCTTTCACACCTACCACGCTCCGTTCCAGAACTGAAAGGTGTTCTCAAAGAAGATTAGAACTGTTTGGGCACACAACTCATTCATAATCTCATAGCAGGTATAGGAAATCGCTGTGCAACGTGCCTGGCTGTTAGAGGTGACCACACGCCTTATTAAACTGCAGCACCACTATTTTATTTAATGTTTTCTTTCATTTTTACTTTAAAGTGTGAACCCTTACTATGCTCAGTTTTCTTTCAAACTGCTACTTTGGATAATAAAATTAAATATTATCGTTCTTTTGAATTGTTTCCTTACTTTATAACCGTTTTACACTCGCATATCACGTTACACCACATTCAGATTTACATTTCTTTCATTACTTACTTATTTACCAATTGTGCTTAACTTTTGGAAACCAGTGTAATTCCTGGTATTTCCTCTCCATTGATATATAACAATACACTTAAGAGATTATATGCGTTCTTGGTGGCAAGAAAGTGACATAATTTCCATTTTGTTTTAAAAAGGGAGTAAAATTAATTGAAATTCTAATATATCTAAGTTTTTTTATCGCTTTAAATAATAAATAACTTTTTAAATGTATTTAAAAATATTTCTTATTGCTAAATTTGATCCCATATTACGCCGGTAACCTACACCGCCTTGTCTTGTAAATAAATATCCGCGGTTGATGAGCAGCATCTTCAAGCTGTAGAAGTAAAACAGAATAAAACAAAACAAAATACTAAAATCTCAGTTTTTTCATGTTAAATAAAGTTGTAGATAAGGGCCCATTGGCTCATATTTAAAATTTTTGAAAAATAAGAAAATTGTACGACTTTGAAAAAAAAACATTTTTCATTTAAAAATTTTAAATTTATTGAAAAAATATAAAATTAAAAAATTCTCAGAAAATGACTCTGTAGTCCATAGACAATTTAAATGTACAGTGAGCCAAAAAAAATATTTGCACACAGACGATTTTTTGCATAAGTAATCATAGAAAGCAAATTAAACTATTCTCTTAATTATTCATTTATTTAAATAGGAAGAAAATAAAAATAACTACCCATTCTCCTTAAACAGTAATATTACACATTTTAAAAATTAAATTAATATTTTCTCATACCTAAAAATTATTTGCACACGAAGCATTGACTGTTAAAAAGGCATTAAATGTGAACATTATGCAAATATTTAGCATAACAGTCCCGCTGTACATTAGCCCCGCACTTTAAAGTCACGTAATGGGCCATTCCATGAAAAAAGGTAAATTGATAGTCATTTTAAAAAATTTGTGTAAATAAATATGTTTGGTATTTTCTGAATGGTAACTCTTAGCCTGTATCAATACAGGTCTAATACATAATTATACTGCTATAAGCAGAGATACTATAGCAACGCTGTGGAAGATACCTGTAATAAAACTGTGTTGAATCTGAGAGACATCGAAGAGACAGGTTTTTTGATGACGACACTTCTTTATTAAAACTTTAATCAATCATGTAAACTTGATTTAGAAATATTTCCATAACAGCATCCAGTTGATTACTATTCAAAGCGAACTTTGTTAAAATGATTAAGGGGATCATAAAAATACTTCTTTAAAAACAATATTGAATTGCATTACACCGGGAGCTTTTCAAAACTAACTTAAATTATAAATAAAATCATTCCTTTAAACATCATAAACGAGAAACTAAATATCTTATTTGAACTTAAACTATAGTAACTTAAATCATAATAACTTGACGGAAACGAAAAGAGAACAAGAGCCATGAAGTCGATCAGGAAATGGCATTTATACTATCTCAGGGAGGGAACGGGACGGGACGATTCCACTTCTGAAAAAGGATAGGTTTAAGACTAACCGATTACAGAACACCTAATGCCATCTATCGAAGCCTTATGTCGAAACTTTAGTTAATTTATGTTTTAGACTCAAAATAGCCATAAGTGACAAGTAAAACAGGTTGATTAGACAACAAAGCCCCCCCCACTTGTCACTTAGGAAAGACAATTCAAACAGTTTGAAAAAAGACTAATTTCCAAAATTCGCTCTGAATTTACAAAGGTCAAACAAAATCCAGCATAAATTTACCATTACATCTTCAATCTTCTTATCAAATCAAACAATTCTAGAAAAAAACATGTCGCCATATAACAAAAACATACAATCTATAAACATTAACAATATACATAACATTAACAGGATTATAACATTAACAAGAAATTTACCCTCATGCATCTAAAATGCAATATTTCCAACCAAAGTACCTAAAATTTAACTCTGGTTTAAACTGCATCAATAGTCCTTCAGCTTCAATTAACATTTCTATTACATCACTAGATATATTCAAAATTTCCTGAAAAGTAAATATTTTTAATACAAGATTTTACATAATTTCGTTTTACCAGTTTTAATAATTAAACTTTTGATAAAATCAATACATGTTCAAAAACTAACTATCACATTCATCCATTATCTTTCATTCTTCGTCATACAAGGGCCCTTGATTTCATTCTCTTTCACAACATACACTATACTCCATAAATGGTTAATTCATACAAATTCAAGTTTTACTATATATAATATGTAAAAATTCTCATAGCAAAAATTCAAGTTACATTCAAAGCTATTTTATAAAAACTGAAAAAGGATTACTTTCCTTAAAATCAAATTTAACATAAAAAATATTTAAAGCAATAAAGTTCAAAATTGATATCAGTAAACTTTTAATCATGTTAACTTAATGAAGTCGACTTCATATGTAATTAAACCATTACATTCAAGTTTCACAAGCGAGTTCTTATATTAAATCAGTTCACAAGGATAAACTGAATTCAATTTCTATACATCAAATTAATCTTATACTTAAGTTTATATATTCAAAACCAATCTTTTACAAAGAAGCTGGACTATCTAGTAAAATACAATTTACATAAATACACTTTAATGCAATGAGGGATATTTAACAAAATTTAACAATAAATTTAATAATCCGAGAAAACTTTCAGTTTAAACCCAGACAATTCAAATTTACTAAGCGGTTTGGTGAAGATGTCCGCATAATTTTCTTTACTTTTAACATATTTTACTTCAAAAACATTTTTATATACCAAATCTCTTATAAAAAATAATTTTACATCGATATGTTTTGATCGATGGTTTTCAATGGGGGATTTGACAAAACTAATTGTGGCCTGATTATCAACCAATAATAAAGATTTTTCCTTTCTATCACAAATTATCTTTCGACAGATGCATTCATCTATTATCCTGTCGAACCATAAAAGTTCTCTAGCAGCTTCTGTCATCGCAATAAATTCAGATTCCATGGTTGATAAACTTATACATTTTTCCTTAAAGGACCTCCACATTATTGGTGATTTATCTAACATTAACAACTGACCTCCCATTGAAGTTCTATCATCTCTGTTCGTGGCAAAATCGGCGTCTGAATATGCAATTAAATGTACATTTTTACAATTCAAATTTAACTTTAAAGATTTAGTTAAACAAACATACCCCAGCAGCTTTAATAATCCATGCCAATGTACTAATCCAGGATTATTCTGGAATTGACTGAAGATATTCACTGCATACGCAATATCGGGCCTGGTTCTATTAGCTATGAATGACAAACATCCCAAAACACTTCTATATGGAATCTTAGACATTTCAAATATTTCACTATCGGATTGAGGAGATTGGGTCTTTGAATAAACTACACCTTTGCTTATTGGAAGTGAAGTGATAGGGAACTTAAACTTTTTAAATTTTTCACAAATCTCCTCGATATAGGGAGTTTGGTGTATTGCTAAAAAGTTATCCCCCTCCTCAAATTCAACTCCCAATAGTTTTCTGGTTTTTCCCAATATCTTTAGATCAAAATAACCAGCTAAAAGTTTAACGACCTTTTCTACCACCTTTTCATTTTTACCAAAAATTACGATGTCGTCTACATATAGAAGCAGGATAATGTTATCAGCAAAACCATATACACAATTGCACCATTCAAACTTTATAAAACCTATAGCATGTAAAATTTTGTTTATTTCAAAATACCACATTCTACCAGACTGATGCAGTCCATATAAAGCCTTTTCTAGTTTACATACCAAGTTTTCATTTTCCCTAAACCCGGGTGGTTGGGACATGTAGATTGTTTCGGCCAAAGGTGCGTATAAATAAGCACATTTTATGTCACATTGCAGGTGTGTCCATTTTTTACAGGAGACTAATAGGGAAAAGAAAAATCTAATAATGGCAAAGTTTACAACTGGGGAGAAGGTTTCATCATAGGTTTCCCCTTTTACTTGTTTGAAACCTTGTGCCACCAGTCGAGCTTTATACCTTACGATTTTACCCTTGTCATCCTTTTTCAATGTGAAAACCCACCTACAACCTAAGGGTTTAGTATTGTTTGGTAATTTAACCAATTTCCAAACGACCCTTTCCCCCATAGTTTTCATTTCGTCTCTCATGGCCTGTTCCCAAAATTTTCTTTGTGGGGATTTTAAAACTTGTTTGTAGATATTTGGTATTTTGATGTCATCTAATCATGTATCTTTATTATCAGAAGTCTCTGTATTTGAGCAAGAACTACCCTCTTGACCTGAAACCAATCCTTTAAATTTATTTGAACTTTTAAAACAAAAAATGTGAGGTTCAAACTTAAGGTGATGCTTTTTACAATACTTTTCTACATCATTTAATGATCTTAACCTTTCAGTCTTTCCTTGTTCATAATAATAAATGTAGTTACGACTACCATTAGCACTCGGGACCACCTTTCTTAACCAAACAGTATCCGAGAGTGGAACTCCTTTCAAAACATCTTTACTTGATTTTATTTCCTCTTTAGGACTTTCCTCCTCTTCCGAAGAAGATAAATCTGGAGGATTATACGAAGGGAAGTAATTTATATTAGGGGCATCATTATTCTCAATTTCACTTTCGAACTCTTCATCAGATTCTTTATCGAAAATTGAAAATCTTTGTTCTTTTGAGCCCATCATGACTCCACTGCGACGGACACTATCAAGAATTCCCCATTGAAAGAAACATTAATGGTTTCAATAATTTTGTTTTCTTCGGGTAGCCAAATCCGATAACCTTTAGTAGTAAAGGCGTAACCAATTATTACCCCCCTTTTTGCTTTTGCATCAAGTTTAGATCTAAGCTGTTTGGGAACACCTATGTACAGTTGGCAAAAAAAGTATTTGTACACTCGAAAATTTTTGATTTTTAACTAAATAAAAACACATATTTTGTCAAAAATAGTTTTAATACAGTCTGTTTACCGTGCGTTTTAAACTACACAACAGAAAATTTCGATAAAGATGTAAAATAATTTTCTAATAGGAAAAGTTTAAAAATTTCTTGCAAAAAAAGTATTTGTACATTTCTCCATCCTGGATATGTACTGTATTTTATAGTGTTTATGGTTCAAAGGACTACTTTTACAGAAGCTGTTAATAATTTTTAACTTCATATTATATTTGTCTGACATTTAATCTAATTTGCTCTTGAAATAATTGAGTATAGAACATAAACTAGAGAGGCACCTCTAGATATATGAAATCCTATGATTGAGCATAATAAAAATTTAAATTCGCAACAAGAATTTGTTAAAACTATTAAATTACCATTTACAACTATTGGATTTATAGGAGGAACTATGAATAAATTAAAAGCATCGAAATTCAATGAAAACCAGGACTTCACAGCAAACTAACAATGAGGGAAAAAGAGAGTGTTGTTAAAAAAGCTTTAAAAAATTCTATGCGTTCGGTTCAAAAATTTGCTGGAGACCTTGCGACATCTTCTCGCATCAGAGTAATACCTCAAACAATAAAAAATATTCTTCTCAATGCAGATTTAAAAGGAAGAACCTCAAGGAAAAATCCATTCATCAGCGAAACAAATAGGCGAAAACGCATAGTATTCGCTTTCGCATACAGAAGTAAATCATTGGATTTTTGGAAAACAGTAATTTTTTCTAATGAGGGAAATTTCGGAATTTTTTTACCACCAAGCATTCGAAAAAATTGGCGTAAAAATGAAACTGTTCTAGATCCAAAACGTATACTTGAAACTATCAAGCATGTTGGGGGGAATATTATAGTTTTGGGGTGTATAGCTTCTAATGGAGCAGGACATTTTAAATTTATTGACAATGGAAGGACAGGTTTAACATACATTGATGTGTCGCGGCATAATTTATTAAACTGTGCCAAGAAATTATGCGTAGAAAAAGCTTTTCACTTTCTGCAGGATAGCGACCAAAGCATACTGCTGTGATTACTAGCACATGGTTACGACAATACTCGAAGACGACTGGTAACTCCTCTAAAATTTCTAGACTTGAATCCAATAGAAATTTTCCGGATGCTATTGGATGCAAAAATCCGAAAAAAAAAAATGTATCAGTACAAAACAGTTTTAAAGAAGCTCTTACTGTGTCATGGAATAACATTAACCAGACCGCTACAAAAAAGTTGGTGGAATCTATGTCACACCATCTAGAAGTAGTCATAAACGCTAAATGAATTCAAACAAAATATTAATTTGTATCATTTTACTAAATTTTCATTAATTATATTACATTAATGTAGTGTACAAATACTTTTTTTGCATTATATTTTTGTATATTTGTTTATTATTATGTAAAAAATCGATTCATTTAATTTTGTTTTTGCTTCTATAATATTATGATGCATTAAATTAATGTATTACAGTATTTTTTGCTTAAATCTTTTATTTAATTTCATTATAATTTAAAAAAATGAAGTGTACAAATACTTTTTTTGCCAACTGTATGCTGTGGCCCCAAAGGGTTTTAAATGTCTAACGGATGGTTTCGACCCACTGTAAAGTTCGAAAGGGGGTTTTCGACTGAGACTTGTGGCAAATACGATTCCAGGTGTATGTAAAGTACAACGCTGCATCTGGCCAAAAACTTCGTTTTAAACCACTTTCACTTAAAACTGACCTGATGCCATTAGCAATCGTTTGTATCTCTCAATAGTGCCATTCTGTTCAGGTGTATACACGTCCGTAAATTCGTGTTTAATACCTTTCCCCTCACAGAAAATCTTAAAATTATTCTTAAATTCTTTCCCATTATCGGAACGGATATATTTTACCTTAAGGTCAAGAAATCTCTCCGCTCGGGTTATGTGATAACGTACAATTCTGAACACCTCGGATTTTTCTTTTATGGGGAAAACTGTGGCCTTATGAGAAAAATCGTCAATAATCGAGAGAAAATATCTCTCACCATTTCTTCCTTTATCTCTTACAGGCCTCCAGACATCCATAAACAACAACTCGAGGGGACGTTTAGATCTAATCCTATTAATTGACTGAAATGATGTTCGTCTATGCTTACTCAATTTACATGTTTCACAAAATAAATTCCGCGATTTAACCCAGGGAAGACCTCTAACGCTTTCATTTTTCGCCGTATTTTCTATCAAATCTGGACTTATATGCGCAAACCTGCGATGCCAAATTCTAAAATCATTTTTAGATACATGGGATACCTCAAACCTAACTTTCTTAGGGGTTAAATCTGGTATTTTAGGATACAAATGATAAGTACCATCTTTAAGAAAAGCAGTAAACAAATATTGACCATCTTTGGACACCTCCACCTTACCACCTTCACCAGTAAATTTAACTCCTTTTACATCTAATTTTGGACCTGAAATAAGGTTCTTTCTTAATTTAGGAGAATACATTACATCAGAAAAGATAAACAACCTTTGACCAAATTTTAACTTAATATTTCCTTTACCTTCTATTGGAAAAGTAACACCATTTACAGCAACAAACATTTTCTCATTTTTCAAAGGTTTAAATGTATAAAACAAACTTTTATCACGGCAAAAGTGGTGTGAAGCTGCGGTATCAAACAACCAACTATTTGCGCTTTCACTACCACTCAAATTTGCCTGAATATAAAACAAGAAAGGATTGTTTTTACCTTTTTGTTTAATGTTGTTACAGTCTGATGTTGATTCCTTCGTTTTGCGTCTGTAGTTCCGGTTTTTCTTTACTGGAAACTGGACACGTTCAGGAGGACTGGAACAGCTTTCAGATGCATCTGAAACACTAGAAACAGATGGAACACGACGGCTATACTTCTTAAAATCTTTTCGGTATTCTCCACAGTCCCTTTGTAGATGGTTTCTGCTTCCACATCGGAAACACCTTAATCTGTTTCGCTTAATATGTTGAGTTTCCACAAAAAGTTCTTTACTTTTGTCCAAATCTCGTAAAGCTAACCTTGATTCCTCGGCAATTAATTCTAATAGGATATCATTAAAAATAAAGTTTTTATCTTCCCAGCGTAATACAACTTGTACGATACTGTCAAAATGACTTGGAAGGTGTCTTAGTAATTGAAATGACTTATATACTTCCTTAACCGGATGTCCAAGGTCATTCAGCTGATCTGCAATTCGATTCAATCTTGCTGCAAATAAATCTATCTTCTCCTCTGGCTTAATTTTACACGACATAAATTCTGAAAACAGGAACATGTGACGTGATCTATTATCAGGCTCAAAATGTTTCTTTAATGTGTCCCAGACATCTTTAGGGTCATCCTTGTTTTCTATAATTTTTCTAAAGTCTTTTTCCATATTTAAGTAGATAATAGATAAAGCAAGCCTCTTCCTAGTATGAAAATCCTTTACATCTTTTGCTGTAATTCCCTTGTCGACATCAATTTTAGGTTCCTTCTCAATTCCAGTAACAATATCAAAAGCATTCTTTTCCATAAGTAGATACTTTATATCTATTTGCCAATTTGAATAGTTTAAAGCTCCAAGTTTGTCAATTTGTATAAGTAACGTCGCCATCATCAATAAACTTTATTAGCCCCCCCCCCCCGTCTTAATGCACACAAATGTCTTTGGAGTGGGGCGAACTAGACAAATTTATGAGTTTTCTTATTCAAATTCAACACGCCTATATTCTTCAGGTATGGCATTAACAGCCCGTAACCTCTTCTCTTAGCCTGTATCAATACAGGTCTAATACATAATTATACTGCTATAAGCAGAGATACTATAGCAACGCTGTGGAAGATACCTGTAATAAAACTGTGTTGAATCTGAGAGACATCGAAGAGACAGGTTTTTTGATGACGACACTTCTTTATTAAAACTTTAATCAATCATGTAACCTTGATTTAGAAATATTTCCATAACAGCATCCAGTTGATTACTATTCAAAGCGAACTTTGTTAAAATGATTAAGGGGATCATAAAAATACTTCTTTAAAAACAATATTGAATTGCATTACACCGGGAGCTTTTCAAAACTAACTTAAATTATAAATAAAATCATTCCTTTAAACATCATAAACGAGAAACTAAATATCTTATTTGAACTTAAACTATAGTAACTTAAATCATAATAACTTGACGGAAACGAAAAGAGAACAAGAGCCATGAAGTCGATCAGGAAATGGCATTTATACTATCTCAGGGAGGGAACGGGACGGGACGATTCCACTTCTGAAAAAGGGTAGGTCTAAGACTAACCGATTACAGAACACCTAATGCCATCTATCGAAGCCTTATGTCGAAACTTTAGTTAATTTATGTTTTAGACTCAAAATAGCCATAAGTGACAAGTAAAACAGGTTGATTAGACAACAGTAACATGTCAAATTTTATGTTTTGAGTAAGAATTTAGAGTTTGTCTTTTGTGGATAGGCAACACAACAGTTCAGAGATGGCGTGCATGTGCAAGCAAGTATGTTGAGTTTTATAATGCATTTTGAGTGAGTTTTTTTAAGAAAGAAAATCCAATAAAACTTTTGAAATCAACATTTTAGGTAAGTCTAATATTCATTCTTTTTATTTCACTAAACTTAAAAATCTAGGATAATTTCAAATAATTATTACAGCACACACAAAAAACTTTGTTTCTGTGTCCCACACGTGACACAAAAGATGAATTTTTTAAATTAGGAGAAAAAAGGAACTCATTTATTTTGTTTAATTGGCATTTCTAAAGCAGTTTAGTGTAGTACACTTATCCTACACTGTTAAAAATAAAGGTGACAAACCGGTGCCATTTGGGACCCGGAGGTGAAAAGGCGGTGCCATTTCGAACCCTAGGGTGTCATAGGAGCTTGAATATGCGGTTGGGGTGACGACAGATCTGTTACTGGATGATGGGAGCTAAATAAGTTGTCATGCACTTCGTAACCAACTCATCGGGTAACTGGCAACTTGCGCATGCGCTATGACGCGTGTCTTTCTGCTTTCGGTGTCGGCAAGTAAAGTTTACGGGTGTGAACAAATCAAAACATGGCAGTGTGTAAATTGGCGATATTAATTGAGGACTAATTACTGAGCTACAATGAAACAACAATGAGGACTTAACGATCCGATTTGCGCGACCAGTGAACCGGTCAAAGTCTGATTAAAGGTAAGATTTAACTTTATTTTATTTTATTGTTACGTTAATTTATCGTACATCCCTATAAGTAATGTCATAAAAAAACAGTAAATTAGATTTTTTTTGTTAGTATGATTGATTGTTAAGTTTATTATGTGAAGCTACAAGCTACACTCTCACCAAAATACCCGCTTGCTAATGTTAAACCTATGAGGTAGTTATTTTACAATGAAAGTACAATGAAAGATTGTAACAATGAAAGATTGTACAATGAATTTACAATGAAAGATTGTAAAAATATTTACATATTTTTTCATTACAAATCAGTTATTATAGACGAATCTCGTTGCAATCGGAATATTCTATGACCATTTTACCTTGTATTTAAACTCAACTGTTTAGATTTAACCCTTAATTGCTGTTAGTTGTCTCAGACACCGTGAGTTTTTCAAGTTTCACAGTTTAACTTGCAATTTTTAGTTTAACTATAGATACTGGTCAATTTTTTTTAGTTTGGAGTCTTATTACTACCTCTAAATACTTTTGAATAGCTGAATTTGATTTATAATATTCTTGTACATAAAGTTTAATACATAAATAGTATTCTGAGAATTAATGTAACATTTTATTCATCTTCAGATTAAATGGTCTGACAGACAGCTCACAGTAGTTATGTAACAATTTTTGTCAGAACAGTTAAGGTTAAAATATGTTTTTGCGTCTATATACAGTTAAAAGCAATTACTTTTATTCGCGAAGTTTTAATTTTAAACTTTACACGGGATCTCGGACAGCATCTGGCCGGCTTTGCATATATTGTCGGATAGATACTATCCGAACCCCTCCTGTAAAGGCTAATTCACACCATATTGCAGCCTCGCGTAACTTCTCTAATATTGTTTCAGTATACCTGATTTGTCTTTATTTGAGAGGGGGGGGGGGGAACTTTTTCATTTAAGACAATTCAATACTTGCAAATCTTAAAGTAATCAAAACTTATTTACAGGGTTTTCATTATTAATATTTTCCTCATTAACCAGCATTATTTCCAAAATAATCTTCATAATAAGATTAGATCGGGAGGCGGTAGCACGGACAATCATTTAGTCTCATTTAAGAATAAAAATCACGTATAAAACCTCGATTTGCATATTAAAACGTTATTAATCAGCCAAGTCATACCTTGGTGGGAAATGCCTAAAAATCCGAATTTAGCGGTATCTTGGGTTTACCATTATGTTTTCTTACTCCCAATTCTTCATATTTTCATACTTTTGGTTTCATTTTCTTTCAAAAAGGTGAGAAAATGTTAGGGTATTGAATTGAAGAAACCTTATGATCTGATTATCGGCTATGCAGATTTACACCCATTTTTTTTTTCGAAAGTATTCTTTCGCATTAAACCTTATTTAGTAGCAGAATTTTATGGTTAAATAAAATAAATTTTTTTTTCAATAATAGTAATTTAAGTTTGATTAGACCGTAATCAGCCTCTCCCCCTTTTTCAATCATCAACATCATCCGATATGACAAATTTGTAGTCATGAACATTCAAATTATAAAAGGAAAACAATCTGTATTTACTCCACTGAACTTTCAGAATAGTTTACAGAAATAGTGTGTGTTCAAAAAATATAACAATGAATAAAAACTTATATCGTAATTTTACACAAATGTGGAAATTTTCCGCAGGTGATGAAGATCTCGTGTTTTAAAGACGATTTTTGCACTGTCATTTATAAATCTTAAACATTTTTCTAATGACATAATTTTTAACAATCTTTCATTCCACCCTTTCTGAAACAAGACCAATAAACAGGGTTGGCTTTTTACCGATAAAAACTTGGGGGAGAAGGTGGTAAAAACCTAAGGATATACAATAAACTGTTAGCCCTTAAACTGTATTTTAATACTATTGATGAAAATTCTATTTTCATGTAATTAGTGTATTAATATATAATATCTATATAGGGGAGAGTGAGGTGGTGTGGGACTTTTTTTACAAAAGTACGATTTTTTTTTATATATATACAAAGAGAAAAAATTCAATTTATAGCATGCAAGGTAAAACACTTTTTAATCCCCCTGAACAATATAGAAACATAACGTGCAAATACTATTTTATTTTAAAGAGAACGTAAGTTTCAAAATGTGTCTCATACCTCCTCATTAAGAGTTATGGGACAGCAATAATAATAAAATAAGCTTTTAAAAAAAAAATATCAACCGACTTCAAAAAAAGCGCTTAAGAGAATGAAATAATTCTTTAAAATTCTCTAATGACCAAATGTTATCCAAAAATCAGACATCGGATATCAGGTACCGGCATAAAAACAGTTAAATTTAATATATGTAATTTAATATCCACCAAACATGGATTTTAGAGAGAATATTTTTTAGAAGAGATGAATTTGCATATTTATCATTTAATTTATGAATATATACATATAAATGTAATGAATTACTTTTTGAAGTTGGTGCCAAACAAGCAGAAACGATAATGATTTTCGCCATTTTAATTTTGGTACTAGGCACATTATACCCACAATTCTTATTATATTGAAGATAGTTTGGCACCAACTTCAAGCGAAGTTTCGCAAGCGATTAGCGGCGTGGTGTCTTGACCACTCGGCGACGGAGGCCCGAGTGAAGAATTAACTAGCTTCACTTTAATGGCAGCAAAATGTTTCTCCATTTTCTTTTTGTCTATATTCTTCAAAACTTTTCAAACATCCCTGTATATTACCACTTTGATATCGAGGAATTCTGTCAGAAGAAAATCTGAAAGCATTCCGGAATTATATCGGTAACCGAATTTGAATCTCAAGACAATATCGATACACATAGCAATATATTTTAATTTCTTTGTGTATCCGCCTTAAAAAAGCACCCTGATACACAGGCATTTGTGCTCTGACATATAAAGGTACTTTAAAGGTAGATTTTCAGCTTTTTGACACCTATTTTGTCATGTCGGTAAGCATCAATGCAGGCCTTCCATGTTCCATGATGCAGGCCGGTGTATACGAGAATTGATGCAGTTAAGATTTCTCACTTTGGAAAGAACTCTCATCTCTGCAACAGTGCACTGTTAAAAATTTGACCCTTTTGCTGCAGCGTCATTCCACCGCTTTTATCGAAAACGATTACTTTACTGTGTTATTGAGCATTCTCATTGGTCATAAAATAGGTATTCTATAAAGGCTGTGAAGTGACTCTGTAGCAAATGGATCCAATTTATAACAGTGTATACATAATTGTTTCAACCATTTAGCGTAACGAGATTGACCAATCAGAATCCTGCATTTTTGCAAACTTTTCACTGAAGTAAATAGTGATTACTTGAAGTAAATAGTGAAAAATTCGCAAAAATGCAATGCTTCTAATTGGCCAATCTGATTTTGTTAACAGCGAAAGAGATCTTAGGTGTAATCCGGTAGATTTAGCTCTATTAACGAAACCAGATTGACCTATTAGAAGTCTGCATTTTTTGCGAAATTGTCGCTGCTACACTGTTAAAAATTTGACCCATTTGCTGGAGCGTCAGTCCAGCGCTTTTATAGAAAACGGTTACTTTACAGTGTTATGGAGCATTCTCATTGGTCATAAAAGAGATATTCTATAAAAGCTGTGAAGTGACGCTGCAGCAAATGGGCCAAATTTTTAACAGCACTGTAAAAAATTTGACCCTTCTGCTGCATCGTCACTCCCCCGCTTTTATAGAATATCTCTCTTTTGACCCATGAGAATGCTTCATGATAGGCTGAAGTAATCGTTTTCTATAAAAGCTGTGGAGTGACGATGCAGCAAAAGGGTAAAATATTTGACAGTGAGTGTCAGTAAGTAAATTTTCTTATTGGCCAATCTAAATTCTCAATAGCCGAAAATCTACCTGAATCCGGTTCATCCAAAAAATCGCAAGATTACGTATCTGCGTAAGAGTAACAGCATGAAAAATGGACGTTTCTAATTGGACGACAGCTTCAAAAAGGATTTGAATTTATAATGTTTCTATTTTAAAAAAGTTCTAATTACTAGAATTTGATGAAATTGAAATGGGACCACACGGGCACCTTGCACTTTCAAACAAAAAAAGAATTATCGAAATCGGTTCACATTTGCGGAAGTTATGGGTGAACAACAAATACACACAGGTCGAAATCATAACCTCCTTCTTGAAGTCGGTTAAAAAAGGCTATAAGGCACAAAATAACCTATAGTGTCGGTAAGATAAACAATCAAACAAAGATTGTAAGTTGATAATGTACAGGGTTGTTATAATTAAAGTTCGCCTATTCAGAAGGCTCTAGAGCCGGTTCTATGGCTCCAAACGTATCAGAATTTCACTAGTACGTAGTTGAAGACATGCGCTCTGCGAAAATCGAAAAAAAAAATTAGTTAAAATTTTTGCCAG
Source organism: Maratus speculifer (assembly GCA_964019185.1). Taxonomy (NCBI): domain Eukaryota; kingdom Metazoa; phylum Arthropoda; class Arachnida; order Araneae; family Salticidae; genus Maratus; species Maratus speculifer. The sequence goes on along the minus strand of OZ025293.1, from coordinate 215,999,104 downwards.
TAGGTGGCGCTGCGCCAATATTTAAGCCAATATTTGCAGATTTCTTTATTTTTTGGGGATTTTTGAAAGATTCTGTATTTAAAAACAGATGTCAGACAATCTCTGATCTGAAACACAGCATTAGACTTCACATTCGCTCAATCTTACAGGACAGTTTACGCAATGCTGTAGAAAGCACAATTCTGAGAATGGGATGCATTATTAAAAATGGCAGAGGATTCATTGAGCATGCATCATGTTATTCTTCGTTATTTCCTTACTGCCGAGCGATATGTTTTATTATTGTTGATGCAGATTACATCACATGAAATGATATTCATTTTTCTGTATTGTTTGGAGTCATAGGTCAGGCTTTAGAGCTGTCTGATTAGGTGAACTTAATTATAACAATTCGCAGCTCGTTGAAGTTTGTTGAAACTTTTAAATTTGTGTGTTTCGTCTGGATTGACTGATATTGATATAATGAATCTGCAAACATCGTCTTAAATATTGGCGCAGCGCCACCTAGTGATAAAAATTTTAAGTCATTTTTTTTTTCGATTTTCGCAGAGCGCATCTCTTTAACTATGTACTAGCGGAATTTTGTTTCGTTTGGAGCAATAGAACCGATTCCAGAGCCTTCTGAATAGGCGAACTTTAATTATAACAACCCTGTATATGCCACAATATAAAATTCCAGTATCTTCATGACTGGAATGAAAATTCAGGATTCTCTGTCATAGGTGTCATTAAGGCCCCACACTAGACTCAGAATGTAAAGATGATAATGTAAAAGTCTATAGGAGGGTTCTTTTGAAATACCTAACTCAAATTTTAATATTTTTACATGATTTTTTGAACAAGACAGCTGAGGATGATCCATAACCGGCCTAGTTTTTATTTTTTCGATTTTGCTTTTATATTTTTAGTATAACGATAGTTTCAATTTTAGAACCGGTTTAAACCAATTTCGTAAGTTAAAGTAATTTAAAAAAAAAAAAAAAAAAAAAATCTGAAACCAAAACTGAAAAAGTAAAAACTACGCCGGTTACGGATCGCCCTCAGCAATCTTGTGCAAAACAATCACGTAAAATTATTAAAATTTCGGCGAAATATTTGAAACGCCCCCATAGACTTTGCATTATCATCCGGGTCTTTTTCTGTGCCTAGCGTTGCGCCTAAAATAATCATCAATTTATTTACATTTTGAAGTATGAATGGATATATTATCAATGTTATAATTAATATATTATCCTCTAAAAAATATGCATGTTAGCAATTCGCATTATTATTAATTAAAAAAAGGAACTGGGCGCGTCCCATTCATCCCTTTTCTGGCATGTCCCATTCCTCGCCACTTCCTTGTTTGTGTTAAACTTCTTGTTCAAACAAAAATGCTGCTTTAGGCTTAGTTTAAATTATGGATAATATACAGTATAGTGTTCCATAAATAGGGAAACTATTACATTTATACATAAACAAGCCTTTAATATATTGAGAGCAAATAAATCAAATTTAAATTGGATTTTTGAAATAATTTTTTCTTTCATACATTTGCAAGTCTATGCATATCAATATTTTTTGTAAACTGAAGAATGGATTACCATTGCTTCATCTTGTACTTGTATGCGATCGATGAAATATTTAGAATAATGCACAAATAGAAATACCTAGAGTCCCATTCCACCCGACTTTCCCCCATATAGCAAAAGGGGAAATAAAGAATTAGCCAGTTCCCTAAAGCTCCTGATATACACTATATGGCCAGAGATGACCGTCCACTTGCGATTTTAGACATTTTGTTAAATATCTAGAAAAATGTATGAGGAATTATCCTGAAAATCTTAGTGTATAAATATAATACACTACCTGGCCATTGATTATCGTCCACTTGCGATTTTAGACATTTTGCAAAATATCTAGAAAAATACATGAGGAATTATCCTGAAACTCTCACTGTATAAACAATATAGTACAGGTCATCTTTTTCCGTGAAGATTTTTTCCAGAAACTTTATAGGGGATCGCCAACAAATTAAAAAATGTATAAATATCTTTTGGATAACCTAGTCAAAACTAATGCATCGAAAGCGCTCAAACTGTAGATTGTGATTAAGTGGCTTATTGTTATAAACTGTGTTCATTTTTATGTCGATAGCATGTATACTCGTAGAGAAATGAAGGTTTTTTATAAAAATACTCCCAAATTTTTCCAAGATTTTTGCTTATAATTTGCAGAGTTCTTAATATAAAATAATAATATTTTCTGAAAATGTGACAAACAACATTGCACATAATACCCTCTAATCAGAATTAAAAAATAATAAAAATTGCATGAAAAATGAGTAGGTTTACTAAATAATTTTTCACTGCGCATGCGTGAACGATATCAAAATTTCATTTGCATATTATGTTAGCTAAATGTATAGAGCAACATTTGTGAAAGTTGCAAAATCATAGCTTGAAAATTCTGAAAATAATCGTCAATAGAATCACTTAAAACTCCGTTATTTCCAAAATGAAGCAAAAACAAGAAGGGTTGTATCCATATATTCATTGATTAGTGTCAATATAGAATACACAATACGGAACGTACTAGTACATTTGGATACAATCCTCTTTTTTTTTTTTTTTTTTTTTTTTTTCCGCTTCATTTTGGGAACAATGGATTTTCAACTTATTATAGTGACGATTATTTTTAGAATTTTCAAGCTATGATTTTGCGACTTTCACAAAAGTTGCCTTATATATTTAGCTAACATAATATGCAAATGAAATTTTGATATCGTTGACGCATGCGCAGTGAAAAATTATTTAGTAAACCTACTCACCTTTCATACAATTTTTATTATTTTTTAATTTTGATTACAGGGTATTATGTGCAATGTTGTTTGTCAGATTTTCAGAAAATATTATCATTTTATATTAAGAACTCTTTAAATTATAAGCAAAAATCTTGGAAAAATTTGGGAGTATTTTTATAAAAACCTTAATTTCTCTACGAGTATACATGCTATCGACATAAAAATGAACACAGTTTATAACAATAAACCACTTAATCACAATCTACAATTTGAGCGCTTCTGCTGCATTAGTTTTGACAGGGTTATCCAAACGATATTCATTATTTTTTAATTTGTTGACGGTCTCCTATAAGGTTTCTGGAAAAAATCTTCACGGAAATGTACTATTATGTGTATACACTGAGAGTTTCAGAATAAGTCCTCATGTATTTTTCTAGATATTTGACAAAATGTCTAAAATCGCAAATGGACGATAATCAATGGCCAGGTAGTGTAGTACAAGTCATATATTTCCCTGAAGGTTTATTCCGAAACTCCAATAGGGGACCGTCAACAAATTAAAAAAGAATGAATACCTTTTGGATATCCCTGTCAAAACTAATGTAGCAAAAGTGCTCAAACTGTAGATTATGAATAAGTGGCTTATTGTAATAAACTGTGTTCATTTTTATGTCGATAGCATGTATACTCGTAGAAAAATTAAGGTTTTCTACGAATCCGAAAAACAGTCTCAAATTTACCCAAGATTTTTGCTTATAATTTAAAGAGCTCTTAATATAAAGTAACATTCTTTTCAGAAAATGTGACATACAGTATTGCACACAATACCTTGTAATCAGAATTAAAAAATAATAAAAATTATTCGAATATTGAGTAGGTTTACTGAATAAATTTTCACTGCGCGTGCGTCAAAGATATCAAAATTTCATTTGCATATTATGTTAGCCAAATGTATAGAGCAACTTTTGTGAAAGTCGCAAAATCACATCTTGAAAATTTTGAAAATAATCGTCTATAGAATACGTTGAAAATTCGTTATTCCCAAAATGAAGGAAAAACACGAGGGGTTGTATGTATATATTCATTGATTAGTGTCAATATAGGATACATAATAGGGTCGTACTAATAAATATGCATAGAATTCCTCATTTTTTTATTATTATTACTGGTATGGAATACCTGTACATGTTAGGGAAATTCGTTGCTAATCTGGAATAGACACTTTGTTGCAAAATATGTTTTGTAAATATGGTTAATAATGTAAATAGTTTGTAACGCTTAATGATAATACATGAAAAGGATATCTGAATGAGAAGTATGAGTTGGTCATGTAATTTTCTCGTGCTGTCCGAAAATAGGCAATAAAGAGGAAAGTGCCCAGTTAAATTGATGGCATTGAGTTCGCAGGCTATACATACAACTGTATATTATACTCTTATTTCAAAGAATAATGCCCTTCCAAAAATAAAAGAAATCAACTGTGAGTTATTGGACAGTGTATAAACTGCCATCCCTCTTTATACTTAAACAATGAGCCCCTAAAACTAATCAGGGAAGTGCCTTATCAGAGTAAACCTATTAATAAAATTTGAAGAAAATGTGATAATTCTGCATGATTTCTGCATATTTATATAAATTAAGGAGAGTAGCACTCTCTTCTCCCCCCTTCATATTTAACCAATGAACCTCCAATGCTAATCAGCGAAGAACCTTATCAGAATGAGCCTACATATAAAATTTGAAGCTAATCTGATATATATATAAAGAATTATCACGTTACATACAGAACCTGCGGGCACATTAGCTGTCAGGCTTTGATAGCCTTGTGAGCTACAATTTAAATTTTATTTAAATTTTATTCTTTCTTTTTTTTGTTCATCTACCATTTTTGCTGTACTTTGATGATACATTTTAATTGGACTGTCTTGTTGTTTGTTTTCCTTAATGTGTTATTATTATTATTTCAGATAGTGAACTTACATTTATAGTACTTACATTACCATGCTTGATACAAGAAAAGTTTCCGGCTCTTTATCACGAAGAAGGTGCAGAAATTTCTGTGTTTCAACCTGTTACTGTGCTCCGCAACTCAAGCAACTTGTTAAATTACTTATGCTATGTATTAATTTTATATAAATAGTTAATTACAAAAACTGATAATTTAAGTTAGTTATTTTAGCATTATATTTAGCAAGCTTAGTTAATTTGTGGTATGCATTATTTTGGTTGTTTAACGTTAACTATAGCAAAAGCCAATTTAAATTTTTATCATTTTTATTAGATACTTATGTCTTCAAAATTTTCCCAGTGTCATCAGTTCCACATAGTGTTACGTCTTTGTTTAATAATATTTAATACATTCTTGGTGTTTACAATAAAAAGATTATTTGAACTAAAAGATTGTTTTTTTAATTCAGTGTTTTATTCCTTTCATTATAATTTCTCTTTGGATTAAAATTTCAGATGCAATAAGTCAAAACACAAAAACAATTTGACAGAAAGTGTTTTGATGTGGATACAGGACTAGAAATCAGCAGTCGCTAGTCGTCATATGAAACTAAATTATAGAAAAATTATTCCTAGTCGTCAAATCTTGATAGCTAGCTTTCTTTAACTTTAATTTTTGTTTAGCAAATGCTTTCATTTTTATTTTAGCCTTCATCCCCCCCCCCCCTCTGCACCATGACATCAGCACGTGTCTTAAGAATTTTGAACCTTTCAATAACCTCTAAGTTAACTTCACTTTCACCAATGACTTATAAAACTGGTCCTTGGATATTACACTCCTGTAAACAAGATTTTCTTTTATTATGAGATATTTCTGCATCCTTATATGTTCCTAAAATAAGAAACTGTATTAAAATTGTTTTAAAATTTTTGTATTCCCTTCCTCCAACAAACAAAAAAAATATGTGTGATTTGGAAATGTTTTAAATGCCACACCATAATTGGCAACCAAAGATTCATTTATTTGCTAACATTTTATTTTCTGATGTATTGTTAGTCTCAGATTTTTTTAAAAATTAGCTTATCCCTAGTTATATCTAAAGCTCATATTTTCTCTCTGTGGACATATTTGCTTGATAATCTGTTTTGTATGCATATTAGCTTTATAAAAAGAATAAGTGTTTCCAGAATCCAAATATTGTAGTTTAATCAGGTTTCATACTTATGGAAAGTCAGTTTTTATTTTGTTTAGTAAGAAAAAGTGTTTAATATATAAAGTTTCCGCCCCACTTTCCTTCAATACATTAAAATTAAATATGCAATGCAATATTATTACTATTAACATGGTTGTGAAAAGAAATAAGAAAATATGAAATGCAGTTGGCACATCGAAAAAAAATTGTAGGCATTATTTTGACACCTTACATACAGTTCTTAATTTCTAATCCTGTGTGGATATATGCTATAAAATATGGATTTGCATAAGTTCACTATAAAGGTAAGTACTACATACATTGTAAAAACGATTTTTTTTACTCAATTTCATCTGATTTTACCACAACTATAAAATGAACTTATTTTCTATAATTCATTTCATAGCTTAATGGCTAACTTTCTGGAAGAATTTTAAAGAATATGAAGTATTCTTACTAATTTAAAAGTTACACAGCATTTATTACATATTCTCTTCTAATTTGTGTTTTACATTTTTTTTATTAGATACAGCAGGGTAGCTGAAAAAATATTGGTGCGTTGTTTGACATTGATATTTCACAACTAAAATCTGAGAAATGCTTATTTTAAAATTTTGTAGCATTTTTTCTATTATATGAAAATCTTAATCCTCCGAAAAGTTCACAACCGTCAAAATGATCAGTAACTAATATGTTCAACGAAGTGTTCGCCTCATGGAAGCAAAATAATTTTAATGGAACTTCCAGCAGTATTGGGGCCTTCACATGGAGAAAAAACAACATTGACCTTCAACACCCATCTGCGTGGATATTTAATAACAGGTGTATTGCCTTCGAACAATCAGATCTTAACTCACTTGACTTCTGTAGAAAAGCTAGAAATAGAAAATTCCCAGTTTGCAATGTATGTGATGCGAAATTATCAAGGCATAGAATGATTTAAATCAGAATTATCTGCAGCGGACTGTCAATTCTGTGATCTTTCGTTTTCAAACTTGTGTAAAAAATAAATATCAAGCCAGCGAACAATTTGTTAAAATATTGTTATTTCTTTTATTTCTTTATTATTAAATTATGCATATATTTTACAGGGTTGCATATATTTTACAGGATATAGCATTTTTCTGTGCCCCCATACTTTTCAGTTGCCCTGTATATAAAATAATGAAAATACATGTGAAGCAATGTACTATGTATCAAAAAAGATGGTTACGGATTACTTCTGAAACTATAAGACAATTATAAAAATATTCATATGAAGATAGATAATTCAATTTGTACTTTCTCTTATTTTGGAGTCAAAAAACATCAAATTTTTATAATGTTCCTGCATCTAAAAATGCCCAATCACAAAAATAGTTACTGGCCCTTTCTTAAACATGCCCAAAAAGTTTGATCCGAACATATGAGTTAGAGACAGTCAAAAATCATGATTTATTTCATTTTACAAGAACTTCAAAACATAAAATTGAAAATCAGGCTTCAAATTGCATGACAATGTCACAATATTTGACTCTAACTCAGTGATTTTTAGAGGCAGAAAATAGGTGTAGAGGTTGTGTAAATTTTGCGATTTATTCTAACAAAACCTTTTGGGTATGACTAACAATGCAATAGTGATGACTTATGATTGGTGATTTTGAAATGCAAAGACTGTATAAAAGTTAAAATTTTGAATTTTTCTTAAAATATTCTCCATGTAAATGAAAGTACAATTTGAATTCTCTGCCTTTCTATGATTATTTTTGTAGTTCATATTATCCCTCTCTGAGTTACAAAAATATGCTACAATTTTTCTTTGGGCACCTGATAATGAGTTTAAAATATAATATTCCATCAATCTAAAAGAAAAAAAAAGACTCAAAATATTGACTGATCATGATAATTTTCTCTGCAGAATTCAATTTAAAAATGGGTAAACACTTTGTATTTCATGATTCAAACCAATACAATTTCTTGACAAGCAGGGTGGGGGGAGGGGGTTGCAACTGTGAGCCATAGATTGTGAGTGCTATATCTTGTAGGATGCCACAGGGTACACTGGATTATGTGTTTCATCCGTTCACCCTCTGAAGCACCCTGGATAAGTGGTATCATTATTCTCCCTTGAGATGCCATCCTTTCACCCTCTGGGGCACCCTGGATAAGGGGTGCCATTACTCTCCCCTGATATGCCACCCTTTCACCTCCTGGGGCACCCTGGATAAGGGGTGAGATTATTCTCCCCTGTGGTGCCATCGTTTCACCCTATTGAACACTGTGGATAAGGGGTGCCATTATTCTTCCCTGAGGTGTCGTCCTTTCACCCCCTGAAACACCCTGGATTAGGGGTGCCATCCTTTCACCCTAGTTAAGGGTGCCATTTTAGCTCCTCTAGGGGTGTCACCAGTGAGACAAGCCTTTCACCCCTAAAAGGTGCAATGTGTCACCATTAGTTTTAACAGTGTATGCTAGTTAAAAATTTGGGCCAAATTTTTATTTGTATAAAAATATAAAAACAAAATTGTCCTGCACGTGACACCTTACGAGCAAGACGATTATTTTTAACCGACTTCAAAGAGGAGGTTATGATTTCGACCTGTATGTATTTGTTGTTCACTCATAACTTTTGCAAATACGAACCGATTTTGATAATTCTTTTTTTGTTTGAAAGCGTATAAGGCCCATGTGGTCCCATTCGAATTTCATAAAAATCTGATAATTAGAACTTTTTTAAAATAAAAACTTTAAATTTTAAATCCTTTTTTGAAGCAATCGACCAATTAGAAGTGTTCACTTTGCATGCTTTTATGTTACACTTACATAGACACACGATTTTTTCACTGCTAAAAGTTTGAAATTTTTGCTGCATCGTCACTCCACCGCTTTTATGGAATATCTCTATTTTGACCAATGAGAATCCACCATAATACAATGAAGTAATCATTTTCTATAAAAGCGATGGATTGACGATAAAGTAAATGTTTCAAATTTTTAACAGTGTTCAAAGTGCAAAATCCTAACTGGACGAGGGCCAGGATTCACATAAATTTTGCGCTGTTTGCGAAACGAGATTTATTAACAAGAAAATTTATTTAAAACATTGAAAAATTTGCTAAAATTCAGGCTTCTGATTCGTTAATCTGGTTTCGCTAACAGCGCAAATCCTACCTGGATTCCGGACAAGTTCTCTTATACAAGAAACCGGAAATATAGCATCTAGGGGATATAGTGTGGAAATCGGCTATCTCAGGGCGTGTTCAGAGCAACTTACAAAAGTAACCAATGTTATCGACCGATTGAATGGCAGTACGAAAGCAAATTGTGGCATCAATGAAAACTTTTCTGTTGAATTGTAGCTGATGTCACACTTCCCTTTGATTTTCATTTCGTACTTGTCTACAATCGGTAAGTGGTCGGTAATTAACCGGTAAGTTGTGTTGAACACGCCCTCTGTAACACTTAAAAAAGGGGCTAAAATGTTCTATTCTTTAAATGTGCAACAATGCTAATGAAATCTAAAGATAGAAGCGACATCTGCAGGACATTTTCTAAAAATGCAAGAATTATTGCTAGTCTAGATAATGTATCAGGAAAATGCCGCAGATGTCGCTGTGATCGACACTTTGGAATTCAGTAGCATCGTTGCACATTTAAAGGATACAAATTTTTAGCACTGCTTGCATTGTAAAAAATTGAACCCTTTTGCTGCATCGTCACTCCATCGCTTTTATAGGAAACGATTACTTCGCTCTATTATGGAGCATTCTCATTAGTCAAAACAAAGAAATTCTATAAAAGCGATGGAGTAACGATGCAGCAAAAGGGTAAAATTTTTTACAGTGTCGATAGCAGATTTTCACTCCATGTATTCCAGACTCTCTCCTTCGAACAATGAAAAGTTCTCAATAATGAAGGCTTATGATTGGTCAATCTTGTTTTGCTTAACAGCGAATAATCCTTCTGGATTCTAACTACTGTTGCAGAGATGCTAGTTTTTTTTCCAAAGTACGAAATCTTAGCTGGAACAATTCTCGTATCCACCAAAGTGAAAGATCCACATCGATCCAGACATGAGAACTCGATATCGAAAAGCTGAAAATTCATCTCTAAAGAGCCTTACACGTTAAAGCAAGTGTGTCTGTGTATCAGGGTGCTTGTTATGCCGGATTCACAAAGTGATTAAAGTACATTGCTATATGCTAGATTTACATTTGATAAATATAAATGACGAAACATTTTGATAAGCTTACCATTAAAGTTAAGCTAGTTAACTTCTTTCACCCATAAATCAAACTCGTTCAGGCGACTACCGCCAAGTTCTGGAATAAAAATTCTTAAATTTTCTGTACTTTGGAAAACCGCGTTTATCAAAGAACATTCTTAACTTCAAATATTACTACTTTCATATAGACGCATATTGAATCATGGTGTGATTTTGATAATATCTTCCTTTTTAGTTTTTATGACTGTAAAGGGTATTTTAATGCATACGAACATTTAGAATTACTTTGCTATGAATTGAATCATAGAAGCAACTTGACGCGCTCTGGTTGTGTACGCGTACTTTAAACTGTAAAAAAACTGACCCTTTTGCTGCATCGTCACTACCCCGCTTTTATAGAATATCTCACTTTTGATCATGAGAATGCTCCATAGTAGGCTGAAGTAATCGTTTTCTATATTAGCGGTGGAGGGACGATGCAGCAAAAAAGGGTCAAATTTTTAACAGTGTACCCTGTTTAAAATATCTTGAAAAATTACCTCTGTTTTTAAAGACTATCTATTTTTTGACCAATGAAAACGCTCCATAGACGTTTTTAGATCGCTCTCATTAGTCAGAAAAAAATAGCTTTAAAAACAAAGGTAATTTTTCACAATAATTTTAACGTGTACTGATAGATTGTCAGCTTTTCAATGCCCATTTACGAAGTCTGTAGATTTCAATGTGGACCTAAAGGCACTACACTAGTCTCAGAAAAAGACCCGGATGTTAGTGTAAAGACTATAGGTGTGTTTTTTTGAAATATTTCGCTCAAATTTTAATATATTTACATGATTTTTTTGCATAGGATAGCCTAGGATGATCTACAACCGGCCTAGTTTTTACTTCTTCGATTTTGCTTATGTATGTTTTATATAATGATAGTTTCAATTTCAGAACTGTTTAAACCGGTTTTGAAATTTAAAATAATTTTAAAAAAATCTGAAACCAAAATTGAAAAAGTAAAAATTAGGCCGGTTGTGAAATATCCTCAACTATCCTATGCAAAAAAAAATCACGTAAAAATTTTAAAATTTTAGCGAGATATTTGAAAAGAACGCCCCCATAGACTTCACATTATCATCCGGGTCTTTTTCTGTGCCTAGTGTGCGGCCTTAAAGTTTGCTGGATGCGATAAATTTCCGAAATGTTAAAGTTTAAATGGACAAGTTCTCGCATCCACTAAAGCGGAAATAGACATCGATACCAATCGACATCCTTAAGTTGTTGAAAAGATGAAAATCCTTTAGTATATATTTTGCTCCGGAGGAAAAAATTATCTCTACATATCAATGCAAAATAAAGTGCATAGATATGTGTAACAAAATTATCTTTAGATTTAGATTTGGTTACCAGATTGGACACCAGAATGTTTTCAGATTCTGTTCATGTAGGATTCCTCGATGTGAATATGACGACACATGAAGCACAGTATACGATTGATTGAAAAGATTCTGGACAAAAATAAGTCATCAAGGGGGTCCTTGTGGCCGAGTGGTTAAGACACCATGCTGCTAATCTCTTGAGAGCGTAGGAAACTGTGGGTTCGAATCCCACTGGCTCTGTTGCACACACTTTTTATGTGTAGCTCCCAGTTGTATTTTTCATGTGTCGTAATATTTCCTTGTGCTATCTTGTCCTTGTATGTCCACGAATTTGTAAAATAATATGGATTATGTATTTATGTCTGTGTAGAAATAAAGGATCATTCGGCGTACAATCGAATTCTACCAGGAAATCATCATCAAATTTTATAATAGAAAATGCCTAGCATTGCGATACATTTTTAAAAATTTAACTTTTGCTGCATCGTCACTCCATCCCTTTTATGGAATATCTCATACATACACTGTAAAAAATTTTACCCTTTTGCTGCATCGTCACTCTCCGGCTTTTTAAAAATATTTGTCATTTGACCCATGAGAATGCTCCATGATAGGCTGAAATATTTGTTTTAAATGAAAGCGGTGGTTTCCACTCTCATAGATGCAGCCAAGTATAGGTTATGAGTTTCGGATTCCTCGTCGAATCATTACCGCTCATGTCCGTTCGAATGCTGTCACTCTCTTATAGATGCAGCCAAGTACAGGTTATGATTTTCGGATTCCTTGTCAAATCATCATCGCTCATTTCCGATGCCTTTACTGCATTTATAGGAATTAGATTGTTGTTGTTTATCTATTGAATCATAGAGCGATTTTTGTTAAAATCTTTCTTTTTGCTTTTTCTGACTGAAGGGGGAGTACTTTTGACTACACTAGAAAAGCATTTTACTATTCATTGATACATGGAGTCATTTTGCTGTTTACTCATAAATGGAAGCGTTTTGCCGCGCGCTTATGTGTAAGGACACTTTACTTGAGGCATTGTCACCTTTCGATAACCACTTCTGATATGTCCGTACGATTAGATGTTGACTTTAAGATTTCATGAATGCGGTACCTTTTCATCGTGCCAGATCTGAAGAAGTTACCACATCCAGAAAACCTAAAGATTCACAACGATACTAACCGATATTGTAAGTGTCTTTTGAAAAGTTGGCAATCAAACAGTGACAAGTAAAGCGAATACATCAGAACTCAGCAAAGTGCGTTCATTAGTAATGCGTTGCAAAGAGCTGTCATATGTCAGTACACATAATTATGTATTACGGTATAAATAACTAAAAAGTAGGAAATAAATTTAACTTTTTCAAAAAAATGTATAACCGACTCCAAAAAAAAGCGCTAAAAAGGAATTAAAAAATTCTATAAAATTCTCTAATGACAAATCGTTATCCAATAACCACACATCGACTATCGTGTACCGGTATAAAACGGTTAAATTTAATATATAGAATTTAATATCCACCAAACATAGGTTTTCCAGAGAATATTTTTTACAGGAGATTAATTTACATATTTTTGATTTAATTTTTGAATATATACATATAAAAAGTAAGGAATTACTTTTTGAAGTTGGTGCCAAACTATCTTAAGTACAGTAAGAATTGTGGATATATTATGTATAGTACCATAAATAAAATGGGGAAATCATTATCGATTATGATTTTTTGGCACCAACTTCAAAAAGTAATTCATTAATTTTTATATGTATATATTCAAAAATTAAATCAAAAATATGTAAATTAATCTCTTGTAAATCTCTCTGGAAAACCTATGTTTGGTGGATATTAAATTCTATATATTAAATTTAACCGTTTTATACCGGTACACGGTAGTCGATGTGTGGTTATTGGATAACGATTTGTCATTAGAGAATTTTATAGAATTTTTTAATTCCTTTTTAGCGCTTTTTTTTGGAGTCGGTTATACATTTTTTTGAAAAAGTTAAATTTTTGTTTTCTGAATGCTAAATAGAGTTTTATTATAGCATAGGTTTAACAGTTTAATGATTATTTTGTCCTAAGAACATATTCTATGTAACTTAAACGAAATTAAGATTTTTTTAAAACATTTTTTATGACAGTTCTATCTTTTTATGTGATGCTAACATTTTTTATTTCTATTTTTTTATAAATTTATTTTAATAAAATTTGAACACTTTGATGGTTATTTTTATTATAAGAATATATTGTTTTCTAGTAAGAATTGATCTACTTAATTTATAGGGGTTTTTTTTTCGATATAGTAAGAAGAGTCACGTGTTTAAGAACTTGTTATTATTCTGCAGAAAATAAATAATAAAACTGCTTATTTATATTCTGTTTTTCTAAGTTAAAATAGAATTTTAAAGTTCAATGTTTCTATGAAATTAAGTAATTTAGACAAAAGCATTTATAATTGATAAAGTTTGTTATTTATTTAGCAGAAATGGAAAGATCTAAGTCTACTAGTGCTAGAAGAGTGAAAAAGATAATGGAGAAAATGGTGCTATGAATCCTCCACGACCAATTACATTAAACATCTCTTTAGAAACAGCAACTTCTTTTAAGATGGGTGAATGGGTAGTTGTAAAATATGATGGCATTAATTATCCTGGTGAAATTATTACAAGCACCAATCATGATAGTATTGAAGTGTCTGTCATAATAAAGAGTGGTAAATTCTACAAGTGGCCACAGTATCCAGATAAAATTCTATATTCATTTAAAGATGTGGTAAAGAAAATATCAACTTCCACTGTAACAAAAAATAGAGGTTGTTTCAAATTTATGGAAAACTTTTGAGTTTCTGTTTATACATTTATTTTATTTTATGTTTAAAAATGTCAATTTGAACATTTATTTTGTACAAAAAAAAAGTTAAAATAAATATTTTTGTATTGTAAAATATATAATATGTATTTTCTTTTTTATATTCCTTTATTTTCTGATTTTTGAAAAGGTTACTTGAATGATATTTGCAAATGTCCCACACGTGACAACCGTGTCCCGCACGTGACACTGTACGTTATATTTTTTTTAGCAGTTTAAAAATTTATTTTTCAAAAAATGATGTCTATTTCATGAACATTAGACCTTTAGCTTCTAATATATATTTTTCTTTTGAAATTGCAAAACTAGTAGAGCAGAAATGTTAGCTGGATCATAGAGCAAATTACAAGTGGTTGACTTTTCAGATGTCCTGCACGTGACGCATGCAAATTAATTAATAACTAAATCATAAAACCATTTAGGAAAAATCTGTCCCTGCCTGAGATATTGTTATACCAAATATAAGCTTACAAAAATGTGTTTATTCCTGTTTCTGAAGAATTTTAAGCCCTATAACACAATTTTGGTGGAGTTATGGTGTCTGATTGTCCCGCACGTGACAGTGGAATGGCCCTAATATATTAACTGGATTCTGGGAAGTTTTTGTTCTAATGACGCCGAAAACGTGTGAACTGTCTTTTACTACCCGTGAGAAAATTATATTTCTTAACAATTCTAGATTAAGTTACCGAGGAATAGGTAAAAAATTAAATCTAAACTTTTCTAGTGTTCGTTATGTAATTAAGAAGAAAAAATAAACTGGTTCAACAATAAATAAGTCGTGAACTGGGCGTCCAAAAAAGCTAAATACCAGGCAAAGGAGAGCCATCATAAAAGAATCTTCAATAAACCCTAAGTGCTTGAGAATTGGCTGTTGATATCGTTTCAACGCTGGAAATAAAATTTACATTACAATTAATTAGAAATATTCTTCATGATGCAAATATTCGAGGAAGAGCCCCTCGAAAAAAAACCATTTATTAGTGAAACAAATAGGGTGAAAAGACTTGAATTTGCAAAAGCTTATGTCAGCAAACCGCTACAGTTTTGGAAAACTGTTATTTTTTCCGATGAAAGTAAGTTCAGTATTTTTGGCTCAGATGGTAAGAAAACTGTATGGCGAAAACCAAATACTTCTCTTCAAATTAAAAACTTGGAACCAACTGTAAAACATGGTGGTGGTCATATAATGATTTGGGAATGCATGTGTTTTAACTAAGTTGGCGAAATGACCTCTATTGAAGGCAATATGAATGCTAAACAACATATTAATATATTGCGAGTTCATTTATCTAATAGTTCTCTAAAATTTAAGAATTTCTAATTCATATTATTTCCAACAGGATAATGATCCTAAACACACTGCATATATTACGAGGTTATTGTTGCTTTATAATGTAAAAAATCAATTGAAAAAGCCACCACAATCACCAGACCTCAATCCAATTGAAAATTTATGGCATATTTTGGATGTGAAAATAAGGGAAAAGAAAATTTCTAACAAATTAGTGCTTAAGCAAGCTCTTAGGGAAGAATGGCTACAAATCTGTAGTGAAACATGTCACAAATTAATAGAATCAATGCCCAGACGATTACAAGCTGTAATTGAAGCAAGGGCATGCATACTAAATATTAAGGTCTGTCTCAAAAGTTTAAGCACAAGCATAAAATGTCGATATTCAGAGAATTATAAAAAGTTAGAATGAATGACATTTTTTTATTTGGAGATTTCGCAACATTATTTAAATAAATGATATCAAAAATAGAAAAAAAAAATAAGTTACATAATTGTAAAAAAATATAATTAAAAAATGTTTAAAAAAAACTGTCTCAAAAGTTTATGCACAATGTCAAAAATGAACAGATTTACAGAACTTTTACTTACAAATTATTTTTCCTTGCCTTCGGATTTGTTCAAATAAACGCATGCCCATCGAAATTATTAGTTTTTGTAGGGTTTCTGGTGGCAAAGAGTACTATGCTTTCTCAATGGCCTCTTCGAGTTCTTCAATAGAGTCATACTGCTTTCCATTGCCGTAAACCTCGCGGATTAAAATAGCCCAGACATTCTCAATCAAGTTTAAGTCTGGAGTTAAAGATGGCCAGTCAAAAACTTTAACATTTTTCTGAGAAAACCTAAGTTTTGTAGAATGTGATACGTGGATTAAGGCATTTTCTTATTGAAAAGTTCATTCAGGACCCCCCCCCCCCCTCAAAAAAAATTCACTGAATAGAAGCAAATGTTGTTTAAGTGTACCTTGATATATTTTTTAATCTTGTCTTCCTTTTAGAAAAACCAGATAGGCCGAGTCATTGAATCCAAACGCCCCCAAATCCATAACAGCTCTGTATCTTTGCTGCCAGTTGAAAAATGCCCTTGTTTTCTTACATGAATCATGCCAATACGCGTTCCAAACATCAATTCCATCGAAGTTCCACTTTTTCTCACAGCTGAATAAAACAGTAAAGCCATTTCTCCCCGTAGGACATGTGTTTTTTAGCTCAGTTCATTCTTGCCTGTTTGTGATGCAATTTAAGAGACGGTTTGTGAGCCTTTTTTTTTTTTTTTTTAGTATGATGTAATCACACTCTTAAATACATCTATGTACAGTGTCTTTGGACGCCTGTACACTGAGATTATTTTTAATTTGCCGTATGGACATATTTTTGTCTAGATACCAATCTCCGTACTCGCCGATCAGTCTGAACAGTCGTTATACGTGGTCGTCCACATCTTGGTTTCCACTTAAAATTATCATTTCTACAGAGTACATGATATATACCTCGATTTTATCGAGTTAAAACTTTTGCAACATTAGAAACAGTTTTATTTTGAGATTTCAATTTTAAAAGTTTCAAAATCTCACATTTTGTGAATTCTTTACCCTTCGGCATTTTTAACCCTCTAAGCGTCTGGAACGTAATATTCCGTATACTAAGCTTCAGTTTTCACTGCAATATAAGCAATATTTAAAGTACTATAATTCTATAGATTTAATGAATTTTCAATACATCGAAGAATGCTTCAAACTCTGGAGGATTACATTCATGCTTATAATAAGGTTTTTTTTTATATATATAATGTTGAAAAAATCGTATTTTCTTAACATTTAAAATAAAATGTCGAGAAAACAACATTACAATTTTACCCTTTTGCAAGACGCGTGGAGGGTTAAAAACAGAGGAAATAATTTCTCTACCATTTACACTTCTATGCAAGTGCAATATGACATCATACAGCGTCGTTACACACGGCCAATACCTCGTTTCTAGAAAAAATTGCATAAAGTGCTTAAACTATTGAGACAGCATTTCTTCAAGAAAAAAAATTAAATAAAAATAAATATATATATATTTTTATTTATTTAAACCACCCAAAATGGCTTATTTTATTTTGATTAAATGTCGAGTATTTATTGTAAATTAGCATAAAATATTTTCTTCTTCATTTCTTTTAAACCAGATTTGCAGAGTGCTTAAACTTTTGAGACAGACTATAGCACTGTTTTTAATTTATAAATAATTCTTCTAGTTATATTTTTATTACTAGTGTGCAAATATTTTTCTGGCAGTACAAATGCTACTTTTTTATATTTTAAGTATAATTATTAAGTCGGATATTAAATATGTTTATTTGTTTTGTAAAAGTGTTGGTATTTTTAATTTTTAGTTGCTTTTTATTTATTTATACATATACTACAACAAATTTACCTGGTGTGCAAGTACTTTTTTTGCTCACTGTATGTACATTATATGGCCAAAGGTGACCGGCTGCTTGCGATTTTAGACATTTTGTTAAATATCTAGAAAAATGCATGAGGAATTATCCTGAAACTCAAAGTGTGTAAACATAACAGTACAACATAACAGTCAAACATAACAGTGTAAACATAACAGTCAAACATTTCCGTGAAATTCTTCCTCCAAAACTCCATAGGGGACCGTCAACAAATTGAAAAAGAACGAATATCTTTTGGATAGCCCTGTAAAAACTAATGTATCAAAAGCGTTCAGATTGTAGATTATCATTAAGTAACTTATTGTAATAAACTGTGTTCATTTTTATGCGAATAGCATATATACTCGTAGAGGAGTTAAAGTTTTTTTAAAAACAGTCCCGACTTTTTCCCAAGTTTTTTGCTTCTGATTTGCAGAGTTCTTAATATAAAATAATGTTCTTTTCTGAAAATATGAGAAACAAGATTGTACATAATACCGCGTAGTCAGATTAAAAAATAATATGAATTGTAGGAAAAATCAGCAGGTTTTTTAAAACATTTTTTTCATTGCGCATGTGTGAATGATATCAAAATTTTATGTGTATATTCTGTTAGATTAATGTTTAGAGCAACTTTTATACAAGTCTAAAAAATATAGCTTGAAAATTCTGAAAGTGTAAGTGTTTGTCGGTAGAATAAGTTCAATATCCGTTGTTCCTTAAATGAAGCAAAAAAAGGAGGAGTTGTATTCAAATATAGTACCACGTACCATATTGTGTATGCTATATTGATACTGATCAATGTATAAATGGATACAGCCCCTCATCTTTTTGCTTCATTTTGGGAATAACGGATTTTGATTTAATTCTATCGACGAACAATTTCAGAATTTTCAAGCTGTGTTTTTGAGACTTTAATAAAAGTTGCTCTGTACATTTAGCTAACAGAATATGCACATGAAATTTTGATATCAATCACGTATGCTCAATAAAAAATTATTTAGTAAACCTACTAATTTTTTATACAATTTGTAATATTTTTTAATTTTGATTACAAGGTATTGTGTACAATGTTGTTTGTTATATTTTCGGAAAAAGAACATTATTTTACATTAAGAACTCTGCAAATTATAAGCTAAAAAGTTGAGACTGTTTTTATAAAAACCTTAATCTTTCGCTATTAATCGACCTTAAAACCTTAATTTCTCGAGTATACATGCTATTCGCAAAAAATTAACAGTTTATTAAAATAAGTCAATCATAATCTGCAGTTTGAACGCTTTTGCTACATTAATTTTGACAAAGTTATCAAAAAGATTTTCTTTCTTTTACAATTTGTTGTGTGTATGTGTCAATTCGACATATTGTGTAATCTGCCACCACAATCTCAGAACTTACTACCATATCCACTGGTATATGGTTCATGTTTTACCCAGAATGAGTGGCGCGACGGTTCTATCATAATTTGCATAATCATGATTTTCATGCTCATTATAACTGGTTTGTTTCCGTTCACTGCCATTTATTTAGTTCTTAGTGAGTACGTTTTTTTCGGGTGCCTATATACTACCTACTTTGACTTTTGAATGTTGTTCAACTCCTAAGTGTCTCTAGTAGATTTCGGCATTTGATACATTCATTTTTATAGTAGACTGTTTTCTGATATGACAATAAATTTACATTTATTTTTATGCTTAATTTCAATAATACATTCTTAGCTTTGTATACGACCTGTAAGGTCAGCTAAAATCTTTAGATGAAATGGCCCTCTTTTGTGATACCCGAGTTGGCAATATGGGCTACAAATTGGTTTCCCTTTAAAAAAGGACATTGTACAATGATTTCGATCTCCAATTACTTTATTTTTTAACTGATCCCTCAATGAAAAGCAAAATAATGTGTAAAAATGCCGATCCAGTGGCGTGGTTGGTAGCGTCAGCTCCTCCCACACCGCTAGATCCTGGTTCGAGTCCAGCAAGCCGCATGGGTGTCTGTGTTGTCCTTGTGATGTGTATTAAAATGTATGTACTATATTTCCTGTAATAATAAAGTGTTCTGTATTTGTTTCTGTGCATTATGGATCATTCGAGGTAACAGCCATTGTAGCTATAGACCTCAAAGCATTGTTCACTCAAACTCAAATGTGTAAAAATCTGACTTTCAATTTTAACAACTGTGTCAATTTTTGTAGTATAGAAGTCAAACTTTTTTGTGTTTTATCTGTTATGATATTCGTAAACTTTTATTTTGTGTTATTTTTATAAGATTCATTTTTCACTTTTAAAAATTCCACAACATGAATATTTACCTCATTTGAAACGCTTTTTCTCAGTGGAACTATATATCTACGTCTAACGATTGAGAAATTACTGGTCGGCTATAGATAATATATTGCACTCTATATACTATACAGTAATTTTATATATAATATACAATAATAATATTTATTTTAAATCTGTTATTTTAAAAATTCTCTTGAAGTGTAAGAAAAAAAATTTAAAAAAAAAAATCTTAAAATTTATCGTGTGATGCCTCATAGTTAAATCCAAATTTTATAGAAGAATCAAAAAGACTGAAATCCTTAGGTTTAAGGACCTAAAAATCAAGTTAAAACATTCAAATGTACAGATTAAGTGTTTAAAAGCCACTGAAGTAGAATTTGAGATTAAAGGTAAAGATATTTTTTCAAATGCTAATGAGCTTACTGGTGCATTTCCCGGAAGAGGGGTTGTGATAAAAAAGATTCCGTGCTTTTTTTTTTTCTTATCCCCCTGTAATATTATCCCCTAATCAAGCATTACCATTCATACTTGATTCTTATCAGTTTACGCGCAAACACGTACAGAACGTAAATCGAATCAAAGATAACAACAAATCTTTAAATGTATACTCTTAAAAAAAAAAAAAAAAAAAAAAAAAAAAAAAAAACTACATAATACATGTTATGTTATTCACAAAAAAATTACAGTTTGTGGAACATCTATGAAATTTAAAAAATTGCAAGTATAATTTATGCAAAAATAACTTTATAAAATATAACATTAATGCTTCCGAATCAAATCAGTGACTTAGAAGTCTATTTATTTATCTTGAAAGTTGAGCATAATTCGACAATACCAAAAAAGTTGAATTACATTATAGAAAATTTTTCTGTAGAATTCATAAAAATATTAGCTGGTGATATTAGCAAAGACGCTAGCCGTGATAATAACCTTAATTGGACTCTAAAATTGTATAATTTCATACCTTTATCGCTGCTCTATTGGAATCTATATTTCAAAAAGAAAAAAAAACTCGAAAAAATATTAATTTTTAGGGGAAAAGTCGCTTGTAAGAAGACCTTTTCATTTGCTTAACAGGATTTCATCTTTCATTACAAAATTTAATTTTTCACAAAAATTTAAAAGCTTTGACAATCCATAATTGTCCAAATACTTAAATTTTAGATATGTTATATAGTAAAATGAGTGCCCTCTGACCGTATGAAAAATCTCTTTTAGGTAGCTTTCCTCACAAAAAGTAAAAAGCTACCTATTTAAATAATGTGATCTTCAGCAATAAAAGCGTTTGAAATATTTGCAAAGGAAAAGATGGGAGTGGACGATTTCGAAGTATAAAAAGATACAATTTTTGCCGTCCAAAGCTTATGTATAATTTTCATGTTAATACTACATTGATATCGAGTTGTAAAAGATAGTGTTTTCTTCTGTTATTTTTTTTAACTCATTATTTCCTTTTTATACACTATATTGCCATTGATTATGGGACACTTGCGATTTTAGACATTTTACTAAATATCTAGAAAAATACATGAGGAATCATCTCGAAACTCTTAGTGTATAAATATAATAGTATACGTCATACATCTCCGTGAAGATTTTTTACTGAAACGCCATAGGGGACCGTCAACAAATTAAAAAAGAATGAATATCTTTTGAATAACCCTGTCAAAACTAATGTAGCAAAAGCGCTCAAACTCTAGATTATGATTGAATGCCTTATTTTAATACACTGTGTTCATTTTTATGCAAATAGCATGCACACTCGCAGAGTAATTAAGGTTTTTATAAAAATGGTCCCAAATTTTTCCAAGTTTTTCCATTATAATTTTCAGAGTTCTTAATATAAAATAATATTTTTTTCAGAAAATATGACAAACAACATTGCACACAGTACCCTGTAATCAGAATTAAAAAATAACAAAAATTGTATGAAAAATGAGTAGATTTACTACATAATTTTTTACTGCGCATGCGTCAAAAATATCAAAATTTCATTTGCATATTATGTTAGCTAAATGTATAGAGCAACTTTTGTAAAAGTCTCAAAATCATAGCTTGAAAATTCTGAAAGTAATCGTCTATAGAAAAAGGACAAAATCCGTTGTTTCCAAAATGAAGCAAAAAAATGAGGGATTTTATCCAAATGCAGTAGTACATCCCATATTGTGTATTCTATGTTGACACTAATCAATGAATATATGGATGCAACCCCTCTTGTTTTTGCTTCATTTTGAGAATATCGGATTTTCGATTTATTCAATTGACGATTATTGTCAGAATTTTCAAGTTATGATTTTGTGACTTTCACAAAAGTTGCTCTATACATTTAGCTAACATAATATGCAAATGAAATTTTGATATCGTTGACGCATGCGCAGTACAAAAATTATTTAGTAAACCAACTCATTTTTTATACAATTTTCATTATTTTTTAATTCTGATTACAGGGTACTGTGTGCAATGTTGTTTGTCATATTTTCTGAAAAAAATAATATTTTATATTAAGAACTCTGAAAATTATAAGGAAAAAACTTGGAAAAATTTGGGATCATTTTTATAAAAACCTTAATTACTCTGCGAGTATGCATGCTATTTGCATAAAAATGAACAAGGCTTATTACAATAAGGCATTCAATTACAATCTAGAGTTTGAGCTCTTTTGCTACATTAGTTTTGACAGGGTTATTCAAAAGATATTCATTCTTTTTTAATTTGTTGACGGCCCCCTTTGGAGTTTCGGGAAAAAATCTTCACGGAGGTGTATGACTTATACTATTATATTTATACACTAAGAGTTTCGAGATGATTCCTCATGTATTTTTCTAGATATTTAGTAAAATGTCTAAAATCGCAAGTGTCCCATAATCAATGGCAATATAGTGTATATTATGCTATTTGAACCAAATTATCTGAGTTATAAATATGTTTCCGACGACGGTGTTTAATTTTTGTGGCAAAATGTTGATATTTCTTAATAATAATCACTGTTTCAAGCATAACCTTTTGAGTGAAATATTTTGATTTTCAAACTAATTTTTTTACCATTAAATTAAATTACACTTGATCAAACCGGTATTCGATCATTAGCAAAAAAAAAATAGCATCTAGTATTAAAATTTCAGAGCAATTGTATAAAATTAAGTATATTTTTTAATCAAAATGTGCAGAAAAACGAAAAGTTGCTAAGGATTATATATGTATAAGATTACTTTTCGTATTTTTTTCCAATGGTTAGCAGCGTTGCAAAGAAAATTGAAAGTAAATGCTATTTGGTGTTTTATTTTTTTGCGTATTTTGAAATCTGGAATCAATCGATAATTTTGAAATATGCTAGGAAAAAAGAGAGAGGATCGGAGGTCATCTGATAATTTTTAAATGCTGAAAAAATAGTCGTTATCGTTCAAACTCTTTAAAATTTTTAGGACCTAAATCATAATAGTTTCGCATCCTGTGTGAAAAACATGTGAAAAAAATCGATATATAGTGATAAAATGGATTGCAAAAAGACATTTTTACTTAACCATCATACGTAGTAAGTCTTGCAATCGTTTTGAAAATCGAAGAAATTTTTTGACGGATTTACACATTTCAGACACTAAACATTCCGAAAAAATACTGTTTAGCGGAAAAAATGCCGTCCGTCTGTCTGTTCGTGTGTGTGTGTGTGCCTGTCTGTCTGTAAACGCCTTATCTCCCGAAAAAATGGAGATAGAGACTTGAAATTCGGTGTGTATATAGTATGTAATAATGGAAAGAAACCTAATGAATATCAGTAACATCACGATTATCCGAAACTATTTTTTCGGACTCTCGAAATATGAAATTCTGACGAAAGGTATATGAAAACTTTCGAATTTTTATTTTTATTTTAAGGCGTGAATGTAAAAAGCAATAAAAACCATAAACTTTGCATAAAGAATGAAGTCGATCGGTTAATTAGTTGCCGAGATATTTGTAATCATATTTTTTAGACTCGATTTTTTCGTGATCCTGTATTTCATTCAAATTTCAATTCAGATATATATTTTAACTAGAAAGAAGATGCTTAATCTGATGTAGTAAACTATTAGTTAACCCTTAACTGCTGCGGCAAAAATTTCCCCATAATTGCTGTCAGCGGTCTGTCAGACCGCTTAATCTAAAGATGAATAAAATGTTAAATTAACTCTCAGAATACTATTTTATATTAAACTTTATACAGGGTGTCCCAAAAGGTCGTTTACAAACTTAACATGCTGGTCTGTCATATCATGATGAACAATATTAAATAGGAAACTAAGGGTCCCAAACGTCTTCCAAAGGAGATATGCGCCAATAAAGTTTAGGGTCCAAAAATTCAAATGATTATAAAAAACAGAAAAATTGGTCGATTCGTTTGCGGTTTTCACTAAAACTATTCTTTATGTCAGTATTTTCTTGAAAATAAATTATAAAGATAAATTTAAAAAAATGTCGATAGATGGCGCTTTAGACTTTGGAGTGACGATAAACCAGTTTTTACCATTATTTTTTGCATCTCATTACATTTTTTTAGAAGCTTAGACATAAACTTAAATTTTGAGCTCAAAATCTAAATCGTTGGAAGTGGTTAAGTAGCGCAAACTGAATTGCGGGGGGAGGTTCAAATTTCAAATGATTATAAAAAACGGAAAAATTGGTCAATTGATTTGCGATTTTCACTAAAATTATTCTTTATGTCAGTATTATCTTGAAAATGGTTTATAAAGATAAAATTCAAAAAATGCCGATAGAGGGCGCTTTAGACTTTGGAGTAACGTACAACTATTTTTTCCCGTTATTTCTTGCATCTCATAAATTTTTTTTAGAAACTTAGACATAAACTTAAATTTTGGGATAAAAATCTGAATCGTTGGGAGTGGTTAAGGGTGTATTTCGATTCAAACTGCTTGTTTTCCGATTTATTTTTGAATTCATTTTTGCTCTCAAACACACCAAACTTTCAAAATCTCTTATTTGGAAAGTACACAAGGTGCCGTGATTGTCGATTCTTTGATAAATGAAGAAAATATTGAAAGAAAAGCAATCAAAAACGGCATTTCGAACCGATTTATCCCAAGTGGGAGATTTAGGAACGAAAAAAAGGGTCATACTGAGAAGGTAATTGTTTATAACACAAATTCTAATGAATTGAGCGTAAAAAGACATCACACGGCACCTCACACGTAACTTCAAGAATCCTCTCAGCAAGTTTCATGTTTCTACTTTTAAAAATGTGCCTGAAATTGTATCGGGAAATTTCGAGCTGTTGAAGGGGGAAAAGCGTTTTTTCGAATACAGCCTTAAGTAGCGCAAACTGAACTGTGTTCAATGGGGGTGGGGAGGTTCAAATTTCAAATGATTATAAAAAACGGAAAAATTGGTCGGTTTTCGCTAAAACTATTCTTTATGTCAAAATTTTCTTGAAAATAAATTTTACAGATATCTTTCAAAAAATTCCGTCAGAGGGCGCCTTAAACTTTATAGTAACCAACAACTATTTTTAACCGTTATTTTTTGTATCTAATAAAATGCTTGTAAAAGTTCAAACTTAAATTTTGTGCTCAAAATCTGCATCGTTGTGAGTAATTAAGCGGCCAAAAATTGAACTGCGTTCGAGGGCTGGGGAAGGTAACATTTCAACTCCTGAACACAGTTCATTTTGCGCTGCTTAACCCCTCCTATCGATTTAGATTTTGAGCACAAAATTTAAGTCTAAACTTTTGCAAGCATTTAATTAGATTAAAAAAAAAAAAAGTTAAAAATAATTGTTGGTTATTCTAAAGTTTAAGGCGCCCTCTAACGGATTTTTTTAAATTTATCTTTAAAATTTATTTTCGAGGAAATATTGTCATAAAGAATAATTTTAGCGAAAACCGACCAATTTTTCCGTTTTTTATAATTATTTGAAATTCAAACCTCCCCGCCTCCATTGAACACAGCTCAGTTTGCGCTACTTTACCACTCCCAACGATTCAGATTTTCATCTCAAAATTTAAGTTTATATCTAAGCTTCTAAAAAAAATTTATGAGATGCAAAAAATAACGGGAAAAAATAGTTGTACGTTATTCCAAAATCTAAAGCTCCCTCTATCGGCATTTTTTGAATTTTATATTTATAAATTATTTTCAAGATAATACTGACATAAAGAATAATTTTAGTGAAAATCGCAAATCAATTGACCAATTTTTTCGTTTTTTATAATCATTTGAAATTTGGACCTCCCTCCGCAATTCAGTTTGCGCTACTTAACCACTTCCAACGATTTAGATTTTGAGCTCAAAATTTAAATTTATGTCTAAGCTTCTAAAAATATTTTATGAGATGCAAGAAATAACGGAAAAAAATAGTTGTACGTTACTCTAAAGTCTAAAGCGCCCTCTATCGGCATTTTTTTAATTTTACCTTTATAAACTATTTTCAAGATAATACTGACATAAAGAATAGTTTTAGTGAAAACCGCAAACGAATCGACCAATTTTTCTGTTTTTTATAATCATTTGAATTTTTGGACCCTAAACTTTAATGGCGCATATCTCCTTTGGAAGATGTTTGGGACCCTTAGTTTCCTATTTAATATTGTTCATCATGATATGACAGACCATCATGTTAAATTTGTAAACGACCTTTTGGGACACCCTGTATACTGGAATATTATAAATAAAATTCAGCTCTTCAAAAGTCTTTAGAGATAGTAATAGGTCTCCAAACCAAACAAAACTGGACCAGTATCTACAGTTAAACTAAAAATTACGAGTTAAACTCCAAAACTTGAAAAACTCAGCGGTCTGTCAGACCGCTAACAGTAGTTAAAGGTTAATATGATTATCATTTTTGGAGTTATAAGGATGTTTCTTTTTAACAGACTTCAAAGGAGGAGGTTATGAATTCGACCTGTATATATTTCTTGTTCATGCATAACTTTCGTGAATATTAACCGATTTTGACAGTTCTTTTTTTGTTTAAAGCGTATGGGGCCCATGTGGTCCCATCAGAATTTCATAAAAATCTGATAATTAGAACTTTTTTAAAAATGAAATCTTTAAAACTCAAATTCTTTTTGAAGCAATCGACCAATTAGAAGCGTTCATTTTTCATACTTGTGTATTACACTGTAGTAAATTTGACCCTTTTGCTGCATCGTCACTCCACGGCTTTTTTAGAAAACGATTACTTCGCCTAATTATGGAGCATTCTCATGGGTCAAAAGAGAGATATTCTATAAAAGCGGGGGAGTGACGATGCAGCAAAAGGGTCAAATTTTTTACGCAGTGTTAAAAATTTGATCCATTTGCTGCAGCGTCACTCCACAGCTTTTATAGGATATCTCTTTTATGACTTATGAGAATGCCCCATAACACAGTAAAGTAACCGTTTTCTATAAAAACGGAGGAGTGACGCTGCAGCAAATGGGTCAAAATTTTAACAGTGCAGTGTACACTTATACGTAGACACACACTGTAAAAGAATTCACCCTTTCGCTGCATTGTCACTCCATTGCTTTTATAGAATATCTCTGTTTTGACCAATGAGAATGCTCCATAATTGGGTGAAGTAATCGTTTTCCATAAAAGCGGTGGAGTGACGATGCAGCAAAAGGGTCAAATTTTTTACAGTGTACTTAAAAAAGCGCTCAAATGTTGTATCCATCAAATTTGAAGCGATGCTGGTTAAATCTAAAAATAGCAGCGACATCTGCTGGACATTTTGTAAAATTGCAAGAATTATAGATAATGTGCATGTGACGTCACGATGACGTAAAAAAGTACAACTCAATTTGTGGTTGGCAAAGCATTGCGTGCTTTAGCCACGGAGTAAGAAGCAGGAGGGGAAAGTAATGTTAAAATTTTGCCATGCGGATTTTTTAAAGATAGGGGACGACACCGCTGCATGTGGGCTGTCGATCGATGCTTCTGCAATGCTTTTCAATGGAAAAAAATGGTCATTTAAAATTTTTTTTTTACGGAAAATCTGAATTTTTAGAAAGTTGTAGAAATGAAAATCTGGTTAATTGAAGTTTTCTTCACAACATACATATTTTTTTAAAGGTACTTGGCGCGTCATTTTCTTTTTTAAGTCATTTAAAATACCAGATCATTCTGACAAAAACCAGAGAGCAGGCCATTTAAAAAACATTGAATATCGAGGGTTAAAATAACTGTTGTAAATAAGTTCAATATCACAAAGAAATAGACTTATAATTTTTAGAAATTAAGTATTAATCAAATAAATTTTAATTTCGCGTATAGTTTTTATAAGCTTAGACCATTTTAATAATCCATAACTTTGGATATTTATGCAATTAATGCATGTAGAATTAAAGCAAATTTTTATTTTAATTATTTGGAGGGAAAAAAATTGTGTAGATTATAGGATCTCCAGAGTACACATTTAAAATAATTCAAACATGGGTTTTTTTATTAATTATTTTTTTAACTTTCTTTCTATCTTTTATTTGCGACTGTGCAGTAAAACTAAATCTAATAATCAAAATTATTCGTAGCTCATTCAGGAATTTTTGCTTTTAAATCCCCATCTTTTCCATCCGGACATTCAGGCCCATGTGAAGGGGGAGAGGGGCGGGGGCGCCCCGTCCGAGGAGATTGAGGGAGCACCAAATTTATTCTACCAACACCAATTTATTTTTTTTTTTATTTCCTTCCATCTTTACAAGAAAAAGTATTGGATTCGTATAAATTTTCATATTCTGGCTTTCGACGGATTGTACACGTTTTAAGGGTCAGATTCCAAAAAACATGTTTTTATAAAATATCTGTCTGCGACAGATATTTTGTGGGTGCTCTATCTCAAGAAAAAATTCACGGAATTTAATAAAAATTTATATTTAGGTAGACTCTGATATAAATTATTGCTGATTAGTTTTTGGTGTAAATCGCTCAACAGGTGGCGCTGCTATGCCGCATTTTTTACGATTTACGCAACAGCTATATTTCAAGAACTAATGCACGGATTGTAATAAAAATGTATCTAGTATAGTCTGATAGGTAGTCCCTGATATAAACTAATGCTGACCAGTTTTTGGTGTAAATCGCTCAACAGGTGGCGCTGTTATGCTGCATTGTTTTACGGTTTGTACAATATCTGTATCTCAAGAACTACGCACAGATTGTAATAAAAATTTATATTTAGGTAGTCCCTATTTAAACTGATGCTGATCATTTTTTGGTGTAAATCGTTCAACAGGTGGTGCTGTTATGATGCATTTTTTACGGTTTACGTAACAGCTATATATCAAGAATTACTCACGGATTGTAACAAAATTTTGTATTTAGGTAGTCCCAAATATAAAGTGATAATAATTAGTTTTTGGTGTAAATCGCTTAATAGGTGTCGCTGCTATATTGCATTCTTTATGATTTATGCAACAGCTGTATCTCAAGAACTAATGCACAGATTTTAATTAAAATGATACTCATGTAGTCCTTGATATAATTTAAAGCTGATTAACATTTGGTGTAAATCGCCCAACAGGTGGCGCTGTATGCTGCATTATTTACAATTTCCACAACAACCATGCCTCAAGAACTAATGCATGGATTTTCAAGAAATTTTGTATTCAGTTAATACTTCATATAACATGGTGCTGATTACGTTATGGTGCAAATTGCTCAACTGGTGGTGCTGCTATGATGCATTATTCGTGATTATCGCAATAGCTCTTTCTCTAGAATAACTGCACATAGTTTCACAATACTTTACATTCTGTTAGACCCTGATATAAACTAAATCTGATTAGTTTTTGATGTATATCACTCAACAGGTGGCGCTGCTATAATTCATTATTCGTGATTATCGCAATAGCTCTATCTCAAGAATAACTGTACATAACTACACAAAACTTTAGATTCTGTTAGATCCTGATATAAACGAGATCTGTTAGTTTTTGGTGTATATCACTCAACAGGTGGCGCTGTTAAGCTGTATTTTTTTACAAGTTCCACAATAGCCATATCTCGAGAACTAGCGCATGGATTTTCATAAAACTATAGATTTAGTTAATCCCTTAAATAGGTTAGTGTTGCTTGGTATTTTGTGTAAATTGCCCCACAGATGGCGCTGTTATGTTGCACTTTTTCAAGATTTCGCAATAACTGTATCTCGAGATCTAATGCATGAATTTTCATCAAACTTCAGATTCAGTTAGTACCTGATAAAAAATGGATAAGAATTAATAAATACTACTTATAAATGGTATAAAAATGCATAAAAAATCTTTGGCTAATTAATGTTTTCTAAAATGTACAAGTCTTTTGCACATTAAATAACTTTGTATTTAGACACAAAACAAAGTCTGTGCTTTATTATTCCACATAACATTTAAAAAACATATACATTAAGATCTATACACAATAAAAAATTCTCAATTTAAATATAATTACAAGCAAATAGCTTTAAGGGGAGGTGCGTGTGCCATCCCCGCGGAGAATTTGAGATTGTGTTTTCAATGGTAAAATATTTCAATTCTTTTTCCTGAATTCTACACCCCCCCCCCTTCCCGCCCGGAACCACTGAAATCTCTCTGGAGAAAAGGTCTGAATTCAGCACTGGTTTAGATTACAAACTTCACATGATTTACTTTTAAATTGTCAATAAAATTTAACACGTAAAAGGTTGCAGGAACAAAAATTATTTCACCTTATTTTGCCCCATATTGTGTTTAGCTCTCTATTACTTAATTAAAAAATTTAAGATTACGGTAGATGCGTATGATCCATGTTAACGCAGTTTCACATACGGAAATTTCGTTTCACTGTGCGTGTTCAGCCCAACTTACCGGTCACTTACCGGTTACTTACCGATTGTAGACAAGTACGAAATGAAAATCAAGGTGAAGTGTGACGTCAGCTACAATTCAACAGGATAGTTTTCATTGGTGCCACCATTCGCTTTCGTACTGCCCTACAATCGGTCGGTAACATTGGTTACTTTGGTAAGTTGCGCTGAACACGCCCACTATTTCGTTTCTGTCAATCACAAGTTGAGCTGCCTAAAGTGATGCCCGTTTGCTTACAAACATGCACATTATCTATTGCTAGTCTAGACAATGTAATACGAAAATCCCGCAGATGTCGCTATGATCTTCACTTTGGAATTCAGTAGCCTCGTTGCACATTTAAAGGATATGAATTTTTAGCACAGTTTGGATAACAGATTTCCGCACCATGTATTCTAGACTTTGTACTTCAAACAGTGAAAAGTTTTCAAAAATGAAGACTTATGAGTGGTCAATCTTGCTTTGCTAAACAGCGAATAATTCTTCTGTTTCCTAACCACTGTTGTAGATATGCGAGTTTTTTCCAAAGTGCGAAATCTTAGCTTGAACAATTCTCGTATCCACCAACATGAAAGATCTACATCGATACCTACAGACATGAGAAATAGGTCTCGAAAAGCTGAAAATTCTCTTTAAAAAACCTTATATAAGCACAAGTGTCTGTGTATCAGGGTGCTTGTTATGCCGGATTCACAAAGTGATTAAAGTGCATTGACATGTGTATGCACCCTGTCTTTAGATTAAATTCAGTTATCGGATTAGATATAGGAATGATTTCAGATTTTCTTCTGATAGAACTCCTCGATATGAAGCAGCAGTATACAGGGATATTTGATTGATTGAGATGAGTATACACAAATATAAATGACGAAAAATTTTGATAAGCTTACCATTAAAGTGAAGCTAGTTAACTTCTTACACTCATATAATCAAACTCATTCAGGCGACTATCGACAAGTTCTGGAATAGAAATTCTTAAATTTTCTTACTTTGGAAAACCGTGTCTGTCATAGAATATTCTTAACATCGAATGTTGTCACTTTCATATAGAGGCCTGTTGAATCATGGTGTGATTTTGATAAGATCTTCCTTTTTAGTTTTTCTGACTAAAAAGAGTGTTTAAATACGCACGAACATATAGAATTACTTTGCTGTGCATTGAATCATGGAAGCCACTTGACGCGTTCTGATTGTGAAAAATACTTTAACTTGTTAAAAATATCGTAAAAAACTACCTGTGATTTTCAATCACAGGTACCATCACAGGTAATCCTTAATCACAGGTACATTAATCACAGGTAATCCTTACCACTTGTTTTCTGATCAATGAAAAAGCTTCATATTAGGTTAATTTTAAACACGATTATTCAATCGGTAAATTAATTATAACAAATGTAAATTTTTCCATTTTTCATTTTTGGCTGAAAACAATCCGGGCCAGGATTCGAACCAGGGATGTAATGGCTGAAGCCGCCAATGCTCTACCAATTGAGCTATCCCAGACACGAACACTGGAGGACTATTTCACCCAATTAACCTCAACGATCACTTTATCTGGTCTGATACACTGGATCAGCTCGACAGAATAAATCGAAGGTCAATATATGGAACTGCAGAAAATCGCTGCATACGAAATTACATTAGATTAATTTTAAACACGATTATTCAATCGGTAAATTAATTATAACAGATGTAAATGTTTACATTTTTCATTTTTGGGTGAAAAAAGTTCATAAGCGTTTTTAGATCGTTCTCATTAGTCTGAAGATAGATAGCTTTAAAAACAGAGGTAATTTTTCACAACATTGAATAATTTTGTGACAATAATTATCAACGCCCATTTCCTTTCTCTGTAGATTTCAATGAACTTTAAAGTTTACTGGATGCGGCAAATATCCGAAATGTTAAATCTTAATTGACATCGATACCAATCCACATCGGAAATAGTTGTTGAAAAGATAAAAATCATCTAGTATATATTTTGTTTTCGAAGGAAAAAATTATCTCCACATGCCAATGCACAATAAAACGCATAGCTATGCATAACAAAATTATCTTTAGATTCAGATTTGATTACCGGGTTAGACACCAGAATGATTTCAGATTTTGTTCAGGTAGGATTCCGCGATATGAATACGACGGCACATGGATCACAGTATATGGTTGTTTGAAAGGATTCTGGACAAAAGCGAGTCCCCAAGCATCTTGTTGAGTGGGCTATTATCGTCAATCTTGTTTACTTCTCATATAGGCAATCGAATTCTTTTAGGAAATCATCTTCAAATTCTATGATTGGTTGGTTGGTTGGCAAGCACTGAGACATGTGTCAAATTCTATAGTAAAAAATACTTACACTGCAAAAATTTTGACCCTTTTGCTGCATCGTCACTCCCCTGTTTTTATGGAATATATCTCTTTTGACCCATGAGAATGCTCCATAATTAAATGAAGTAATCGTTTTCTATTAAAATGGTGGAGTGACGATGCAGCAAAAGGGTCACAATTTTTTACGTCTATAGCATTGCGATATATTGTTAAAAATTTAAAACTTTTGCTACATCGAAACTCCATTGGTTATATAGAATATCTCTATTTTGACCTATGAGAATACTCTGTAATATATTGAAGCAATCGTTTTCTATATAAGCGGTGGAGTGTCGATCCAGCAAAAGTTTATTTTTTAACAGTGCAGTTCACTGTAAAAAATTTGACCCTTTTGCTGCATTGTCACCCCATCGCATTTATAGGAAACCATTACCTGGCTGTATTATGGAGCATTCTCATTGGTCAAAACAGAGATATTCTATAAAAGCGACGTAGTGATGATGCAGCAAAAGGGTCAAATTTTTTAGAGTGTTGCGACAAAAGCGTCTGTGAAATAAATATTTTGGCACTGAATGATGTCCCTCTCTTATAGAGGCAGCCAGGTATAGGTTATGAGTTTCGAATTCCTCGTCGAATCATCACCACTCATTTCCGATACCTTACTACCTTTTTAAGAATTACATTGTTGCTGTTTATCTGTTGAAGCATACACTGTAAAAAATGTTACCCTTTTGTTGCATCGTCACTCCATTGCTTTTATAGAATATCTATGTTTTGACCAATGATAATGCTCCATAATACAGCGTTATGCAGCGAAGTAATCGTTTCCTATAAAAGCCATGGAGTGACGATGCAGCAAAAAGGTAAAATTTTTTACAGTGTAGGGCAATTTTTGCTAAAATCTTTCTTTTTGCTTTTTTTGACTGAAGGGGAATACTTTTGACTATACTAGAAAAACATTTTACTATTACATTGATATATGGAGTCATTTTGCTGTGTACTTATATAAGGAAGCTCTTTGCCGCGTTATTATGTGTAAGGATACTTTACTTAATGGATTTTCAGTCTTTCGATACCCACTCCCGATGTCCGTAGGAATCGATGTGGACTCTAAGCGCGTTTTCTATGGACACCATATTTGCGCGCGCGCGCTCAGAAGATTCTGCATGGAGTAGGTATTCCCGAAGAAGGGAATTTTAAAGTTATTCAATTATTGAATTATTTTTAAGGTTCAAAATTGGTAAATACAAATATTATATACCTTCATCCTTCGAAAACATGATTCTCGCAACAGAAATACATACCTGTGGTCACTCAAATAAAATTTAAAATATTCCGGAAGTGTAGCAAGTGTATCACGTGACCTATTTCATCTAATTAAGCCTGATCAGCATTTAAAATATTACTACCAACCTTGTTTCAAAGCTACCATGCGTCGCGCACGCCACTCAAAAAAATTATGTGGGTGTTTTGATCACGTGATTGTGCATTTCTTGCTTCTGTTTTATTGGTTGTGCTTTGGTTGGTAGCTTAATTGATACAATTTAACAATTCAGTTGGGAATCTAAAGATTTTAACTTTTTAACAATTTTTTTATTATTTATTTTAAAATGGTTTATCAGTTGCTTTATATTTTTCGCGATAAATAAAATGCTGTTATCAACCAAGATTGTGATATCAACATATTATAAGGTTTATTTTTATTCTACTATACTGTATGTATTTCAATGGAATTTGCACTGTTTGTTAGACAATTTTTCAGAGAAGGTTTTAGTATATATATTTCTTATTTAATAATTGCATATTTTAATACCGTGTGGATAACAGACTAAAAAACATCATAAGATAGGAGAAACAAATGGCACACAAAGTCGTGTTACTATAACTCGTAATATAAGCAATGTACTTATATAATATTATCAGGAGAAAATTTATAAGCATTCTAATCATACTTTATTCCTTACAAAACTAATATTTTTTAAAGAGATATCTTTTTAAAAAATATAGGTGCGGGTATTTTTAATTTCAAAAATGTACATCTATTAGATTTTGCTTTTTACAATATTTTTATTGTGTATTTTAACATTATAAAATATGATTTGCATCTTAAACTTACTTCTAAAGTACTTAAAAAAAGAAATAAAGAATGAATGAATGAATGAAAAACATCAAGAAATTATTTTACGCGTATACGCACAATACCTTTTTTTATTTATTTATTTATTTATTTTTTATTTTTTTTGTATTTTTTTTTTTTTTTTTTTTATTTATTTTTTTTTTTTTTTTTTGCTTAATATGTATATATAAATCACTTTGGAACGATACTTAGAATATTAAAAGGGGTTCAAATGTAAAACTTTCTTTTGAAAAATCCTATTTTCTTTTATCCCTATCTATCCTATTTAAGTATTACATTATTTTAATAGAAATACATGTGCTTCTGTATTATTAATATAAAAATTTATTTTTAATAAAAAGTCCTTATTTATTAATATAAAGCAACCAATAATAATAATTTAAAAAAAAAAATACGTAAACACAGTTTATAGACCCGAAGGATTGGAACCCACAATCGCTGATTTCAAACTCAGTTCTCTATCCATTCGGCCATTATGTTCACCTTCGATGGTAACAGATAATCTTTATCATTAGCACCGTCCAATCAAATCCATGATCTGTTCTTAGCTTGTCCCTGTATAGTATGAGCGCACAGTACTATACAGGTATGAGCGCACAGTACTGAATACTGTGCGCTTGGTTCGGTACTGAACAGGCGCAATAAGGATCCACTGGATGTCCCTGACTCCTGAGCGCGCGCGCTCAACGCGCGTAGCAGCTGAACAGGCCCTAAGATTTCATGAATGCGAAAGCTTTTCGAAGTGCCAGATTTTGTCTGAACTCGTTACCACATCCAGAAAAGCCAAAGATTCACAACTATACTAACCGATATTGTAAGTGGCTTTTGAAAAGTTGAAAATCAAATAGTGAGAAGCAAACCGAATAAATCAGAACACAACAAAGTGCGTCCATTAGTAATGCATTGCAAAGAGCCACCATATGTCAGTACACATAATTATGTATTACGATATGAAAAACTAAAAAATAGGAAATAAAATTAACTTTATATATATATATATATACAGGGTGAGTTATAAATATCGAAACAATAGACTATCTCCTTAAAAATTGCCCCAAGACCCATACTTCCAATTGCAAAGTTTCATCAAAAAAGGTAAATTTTTTGATAAGAGAAGTTGCAACTCCATGGGGGGGTCTATTTTAAAAAATACGAAAATTAAATTTTTATACAGCCCCCAGAGGATAAAACTTCCAATTAGAAAAATTTTCCTTATCCATTCCTGAATCGAACAAAAAAAATCATCTTGATATCTGCAAATCCCTGAAAGATATTAAAATACAAAATTTTCCAAAATTCGTGACTTACACCACTTAAGCATACCTCTGAGCGCAGCGATGTCAGCTCATTTGAAATACAATTTAGGGATTGACCATTAATTTACGCATTATTAACCCTTTGCGGCGCAGTGGTTTAGTAGATAAACCACTTAATTTTAATTCCCAAATGCCACATTCGCACCGGAATTTTGTTTAAAAAAATTACGGTTTTTTGAATGCGTGAAATACAGCGTTTTCTTATTTACAAATAAAGTTGTTTTCAAATTCTGGTGTCAGCCATTAATTTCAAAACTTAAGGAATTAATTTGCCCTGCGCCGCAAAAGGTTAAATGTCGATCCAAGACAATACTTTAACCTTTAGATATAAAATAAAAGCGTATAGGTTTTTGCTTTAAACTTCCTTGAAATATGCTAGATGTCTGCAATAACTCGAGCTTGGCGTCAGGCTCGTAAATGGCACGACCCATTGGCCGGACCGTCTTATTAAACACTTATTAAAAGTGTTATTAAATTAAGTGATATTAATTAAACTCTCATTAAACGTGTCTTTAAAACTTATTGCCGCAGGCAATAAATTTAGTAAGAATAGTAATAGCGATAAAGACACTTCTATTAACTGAGTTATATGGAATATATTTTAATGTTAATGTATATTTTAATGTTAATGGAAATATATTTTAATAAATTACACAGAAATATTTTCAAAAATCTAGTTTTTACTATTCAGCTTCAAAATTTATGTGGTTTTAAACCTATTTTTATTTTTTCTATCTTTACAAGAGAAAAGTATTGGATTCATAAAAATTTTGAATTCCGGTTTTCGACGGATTCTCACGTTTTAGGGCTCAGAGATACCGAAAAACATTTTTTTACAAAATTTCTGTCTGTGAGTCACTGCTCCTGTATCTCTGTGTCTGACATAAATTTTGTGAGCGCGTTATCTAAAGAACTAATCCACGGAATTTAATAAAAAAGTACATTTACTTATTCCTTGATATAAATTAGTGCTGATTAGTTTTTGGTGTGAATCGCTTACAGGCTACCCTACTGTACAGGATTTCCGCGATAGCTATGTCTCCAGAATTAATGCAAGGAATATCATCAATCTTCAGTTAGTCCTTGACATGAATTGATACTGTTTATATTTTGTTGTATATAGCTCCACGTGTGGCGCTGAAACACTGAATTTGTTACGATATCTGCAATAGCTCTACCTTAAGAACTAATGCAGGAATTTTCATAAAAATCAGATTCAGTTACTTCTTGGCATGAATTGGTTTTGTTTACGTTTTTGTTTCAATCATCTTTCGGGTGGCGCTGTTGTAATGAATTTTTATAATTTACACGGTTTCAGTGATATCAAGTACTAATGTACGGAATTTCGTATCCTTAGAGTCCTCGCTTGCTACATACGTGTAGTTTATTTATTCCAAACGGCATTTAAAAAACAAAAATATTTATTCAAATGTTAAAGTCTAAGAGTATAACGTTTCTGTTTCGTATTTTTTTATGCTAAGCTCTCACTAATATTTCATTATAAGTATATTTAATTGATCAAGGTTTAATGCATTCGAACCAAACATCGTTTAAGAAATTTAATTGAATAATTTCAACTTAAAAAGTTTAAATTAAATATGCCACAGATTCATTAAACACCTGTTCTTGTTTTAAAGTAGATAATTGATTCGCAAGTTGAACAAAATTTAAAATGCATTTGTAGTTGAACTGTAAACTGTATGTTAAACTCTAAAAAAGGAAAAAAACAGCGGCCTTTGAGACCGCTTACAGCGGTTAACACCTTGATATTTTTTTTATGCCGGCCAATTATCTACAATAGCGATATAGGTCGTGAGGGGAAGGGTGCCCTCCGTGAGGGTCATTTTAAGGGAACTTAACCCGTATTTACGCAAAGAAATCCAGGGTTCGAAGAAAACCACGAAAAACTTCGAACGGTTAGGCCGACGGCCGCGATTGGGTTCGAACCCAGCTCCTACCGTCTACCAGTTTGGAGGCCCGTAATTAGAGGTACCTTTTACACATCGTGTAATAGCAATTTTAACAAGAAAAAAATGAAGTTGAGAGGGATAAAACAATGAGAAAAATTGAAATCGACGTGATAAAAAAAAAAAAAAATCAGGTTTAAATCAACTGACGCATTTAAATAGTAATTAAAGAAGGCGAGTATGGCAAAACTTAAATAAAATCTGAAATCGAAACTATACAAGAGGGAGTTAATCACCTAGAAACTTTTAAAAAGCATTTAAACGTTAAAAGGCCATCTTTGTTTAAAACTAAATGCAATTTTCTGCATCAGATGTTTTTATTTCAGTATTTCTCATTTTTAAACTGACATAAATCAATAACCTTTGGTTACGGTAATAGTCCCACGAATTCAATAGTTTTTTAACACCTAAAAAAAATGCCCAACACGCCGAAAGAAGTTTTCACCTCAGAAAATTTACTTTTAAAAATATGATTTGTTTACAAAAAATTGCATTTTTTTAAAAAATTGCTATTTTAAATACTTTTTTTTTTAATTATTTAAAATGCTGAATCAAAATTGAAAATTAGACATTTTTATTTAATCAAACGAAAAAAATTCATCGCGACAAATAATATTTTGAGTTATGACAATTTATTCTAAATTTTTTGAAAAAAAATTATGAAATTTTGAAATATTAAGAAAGCTTATGATGTGATAATGCTTACAAATTATGTGGTTAACCATCACAAAATATTGCAAATTCGAACTCTAAATAAATAAAATAAATGTTTCCTGGTCAACTTACAGCAAGGTTGTTTCTTCAATTACACGCATTTCAATTTGTGTCTGATCCCTTGAAACCTCACGATTTATTAAAATTGTCATAACTCTCTGAGTTTTGAAGATATCAAGATGAAATTTTTTTTTGTTCAATTCAGGAATGGATAAGGAAAACTTTTCTAATTGGAAGTTTTATCCTCTGGGGACCGTATAAAAATTTATTTTTCGGATTTTTAAAAATAGACCCCCCCCCCCCCATGGAGTTGCAACTTATCAAAAAATTTACCTTTTTTGATGAAACTTTGCAATTGGAAGTATGGGTCTAGGGGCAATATTTAAGGAGATAGCCTATTGTTTCGATATTTATGACTCACCCTGTATATACCGGGTGCCCCAAAAATGACTGATGAATTTTAAAATTCAATAACTTGCAAACGGTGACAGCTATTTAAAAAATTTTTGCAGGAGGGTTATGTATAATGTCAGGAGTTTTTTTACCGTAATTTTGTATTTTAGTTCGAATTTCAAACAATAGGTGGCGCTGACGGCGATTGAAGGCCAGGTGATCAATGCTGAGTGATGCGTCGACCTGACCTTCAATCGCCGTCAGCGCCACCTATTGCTTGAAATTCGAACTAAAATACAAAATTACGGTAAAAAACTCCTGACGTTATACATAACCCTCCTGCAAAAAATTTTTAAATAGCAGTCACCGTTTGCAAGTTATTGAATTTTAAAATCCATCAGTCATTTTTGGGACACCCGGTATATATATATAACTAACTTTAAAAAACGAGCAGAAAAGATTCTCTAACGACGTACCGTTATCCAATAACTACACAACGGATATAATGTACCGAAATAAAAACGGTTAAATTTAATATACAGGGTGTCCCAGAAGTAATGAAACAAACTTAAAGGGAAGGTAGGGGACCTCACAAGGATTCAGATTTCCTTAGCAACCCATAGTCGGAAACGGTTTCCTGGAGTGGTAATGACGACACAAATTCCAAGAAAGACAGGACAAGTATAAGAGGAGAAATCATCTTTATTATCCTTAGTAAAGCAAAAAAATAAGTAAAAAGAACATTAAAAGACAACGAGCGTTATCAAAGTGGGTATTCGAAATTACGACCCTGGGCCGTGTTGCATGGTAGTGCATCTCCGGAACAAGGAAGATCTAATGCTTCCGAAAATACCGGGAATGTTCCGAATTTCATTCAGCAGTTGCCAGGATACATGCAACAAAATCCTTACCACTTTCCAGCATTATCACGGCATTTTTGCAGAACTAAGAATAATAAACATGTTTACTGTCCCGGTTCGTGTCCTTTCTTTCTTGTTTTTTTTTCTTTTTTTTTCTTTTTTTTTTTTTGTATCGTCGTTGCCGCTCCAGCAAAATGTTCCCGACCATGGGTTGCAATGCAATTCTGAATCCTTGTGATGTCTCCTACGTCCCCTTTAAGTTTGTCACATTACTTCTGAGACACCCTGTATAGAATTTAATATCCACCAAACAAAGTTTTTACAGAGAATATTTTTCACAAGAAATTAATTTAGATAATTTTGATTTAATTTAATAATATATACATATAAAAAGTAATGAATCACTTTTTGAAGTTGGTGCCAAACTATCTTACGTATAGTAAGAATTGGGAATGTATTATGCCTAGTACCATAAATAAAATGGGGATAATAAATCCATAAATAAAATGGGGATAATAAATTTTGATTGTGATTGTTTGGCACCAACTTCAAAAAGTAATTCATTACTTTTTATATGTATATGTTATTAAATTAAATCAAAAATATGTAAATTAATCTCTTGTAAAAAAAAATAGTCTCTGGAAAACCTATGTTTGGTGGATATTAAATTCTATACATTAAATTTAACCGTTTTTATGCCAGTACATGATATTCGATGTGTGGTTATTGGGTAACGATTCGTCGTTAGAGAATTTTAAAGAATTATTTAATTCTTTTTAGCGCGTTTTTTGAAGTCAGTTATACATATATATATATATATATGTATATATTCTTTTTTCTTTTTTTTTTAAGTTAATTTTATACTCAATTCAGTAGCATTTGATTAACCCGTCGAACAAAAAGCTATCGTCAAGCTATAAGATTAGGTGCCAGTAATGGTTTATCGTAAATATCACATTCATTTGACATTAAACACATTACACGTGTTTGTTACGACATCAAGTGATTTTTATTTCGACGTTTATTTGTATTTTTATCAATCCGTTACTAATTTGTTTGTTCCTTCGTTATTTAAACAAAATTATGCCTATTTTTATAATTTATGTGCAGGTTGGAGATATATACAATTTGTCGAAATTGGTCGACTGGATAATCAAGTAATATCCTCAATTTCGTAATAAAGCATTGCTATGAATTAAAGATATTTAAATATACGTTTAAATTTTATTTTGGAATTGCGATGCACTTTATAAATATTTTACACATGTTTTATTTTCATATTTTATACTATGGGTAAGTATTACGATGGACCCCAACGATTACTTTCCCATCATACGTAGTAAGATATTCTGGGGTAATAACGCAACGTTAACCCCTTCGCGACGGGAGCATTTTACGATATTTTAAATGTTTCGTCACCAGTTTTTTAAAACAGAAATTTGTGCCTTATTAAATCCAGGAAATGCTCCGATTGATTAAAGCAAATTTTACAGTATAATTTTACTGGTGGGAATAAACAAGGATTCTTAAGCCTATTTGCGGCATGTATACGTGTCGCTCGTCCACAAGGGGTTAAAGTTCTACCAATTTTCAAGCTTAGTTCCAGATTGTATTTTTCAAAGAAATATAGGATTTGATATAGCAACTCATTGACTATCCATATAAAAAAATAATTTAACAGATATGTATTCATAAAATGTAATGCCGTGATTTCTAGACCAATGCTATTTGGCATTATTACCCACCTATATGGGTAACAACGCCATGCAAACAAAACTATAAAATAAGATGAAATAATGACCTGTAGATTGCTCAATTCTAAAAATACAAACTCTTCAACTCTAGCAATTGACAAATTGCATTCTAAGCTATTGAAAATATTCAATTTTTTTTGTGAAAGTGTAAGAAAAAGAAATGTGATGGGGAAGGCGGCAAGAGAATATCATGTTCTATGCTACTTTTTTCTTAAAAAGGACCGTTTAAATTGAATTATTAGAAACATTGCACGGTTTTAACTGTGTTTATTTGAATCAGTATTTATATTCCCATACATGCATTCTATGCGATAGAAAATATCCAATTTTTCCTGAAAGTGAAAGAAAAAGGAGTGAGGGGGAGCTTCAACAGAATATAACATTCCGTGACTCTCTTTCCTTAAAAAGGCCCCCTTCAATATAATTTTAAGAAACATTGCATTGTTTTAACCATTTATAATGTAATATTTTAATCGTGTGAAATTTCATAATAACTAGAGTTATATGTAATAAATATTTTTGTTAATACTATTGTAGTCTTGTAAATAGTTTTAACCCATAACTCCACACTAATTCGGATTGTCCAAACCTAAAGTTAAAAATTGTCGGCATTATACAAAGCATGCTTTAATAAATTTTTTATTAATTAAATAAGATTTTTGATAAAAAATATTATCCCAATGAGATCTCTTATTAAATTTTATACATGATACATATGGTTATATATGATTATCTCTGTAATAGCAACAAAATTAACCTTTAACTGCTGTAAGCAATCTCACTGAACGCTGTGTTGTATTTTCCAGTTTAATTATAGCAACAACTGAAATTCTCTTTCGTTTGGAGTCCTCGTACTATTGTTAGAAATATTTGAATTTGAGTAGAATTCTATGATTTTTCATCATTGATCGCCTTTTAACCTTTAATTAATGTTACCGGTCTCACAGACTACTGTTTTTCTTTTAATTTTTATAGTTTAACTTTTAATTTTCAGTTTAACTACAAACAGTTGGTTATATAGGGTTTTATGGCGCAAAATCCCATTAACTACAAACAGTACCGAAATTTTGTTTCATTTGGAACTTTAGTACTATCACCAGAGACTTTTAAATAGGTGAATATTAAGTATAATAGTCTTGTATAAAAGGTTTAATACAAAAACACATTCCCATGGCTGCCAACTACTACGCCTATTTACAGTCAAATAAACATATTAGAAACAGAAATTTTAGTAAATAATTAAGAATATGTACTGTAATGCGTAACACTGAATATATTTGGTTTAAATTTTACTAAAACACTTTTGTGGTTCCAAACATGTTTATAAGATTTAAATAGGCGTAGAAGTTGGCAGCTCTGCATTCCTAAGAATTATTCTGGCCTTTTACTCATCTTTCAATCTTGTGGTCTCACAAACCGTTTCACATTAGTTACATTACAATTTCTGTCACATCGGTTAAAGATTAAATTTGTAAAAC
This sequence comes from Maratus speculifer, assembly GCA_964019185.1. Taxonomy (NCBI): domain Eukaryota; kingdom Metazoa; phylum Arthropoda; class Arachnida; order Araneae; family Salticidae; genus Maratus; species Maratus speculifer. The sequence goes on along the minus strand of OZ025293.1, from coordinate 215,955,007 downwards.
TTTGAAAAAACCGCACGCTGAGAAAGCGGACAGTTAAAATTTAGAATACTCACTCTGTCGCAGACTCAAAATATGCCCAACTTCTTTAGAGTGACTATTCACTTTGAGCAAAAGTGGAATCGTTGACTCTCTGAAAGAGCCAATACTCACTCCTGGGAAGTGAATAGTCACTCTAAGAAAGTGTCAACAACTACTCTTTCTGAGGAGTGACTATTCACTTTTGCTAAAGGAGTGCGTTTTTTCACTGCTGTAGGAGTGAGTAGTAACTCTTACTAAGGAGTGACTATTCAATCTTGTTAACACTAGAACCGCGGGAAAATTAATTCAAGTTTTATAAAAATATTTCTCACCGGAATTTTCATTTAAAACTATTTAAATTATATATTGAAATTATTTTTGCCCAGCTTATATTTAGCTAATTTTATAAAGAGTTTTCTGGTACGAATCAACATCTATGCGTATGATACGTGTCAAAATGACCCGTCTCCGCGGTTCTAGTGTTAAAGGAGTGCGTATTTTTACTCCTGGTAGGAGTGAATAGTGAATTTTTTATAGGGGTGGATGTTTATTTTTTATGCAGTGCATTCTTTTTTTTTTATTGCTATTATGGGCATTTTAAAAAAATCATATATTTTAAAGTATACAATAAAAAATAAAAACAAGCATGGTAAAGATTGGAATAAAATACTTTATTGACAATATTTATTTAATTCATAGTATGTAACATTAATTAAACTTTTTAAGGGAAAACTTAATTGAAGTTACTATGAATTAAATTAGATTATTGACAGAAATAAACTATTTTATTCCAATCTTTCCCTTTGTGTTTGCTTTCATTGGTAGCCCCATAAATATGTATGATAGTTTTAAAATGCCCATAAACGCAAGTTATTAAACATTTTTAAAATCTTAAACAGTCAATATTTTTTCCGATACCCATCAAGTTTTACATATTATTTTAATAATTCCGTTATGCATGTTATCTATGTTTTTTTTTTTTTTTTTTTCTGATGTGTAATTAAAATCTTTTTTGCTGAAAAACAGATATTAATACAACCCGATATAATCTAATACAACATTAATGCAATAATATATTTTATTCCGATCTTATTCTTTATGTTTGCTTTGATTGCATGTCCGATAAATCTATGATAGTTTTAAAATACCCATAAGTGCAAGTTACTAACCGATATATTAATCAAAGAAATACTTTTCTTCAAATACCCCTGAACTTTTATTTAGTATTTTAATAATTACAAAAATGTACATTATTATGCTTTTTTTCATGTGCAATTAAAAATTTAAATAGACAGATCTCAGTAGTGATTGTTATTAAATTATATCTAACTCAGTGTAAATATTATGAATGTGTAATTTAATTTTTATTTATTGTGATTGGTCATTGTTTTATCATAGATAAACATGTAGTCTAAAATTTTAAATTCTCTAGAATATGTATATATATATATACCGGGTGTCCAGTAAATGACTGACCCATTTTGAGTGTAAATAACAAAAAAACTGTTTGAGATAAAAATGCGCGGCTTGCTGTATTGTTATTCGAATATAAATAAATTTTAAAATATGCACTTTGTTAATGTAATATAATAATATTTAAAATAATATCTCAGTATCAAGACTGAGGAGGGGAAATATAGTACATATGGTTCAATCACAAACATTATTTTAAATCACTTTCCAACCAACGTACCCTATTTCTGAAGCTGATTCGAGAGTCGATTCAACATATAGATTCAGATTCGACAACATATAGATTCAGATTCAGCCGAAAATCTCATATTTATGAAAATTAGAGTCATGTCTGTTTTCAAACAGCCTGTTACCGGCAGCGCGATATTTTTTTCCGAAATTTGAACTATATTAACAAAGTACATGTTTAAAAATTTTTTGATTTTCTAATAACAATACCGCAAACCGCGCATTATTATCTCAAACCGTTTATTTGTTATTTAAGTTCAAAATGGGTCAGTTATTTACTGGACACCCGGTATGTATGTATATATATATATATATATATATATATATATATATATATATAAGGTACCCCGGGGTAATAACGCCAGGCGGGGTAATAACACCAAGTGCTTATATTTTGCATAATTATGAAATAATCAGGTAAAAGACACCATTGTGCTCTGCGCAGAAGGGTTTTGAGTCATATAAATCGCAAAAAACAGCTTCAAGTTAATTTGTTTCATTTTTAGGTCTTATTGTTTTTACAAGCAACTAAAATTAACGCTTGATCTAAAATTTGCGAGATAAGGTTTTTGATCTGAAGACTATATTTTTTATCCAGAAATACTTTGTATATTACATAAATTTGTAGTGTATTTCATGTACTTTCCAATTGTTGTAGAAGATTTTGGACATCTTCTCGAGATAATTTATAGTTAAGGATTTACTGCGCAATAAGTATCCCGCGGTAATAACGCCAATCCTTGGCATTAATACCCCGGTTGATTCCCTACAGTGACCTAGCTACATACTAAATACTGATTCAAATAAACACAGTTAAAACTGTGCAATCTTTCTAATAATTCTATTTAAGCGGTCCTTTTTAAGCAAAAAGAAGCTCACGGTCTGATATTCTTTTGCCCCACACTGCACCTTTATTTTTCTTACACTTTCACAAAAAAAATGAACATTTTCAATAGCTTAGAATGCAATTTGTCAATTTCTAAGTTTGTAGAGTTTGTATTTTTAGAATTGGGCAATCTACATGCAATTATTCCATCTTATTTCATAGTTTTGTTTGCATGGCGTTATTACCCATATAGGTGGGTAATAACGCCAAATAGCATTGGTCAAGAAAAAACGCCATTACATTTTATGAATACATATCTGTTAAATTATTTTATTTTATATAGATAGTCAATGAGTTGCTGTATCAGATCCTATATTTGTTTGAAAAATACAATCTAAAACTAAGCCGTAAAAATTGGTAGAACCTTAACGTGGCGTTATTACCCCAGGGTACCTTATATATTTATCTTATATGAGTGTAAAAAGTTACTATCTTCATGCAACTGGCGCATAGCAGCTCTATTTTGCAAAATAAAGAATTTTTTCTTTTTTTCATCATTGTCATATTTTTCTCATAAATATATATCTATATATATATATATTTAAAAACAACTTAATCATGATTTCGATATTAATACAACCATTAATTATGGAACGACAAGGTAACGTCCAATTAATTTTATTATTTTTTTACTATTCCCGTATATATTGTATTTTATACAAATAAGAGTTAAATAATTTTGCATGTTTTATAGAAAAAGATTGATTTAGCAAATAGAAAAAGAATGAAATATAAAAAGAAAAGAAATGACTAGAAATGCACTGCTCTTTGAAAAACATTTTCAATATAAAAAGTAATTATTTATGTCTTTAAAACATACCCAATCTTATACTATATAAAAGATGCCATGAAAATTTAAAATATATATACATATACTAAAGTAATTTTAGTTATAAACTTCGTATCAGGCATTTAAAAAATATAATAATTATAATGAAAATAATTACTTTTATTATAAAAGTAAAAAATGCGTTTACAATATAATAAAATTTAACTGTTTCCGGGTGTCCATAATTACATGTTTTTATTGAAAAAAAATGTATTTTAATTCGGGCAGTAACTTTTTTATGCAATGTAAACATTTAAAAAAATAATTAAAATAATGACTTAACGGGGAAAAAACATAATGAAGACAAGTGATCAAATATTGAAATGTACCTTTTCTATTTTCCCCAGTATTCCAAATCTTTAAGGTATACTTTGTAACATTTCTTTGGACAGGTTTTTTATTAAAAAAAAAAAAGAAAGAAAGAAAGAAAGAAATACACTGTTCATAAAAATTTTCGTGCTTTTGTAAGTATCCGAACAATTTATCTCTATCATTTTCGTGAAACTGGAATCGAAGGCTTTTAAAATGTCTTCATTTGAATAAAAATGATTAAATAGATTTAAAAAAAAAATTAGCAATACGCTGCAAAACCAAGCTCTCTGTTTTGAATCTCATAGAAGCACGAAAGTGGGATAAACTTCGTTATACAGAATACATTTTTCGTAATACGGAGATTAATTTACATGTTAATAATGTTCAAAATCAAGGTTCCATAGAAAATTTTGTTAAACAGAAAACTTCATTAAATAGGGATTTCGATAAAAGGAAGTTCGACTGTATTATTAATATTAAAAGAAAAAATTTCAAAAGCTTTATTTCTTAAATTAAAAACTGCAAAAATTATAAAAGACTAAAAACTATTTTTCAATCTGAAACTAAAAAAAGAAAAGAGAGAAAAATTCAACAATACACTGTCTCCGCACATTTTCCACAAAGCTCAGTTCATTATAATGTTTAGTGTAATCTACAAGAAGCATTTGGTCATGAATCACGATTATCTCTGTTTTCGGATTTATAATGTGAGATTGAGATAGATAGATACCAGGTTTTGAAAAATTAAGAGAAAAAAAAATCAATCTTTTTCTATATAACAGAAACTAATCCAGTAATATAAAATACAATACAACAGAAATAAAAAGATTAAAATTAATATAGACTTACGGTTTCATTCCAAGTAAAGAACGTTGATTTAAATCCTGTAAAATGGCCGACATCCTTATGCTTATCTTGAAAAACAAAACGTTGAAGAGAAGACTATTTTGATTGGTTGATGACGTCACTCTAAAAAGAGTGGACGTCACTCTTTAAAAAGAGTGACTACCGCCATGCTAAGAGAAATAATTGCAGCTAGCTAAGTTTAAATCCCCCTTCCCCCACGATCACGCATGCGACTTATTCTTTATGAAACGTGTCACAAAAGTGAAAAGACAGAATCAGAAATAAATTCCATTGAATAAACAATATTTTGCGTTTACTTTGGAGCTTGATATTTTAATTTAGAAACTCCAAACAATTAAATAACATAAGATAGACGATATCAGCGTTAAATTCAGACACTTTCCTCCGGAAAGGACTTCTATGGCTCCGGAGAGGACATTATAGCGTTCCGAGGGGGGGGGGTGCACTTTTTGACCATTGAAAATACAAAAGGTAATATTTTCGGGGTGGGGGGCGAGACATTTCGTTGCTCCAGTGAAAGGGATGTCCCCCCCTCCTCGAAAAATCCCCTGAATTTAACACTGAAGGAAATTGCACTTATATTTTGGCAAAGGAAATCTGAGAAATGTCTATAAAAAATATGTATCTAACAGTACAGTATAACAGTTTGAACACTTTCGCTATTTCAGAAGAATATTTTAGCATATGTTTTTGTCATTAGCGCAGAAAACAAATTAGACTCAGAAAAGAGAGGGTTGACGAAACAGACTAAGACGTAAAATCAATGTAGAATTCAGGGGGTGGTTTGGGGGGGAATTCCCCCCTGAGCAATAAAATCCCCCGCCCGGAAAATTTGAGATTTTGTGTTTTTCATGGTCAAAAATTGCAATTTCCCCCCCGGAACTTCATGATGTCCCCCCCCCCCGGAGCCACAAATATCCCTCCCGGAGAAAAGTGACTGAATTCAACACTGCGTAAAATAGGTTTTGAAAAGAAAGAAGTCTTTATTAATAAATTTGTATTTGGGTGTAGATTAAGGTGCATGCAATAATTATGAAATGAAAAATGAATTTACTTCCCATTATCTAAATGTATATATCTATACACATATTTACAAAAAAAAACAAAAAAAAAAAAAAAAAAACGAATTTTGTAGTATAAATTTGCAATTCCTTCAATTTCTGCGCCTGGAACGATAGCCCCCATCGTCCTTCATTTTGCACCTACGTTTTACTAACAAATCAGTGTAATTTAAAAGATTACGTTTTGAAATGGAGTAATTGAAAATTAAGGAGTAATATATTTTGGTGTTTTTGATTATTTAAATCCATATATTGATTCAAAGTTGAACTGATTTTTTTTAAAGTGTATAATGCCAGGTTTTCACTCTCGATAACGGAGTGAAATATTTCACTCCTTTCTATAGAGTGGAAAATTCCACTCCTTAAAGAGTGTATTTTTAAAAATATCACTCCAAAAGAAGTGAAAATGCCTGATTTTTCTAAAAGGTGAGTTTTTCACTCCCTCCAATTTTAGAGTGTAGAGAGATTAGTTTTGGGTATTGGAACTCCCCCCCCCCCTAAATCTTACCATTTCAACAATGATAATAATGCTGTCCCATATTAATTAATAAACCCCCTTCGAATATAGTTCGGCCACTGTTGGGAATTAACAGGGATAATAACGCCAATCCTTGGCGTTATTATCCCGGTATGCTTATTGCGCAGCACATTTTATACTACAAATTATCTCGACAAGATATTCAAAATCTTCTACAACATTTTGAAAGTACATGAAATGCACTACAAATATATGTAATAAACAAAATATTTCTTTATAAAAAATATAGTCTTTACATCAAAAAACTTATCTCGCAAATTTTAGATCAAGCGTTAATTTTAGTTGCTTGTAAAAGCAATAGGACCTAAAAATGGAACAAATTAACTTTAAGCTGTTTTTTTTTTTTTTTTTTTTTTTTTTTTTGCGATATATATGACTCAAAACCCTTCTGCGCAGAGCACATGGGTGTCATTTACCGGATTAGTTCATATTTATGCATAATATTAGCGCTTGGCGTTATTACCCCGCCTGGCGTTGTTACACGAGAACACCTTATATTGTAAGTCTTGTAATCGTTTTGAAAATCGAAAAATGTTTTTGACGTATTTACACGTTTCAGACACTGGAGATTCCGAAAACCACATTTTTAGAAAAAAAATTGCTGTCCGTCTGTTTCTCTGTTTGTAAATGCTCTACCTGCCGAAGAAACTGAGATAGAGACTTGAAATTTGGTGTGTATTTAGTATATAAAAAATTGAAGATGCTTATGGAATATCAGTAACCTCGATAATCCGAAACTATTTTTTTAGTCTCTCCAAATTCTGAGGAAAGATTGAAAAAACTTCGAAATTGTTTATTTTAAGGAGTAAATATAAAAGACAATAAAAAATCATAATTTTTGCATAAAGAATTAAGACAATCGGATAATTAGTTGCAGAGATATTTGAAAGCCTATTTTTCATGACTCTGTATTTCATTCAAAATTCATTTCAAAGATATATTTCAATTGGAATTAAGACGCTTAATCCCACGCTGTAAACTGTTAGTTAACAGGATTATCAACTTTAAAGTCGTAAAAGTAATAAGTTTAAGAATCTTTTTTTTTACGCAATTCGGCACTAATTGATTATTCCGTGGACCAAAAAACTATCGCCAAACTAGTAGAGATTACATTTATGTAGCAGTTATGTTGCAATTAGTTTGCAATTACGTTACGATTTGGTTAATCTTAGATTAAATTTAAATTTCGGTTAGATTGCAGTTAGGTTATGATTAAGTTACAGTTAGGTTAACGCTAAGTTGCAGTTAGGTTACGGTTAAATTGCGGATAAGTTACAATCAGGTGACGGCTAGGTTACATTTATGTTATGTTTAAGTTGCAGTCAGTTTACAGACAGGTTATGGTTACATTGCATTTATTATACATTACAGTTATGATTTTATCCACAATGTAAACATTACGCAAGTTTTGATTAAAAATATATACTTAATTTTGTACAATGGCTCTGAAATTATAATACTATATAGGGGGAACTGGGGTACATTGATACATGGGGCACATTGATACACCCCCTCTACCGCTCACAGGGTCATTACAGGAAATTTCACAACAGCTCCAAAAGGTGATGCTAGTGTATTCAACTACATACAGAAAATCTTGGAATGATTCAGCAGTTTGATGAAATGGGACGGGTGATTTATTGTTTTTGTTGTTCAAAAGTAAATTTGAGTTGTACAATTGAAATTCTATTATACAACTGTTCCAGTATTTTCATCCAAAATGAATACTCTCCCTGGTAAGTACTGCTACTCTTTATCAGTTCCTCATTATTTATTGTTAGATATATTGTGAAGTGTTGGATTTGAGACTCATTTTATTCAAAATCTCTGTATGGGGCACATTGATACAGTTTATGACGGGGCACATTGATACAGCCTAAATCCTTTAATAGTTCATATTTTCATTATCTTTTATTTTTTTTTTACCAAACACTCCTTAATCCAACCTTTTTTTCACGAAAAATTTCTAATATTAGTTTTTATTGAAGTGAAATAGCTCTAATTTCTTTATATTAGAGCATTTTATAGTATTTTTGAAAATAGAAGACGTAGGAACTTACCCAGCATCTAGTGCTAGTAGAACTAATAAAAGAAAAGGACGGCATTCTGGCAAATCTCGAACTTATATCGATTCTCCAGAGAAAAAAGTATTTTCGACATGAGAAATGTTAAGTAAGAGAAACAAACTGCAGAACAGAAAATGATACTTATATTATAAACAGAATTTTTAATATAATTATCCTTTATTTTCTGTTTATGAACCTATTTATAAACAGAAAAACTGGTAATTTTTTCATCTTTCATAAGAAAGAAGATAATGCTGGAGTTGAAGTGCTAGATATGACAAAGTTACCACAGCCAACAATCAGACAAGAAACAGACAGAACATCAAGTCATAATATATTTAATTTTGATTGCTTTAATATTGCTTAAAAATAAATTGTGGGTGATTTGAATTTTTATAAATAAATATAAAATGGTTTTCTAACTCATTTTTTATGAAAAATATGCATTGGTATTATTTTGTCGTCATTTTTCTTAAACGTATCAATCTGCCCCGGGGATGGGGCACATTGATACAAATGACTTTTTTTGATTTTTTTTAAAATTACATACAAAAATACTACATAAAACAATGATTGTACATTTTTATAACATACTACACAAGTTTTGCTGTCACCTCATGAAAAAAAAACTTGAATTTTCTACTTTCTTGACACCAAAAAAAATCTTAGAAAAAAACTGTATCAATGTACCCCAGTTCCCCCTACTAACCTTTTAGCTAATCATCGAGCATCGATTTTATTCATGGTATAGTTTGATTGAAGTGTGATATAATTAGTTTGAAAATCAAAATATTTCACTTAGGATTTTGATGTGAAAGAAAATAAATAGTTACGTGACTAAAAGGGATGTTACGAATAAATATCATCATTTCAACATGAAAATCACGCAATCATTGGACACACATTCCTTCCCCCGTATTTTTACCGCTAAATATTAGCTGTTTCTTTTCTTTATACCGATTTTTCATACAGTCAGCGGTCACGTATTTCAGACAACGTATTTCCACGTATTTTAAGTTAGATTTAAAATTATACAAATTTCAGGTTCTTTTAATATTGTCATGGATATTATTATCAACGCCGGGCAGGTCACCTAGTAATTAAATATTTAAGATAGTTTATGTTCAGTTAAATAATATGTTTAACTAAAGTAAATTAATTTATTTTGTGAAGATGCTATTAATTAGTCTGAATAAGTGGAAGCAGCGATTTGCTGTTATTGTATTAAATTGTAGTTAGTAACAAATATTTTACTATCCAGTGATGTTTATTCGAATTCCTCAACGAAATTTCACTTTGTTAAGGAGTCTCAGGACTCTTAAAGCTTCTATATTTTCGAAATTTAAATTTTTTTATATATTGAACTGCTATCTTTTCTGATCATTTTAATATAATTGTTTTATCAAAATTCTCATTAACCCTTTGAGCTCTGGGATGCAAATTTGTTTAAAATTCAAAATGCCAAATTGGCAACAGTATTTTGCAAGGAAAAAAGTCGGTTAATGATAAACACGAAAAAATGCATTAAGTCTTTTTCAAATAAATTTGGTCGAATTTTCTGGTGCCAATGTGACATTTCGGAATTAAAATTATGTGGTAGAAAATCCTACTATCAGAGCTCAAGGGGTTTTTAAAACAAAAGTTATGGATTTTAGAACTTTACCCGCTCAATAGCTGAAGCGGCGTTTCCGAAACTAGTAAATCATTTTTCTACAAATGACATTTTTTTTCATAGCGCGCACGATATCTCAAAATCTTGGAAGTATTTTCACATAAAATTTTCAAAATATATTTCATGTTAATCTGTATAAACTGGAGCTAAAATTTCCTATCTATTGTTCAAGAAAGTTTATTTCTTAAGTGATTATGTTGTTGAAATTTTCAAAAAATTTATTAGTTAAGTACAACTTTGTATTCAGAATAGAAAATGAATAGAATGCTTTAAATATAATTTTATTTAGGTTCAAGGTATCTATTACAATCTGATCTATATATCTGCACCAAAATTTCCACTCTAGTTGCCATATTTATTTTGTAATTGTGCGCGAAAGCTATTATACCAATTTTCTGCTCGTCAAATATCTGACAGTTTGGAGGCCCTGTAAATGCTAATTATTCACCTCGCAATTTTTTAAAGGCATAAAATGAAGGAACGTTCTTATATTGTTCATCTTAATAAAAACTGTGTTTTAATATAAAAATTTTAAGACATTAAATGTTGAAGATGGTCTTCTTTTTAAAATTTTTATGATTTTACGAGTTCTGAGACAATTTAAGCTATAAAAAGTTACACAATTAAGAATAACATGGTTATTCATGAGAATACCCTGTTATCATAAGCAAGACACTATATTTGAGAATAATATGGTTCTATAATTTTCTTAAATGTAGAAATCCCCCTGAAAATATCATTTACGAACTTTAGCTTTGTAGAATTGATGTCTATAACTACGTATGAACTTATTAATGCCAAAAGTTTCTCCCAAAATTGAATGGCTGCACATACAGAGCATGCTAATTTTCAAAGTGTTCTCACTCCAAAATAAGTTTTTGCCAGATAGAACCATCTTATTCTCAAGTGATGATATGTTACGTATAGCCGATCTTTAATTTCTCAACTGATGGTCGTAGACATACAGCTCTAATTACAAAAACGTTCGAAATAAAGTAAATAATCATGTTGTGGTATTGTTTTATGGAAAAATGAATTTTATAATAATCACGAAATCTAACTTTTTATACAGAACCCAATCCCTATAGTTATACTTATTAAAAGTTTACTACATATCATAACAGATATAGCACAAAAAAATGACTGCTATGTTACAAAATTTGACAATGCTTTTTAATTTCGATGTTTGAGATTTTTGCACAAGATTTTTGTCTTTCTTTGAGGAATCAGTTAAAAAATGAATTAAAATAATTGAAGATCGAAATCAGTGTGCAATGTCCTTTTCACGGCGAAAGCACCTTTAGTAGATATTGCCAAATCAGAGTATCACCAACGAGGGTTATTTCACTTAAAAATTTTAGCTGACATTTAGTGATCGTCTACAAAACGAAGAATGAAACATTGAAATTAAGCAGGAAAATAAATATCAATTTATTATCATATTATTATTTCTGATATGATAATAAAATGATATTTATTTTTCTGTTTAATTTTAGTATTTCATTTTCGTTTTATATACGACCTTAAAAGTCAGCTAAAATTTTTAAATGAAATAACCCTCTTTGGTAATATTGCTTACAGTTGGTTTTGCCATAAAAAGGACATCATAGCTTCGATCTACAAATACCTTAATTCATTTTTTAACTGATCCCTCAAAGAAAGACAATATCTTGTGCAAAAATTTCAAACTTTGAAATTACATAAATTTGTCAATATTGCATCTTTAAGCTTCGCGCTTTCTCTCTGTGTGTGATGGCTAATAAAAACCACTACACTTGTAAATCTGAAAATTTAGGTGAGAATAATCCAAGATAGGTCCTGAAGCTCAGATATTTATTTTTTTAAGGCCTTGGCCCCTTTCAGTTTTTATGCATTAAATTGTTAATAACATTCTTGCTTTCAATCCGATTTTTTTCATTTTGGGGGCAAATTCTCCATTCCGTTTCAATCCCATTTCTAAATTTCAGTTAAAACCCTGATAACTTTCGACCCTTTACATGGCCCCTTGAAATTTTTGCGCACTAAATTGTTTATAAATTTCTTCCTTTTAGTCCGATCTTCATTTTGTGGATACTTTTTACTTTCAATTATACTTCTGTTTCTGCATTTCAATTAAGGCCTGGGTTCGTCTAAGGTCCCGTAGGGCCCCTTCAACTTTTTGTGTGTCATGCATTTTTCACCCCCTAATTTTCTCACCTACTCAGGGAATATTTTTAAATGGAGTCTTGGACACTTCTCCCCAATAACACCCTCTTATTATTATTGGAGCTCTTGTTTTAAGCATTTACCCAATTTTAAGCGAACTTCTTTAAAATTCTAATGATTAATTCATACTTATATTCTAATGATTAATTCATACACTATGCTTACTTAGGACTAATTGAAGATCTAGAACGCTAAATATTAAAACATTTTAGGGTCCTGCTTTCAGCTATCAGTTAACCCCTTTTGAAACCCCTATTATAGTTCCTTTGAAAATAGTTCCGATTCACAAATATTAATAGTATTTTCTTCTAATTGCTTTTTAGATTCTCCAGCTACTGCATAAAAGACTAAAAAAAAAAAAATCAGACTTTAGCTACTAATAGGTATAATATTACTTGTCTTCTTGCAGCCCTTGGTGTAGCTTTTTCATGTACATTGTTCTAGCGTCCTCTGATTTCTTTAAAAACTAATACGAAACACGTTTGTACCCAACTAAATGTTACTTAAGTCACTGACCTTTTAGTCACCGGTACTGGTCTCGTTGAAGTTTCCGCACCATAAATTGTTAACAAATTGCACTCTCTTAATCCGATCTTCATTTTTAGAACTCTTTTTCCATTTAGTCATCACCCGTTCCAATTAACATCTTGGTGCATGCTATGGTGCCGTAAGGCCTGTTCGAGGGCCCTTGAGTTCAGGGACGTAGCTTTAGGGGGGGAGGGGGGAAGCCTCCCCTCTCAATATGTTCATTTAGTAGGGCGGCAAAGAAGGTTTAAGGGCGCCGTTAGACGCCCGGAAAAAAGGCTTTGTTAGTAGTAATAAGTAATTATAAAATAACTTAATTTGAAATGTAAAATTACAATAAATTACTATTCACTTACAAAACATGAAAAAGGCACTTAATTTTAGACTTGTTACTACCTCTATTTCCCACTCCTATCCCGAAGAAAATTTATGCATCCAAAATTTAAAAAATTCAAAAACAGGCTTGTTACAGTTATTTCCTTCTTATAGTAGTTGTTGGTCACCCTTAGAAATAGATAGAAAGGGAAAAGAAGTGTGGAAACGACTGTAGTGCGTTTGAATGGTTCTATAATATGTTTTAGTAGTAGGGCGCCACAGAAGGTTTAGAGGTGCAGTCAGGCACCTAAAAAAGAGGGTTTCAAAAAGGGCGTTATGGAAGGTTTAAAGGCGCCGTTAGGCACCTAAAATTTTTATTATTAATGTGGCATTCTTAGATTTTTTTTACACACACACAAGGAAAAAGAAAAAATAATGAAAAAGCAGTAACGTGATTTGGAAACAATATTATTGTAAATTTATAAGAAAATAAATTATGGTTTCAAAAAAATATAGGCAATCCATTACATTTGTGACATTTTAAGATTACTACTAGGCACTATCCCCAGTCCAAAAACAAGAACACATTCCGGAAATGGACATTGTTCGATCACTACATGTAATACGATTTTTCAGAGAAAAGCTCTCCGCTTATTCCAATTCAAGGTTAGTGGTCCTCGACAGGGTCATCTGACCTTAACTATTTTAACTCCCCTCTTATGTCCTTCCTTGTGTGAGGTTAGATAATTTCCGGGTGTCACCTACATACATCTTTGTTGTCCAGTGACTAGTGTTGTAAGATTGTACTGAAGCTAATAACGCGACTTTTCAAAACTAGCGATTTTTTTCGTTCAATTTTTAAAATAAAAATAAAAAGCTGTCTTTCGTAGTCGTCCAGAGAGAAGAAATTCAGTCATGAATGATGATTGAAATAAAACATAAAAATAAAAAAACAGGAACAAAAGAGAAAAGGAAGTTATGAAGCGGAGAAATGATGTAAATTTATGAAAAAGTGGATGAAAAATGCTGATGCAGTCGAAGGTAAAAAAATGTACATATTTTCCTTGAATTAAGCATGTTCTTAAAGTTGTTTCTGTTTAAATTTCTGACGCAATTGTGAGTTCATTTATTATCAATCATTGCTATTATTATAGGAAAAAAATCGAATAGCATTCTCAGTTTTCCGGTAAATTTAAATTTTAATGATTTTTATTATTTATTTCCTAAACAGATAGCTATTTTTTGATTAATGGTGATTTCTGAAACTTTTACATTATTAATAATCGACCTAGTGAAACATGAAACTTGCTGGAGTGATTTCCGAAGAGATGTACAAGGTGCCGTATGATCTTATTTTTTGCACCATTTATTAGAATTTGATTGATAAACAATCATTGCTTCAGCATGGTTCTTTTTTTGGTCTCCAGGTCTTCCGCTTCGGAAAATTCGGTTCACAACGCCCAATTTGGCAGCATTTTTCACACTATTTTCTGCCTTTATCAAAATATCGAGATTTACGGCACCTTGTATAGTTTCTGAATAAGAGAATCTGTCAGTCTGATGAATTTGAGAGCAAAAATGAATTCAAAATTAAATGCGAAAATAAGCAGTTTGGATCGGAATACACCCTTATTTACAAATGTTTTTCGAAAAAGCAATCAAACATAGTAAGATGCAATCTAAACAAATATTCAGTTTTACATGATTTATTATCATTATTATTTAGGTTTTTGGTATCCACATACAGTTGGCAAAAAAAGTATTTGTACACTTCATTTTTTTAAATTATAATGAAATTAAACAAAAGATTTAAGCAAAAAATACTGTAATACATTAATTTAATGCATTATAATATTATAGAAGCAGAAACAAAATTAAACGAATCGATTTTTTACATTATAATAAACAAATATACAAAATTATAATGCAAAAAAAGTATTTGTACACTATCTTAATGTAATATAATTAAGGAAAATTTAGTAAAATGATACAAATTAATATTTTGTGCGAATTCATTTAGCGTTTATGACTACTTCTAGATGGTATGACATAGATTCCACCAACTTTTTTGTAGTGGTCTGGTTAATGTTATTCCATGACACAATAAGAGCTTCTTTAAAACTGTTTTTTACTAATACATATTTTTTTTTTCGGATTTTTGCATCCAATAGCATCTGCAAATTTTCTACTGGATTCAAGTCTAGAGATTTTAGAGGAATTACCAGTCGTCTTCGAGTATTGTCGTAAGCATGTGCTGGTGATCACAGCAGTATGCTTTGGTCATTATCCTGCAGAAAGTGAAAAGCTTCCTCTATGCATAATTTCTTGGCACAGTTTAATAAATTATGGCGCGACACATCACTGTATGTTAAACCTGTCCTTCCATTGTCAAAAAATTTTAAATGTCCTGCTCCATTAGAAGCTATACACCCCAAAAGTATAATATTCCCCCCAACATGCTTGATAGTTTGAGGTATACGTTTTGGATCTAGAACAGTTTTATTTTTACGCCAATTTTTTCGAATGCTTGATGGTAAGAAAATTCCGAATTTTTCCTCATCAGAAAAAATTACTGTTTTCCAAAAATCCAATGATTTACTTCTGTATGCGAAAGCGAATACTATGCGTTTTCGCCTATTTGTTTCGTTGATGAATGGATTTTCCCTTGAGGTTCTTCCTTTTAAATCTGCATTGAGAAGAATATTTTTTATTGTTTGAGGTATTACTCTGATGCGAGAAGATGTCGCAAGGTCTCCAGCAAATTTTTGAACCGAACGCACAGGAATTTTTAAAGCTTTTTTAACAACACTCTCTTTTTCCCTCATTGTTAGTTTGCTAAGAAGTCCTGGTTTTCATTGAATTTCGATTCTTTTAATTTATTCATAGTTTCTCACTATACATCCAATAGTTGTAAATGGTAATTTAATAGCTTTTACAAATTCTTGTTGCGTATTTAAATTTTTATTATGCTCAATCATAGGATTTCATATATCTAGAGGTGCCTCTCTAGTATTAGGTTCTATATTCAATTACTTCAAGAGCAAATTAAATTAAATGTCAGACAAATATAATATGAACTTAAAAATTATTGACAGCTCCTGTAAAAGTAGTCCTTTGAACCATAAACACTATAAAACACAGTACATATCAGGATGGAGAAATGTACAAATACTTTTTTTGCAAGAAATTTTTAAACTTTTCCCATTAGAAAATTATTTTACATCTTTATCGAAATTTTCTGTTGTGTAATTTAAAACGCACGGTAAACAGACTGTATTAAAACTATTTTTGACAAAATATCTGTTTTTATTTAGTAAAAAATTAAAAATTTTAGAGTGTACAAATACTTTTTTTGCCAACTGTATTGCATTTTTGCAGATTTTATTTTATAAAACACTGTATTTAAAATTGTAACATTATAGCTAAAAATGCATTGTTTATGATCAAGTGGTACTGATTTCATTCTTGCAAGGGTTACGTATCGTGGTAAAAAAATGTTTTTTCAAAATATTTTCAACTGAGCAATTTTTTTTTTTGGGGGGGGGGCTCTATTTTTGTTTTATAATATGATTCCTAAATATAATTTTGTCATGTTTTATCAATTGTACATATACATTTCAAGTTATTGTCACTCTTCAGTAGTAGGAAAACAAGAGTTTAAGCTCAGCCGCAGGTGGCACTGTGGCACCGTGCCTCCTGCTCCTCCGGCTGTCCCGCCTGCTCCTCCGGCTGCCCCACCTGCTCCTCCAGCTGCCCCGGGCCTCCTCCGGATGCCCCGCCTGCGGTCCCTCCTGCTCCCACCATCTCACCGCCGCCCTCCTGCGCCCCCTAGTGGAAAAAAGGAACATTCTATTATAACAGGATAGGTGAACAACCTTCCCTAATTAAAAATATTATCAATCACATCTCAACATTGAATCATACTATAAGATGAAGATTAAATTTGTATTTGAATTTTAAACAACCATAATTTTAATGAGTATTATTAATTAAGCGAAACAATTAAAATTTCAGTTTTTAACCATTTTATTTAGATTTCTTCAACTACAAAATGAGATTATCAATTTAACTCAAGAAAGTTAAACATATATTTGAATTTTGCTTCATAGACATCTTAATGAGTAGTATTAATTAAGTAAAAACAATAGAAAATATCCAGTTTTATAGAAAAAGACTGATTTCTTACGATTTTTATCAACTATATGATCAATGTAACGACTTAAAAGTTGAAAGTTAAACATGTATCCTAGTTTTTCAACTGCTATAGCCTTAATGAGTATCGTTAATTAAGTAAAAAAAACAATGGAAAATATCAAGTTTTATGGAAAAAGACTGATCTCTTACGATTTTTATCAACTTAAGACAGAAAACTTAAACATACATTTCAGTTTTTCAACAGCTATAACCTTAATGAGCATTCATAATTAAGTAAAAACAATGGAAAATATCGATTTTTATAGAAAAAGACTGATTTCTTACGATTTTTATCAACTGCAACATCAGTGTATCGACTTACAAGTTGAAAGTTAAACATGCATTCTAGTTTTTCAACAGCTATAATTTTAATGAGTATCATTAATTAAGTAAAAAACAATGGAAAATATCAAGTTTTATAGAAAAAGACTGATTTCTTACGATTTTTTCAACTCAAACTTCAGAATATACATTTGATAGAAAGAAATTTAAGCATGCATTCCAGTTTTGGACAACCATTTCCTTCATGAACATTAATAATTAAGCAAAACAATGGAAAATATTAAAATTTTAACTGATTTCTTCTTCTTTTTTTTTTTTTTTTTTTTTTTTTTTTTTTTTTTTTTTATATATATATATATAAAATCAGAATACACAACTTAAAATAGAAATGTAAACATATTTTTTAGTTTTTGAACACTCGTTACCTCAAAGAATTTCAATAATTGAACAATTAACAAAGGAAACTAATGATTTTTTAACGAAAAAAGACGAATTAAACGAATTTGGTTAACTTTTACTCTAATTGGAAATTTCATCGTACATTATATATACCAACTAAGTAGAATTTTAATGCATAAACGAATAATTTAAAGAAATCCCCAACACACAAATGTGAACCTGCAGAGCATTTCTTATTACGTCATATCTAAACTAAAACTTTTTTCTGCAACCCCTCCATGCATCCATTCCAGGTAGGGGAACATAACAAAGAATTTTGACGTCACAACTTACAAAGAAATACAACAAAATGTTTACGTTGAAGAAAAAATATCACATAGAGAGAAAAAAAGAAGAGATTTAAGCTATTTATCCATTCTAGTTTTATAACAGTTACCACAACATCTCCAAATTAAAATTTGGAAGTCATAATGAGTGTAATTAATTAAGCAAAATAATAGAAATATTAGTTTTTCAGAGGGGAAAAGACGAATTTAAACAAATTTTATCAGTTTTACACTAGTTTAATAATAATTTTAAGAGGAAAAAGACGAATTTAAACTTTTTTTTTTTTAGTTTTACACTATTTTTTCTCATCTCCAACACGGATATATCAATTTTAACAGAAGAATTAAACGTATATTTTAGTTTTTAACAACAAAATCTTAACAAGTATCATTAATTAAACAAAAATAAATATCAGTTTTAAAGAAAAGACGAATTTGAATAATTTTACACTAGTATTTTCAAAAGCAACATGGAAATATCAATACTTATTCACATATTTCACTTATTCACTGTATTCAATACTATATTTAATAAATTTGGATACACTTTAAGAATTTCCTAATCTATAATTATATATTAGCTGTATATTTAATGTTACCCATGTTTTCAACATTAGTTCATAATCGTGAATTTTGTATTTTAAACACCATGTATTCAGGTTCAGATTATTTTTACTTGAAATCATACAGAATTTTTTAACAGAGTTTGTTTTTGAAATCATTGAAGCAACTGTATTTAATATTTTTAACACCAATTTTCTAAGATTTTCTAACATTTTCCGATTATACATTCCTCAGAAGTACATTTCTAAATGCTACAATCACTTTACATATCGAAAAGATATCATTGAAGCAACTGTATTTAATATTTTTAACACCAATTTTCTAAGATTTTTTAACATTTTCCGGTTATATATTCCTCAAAAGTATGTATTCTAAACAATAGAAAATATTAATTTTAAGAATAAAAAGACGAATTTAAACAAATTTTATTAGTTTTACAATATTTTTTCTCATCTCCAACACGGATATATCAATTTTAACAGAATTAAACGTATATTTTAGTTTTTAAGAACAAAAAATGTAATAAGTATCATTAATTAAACAAAAAATAAATATCAATATTCAAGAAAAGACAATTTTTTACACAAATTTTCAACTTTGAAATACATTTGTTTATATATATTGTTACAATATATTACTAAACTTAAACTTTTTAAAAAGTTTGAATGTCTTTACAAAGGGTTCATATTTATATTTTTCACGTCTTGAATGCATTCGAAATCTTACAACAAAAGTATACTTTTATTATTATTATTATTCTAGAAAACCTAAAAAGTCATTTCTTGCTGCTTTAAACACTTGACATATTAAAACTACTCTGAGATATTCTACCCATATAATTAATCAAATTAGGACATGATTTATCTTACACTTCAAAATTTCTGAATTTTTACAATACTTATTTTCATCAAACTTTATTCTTGATCCTATATATTTTAACAGTACAGAATTTTAACATCTGTTTTTAACATCTGTTGAATTTTAACATCCGTTCATCATAACTTTTAATTATGATAATTATCCATTTTTAGGTTGATTGTCGAAAAACTGTATCTGAAATTACATAAACTTAATGTAAAAAACCATGTTCTCACACAATTTCTTGAAATTCAACAAAGAATTGACTATTACTTATCTATTATTCTTATTAAATACTTATCTACATCAATATCGACTCTCGATAGTATATAGATATTTCATCATTACACACTTACAACTCTTTTCAAACGTTTATCAGAAAAATAAGTCAATCAAAGTCTAGTAGTTATCACACCTGTTCCTCAGAAATATTACTATCATATGAAACAGTAAAGAAAATTAATAGATATTTAATATTTAATAACCTCATACGTGAAATTACTGTCGAATGAGAATACTAATAATCTATAAAATCAACTGTTGAACAAAAAAATAGTACAGATTACCGAAAATTCAAATGTTTTTTCTGCAAAAGTTACAAAAATTAACAAATGAATGACAAGTTAGAGAAATAACTAAAAAAGTTAATGAACATATTTACAAATTTATTAAAATCACACCTTTTTCTGGATTACAAACCACAATTTCTTGAAAAATTTAACACCGAATTTGTAAGATTTTAATCCTAGTATTACATACACTCAATAAATATTCAAAATTAACAAAAAAAAATAATTTTTTAGTCTCATCAATAAGCAGAAATTCTATATTAAAAGAATATTTTCATATTAGTACTTATAAAAATGAGAGTTTACAAACTGATTTTCATAATTTTATCACATTTAAACTTAATATTTTACATAAAACATTATTTAATCAAATTTTATGCTTTCTAATTCAGTAAAATTCAATACTTTTTTAGTTTTTAAAGCAATACCACAATATTTATTTACATCAAACTTGATTCTTCACCTTTTATATTTCCACATTACACACGTGAGATAAATACTAACTTGGATCAGGAGTTGAAGTCAATTGATTCCATTCGATTTTCATCATGTACGCATTGCTCCTACACGAAATTTCTTACTGCTATAATCATCTAATGTATTAAAACTAATCTACTCATATTTTTAATCAATTCATCAGATGTTTCATCTCGCACTTCTGAATTATCGTGCATCAAGTTGCTTAAAATATAAATACTATCTTTATAGTTTTAATGATATATAGTATACATGGTTTATCTTGAGTTAGCACTTCCATAGTATTAATCAAATTATATGTTTCATCTTGCACTTGATCTTAATGATTTCATCTTGCATCTGAATTATCGTCCATCGAGTTTTTTTTTAATAATAATATATTTATAGTTTTTGATTATACATAGCATGTACAAATACAATCTTTAATTTTAACATTTCATATTTCAAATAACCTATTTCCGAAACCAAGCTATATGAATTTTACCGCAATACTTATTATCATAGAATAATTTGTGTTTCACACTTTTCTAAAAATTATCAGATATGTACCCCTCAGAGAAATTACTATCATATGAATAAATGAAGAAAATTTAATTTATATTAAATGTACACGAAATTGATTGCAATATACATGTATTTAATAAAAATAAATAAATAAGCGATTATTTATACATTAAACCTTTACTAAATATATATTTCTTTCATTATACAGATGTTTCAACAAGATGAACCAAAACAGCAGCAAACTTCAGAAATTAATGATCCGAATGATTCATCCCTAGCACATGTAGCGTTAACGAATAACATATATGTGAGTACTTATATGAGAAATACTAGAATTCGTATATGAAACGTAATTAGAGTAAATACAAAATGATTTGTCTTACTACCTACACTTTAACAAGTGCTTCTTACCTATATTATTGAAGAGAATCCTAACTGTGTCCATTTATTTCTACTACAGATGTGCTCTATTTGCTACAAACACTTCTTAAGTAAATGGAATTTAACAGAACATACAAAAATCTATACAGATGAAAAACCTTACACTTGGAAAGATTACCATAAATGCTGTTTTCAAGGAGACGTGAATAAAAAATGCACACATCATCATATAAAGCATCGTCAGATATATGTAAACTTAGCGAAGATATTCAAAAATTAGTCAGACTTTTGTAGAATTTATAAATAAAGGAAGATATTTAGGCTATTTATCCATCATATTTTCACAACACTTACCACAATATCTCAAACTTAAAATTTGGAAGACACACACTGCTGAAAAGTAATTTTGTGATTCTTCTAACCAGTATGAATGTATAGATATTATTTTGCAGTGTATTCTTTGAATGCTCACATTAAATATTCTTTTATATGCATATATCGTTGTGTTTATTTTTCTAATACCTATTACATTAATGAAATACATAACATTTTAAGTGAAATAACACTCTCACAACTTAAAAAATGCATAAGAACATACAAAAAATAAGCAGATGTATGAAAAAATATGCAAGTTTACAAAATAATTTCATTGTTTTCTAGAAATATTAACAAAAAATATTTACAATATGAAAAAATTGCAAAAGTGAAAAGAAAAAACACAAATGTAAAAATAAAAACCACAAAGTGAAAACTCATAACAAAGTTTTTGAAAAAAAAATATTTACAACAAAATTTTTTTTTACAAAAACCAAAACTTCCAAAAATATTTTTTTCAAAAAATTTTTTTTTCAAAAACATTTTTTACAAAAATTTTTTTTCAAAATAAGTTTTTACAAAAGTAAAAAAAAGAAAATCACAACGTTAAAAAAATGAAAAATTTTTGTTAAAAAAAGTGTAAAAAAATTGCAAAAAAATGTTGCAAAAATTTCAAAAAGTTATGAAAAAAGTCTCAAAAATTTTGTTGTTTTTAATAGCAAATGCAATGGTTTCGCCATTGCATACTGCATTAAAACCAACGAAATTTTTGAAGCTTTTTTCATAACTTTTTTGAAATTTTTGCAACATTTTTTTGCAATTTTTTTACACTTTTTTTAACAAAAATTTTTCATTTTTTTAACGTTGTGATTTTCTTTTTTTTACTTTTGTAAAAACTTATTTTGAAAAAAAAAATTTTTGTAAAAAATGTTTTTGAAAAAAATATTTTTGGAAGTTTTGGTTTTTGTAAAAAAAAATTTTGTTGTAAATATTTTTTTTTCAAAAACTTTGTTATGAGTTTTCACTTTGTGGTTTTTATTTTTACATTTGTGTTTTTTCTTTTCACTTTTGCAATTTTTTCATATTGTAAATATTTTTTGTTAATATTTCTAGAAAACAATGAAATTATTTTGTAAACTTGCATATTTTTTCATACATCTGCTTATTTTTTGTATGTTCTTATGCATTTTTTAAGTTGTGAGAGTGTTATTTCACTTAAAATGTTATGTATTTCATTAATGTAATAGGTATTAGAAAAATAAACACAACGATATATGCATATAAAAGAATATTTAATGTGAGCATTCAAAGAATACACTGCAAAATAATATCTATACATTCATACTGGTTAGAAGAATCACAAAATTACTTTTCAGCAGTGTGTGTCTTCCAAATTTTAAGTTTGAGATATTGTGGTAAGTGTTGTGAAAATATGATGGATAAATAGCCTAAATATCTTCCTTTATTTATAAATTCTACAAAAGTCTGACTAATTTTTGAATATCTTCGCTAAGTTTACATATATCTGACGATGCTTTATATGATGATGTGTGCATTTTTTATTCACGTCTCCTTGAAAACAGCATTTATGGTAATCTTTCCAAGTGTAAGGTTTTTCATCTGTATAGATTTTTGTATGTTCTGTTAAATTCCATTTACTTAAGAAGTGTTTGTAGCAAATAGAGCACATCTGTAGTAGAAATAAATGGACACAGTTAGGATTCTCTTCAATAATATAGGTAAGAAGCACTTGTTAAAGTGTAGGTAGTAAGACAAATCATTTTGTATTTACTCTAATTACGTTTCATATACGAATTCTAGTATTTCTCATATAAGTACTCACATATATGTTATTCGTTAACGCTACATGTGCTAGGGATGAATCATTCGGATCATTAATTTCTGAAGTTTGCTGCTGTTTTGGTTCATCTTGTTGAAACATCTGTATAATGAAAGAAATATATATTTAGTAAAGGTTTAATGTATAAATAATCGCTTATTTATTTATTTTTATTAAATACATGTATATTGCAATCAATTTCGTGTACATTTAATATAAATTAAATTTTCTTCATTTATTCATATGATAGTAATTTCTCTGAGGGGTACATATCTGATAATTTTTAGAAAAGTGTGAAACACAAATTATTCTATGATAATAAGTATTGCGGTAAAATTCATATAGCTTGGTTTCGGAAATAGGTTATTTGAAATATGAAATGTTAAAATTAAAGATTGTATTTGTACATGCTATGTATAATCAAAAACTATAAATATATTATTATTAAAAAAAAACTCGATGGACGATAATTCAGATGCAAGATGAAATCATTAAGATCAAGTGCAAGATGAAACATATAATTTGATTAATACTATGGAAGTGCTAACTCAAGATAAACCATGTATACTATATATCATTAAAACTATAAAGATAGTATTTATATTTTAAGCAACTTGATGCACGATAATTCAGAAGTGCGAGATGAAACATCTGATGAATTGATTAAAAATATGAGTAGATTAGTTTTAATACATTAGATGATTATAGCAGTAAGAAATTTCGTGTAGGAGCAATGCGTACATGATGAAAATCGAATGGAATCAATTGACTTCAACTCCTGATCCAAGTTAGTATTTATCTCACGTGTGTAATGTGGAAATATAAAAGGTGAAGAATCAAGTTTGATGTAAATAAATATTGTGGTATTGCTTTAAAAACTAAAAAAGTATTGAATTTTACTGAATTAGAAAGCATAAAATTTGATTAAATAATGTTTTATGTAAAATATTAAGTTTAAATGTGATAAAATTATGAAAATCAGTTTGTAAACTCTCATTTTTATAAGTACTAATATGAAAATATTCTTTTAATATAGAATTTCTGCTTATTGATGAGACTAAAAAATTATTTTTTTTTTGTTAATTTTGAATATTTATTGAGTGTATGTAATACTAGGATTAAAATCTTACAAATTCGGTGTTAAATTTTTCAAGAAATTGTGGTTTGTAATCCAGAAAAAGGTGTGATTTTAATAAATTTGTAAATATGTTCATTAACTTTTTTAGTTATTTCTCTAACTTGTCATTCATTTGTTAATTTTTGTAACTTTTGCAGAAAAAACATTTGAATTTTCGGTAATCTGTACTATTTTTTTGTTCAACAGTTGATTTTATAGATTATTAGTATTCTCATTCGACAGTAATTTCACGTATGAGGTTATTAAATATTAAATATCTATTAATTTTCTTTACTGTTTCATATGATAGTAATATTTCTGAGGAACAGGTGTGATAACTACTAGACTTTGATTGACTTATTTTTCTGATAAACGTTTGAAAAGAGTTGTAAGTGTGTAATGATGAAATATCTATATACTATCGAGAGTCGATATTGATGTAGATAAGTATTTAATAAGAATAATAGATAAGTAATAGTCAATTCTTTGTTGAATTTCAAGAAATTGTGTGAGAACATGGTTTTTTACATTAAGTTTATGTAATTTCAGATACAGTTTTTCGACAATCAACCTAAAAATGGATAATTATCATAATTAAAAGTTATGATGAACGGATGTTAAAATTCAACAGATGTTAAAAACAGATGTTAAAATTCTGTACTGTTAAAATATATAGGATCAAGAATAAAGTTTGATGAAAATAAGTATTGTAAAAATTCAGAAATTTTGAAGTGTAAGATAAATCATGTCCTAATTTGATTAATTATATGGGTAGAATATCTCAGAGTAGTTTTAATATGTCAAGTGTTTAAAGCAGCAAGAAATGACTTTTTAGGTTTTCTAGAATAATAATAATAATAAAAGTATACTTTTGTTGTAAGATTTCGAATGCATTCAAGACGTGAAAAATATAAATATGAACCCTTTGTAAAGACATTCAAACTTTTTAAAAAGTTTAAGTTTAGTAATATATTGTAACAATATATATAAACAAATGTATTTCAAAGTTGAAAATTTGTGTAAAAAATTGTCTTTTCTTGAATATTGATATTTATTTTTTGTTTAATTAATGATACTTATTACATTTTTTGTTCTTAAAAACTAAAATATACGTTTAATTCTGTTAAAATTGATATATCCGTGTTGGAGATGAGAAAAAATATTGTAAAACTAATAAAATTTGTTTAAATTCGTCTTTTTATTCTTAAAATTAATATTTTCTATTGTTTAGAATACATACTTTTGAGGAATATATAACCGGAAAATGTTAAAAAATCTTAGAAAATTGGTGTTAAAAATATTAAATACAGTTGCTTCAATGATATCTTTTCGATATGTAAAGTGATTGTAGCATTTAGAAATGTACTTCTGAGGAATGTATAATCGGAAAATGTTAGAAAATCTTAGAAAATTGGTGTTAAAAATATTAAATACAGTTGCTTCAATGATTTCAAAAACAAACTCTGTTAAAAAATTCTGTATGATTTCAAGTAAAAATAATCTGAACCTGAATACATGGTGTTTAAAATACAAAATTCACGATTATGAACTAATGTTGAAAACATGGGTAACATTAAATATACAGCTAATATATAATTATAGATTAGGAAATTCTTAAAGTGTATCCAAATTTATTAAATATAGTATTGAATACAGTGAATAAGTGAAATATGTGAATAAGTATTGATATTTCCATGTTGCTTTTGAAAATACTAGTGTAAAATTATTCAAATTCGTCTTTTCTTTAAAACTGATATTTATTTTTGTTTAATTAATGATACTTGTTAAGATTTTGTTGTTAAAAACTAAAATATACGTTTAATTCTTCTGTTAAAATTGATATATCCGTGTTGGAGATGAGAAAAAATAGTGTAAAACTAAAAAAAAAAAAGTTTAAATTCGTCTTTTTCCTCTTAAAATTATTATTAAACTAGTGTAAAACTGATAAAATTTGTTTAAATTCGTCTTTTCCCCTCTGAAAAACTAATATTTCTATTATTTTGCTTAATTAATTACACTCATTATGACTTCCAAATTTTAATTTGGAGATGTTGTGGTAACTGTTATAAAACTAGAATGGATAAATAGCTTAAATCTCTTCTTTTTTTCTCTCTATGTGATATTTTTTCTTCAACGTAAACATTTTGTTGTATTTCTTTGTAAGTTGTGACGTCAAAATTCTTTGTTATGTTCCCCTACCTGGAATGGATGCATGGAGGGGTTGCAGAAAAAAGTTTTAGTTTAGATATGACGTAATAAGAAATGCTCTGCAGGTTCACATTTGTGTGTTGGGGATTTCTTTAAATTATTCGTTTATGCATTAAAATTCTACTTAGTTGGTATATATAATGTACGATGAAATTTCCAATTAGAGTAAAAGTTAACCAAATTCGTTTAATTCGTCTTTTTTCGTTAAAAAATCATTAGTTTCCTTTGTTAATTGTTCAATTATTGAAATTCTTTGAGGTAACGAGTGTTCAAAAACTAAAAAATATGTTTACATTTCTATTTTAAGTTGTGTATTCTGATTTTATATATATAAAAAAAAAAAAAAAAAAAAAAAAAAAAAAAAAAAAGAAGAAGAAATCAGTTAAAATTTTAATATTTTCCATTGTTTTGCTTAATTATTAATGTTCATGAAGGAAATGGTTGTCCAAAACTGGAATGCATGCTTAAATTTCTTTCTATCAAATGTACATTCTGAAGTTTGAGTTGAAAAAATCGTAAGAAATCAGTCTTTTTCTATAAAACTTGATATTTTCCATTGTTTTTTACTTAATTAATGATACTCATTAAAATTATAGCTGTTGAAAAACTAGAATGCATGTTTAACTTTCAACTTGTAAGTCGATACACTGATGTTGCAGTTGATAAAAATCGTAAGAAATCAGTCTTTTTCTATAAAAATCGATATTTTCCATTGTTTTTACTTAATTATGAATGCTCATTAAGGTTATAGCTGTTGAAAAACTGAAATGTATGTTTAAGTTTTCTGTCTTAAGTTGATAAAAATCGTAAGAGATCAGTCTTTTTCCATAAAACTTGATATTTTCCATTGTTTTTTTTACTTAATTAACGATACTCATTAAGGCTATAGCAGTTGAAAAACTAGGATACATGTTTAACTTTCAACTTTTAAGTCGTTACATTGATCATATAGTTGATAAAAATCGTAAGAAATCAGTCTTTTTCTATAAAACTGGATATTTTCTATTGTTTTTACTTAATTAATACTACTCATTAAGATGTCTATGAAGCAAAATTCAAATATATGTTTAACTTTCTTGAGTTAAATTGATAATCTCATTTTGTAGTTGAAGAAATCTAAATAAAATGGTTAAAAACTGAAATTTTAATTGTTTCGCTTAATTAATAATACTCATTAAAATTATGGTTGTTTAAAATTCAAATACAAATTTAATCTTCATCTTATAGTATGATTCAATGTTGAGATGTGATTGATAATATTTTTAATTAGGGAAGGTTGTTCACCTATCCTGTTATAATAGAATGTTCCTTTTTTCCACTAGGGGGCGCAGGAGGGCGGCGGTGAGATGGTGGGAGCAGGAGGGACCGCAGGCGGGGCATCCGGAGGAGGCCCGGGGCAGCTGGAGGAGCAGGTGGGGCAGCCGGAGGAGCAGGCGGGACAGCCGGAGGAGCAGGAGGCACGGTGCCACAGTGCCACCTGCGGCTGAGCTTAAACTCTTGTTTTCCTACTACTCTCTTCTGATGGGTCTTTTTTCTGCCTTCCGGTGGACATTGCAGCTTAAATTTGATTTATCTGAAAAATAACAGCTTTCAATTAACTCTATAAACATCACGATGTACCGACGTGCAAAGTGAATTCTTCTATCTGAAATTCCAAAATATATGTGTATATACTTTATTTTAAATCCAGATTGAAATAGTCTATGCATCTGAGTTTTTTGCGTCGCTAATTACTATTGTGATAAATTACTTTTGACGGAATTTAATGATATCCGGTATTCAGCATACTGTTATGCTAAATTGAACATGTTGCTTAAGGGGGTTAAAAAAGTTTTTGTTCAAGTGATTGGATAAAGGGATTTGGAAATAATAGATTTTTGCTTTTAAAGTAGCCATTGTCAAAAGAGAGAATTAAATTTATTTTGGACGACTGTCTTTTAATATTAAAAAGTGACAGGAAAAAGTATTCTTTAATGTACTGTATAATTAATAGAATAATCGTGCAACCGATTTAAAAAATGCACATTAGAAATAAATAACTACTTTAAAGTTTTATGTTATAAATTGCAGTACAATACAGATTATTTTTTACTTATCTGTATTTACTGAGGAACTAAGATTATAAAAGGGAAAACATGTTATTCCATTTTACAGAAACTGGAATATTCAGTATATTTGGTATATAGACCACCGTTACTTCCTTGAAAAAGGGTCGAATGTTCATCCAGAGATTTAACATTCCTTTCTTACATAGTTCCTTTTTTACTATCACACCCACCACATTGGTGGGAGTGATAGTAGTGGGCCCGATCTCGGAGGATCTCACCAGAAAAAATTGAAGGCTAAATTCAATTATATTGACCAGTACGTTTCGGGCAGAAGCTGCGGCTTTGTAACCACTGTAACTCTATTGTAATTAACTTTGTGTTCTGTATTTTTATTTTTATTCCAAATACAATTGTTCTAATCATGTCAGGAAAATAAATTTAAGGATCCAGGATTCGGATTCTTTTCAAACATTCTACATTGCCTTTTTAGACCTTGAAAAAAATAAGAGCTGGGCGAGATATTTTATCAGCACATCTGCATGCACGCTTGAAATGGAAATTTAATCATGGCTGCATCACTTATATCACCTAAATGGATGCCATTGTCATGAATAAATAACTAAAGATAAAAAGTAGCATAACTACGCCCCCCCCCCCCTCTCCTAAAAAATGTGCAAATAATTCAAGGGCGGCAAAACATTAAAAGGCGCCAAATTTTGGTTCCCCCCCCCCCAATAAAAAATTCAAGCTACGCCCCTGCTTGAGTTTTTTATGCACCCTGCATTTTTCATCGACTAAATTTCTCACCTTCTTAGAGGATAACTTTAAAGGTGAATTTTGGACACTTCTTCCGGGACAAATACCCTCACATATTTATCGAGGTCTTTGGGCCTTTTTAAAAACATTTACTCGATTTTTTACGCATTTCACTTAGAAAAAAATATCGTTAGGGCATATAAAATCTAAGTTGTGGCTCTAGAAAAAATAGTTCCATGTCATCCTTATAAATTCTGATTCCCTTAGCAAGAGAGTTTCTAGAATCGAAACTAGAATTCAAGAGTGTTATCCTATATTCTCGTGGTCAAACTTATCTAAAAATCTCAGTAAATAGATACGAATACAAGAGGTTTGTTTTAGTAACTGTAATTCTAGTTTATCAAACCACTAGCTGACCCGTCAGTTGTTGCCCGGGTCCGTAACAATAATATTAAACGAATTTGAAATTCGTATGATTTTATCTTTAACTCAAAATACGTGGAAATACATTTTTCTGAAATACGTGGCCGCTAACTGTGTAAAAAATAAGTTAAAAAAATTGATATTTTGCTGTAAATATATTCAAAATGGCTGCAAGGGAAAACGCGGGAGGGAATATGTATGCAGCGATTGAATGATTTTCGTGTTAAAGTGTTGATATTTATCCATAAAAATCACTGATAAGTCAAGTAACTAATTATTTTTTTCACATAGAAATCCCAAGAGAAATATTTTGAATTTCAAACTAATTATATCACTCTTAAATCCGACTATACCGTGAATGAAATTGACACAACATTAGCTAAAAAGATTAGCATATAATATTATAGTTTCAGAGCCATTGTACTAAAATAAGTCTATATTTTTAATCAAGGCATGCGTAATGTTCACTCTGTGGTCAAGATCCTAACCGTAGCCTAATTTTACCGTAATCATAACATGTCTGTAAAGCTAATCTGAGTAGGTTTTCTTAGCCGTTTCTAGCTATCACACCGTGCTCCGCTCGGGGCCTCCAAACTAACCTCAATTTAACAGTAACCTCACCGTAACTTAAATATAACATAAATGTAACCTAGCCGTTATCTTATCGTAACATTACCGTAATCTAACCATAACCCTATAACCATAATCATCCCATTTCAAACATGGAACTTGCACAAGATTTTTATTTTGTTATGTCTGACATAATCTTCGACAAATGCCTCCTAAGCAAGATGTTCAATCTTCCACAAGCAAAATTTGTATTGATTTGGCATACGGTATTCCTGGGGTGGCAAAGGTGAATAAAGGGCTCACTGGTCCGTTTTTGAATACAAGGATGACAATATTTTTGGACAGACTTTTTCGCGGTAGGTTTTAAAAAACTTCCAACAAAAATATTCTTCGAGGTAGGTTTTTACAAAATGTGTAAGATAAATATAAAAAGGTTTTTCTTTCAAAAAATTGGTATTCAAGAGACGATTGGATGACAGATTTCTATGGTGTGGGATAACGTTGAGTTTCGGTTACCAACCTACTATCTTTCATTGATTTCACTTCATATTACTAACATGAGGCACCTTTTAACAGTTGCTCATTTTTTTCATTTATTCAACCGCTAAATTACAAATGCTTTAAATTCAAAGTTGCCGATCCATTTTCTCAAGTAAAATCGATTTTCTTTCGTTCTTTCATTCTTTTTTTTCTTACTTTTTTCTTTTTTCGTACTTTTTTCACTATAACTTTTAAGATAAAAAATCAATGTGCAAATGTGTAAC
The DNA here is from genome assembly GCA_964019185.1 of Maratus speculifer. Lineage (NCBI taxonomy): Eukaryota > Metazoa > Arthropoda > Arachnida > Araneae > Salticidae > Maratus > Maratus speculifer. The sequence continues at coordinate 215,923,417 of OZ025293.1, read as the reverse complement.
GGTACTCTTTCGACGGTGTCCAGTGATTAATTTCTAAACTGTTAGTTATAGATATTAGTTCTAATAACAAAAATGTTTTAAATGAAGTATTGAAGTATTTTAAAAAGTTATTTGGGTCAGTAAAAATATTTATTTAAAACTTACAAAATTTAATTTTTTTACGGTTTCCCGGTCCTATAAGTTATATTTAATTAAAATTTTCTGTTATACTGAGAAATATGACAAAAAAAAGTCCCGCTATTCTAAGATTAAAACTGACCAAGAAATATCTGTTTAGTTGGAGCACATCTTTGTTGGAAATCAGGAGTCATTCGCAAATTTAATAAAAATATAATTTCTTCAGATATAATAAAACAAGTACGAAAAATCATGCGTTAAGCATAGATTATGAAACACTTTCCAACACTTCCTGAAATATTTTACAAAACTTCGTTATTTAGCGAAATATGGTTACTGTCTAGCTAAATATGTATTCCGATACTTCTGAAAAGTACTGTATTTGGTCTGTCGGTTGATATACAAGGTGTCCCTAAACAAATGGTATATACGCTAGGGGGTGATAGAACACATCAAGAGGAGTAATAGTAATTAGGAAACCAAGGGTCCCAAACGTTTTCCAAAGGAGATAGCCGCCATTAAAATTTGGGGTCCAAAATTTCAAATTCACCTAAAAAATGGAAAAATTGGTCGATTGATTTGCGGTTTTTACTAAAACTATTCTTTATTTTGGTATTTTGTTGAAAATAAAGTATAAAGATAATTTCCGAAAAATGCCGATAGAGGGCGCTTTAGACTTTGAAGTAATGAAAAACTATTTTTTGCCGTGATTTTTTGCATCTCATTAAATGGTTTCGTAAGCTTAGACTTAAACATAAACTTTGAGCTCAAAATCTGAATAGTTGGGAGCGCAAACGGGAGTTAAGTAGCACAAACTTAACTGTGTTCAGAGGGTTTAAATTTCAAATGATTATAAAAAACGGAAAAATTGGTCGATTGATTTGCGGTTTTCACTAAAACTTTTATGTTGATATTTTATTGAAAATGAATTATAAAGATAAATTTCAAAAAGTGCCGATAGAGGGCGCTTTTGACTTTGGAGTAACGAACAACTATTTTATACGTTATTTTTTGCGTCTGATTAAATGTTTTCGTAAACTGACTTAAATTTTGAGCTCAAAATCTGAATAGTTGGGAGTGGTTAAGTAACACAAACTGAACTGTGTTCAGAGGGTTTAAATTTCAAACGATTATAAAAAACGGTAAAATTAGTCGATTCGCTTGCGGTTTTTGCTAAAACTACTCTTTAAATCAGTGTTTTCTTGAAAATAAATTTTAAAGATAATTTTCACAAAATGCCGATAGATGGCACCTTAGACATTGGAGTAGCGTACAACTATTTTTAACCGTTATTTTTTTAAATCTCATTAAATGCTTTCAAATGCTTAGATTTAAAATTTGAGATCAAATTCTGAATCGTTGCGAGTGTTTAAGTAGCACAAAAGTGAACTGTGTTCGAAGGGGCGGGGTAAATTTTAACTCCTGAACACACTTCAGTTTGCGCTTCTTAACCCCTCCCAACGATTCAGAATTTGAGTTCAAAATTTAAGTTTAAATCTAAGATTTCGAAAATATTTAATAAGTTTTGGAAAGAATTTAATTAGATACAAAAAGATTGGTTAGATACAAAAGATTGGTTACTCTAAAGTTTAAAGCGCCTTCTAACGGAATTTTTTTTAATTTATCTTTAAAATTCATTTTTAATAAAATACCGACATAAAGAATAGTTTTAGTGAAAACCGCAAATCAATCGACCAATTTTTCCGTTTTTTATGATCATTTGAAATTTAAACCCTCTGAACACAGTTAAGTTTGTGCTACTTAACCACTCCCAACTCTTCAGATTTTGAGCTCAAAATTTGAGTTTGTCTAAGCTTACGAAACCATTTAATGAGATGCAAAAAATCACGGCAAAATATAGTTTTTCATTACTTCAAAGTCTAAGCGCCCTCATCGGCATTTTTCGAAATTTGTCTTCATAATTTATTTTTTAAAAAATACCAAGATAAAGAATAGTTTTAGTGAAAACCGCAAATCAATCGACCAATTTTCCCGTTTTTTATGTGTATTTGAAATTTTGAACCCCAAACTTTAATGGCGGCTATCTCCTTTGGAAAACGTTTGGGACCCTCGGTTGCCTATTTACTATTACTTGTCTTGATGTGTTCTATCACCCCCGTGCGTATATACCATTTGTTTAGGGACACCCTGTATATCTACTGTATAATGGGTAAATTTAGTTTCGCAAGAAAATTCTCAACAGGTTGGAATTTCAACAATTTATACTAATAGATGGAAATATACTTGAATACATTTGTTAAGCCCTGCACTTTACTTAGTACTCTTATTACACGCCGGTATTTAGATAAAATTCATTTTAAAATAAAGCACTCTTAAAACAACTGAAATCAAATTCTCAGAAATTATCATTCATAGGCTTCTATGTACCTAATTCTTTGCGTGGCCTAGTATATCATTTAATCTATATTCTGCAAAAATTTCTTAGTAAACTGAAAGCAGTTCTGCGTAAAAATGCAGAACTTATTTAAGAACCACCTTTAAGTAATTTATGCTCATATTCAGTAACGTTTGCGAGCTCTTTTGTGTAGGCCTGTATATCAACTATAGCATTTATACACACCATATAATATGCATAGATTTAGTGAAACTTAAAATCGCATATCATAATTAAAATGCATTTCATACATTCATCAGCCATCCTCGGATATATAATACAGTACTTCGGAAAGAATATAGTATTTGAAATCTTTTGTATGTCCCTGTAAATACTATGCACTCCATGTTATGCATGAAATAAGTTATATTAAGCCTCAGTAACGTATATCAATTTTATTATTCATAAAATAGTTTAATAATAATAAAAATATATCGCACACAATATTCCCCTTTACCATTAAGTAATGGAATTCTTTTGTGTAAATAAATTTCAATATGTTTGACAGGGTGTAACATCTGTAAAATTCATTTGAAAGGATTTTTCCCCCATAGGCTGTTATGTAACGGTAAACTTTTGACTGTCCCTGTAAATAAAATAATAGTGATAGAAACTTCATTTGAAATAGGGTTCTTGCTAGGGTAAACGTCAATAACATTCAAAATTTTCAGGATAATCCGAGTATACTACGGGAGTTAGAGCGCAGACAGACGGCCAACAAACCAAAATCCTGAACACTTCTCAACTTTGTTGGAAAGTATTGAAAAGGCTGAGAGTAGATTTGAAATATAAATTTGAAATCTTTAATCGTTCTAACATATTAATGCAAAATTTGCAATTTGTAATAAACATATAAGAAGTAAATAACTAAGAATTTTTGTTGAATAAAATGATGAAAATAAACAACCTTAATTCTTTAAAAAATGATACATATTTTAAAATGTTATTAGATTACACTTAGAATTTTATTAATTAATGTAAATAATTTGAATGTAATTTAAGACCTATATTTATTTCTGTCTGATTTATTCTCATTTTCACATTGTTTAAATATCCTATATAAAATTTGAATTATAGCTTTATTTAGAAATATTTAATTTACTTCAATTATATCTTTTTTTTTTTTTTTTTACATGAAACTATAGCACCATTGGTAGTTTTGAACCTATGTTAAAATGTGAAAAATAGAAATAAAACATATGTGAAAACTATGACAGTTTTAAGAGCGTTCCATATCTTCAAAAAATAATAAAAAACATGTAACTGAATTACATTAAAATTTGCTAAATAAACCTATGTTTCTAGTCTTGTATAATGCATTTAAACAATAGTCAAACAAAAAAAAATCAGAGGACAGTAAAAACAGGTCCTACATTATATTAAAAATATTAAAACATTTTAAAAACGTTTTGACACTTAGATCACAACTTGTAGAGAGGAGGGCATCAAAAAACGATGCTTATCTTCCCATCTCCTTTAGCGGCATGTTTAGAGCACGTAATATGCCTTCTATTCGAAAACAAAAATAACAAAGGAAAAAAAAAAGCATATTGCTACTATTACATTTCCCCGTTTCTAATTCTTTCATGTTACTAGATTTTACAAGCTTTACTATTTTTGTTATTTTGTAACACTCTTGTATCAAATATTTTGACTTTTTACTATGATAAAAAAAAAGAAGCAAAGGAAAATGAAATACTGGATCCCAGTGTATACATTTTAGCATAGCTTTAAAGTATATTTTGAATACACTTCATAAATAAGAAGGGGAGGAATAAATGTTTGAAGAACATGGCTTTAACAATGCTTTGAAAAGCACGACAGCCTAACAGTTTGGTTAAAATACCGAAAAATGAGCCTTTAAGCAAAGAAAAAAAAATAAGGAAGAGTTATACTGAGCACGCGCCGCCTGTCAGCAGCATGCGTCTGAGAAGCCGGATAAATGGCCCGAATGAAGCCTTAGGAAAACGATCGAAGCAAACAGAGGCGTGGATGGGGATCACTATTCCTTTGTTGATAATGCTATACACCACTTTATTGGATGGGACTCTTCTGTCAAGAATAAATATACCTGTGTCGAATAAACGCACCGGTTGGATTAATTTGAGGCTACAGTTCAAATACATCTCGCTCCTACCTTTTTCAAGTAGTTGCCTTTCAATTTCTTGTGGAATAAGATGGAACTTTGACTGAATCATTTTCAATATGTGTATAGCAATCTATATGTATATACATTTTAATGTGAAATCATGAAAGATAATTAGTCGTAGTAATTAGTAATTTTTCAAATACTATATAAATTCAATACGACCACGTTAAAATTTAAATCTTGGCTGAATAGTGTTTGACTAATTCTTGTTTAAATAATTAGTAAAGAAACATAGTGTATTTAGTCCTTTTGTCAATTTCTGTAACTCTTGACTCCTTTGACTGAAAAAATATGAAATGAATATTTTTATCAGATTTGAAAGAATGATACATTATAACCTGAAATACTTCCTAAAATCAATTTCAAAAGAAAATCAAATGATATAGTGTCATAGGATAAAAATCATTAAAAAGATTCAAAATATTTAAGATAAGAAAATGTAAGATAGGAAAATGTCGATTTAGAGTGTCGGTTGCTTCAGCATAAGAAAGTTATTTTTACAAATACTTATCAAATGTTTGCAATATTGGAAGAACAACTTTAAATATCATGATCGTATTTCCTAAATTTTTCTTTCTTTTTACGCCTATAAAATGGAAGATTTTGCCAAAAGCTAACGAAATTGTATGGAACAGTTTCTTGTTGAAAATTATATTCCATGTAAAATGTTTAAGAAACAGATATGAAATATCCGAAACTATATGAATGGATATTTTTTCTATTACTAGCTTAAATTGTTTTACTCGAAAATAGAGATGGAAAATAGTATTATTTTTGGTTAGCAGGTTACATCGTTTCACACTTGCACAGATAACAGGTTTCAACAACCTATTATTTTTGTAACGTATGACTAATCGATAAATATGCAGTCAACAAACATTTAAATTAAACCTTTAAACAAGATATCTTGAATAATTATAAGTATACACGATGTTTCAGTTGTGATAAATCTACACCATTAAAATCAGCTTGTGGTTAAAAACTTTATTTTTGCAAGGCAAAACTTATACCTCGTTATGATACTTTTCATTTCATGCATTATCAGCTTTTTTCTTGCAATAAAAACATGTTTCTTCCCGTTAAAATTCATAAATATCATAACTCAATAATTTTTTCCGTAGAAGAATAAATTTTTGTGATTTTACTTATTAAAACACATAGATTTTTTTCTAAATAAAAGTTACAGGAAATTGTATAACTTATAGAACATTATATAAAACTTGTTATGTCTTAGCTATTTAAAAAATAATTATTTTAATGCATATTGATTTTATATGATGCAGAAAAAAATTTAAAACATTTTTGCAATTGGTACTATGCCTATAAAACTAACAGCTTAGAAATTAACTTTTTTTAAAGCGATAATAAGAAATAATCGGTACAATTAAACACCGTTTCAACAACGAGACTTATTAAAACGTGAAATTCGATATTCATTTCGTTGCTACCTTGACTTGAAATCAGTACTGAATTCAAGGAGTGCTTGGGGGAGACATCCCCCAGAGTAGTGAAATGTCCCCCACGGTATATTTGAAATTTCGTGTTTTCAATGGTCAAAGACGTACAATTCCTCCCCCTTCCATTTATTTCCCATTAAAATTACGACCAAAGATGGCTGACATTATCTCCTTGCTTTTTAATAATCTAAAAACGTCACCGCAAACCATAAATTTACTTCTCTTCTTCAAGTATTCTAAGATTAAAAATACATTTTACCCATTTCAATGCTAACATTCCAACCACTGATTTGAATTTGGTTTTCATTATTCTAAAAACTGATTCTAATATTTGAATATTTTTAACTTTGAGCATGGTAAAACATTCAAAAGATAAAATAACATCTGACAAGAATCGAAACGACCTGTTTTAAATATCTGTACCCATAATGACAGAAATTGTAACAGATAGCGAAAAATGAATGATAAAATATGTGTTTCTCCCAGCCAATGAATGGCCAGAATATTTAAGGAATTGAAGTGTGATTGATTTATTGAGAAACTGGTTTCCCAGCTATTAAGCTTTAATCATTTTTCTTTCAGCTAGTTCTTCTTTATTTAGTCTTTGGAGTCTTGCAGAGACATGAAAAGCAAATTTTTGATTTTTTCTCGCTTTGGTACGTTGCAGCAAAAGATTATAACCGTTTAAAAAATCATTCTTTTTACGTACATTTTTAAGCTCTTTTTTTTTCATTACACAGAAAACAAATATCGGAAATTTTAATTTAACTGTAATTTTAAAGTATACTTCTAAAATACGATTGTGTCAAATCTTTTTTTTTTTTTTTTTTTTTTTTTTAATTAAAATCTTAAATATGTTGGTAGTTGCCAGTAGCGATTATTTCCTCATTATTTGGCTACCGCCATTTCGAAACAATACCACTTACTGGTAGTTTTCAATTAATCTTCGATGTGAAATATTAGTTTTAAAATTACAGGTAAGAAACATAATAGACAATAGTCGCCCATCTCAGTCCTATAAAAACCGAAATAAATTTATAATAATAATAATAATAATAATAATAATAATAATAATAATAAATTATTTTGAGAAAGTCTGTACGTTATTCTAATTTCTTCCGGTTAACTACAATCTTGAAATCCTTGTTTCTGGGAGACATTTAAAGTAAAAATTGTGTCACACCCAACATCTTCTGAACTATTATATAAGGTTAGCTAGGGCAACTGCAATCACGAATTAACTAGGCCTTAAGCTGCTTTATAAAAAACCGTTGATGCCTTTTAAGTTTTATTTTTTATGAACGATGCTCCCTAACCTCTACTTTTTAAAACAACATGTGTCAAATCAATCATAATTCTGTCTTACTGTGAAATAGTGATGGGCGATTCTGGAAATTTTGAGAATCGATTAAAATCGATATCGTATAAAACAACATCGATCATAATAAGAATCGATTTTTCAGTTCTAGAATCGATACTAGAATCGATATTTCAATATTTAGGTTCACACAGAGAAGATCCAAATTACTAATTCCAAAACTTAGACAATCAGCAGGACCGTAATTACTGCCTCCCGCCCCCCATCCCCATTTAGGGAGGCATAGAATTAAGCTATTACAGATTTTAGAGTCGGATATTAAGAATTTTAAATTTTAAAATGATTGTCACTTATGGTTTTCACTTACACAAAAACTTTGAAAAATTTGAGAGACATAACTCAACTAATAACAACACTGAGTAACTTGGCATTAAACCGAGTATAAAGAGTGCCAAGAGCGTGTAACTAGGATGGGAAACAAGGAGTATAGACAAAAAAAAAAAAAAAAAAAAAAAACTTTTTTTTTTCTAATGCCAACCAAATGTTACACGAGATAGTTTGGAAGAACATAAAATATGCCCGATTCTCAAGGGGGCAGGTAACCCCCACTCTTGACGGAAAGGCGACCATAGCCCAAGAACAAGAATTGGACATTTTAAAAATTGCATGCATACTTTGAACGGCCCATTTAGTAAAGATTGGCGAGGAAAGGGGGAGGGGGGCGAGAGATTAGAACGGACGAACTTGAAAAAAAAACATAATTAACTAATAACCCAAATAGCTGAGCTTCTAAACAAAAATATAGTGTTTAACTTAGTGTTGAATTCATGGGGTGGCCTGCGGGGAACATGCAATCTTTGAAACTATAAAGAGTGCCAAGAGCATGTAACTAGGTGGAGAGAGAGGTAGTAACAGAAAAAAACGAGGAGATAAAAGCTTTATAACGATATGTTACATGAGATGGTGTGGAAGAAACAAAAAATATGCCCCCCACCCAGGGGGGCAAGGTGAATCCCAAACGGACAAAAGGACGACCCCGGCCAAAATGTATCTTTTGTTGAGGTTTCAAAATATGGATTTATAACAAAATAGAACGAGGATTAGACTTTTTAAAAATCGCGGTCATAATTTGAACGAACCTGTAAGTTAAGATTGGTGAGGATGGGGGGGGGGGCGGTAGGACGGACGAACATGAAAAAAAAAAAATAGTGGTACTCTGAGAGTGCCGATAGAAGTGAAACCTTGAACAATTACATGTGTGTTTTTAAATCGTTAAGATATATAATTTTGAATCGCCAGGAAATACTTTTAAATGAATAAAAAAAGATTCTATAATATTAAAGAAGATATTAATGTCTATAAAAAAAAAAAAAAAAAAAAAAAAAAAAAAAAAAAAAAAACCGCGCGATACCATATGTCCAGCTATTGTAGTTAACTCACTATAACTACTTTCTTACATTTTAAAACGCGATAAATACATCAACCAAAATTAGACCATACTATCGATACCTTAATCCTTATCCAAATAAATCATTTTGTATCAATGCCTGTTACAATATCTGTAGATTACTTTTTGAATTATTCAAATCGGACATTCCATTCAAAAGATATTATGAATTTAAAGATGACAATCTAAAGAAACTAGTCGTTGGGGGCCACCGTAATACTTACCCATCATGGATATGTAAATGAAAATAAAACATGTGAAACTATTTATACAATGCATTGCAATTCATAAACAAAATTTAAATATCGTTAATATACATAGTAATGCTATATTAAAGAACTGCTGATGTACCAATTTCGACAAATTATATAAAACGCCAAACTACTCAAGTAGTATCGAACTGCGTAAAAGAAACATCCTTATAACTCCAAAAATAACAATTCTATTAACTAACAATTAACTGCGTCGGATTAAGCGTCTCATATCCTATTAAAATATACTTCTGAATTGAAATTTGAATGAAATACAGGGTCATGAAAAATCGAAGAATGTGGAAAACAAGATTACAAATATCTCGGCAACTAATAATCCGATCGACTTCGTTCTATATGCAACATGTGTGTTATTTTATTGCCTTTTACGTCCATTCCTTAGAAAAAAAAATCGAAAATTTTTATATATCTTTCATCAGAACGAATTTTTCGAGAGTCCGAAAAAAATAGTTCCGGATAATCGAGGTTGCTGATATTAAATAGGGTTCGTCCCATTCTTACATACTAACTACATACAAAATTTCAAGTCTCTATCTCAATTTGTTCGGGAGATAGAGCGTTTACAGACAGACAGACAGACAGACGGACGGCAAAATTTTTTTTCTAAAAATATGTTTTTCGTAATCTCCACTATCTAAAACGTGTAAATCCGTCAAAAATTTTTTTTCGATTTTCAAAACGATTGCAAGACTTACCCTATACTACGTATGATGGGTAAGTAATAATAGCGCTGCTGAGTACTCGGTGGCCAATAAGCTTAGGGATTACGTGTGCAATCAAACGATTGCGGGTTCGAACCCCAGTTTCGCTAATATGTATCAATGTTTTTTTTTTTTTTGAAGAAGAAGTTTGAAAAATTAAAATTTTAACACAATATGGGTCCGTAACGTGACCTGAAATGATGGGAGAAAAGCTAGATTTGTAATGTATTTTGCTAGATTTGTAATGTATGAAGCCTAAGCTATCAATAGACATATTGTATGAAGGAATGCCCCCTCTGCCCCCCCCCCAAAAGGTCCTATAGGGAAAACCGGGAAACTGGAAAAGCAAAAAAAAAAAAAAAAAAAAAAAAAAAAAAAAAAAAAAAAAAAAACGTCGAGAAATGTTTAGCGATACTAGAATTTTTCTCATAACTGTAACTCGTATAGAAGCAAAGTTATAGCCTTTTAAAGATTGAAATGAAGTGAAGAAATAAGCAAAATCAGGTGAGTGATCGACAGGGGGGGGGGGAGGGTCCACAGCTCTGGAGGTGCCATGTAGCTTAAACTTTTAAGTTAAAAATGGTAGAAAATTAAATGAGCAAAATTTTAAGGTGTACATTGGAAGAGGGTGCAAGTCCCCCCCCCCTCAAAATTTTTTTTGTTTCTTTTGAAGAAACAAAAAAATATGCCCCCCGGCTGGGCGCAGATAAACCCCAAACGTTCGGAAGGGCGACCCTTTATTTATCTTTTGTCAAGGGTTTAAAATGTAAATCTAAAATAAAATAGACCGAGAATTGGACATTTTTTAAACTGTATGCATATTTCGAACGGCCCTGTAAGTTAAAACGGACGTGGAAGGGGGGATTAGAAGAGACGAGCGTGAAAAATAAAACAATATAAACTAATACTTCAAATAACTGGACTTCTAAACAAAAATATAACGATTTAACCTAGTGTCGAATTAATGAAGTGGCCCGCAGGGGATTACCCCCCCCCCCCAGATGTTATGAGATTTATGCTTTTTAATGCACAAATTGCGATTCCCCCTCTCTTACAGAGCTGTAAAACATGATGCTTTCCTCCGGAGTCGCAGAAAAATACCTGCATTCAACACTAATTTAGCCTAGAAAAAAAGAAAAAAAAATCGAAATCGAATCTAAAGATCGAAATCGAATCTAAAGATCGACATCGAATCTAAAGATCGACATCGAATCTAAAGATCGACATCGAATCTAAAGATCGACATCGAATCTAAAGATCGAAATCGAATCTAAAGATCGAAATCGAATCTAAAGATCGATCTTACGGGCAAAATCGATTTTACATTTTTATTTTCTTTTGTAACTTTAAAAGAAGAGAGTATTAGATTCGTGAAAAATTTTGACTTCCCGTTTTTGATGGATTTATATATTTTAGAAGGTCTTTAACACGATTTCATGGTTTTTAAGAAATATCTGTCTGTAGGTGTGTCTGTCACTCTGTGAGTCTGTATACGACAAAAATTTCTGACCGTTCTATCTCAAGAACAAATGCACGGAATTCCACAAAACTTTAGATTTAGTTTGACCTTGATATAAACTGAATCTAATTAATTTTTGGTGCATATAGCCTAACAGGTGGCGCTGCTATGCTGCATTTTTTGCGATTTGCGCAACAGCTATATCTGAATAACGAATGAACGGATTTTCATCACATTTTAGATCCAGTTAGTCCTTGACATGAATTGATGTTTTTTTTGCATTTTGGTGTATATAGCTTCTCAGATGGCGCTGCTATACTGAATTTTTCACGATTTCCACTCAGCGCCATGTGAAAGGGGGGAGGGGCGAAAGAAAGCGGTCGTTTCGAGCACGGAAGTTTAGGGGGCGCCAAATTTTTACTACTAACATCACTTCTAGCCTATCACAAGAAAAAGTTAAAAGGGGGGGGGGGGCTAAATTAGAACTTTGAACCGGGCGCAGTCCTCTTTTCGCACGCCCCTGTTTCCATTTTAGCTTTATCTCAAGAACTAATTGCACGGACTTTGATAAAAATTTAGATTCAATTAGTCCTTGATATTATTTTATGCTAATTACATTTTGGTGGAAATCGCTTAAGAGATGGCGCTGCTATACTGCATTATTCATGATTAACGCAATAGCACTATCTCAAGAACGAATTTTCATCAAAATTCAGATTCAGTAAATCTCTAACATAGATTAGTGTTATTTAGTTCTTGGTGTAAATTGCCCAACAGGTGGCGCTGATATGCTGCATTTTTTATAATTTCGCAATAGCTGTATCTCGCGCTTTCATGGATTTTCATCAAAATTCAGATTCAGCTGGTACTTAATAAAAATTGATCCTGATCAATTTTTGGTGTACATCACTCAACAAAAAATGCTATTTTGCAGGGGGGGGGGGTTCTAAGGTTTCTTTAATTCTTCTATCTTAGAAACTGAAATTTTGGAATTGGCACATCCGTCTATTTTATCTTCGACTTTTGAAGGAAAATGAAAATTATATTACCTTCAGAGAAATCGATTAAAAATTTTAAAGTATCGATTAAATCGAGTTGGCCGTAGTATCGATTAAATCGATTTAAAAAATCGAAATCGCCCATCACTACTGTGAAAGGTTATCAAAAATTTCAGTTTCTATAATAAAAAAAAATTTAAAAAACGTTTGTTTCGTTGAATTTTATCGGCTTTTTATTAAAATACTGTAAATACTGTTATTAAGCAATCATTTTTTTTTTTTTTTTTTACCATTAGACATATAACTGCATTAATACTAGTAGGTATCTATGCATATTTATTTCACGTTTCAAATGTAAGGCCGGTGTCCCAATTACCCCATTAATTTTTCAAGAATGGGGTAACTTGGGAAACGTATCAGGTGCAACTAGACCATATTGGATCCACTTACCCCAACAATTATAAATAGTTTTTTTTTTTTTTTTGAATTTCTCGTATATATATTCTAAAATTCTCGTACTTTTACGTAGTTATAATATATTGTATCATATTCTGAAATAATACGTTATTATATGCATGAAATAATACATTATATGTTACTAACTGTGCGAGAATTGTTACTTTGTGTTTACAACAAGTTGACATGTACGTCTTTTTTAGGGTCCATGATGTTACATGCACAATATCTATTCATTTCAATCGAAAAAATTTTTGCAACAAAATTATGCATAGTGATGGAAAGTTTTCTGTTCTTAAGAATATTAGTATATATAATGCTCAATTCTCCAAAAAAATGTTTTGAATGACAATGCCATTAGCATAATTTGTGTCATAGAACGATAAAATTGGAAATATCTTTAATTAACTAACAATAATAAATTTCTTTTAACTAAAAAGATTTTCTGAGAATTTTACGTTATATGAATATTTAAATTTTGTATTTTCTAATTAATAGAATAAAAATGAGTAAACTGCATAAATGAGAAAGAATTTATCTTTTTAATTAAAATAGAAATTAATAATAACATCACAAGAGTGTCATAAGATTTGAAAAAAAAATTAATAAGATTTGAAAAGTATTTAATATCCACACACTCTATAACAGTTTACTTAGAAAGAACTAAATATTGCTGGCAGTAAGCCTCAGTAGAAAATAAGGTCAATGTTTCACGAAAAAATTTGTTCCAATTTAACTGCCACCAAGTTATTGAGAAATTTGGTGGAAAGATTCACCAGTTTAGTGTGGTACTTTCAGAAATACCATTATATTAATAAAATGTTGAACCAATTTTATAATGATTTGATTAAACACACATTAATCATTATTTTAACAAATTTTTCTTATAAAACCTTGAACCAAGTCTATGGTTTAATCTAAATTAATTTTATAGGAAAAGATTATATACACTGCAAAATCTCAAACACAAAAATAAACACATTTCGCAAAACTTTTTGTCCCTAAATGCACCGCACATTAATGTGTTGTGAAACTTTTTTTTTTGTGTGTGTGTGTGTGTATGTGTGTTCTTAATATATTGCAAAAGTGTCACTCTCTAGCAATGTATTCTTAATATATTGCAAAAGTATTGCTAGCTAGAAATGTGTTCTAAAAATAGCGTTGTTAATTGGGTTTTAAATATTGCTGATGAAAAGTTTCTTAAAATAGTGTTGTACTACACAACATTTTGTCCCTAAATTAATAACGCATTACAAACACCACATAATTCAGAACATTATGTAAACCAAAATATTTTCTACATGGTGTCTTTAAAATTACACAATTCTAAAAATGATTGTTTTGAAAACACATTTTCTCCTCTTGTAATTTTTAACAACACTTTCCGTACAATCTTTTTATTCAGCTCACCACATTCGCAGCACATTCACAATATAATCAAAAACGATTTTAGTTAGAGAAGTGCTATTTATAAGTTCCATTAAGAGTTGCAAAATTGCTTCACGCATTTGTAAGTGTAGTATTGAATCAAAATTTCAGTTTTGTTCATTTCTTTTTTTAGAGTGAAACGTTGGACTAGTTATGGTTTTTATTTTATTATTGTATGTAATGAACCAAGATTCAGATTTTTTCTACCGTTTTATGTTGTTTATAATACTTTTATTTTCATTATTATTATAACCATTAAGCTGAAAATTAAGATTGTTATTAAGAGAGCTTTAATTACTAAATGTAACGAAATATCTCGAAAAAAAAAAAAAAAAAAAACAATTCAATGGCTACAGTTGTTTCTCATTTAGTTACCCAAATAATTGTATCTTTTTACCGTATTAGTCTGAATGTTGAATAAAGTATTTTAGGATGCTATCAATTCTCAATTAAATATTTTCAACTGCATAACTGAATTTATACAGTCAAGAATATCAAGATAATTTTAATTTTAATGGTAACAGTAATGGTAATGGTAATACTGTCAATGAATGGTGTTTCTCTTTAAAACATGTTTGTTTAACATCAAAGTGGCTTGCCTGAAAATTGATAGCATCCAAAAGCTTATATTCCAGCTTGAAAAATCTGATTAAGACTCTATAAAAACTACTAAGATACTTTTTTGAAAATCAATGGTAACAAAAGAAACATTGCTTTTAAGAATTTTTCTTAAAATCACGAAAACAAATTGATTTCTGAGGTTTCTAAAGATAAAAATCGCTTTTCAGAATTGTTGATAATTAGGAAGAGGATATTTTGTGTTTTCGTTCCTAGTTACATCATATTTGAGTAGATTAAGCCGGGAGAACTCGCTGCATGAGATATTCTTTATCCATCGTAACTTTTTAAAAACTCTTATTAAAAACCTTTTTCATTTTAATAAAATTTCAAAATGTGATTTCGATTCCTTTACCTCTTTTGTGAATAAAAGTACTAAGCCAAATAAAAGAGTTGATATTAAGTGTAAAAGAAAAGCAATTGGGCACCGTGAGAGAAATTCTCACTAGCGAGTTCGCCCGGGTTAAGAAAAATCTGTCTTTTCTTACTGTGTAAATTAAAATACTTGCAATGCTAAACTTGATTTAACAATAGCAAGTCTCCCACTGGCAATTATTTTTTCTATTATTTTTCTTGCCAATATTTCTAAACAATAATAATCTACCATGAAGATATTTTTTAAATAATGGTAGAAAGAAAATGGATGCAAATGGTTGTCCTGCAATAGCTTTAAAAAAAATGAAATACACAGCAACAAAATTCAGTTGATTTACGGTGTGCCACACCATTTGTTGAGTAAAATTCTATTTTTAAAAGTAGAAATTATATATATTTTTTTTAAATATTTATATCATTCTAATATTTACCTATATAATTTTTAATTCACATACAGATTTCCCCCGAAAGTTTCATGAGGAAACTGAACCCTGTCTTTAGTTTATACCTTTTACTGACGTTTAGTTTAAAAAATAATCCCTGCCTTCTCGGCCTAAATGCGCAGGTAGATTTCGAAGTAAAGTGTTAATTCCATCAACAAAAAGTAAATTATGATATAAAAGTTTAAAACATATTTTAGTATACACCGAGATCTTTCAAACGCACACGCTTTCATTTTCAATGGAAAAAAGGTGACTGACTAGTAATTATATGCATGTTTTTAACTTTTATATTAATGAAAAGGTGAAAATTCCTTCACGGCACAAGTTTGAATACAGTGTTTTAATTTTAAAGAGTAAATAACGATTAGAAATAAACCCAGATTAGGAATTTTATTTGGCCGCTTTTAGAGAGTTTTTAATTTTATGTTTCTATAAGAGTTGGTTTTATGAGAATCATGTTAAATTATCATGCAATATTTAAAAACATATTTTTCCGCGCTCAACAACTCAAAATTTTTTAATACTGTTTCAGACTCATTTTTGAAAGAAAAGGTGGGAAACTTGCTGGTGTGATTTTTAAAGATAAGAGAAACCGGGTGTTTTTATTTTTCGTTTTATTGATTAGAACTTGGTTTATAAACAATAATATTATCGACCATATTTTTCGTTTCCTATACTATCTCTTCGGGAAATTCGGTTCAAAATGCCCAGTTTGAGAGCATTTGAAATGTATTCTGTTTTTATTAAAAAAATCGACCAATTTGGCAGATTATATGGTTTCTCAATAAGATAATCTGCCAAGTGCAAACATTTGAGAGCAAAAATGAATTTAAAAATGAGTCAGAAAGTAAGCAATTTGTTATTCGAGTACACCCTTAATTCCTCCTGCGCGATCACTTTAGGAAATTTGGTTCAAATGCCCAATTTGAGAGCAATTTTTGAAATAGATTCTGCTTTATCAAAAATTCTAAATCTTCTAAATAAGAGAATCAACTGGATGAGTTTGAGAGCAAAAATGAATTTAAAAATGAGTCGTAAACTTAGCAGTTTGAATTTGAATCATTTCTAATATGATATTTTTTTTTTCTTCTGCTCCTATATTTTTCTATTTTATACTGTATTTAATTGGTCCTCTCAAAAATTTGTCAATATAAAAGTTGTAGATAATTTTGAAAAGAAGTATAATAAATTCAAGCGGATTTGATAACTTGTGAATTGACCAAGTTATGACTTTTTTCCTTCTTCACCCCTTCCCTTTTTTGCATTAAGAGATGTCTTATCAAACAATTGTCAATATAAAAGTTGTAGATAATATTAAGAAGATTTATAAAAAATTTAATTGGATTTGATATCGTGAGAATTGACGAAATTATGATTTTTCTTTCTCCCGAAAACAATATTTTTTTTTCGGCCCTTGATCCTATTTTTAATTTTATCAAAAATCTGTCATCCCCAAATATTTGGCTCTTTTTTTAGAAGTAATTATAACTTTAAACTGATTCGATATCTATTTTAATTAAGAATTTATGGCGTTTTTTCAGTTATCACAAAAACCCTTCCTACTTCCGCCCCCTTGGTCCGATTTTGCCCTAGATTTTATGCATCTATGGAAGAGATTTGAGCAGAATTATGGAAGTTGTCGTTTCCATAAAAAAGTGAAATAGATAGATAGTTAGTTTTTTAGGAAGGTTTTGGGTTCTAGGAGATTCTAGATCGGTATAGATCTGCAAAATTTTTTCAGAAATTCCAACACAGAAACGAATGTAGTAGGTAAATTCCATTCTAAATCTACCCAATAATATTCTTTTTGCCTCCCAATAAAATAAAAATTAAACCTTTACTTCCTTTTGTATAAAAACATTTGCTTTCATAGTAAAAAACAACTCGTTGTTGTCCTGAAATTAATACACTGACTTTAAATATTAAAAGTGCAATTAAAAATCATTTGAAAATTAAAAGAATACCTGTAGCAAGATAAAAATTGCCCTTTATGAAAGAGCAACCCCTTCCCTTTTTAGGTGCGTTCGTAATTATATAATACGTAGCACCTATAGTGGTCGTTCAGTCCGTCCGTCTGTCCGTCCGTCTGTCCGTCCGCATATAACAACGCAAAAACTATCCAACCGAATCGTTTGAAATTTAAAATACATAATTATTACATAATTTTGTCGAGTCATTTCAAATTTTATGAAAATTGGATGCATAGATCAATTACAGGGGCAATCAAAAGTATTCCAGTACATTACGGTCAATGGGGAAAAAGTTTCAAATGCATTTTAATCGTTTGAAATTTTAAATGCGCAATTATTACATAATTCTGTCGAGTTATTTCAAATTTTTTGATAATCGTGTGCATAGATCAATTACAGGGGCAATCAAAAGTATTCAATTACATTATGGTCAATGGGGAAAAAGTTTCAAATATATTCTATACGTTTGAAATTTAAAATACATAATTATTACATAATTTTGTCGAGTTATGTCAAATTTTATGAAAATCAGATGCATAGATCAATTACAGGGATAATCAAAAGTATTCCGTTACATTACGGTCAATGGGTAAAAATGTTTCAAATGCATTTTAATCGTGTTACACTCATGCGAACTTAATAAAATTTATATGTAACTATAAAATACATATTATAATATACATCTTACATAATTTGTGGTGCAAAGAGCATTTGTTATTGATTTATAAGGCCACACAAAAGTATTCCATTACGTAATGGTATAGGGAGAACATTGTTTGATGAGCATTTTAATTGTAATTCACTATTTACAATTTTATGAGATTGATATATGAAAGTAATATTTTTAAAACTTCGTTATCGTACGAACGCACCTAATTTGCTACGCTTCACGTGCAATTTCCAACTTGTTTAATCCTGGGGAAATCTCTGTATCTAAAGTATCTAGGTATCTTCGCTTTAATATTTACAAGCAATGTGTCTTTTCAAAAGTCTTACATAAATTTTACCCTTTTTCTTTCAAAATGCATAATTTTACAATGAGGAACATCAATAATACATGCAAGATTCCCAAGTTTCGTATACCTTGAATCAAAATTCCAAATCAGGAAAAATGGAATTGCCTCATGCATCTGCTTAATTTCTCTACCTGTTTTTGGAAAGTAAGAGTATAGTTTTTAAGATGCAAAAAATGTATTATTTGTACATACATAACATAATTTTAATTAAATACAATGAAATGTAATAAACAAAGTAATTAAATTTCACACTGCGAAAACAATCAAAAATTAGATAGCATTACTGTCTCATAAATCTGAAACCAAAAGCTTCAATATTTGAAAAACTAATCTTAAAAAATCAATACATTGCCAATTGATAAATTGAGCAAGAAGGAACAGACATTTGATTCAAAATAAATAAATTGTGTTGGTTAAGTAAAGTAACTTGTATGCATTACAATTACTTCACTTTAAAAAGATTAAAATTCTGCCTGGCGAAATTGATAAGTTATTACATTTTGGCAAACAGTTGTAATGCAGCCAAAAACTACTAAATATTAGCCCAAAATACTCGAAATATTGTTGCTGAAAAAGGGGACGGTTCTGTAATTTAAAAAAACTTCTTTTCGATTTCTACCCTCATTTTCCACGAAAATCACATTAAAATAAACTTTATTCTTATTACCCGTTATCCAACTTTTGTAGCTGATATAAACCTAAAAATTTTAAAACAGTTTAAATTGTGAAACAATCTTAACGTACAATCTGCTCATTTTAATCATATTCTCATTTTAGCCATCTTCGCACTATTCGACTATATATAAATACAGTAGTCGTCTAAATTGTGGAAACCTTTTTGAAAGGCATATTTTCGATGGATCATAAACACCACTTTATCTTAAGGTAATGTCATAGATCATATAACAATGGAAAGCTAATTTAATCATAAATGTAAAAATATATATGAAGGAGTGTTAATTTGAGCAGCAATTATAAAGAATAAAAGTGAAACATGAAAAAATGATATGTACAAAAATTATCACAATAATATTTCGTAGGGTAACTTTTACTCTTAATTACGGCTTTACAATCTTTTTCCATGTAGTGAATCAAGTCTTTTAGTTCTGAAACTGTTACGTTTTCATACAAAGAATGAATTATTAGTTCTACAGAGTCAGAGTGAGGAAAAAGTTTTGGATAGGCATTAATACATTAAAATACATTATTTTCGAGAAAAGAATAATGTTAAAAATTTATTAAAAATAAATTAAATTTAACGTCATATAAATAATGGAAAAGCAGATTTGATTTCAAGGTATCAGACATTTTCTTCGATGATTTCCCTTGGCCGTATTCGATCATTATTCACTGCGCCATGCAGCATCTCATCGAGAAGATTGATCTATTTCTTAATAAATTTTGCTTTCAGACCATTGAAACTTTGATAGGAAGTAGCCAAGACCTTTGCCTTCAAAATTCCCCAAGTGGAAGAATCCATGGATTTTATGTGGAACGAGTTACAATTGCGTAACATGGATGGGCGCCCAAATGCTCAGAACACTCGTTATTTTTGAAGGTTCTGTTTGCCTTATCTAACCAGAATTTTTTTGCTATGAATGAAGAAGAAAACCTTACACTATTGTTGGTTTTGGACACCCGCCATGGTTACGTCACTGAGTTAGCAGACATTCATTGTGAAAAATGAAGTCAATGGTCTCCATTCTAATCCAATCACGTACCTTTTATGCGCGATGGGCTGGCGCTCAAACATTAATTTCTTCCAGAAAAATGATTTTGGGCAAAAGGCTTGAGCTATTTATGCAAAATCTCGTTCTTATAATACTATTGATTGATTTTAACACCAGGTTTCCCCAAAACCAAGGAAGTTTTGCCATTTTCTGCCATCCCTCCCCGCCCCATCAAGGACTTCGGATGAACGGATTTCTGAACAATTCGTCCCTGTCAATTTTCAGTGACAGCATTATGAGACAAAATTATGTCATTTTACTTATTAAATTCCTACTCAAACGATAATTACATACCATCCTACCAAAGAACCACGCGATAGTGGCACCAGCAAGGTACTTCAAGAAAGCCCAGCATTTCTTCAATCTTTGCGAATTCTTCGCGTCGGTCAGCATCTGAGCTATATGAAACTTGATCGGTTTTAATTCCAGGTGTTTTTTAACGATGTTTTGAACCAATTTTTCATAAATTTTTAGATTCTGTTCTGTTTTACGCATTGATCTTTGTTGATTGCCTCTGATTCTTTCGCGGATGATTTTGATGCTGTTTTTGGAACGAGATGAATGTGACCTCTTCTTGGTCTGTCAAAAGAATGTTTTGAGTTTTTGTAGCGCTTTAGAATGTTTGAGACCATTTATTGAGGCATTTTCAATTCCTTAGAGATCTTCATTACAACTTTCCCGTCTTGAGCCTTTTGTATAGCAAGTGCTCGCCTTATCATGCCATCCATTCTAGCCTGATAAAAAGAGCTATGTTATTTTATGTCAGAAATATATAAAATAAGTTAAAATCATAATAAAACTCATTTAAATTCAAAATATAAAAAAAAACACTAAAATTTTACAAACACAATTAAGTCATCCAAAATATTACCCGCACCCTGTATTAATTGGATTTTTACTGAGTTGCTTCAGTGCAACAAATTTCTTTGATCCGATCCATATGTTTTCTGTTGGGCTAACATCTGTGATTTCGGTGCCATTCCAACACTGGAATAGAATCTTGAAACAACTTTTTGCACAATTTAGCAACATGACATGAAACTAAATCCTGTTGAAATATAAATGCTTCATAATCTTGGAAAATACCACATGCGGAAAGTTTCATATTTATGTAATTTTGGACATTCATGTTTCTATTAATTGCGCAAATTCTACACATGCATTAAGATGTTATATAAGACCATTTCATAATGCTGACTAGATGAGTTAACGTGTGTGTAATGCAATTAGGATGCAAATCTTCCCAGATTCTTCTCCTTACATATTTTATGACATCACTACCAGTTCACCATATTTTATGCCATCACTACCAAACAGGATGATCTTGGTCTTGTCAGACTAAATAATACACGTTTACTGTTCCGGTGTGCAGCTAACAAGAATTTTAACCAAGTTTAATCTTTTCAACATTTGTTGGACATATAGAAATGATTTTTTTTTTTTTTTCATAGAATTTCAGTTTTTAAACCAAACCCAGGCCAGAGGTGTAGGATCGCATTTCAAGGCTGGCACTGACGACTATTTTTATATTCTATTCGCACAACTATCTTAAAATGATAATTTTGTAGTACATTTCTCTGCCGTTGTTGTCAAAGTACATGTAAAACATAACTGCTTTGAGAAATTTGTGCAAATTAGAATTAAAAAATAGTCGCCACTGGAAGATCTGCATTTGGCTTTGTACTCGCACTACAAGTCAAGAATAGGGAAATTCACACTATTCGATTATTTCATTAGCTATTACTCCGTGGAGTTCCTTCTTCAGAAATTCTATCTTCTCAGAAGACAGGAGATAGGGTGTGGATGCAGGAGAATAATTTCTAGTATCCGCGCAATGTTGGTGTAACTTATTCCTAATTTTTTAAGACATCGGAAGATGTTTTAACTAAATGATTTAAATGCACTCTTTGGACAGGGAGGCGTCTGCCTTCATTTTCTTTACGATATATAAATAAAGTTAATTTAGCAGGTTTCTCTTCACTTTCATTTTGAGATCGAAAACCGTGTTTCGTGAAATTAAACTTCTTTTTCGAATTTCAGCTTTCAATATTTAGATACACTTTAGTTTTATAAACTTCAACATTTCATTCAGACTCATCAGCTACAATAATGTCCATCTTTGTGTTTTCATGTTTAACCCCTTTTTTCTTCCAAACAAAGATAGAGAAAGAAATTCACCAACTATACAGTGTGTAAATTTAACATCTGCACAAGTTGTGCAATTCATCTATTTTACTCTTAATTAAGTTAATCTGGGGTAAAGGGACTCACGAGGTAACTTGGCCATATCATAAAAAACCGTTGATAACTTTTAACCCTTTCCGGCACGGGGGTTCTGTTAGTAAAATTAGAAATCTGTTAATAAAATTAGAAATTATCGACTGGCACCGGAATTCACAAACGAATTTTTTAGATGTTTTGAAATCCTTAATTTTAACATTTATTGTAAAATCAAAATTTTACTAAAATATTATTGGTGCCGTTTGCAAGTTTGGAATTAAAATTAGGTATCCCAGACCGAACACAGTGTGCCGGAAAGGGTTAAGTTTTAGCTATTGTGGACATTTCACCCCCATCTCTATTCTTATCCCGTTAAGTGGTGTAACCAGCTTTTTTTACATGAATTTTATTCAACACCACTTCTTGTCAAATAATTAAGTTTAGTCTATTATGAAAATGTTTTAATTGAATAAGGCAAGTTTTACTTTTCTCTTTTAGTAGTATCAAAAACAAGTATTTAAGCATCTTTTGAGGATGCATATATGCACCCGTGGTCCTGAAGAGGTTAAAACAACGAGTGTTAAATCAATCATAGCTCTGTCTTCTGTGATAGGTCACCAAAAATTCAGACTTCTTTTTTAAAAAACAACATCAATTTAGTTGAACTTCTTGGGCTTTATTTTAAATTACGGTAAGTGCTTTTGTTAAACAATCACTTTTTTAAAGATTAGGCATATAAACATATTAATGTCATTAGTTATCGATATATACAGGGCTCGCACCGTTCCTAAAATTTTCACACGCTGCTACCAGTATTTTAAATCAAAAATCTTCATGGAAGGACCGTTTAACATTTACAATAGAATTGTACAATAAATATTAACGTTTAAAAATTGTGCTAGGAAAGTATGAAAATTTTAGGAACAGTGTGAACCCTGTATATAATTTACTTCATGTTTCAAATGTTTCAAATATAAGGCCGGAATACCTGTTACCCCATAATTTCTCCAAAAATTAATTAATTGGGACATGAGTAAGGGGTGATTGGGTCATGCAGAAATCCAGTTACACCAACAATTATGAATACATTTTTGGAATTTCTCTTACTATGGTAAATTAATTTCGCTATTGTTTTTTGCTTGCCGAAAAGGGAATTAAATAATATATTATTAAAATTACACAATACATTTTTAAAGCATGTCAGTAGGTATTAAACCAAATTTCTTTTGTAAGATATCTAAACTTTAAAATTTTACGATGCAGATGAAGAAGGGTGCGTAATACAAAGTGACATTATTAGAAAACAATCGAAAAAAAATAACAGTTTTGTTCGATTTAAAAGAATGGTTGCATTCTTCACAAATTTATTGGACTTATGGAATTTTTATGGAGGTAAATAAAAAGAGGAATTAGATATTTAAATACTCGCGTACCCGTTTGTTCCTGGATTTATATTGTTTATTTTTTTATAAAATACCCATGTAACTTTTATACTTATTACTTATACTAAAATACATACGTATTTACTGAATTCTTATGTTTTTCCCATAAATAAATCTAATATTTTCACGTTTGGTTCATTATTCTAAACACCTTAATAGCAAAGGTTTCCCTTACAATGTTGTTTATTTGACATATATTTTGCATAATCTACCTAGTTTAAATTTTTTTAAGTTATTCAGATTATTTAAACAGGACCTAGTACCCCATATTAAAAAAAAGTGTTTGGAAAATAGACCAGCCTGGTCCCCCTTCTTTATGGAGCAACTGGGCCCACGAAAAAAGAAAGAAGAAATACATATATATATATATGACATTAAAATTGATTTTTGCAAATATGTGTCTGCAAGAGTGGACTTAATGAACACATTTACAAAGGTTGGGAAACTAATTCATATGAACATTGGCTTTTGGAAGCTGAGTAGACAGAATCTCCTGATTGACATTGTAAAATCATGACCCATTTGCCCCATGTAACCTTAACAATATTTTCCTAAATGGTCAATTATTTTAATTTCAGTATTGCGAAATATTTATTGTGTAATGGGCCAAAGACTATATTCCACTAATAAATAATCCGTAATAATGAAGGAAACAAAGCGTCATTATAACTCTATTATAAATTTTTATATTGACGAATGTCATAAAAATATGCCAGTAAAAAATAACTCTGGCTTTCCACTGAGTGTTGCTTTCAGACCATGTTTTGGAAAACTGGGGAAATACAGAAATACAAAGAATATAGCCTGGGTGCCTGCTGAAAAAAATCTCTGAAGTGGGAATATCTCGGAACAAATGTGTACTTGTAGTAAAAATCGTAATAGTTTAACCTCTTTCCATCAGCGGAGCTCCGACCATCCTCCGTTTAAGAAGATAAATGTTGGATTAATTAAACACTAAAATAATTGTACTGTTACTCGAAAAGTTTTCTAAGTAGAGCGGGGGAGGGAGAAGGGTCCTTGTACCGATGAGACACTACCTTCCACGATATGTGCCTGAAGGAAATCCTGGTTCCGACCAGAGCCTGATAATCGCAAGGGCAAAAGAGGCCGCTGCCCAGGCTCTCAGTTTTAAAATGCCCCCTCCCCTTTAAACCCCAATATAGTTTTTAATACATAGAAATTGTGGCTAAAAGCATATTATTGGGAGTCTCATATGAATCTTTCCACCACATACTAGACCACCATTAGGTTTAGTCGGGCCTATGTTTCCGTCACTCTTACAATCAACAATCTTCGCAACAATCTTCGTAATTTAAAAAACAGCTAACTTCTAAATACTACGAGCATATTTTGAAACTTTAAATATTCTACTATGTTTCACATTCGCATGAAAATTACCCATTTAAGCGAAATACATAAATGAATCAAGCTATTTGAAAAATGTTTGGTTTGATTAATTTTTACCTATTAAATATTCAATTTACAGTAACTTAATAAAATAATTAGCGATCAAATTGTATTTTCTCGACAATGCGGTCATTTTAATAAAATTTATATACATACATATTTTTGGTTACATTCCCTTTTAAAAATTTTCATTTTCTTCAAGATTTCTAACACTAACACTTTTGACTATTAGCAGAAAAAGATGAGCTCACATGCAGAAGACACTGTTAGAAGAAAAAGGTTTTCAAAGACGTCTGTTTTTATATTTTAAAATTTCTGCAACTTCAAGTTCCTAACTATATCTTTTTTCCGGTCAAATAGATACAATAACAAAAACCAGTGATAATACACATTGTATCAAGAATAGCTATGAACTGGTCAATATTATGAATAATCTTAAACATATAATCAATATAACAACATATGATTTCAAAGATCTTTTTCATAATATACATTTATTATATCTATATAATATAATAAATGCTTTATTTAAAAAGTATGATCATGATTTGAGTTTATCAATAAATATCGGTACAGATTATTTTCCTACTTTAACAAATTTCATTATTTATAATAATTTTATATTGCAAGATAACGCAATATACCAACAGAAAGTCGATGCACCACAAGGTGGTTGTACTTCTAGTTTACTAACAAACTTATATCATTATGAACGTAAATACAGAGCTGCCAACTTCTACGCCTATTTAAATCTTATAAACATGTTTGGAACCACAAAAATGTTTTAGTAAAATTTAAACCAAATATATTCAGTGTTATGCATTACAGTACATATTCTTAATTATTTACTAAAATTTCTGTTTCTAATATGTTTATTTGACTGTAAATAGGCGTAGTAGTTGGCAGCCATGTAAATATATAAATAGTAAAATACATTTATATAGGTACATTAAAGATATGATTTTAATTGCCGCTGAAAATACCAATAGTTCTCAATTTCCAATAGATTATCCAGCTAATTTAAATTTTACGGAAAACCTGCTTTCTAACAATACTATTTACTTTTTAAATCTTAAAATTATATTAAAAGAAAATAAATTTATAGCTGATATGTATGACAAACGTAATAAATTTGAATTCAAAGCTAATACACTAATTTTAAATCCTATCTTCATTATTCTATAAATCGTAACATACTCCTTAATCATTTATATAGAATAAAATGTTTATGTTCTTCTTATCTTATTAACAAAAATATTAAAAAGCTTATTTTTGATGCATTAAATAATTGTTTTCCTAAAAATTTAGATATTCTTTAATATACAATTAATTTACATGTAAAATTAAAGTATTTCCAACAAAAATAGATACGGATGGTGCCTAAGAGCATTTCTAAGTAAACTTCTACATGACTGTCTTCGTGAAACGAGGGGAAGCAAAATGAATTAATAATTCTGTAATAGACACATTGACATCGTACAATTAGTGAAAAGAAATTGCACATGAAAATAAATGATATGTGAGCAAAAATTATCAGCAACGCTTGGAGCAATTAGGAGAATTTTGAATTTTCTGGCAAAGTAACCAGAAAAGCAGTCCTAAAAATAAGCCAAAAAAAATTAGAACGTGAATTCGTACGTTAGGAGCACAGTTTTGGGAACATACTGTAAAAGACTAAACAGACCGCATAAACGGGAACTGTTTACGATTTAACCAGAGAGTTACACTCAAAAATTAAGCAGAGCAAAAAGTTATTTCTACTTTTGCTGACTGTAAACAAAGTCTGTCTTTATTTATTTTTTTTTATATCTAGAGAAGATGAACAATCATCTAAATATATTCTATTTATGTGAGTGCCGTTTTAGCGATAAAGGCATATGTTAAATATCTTTTCTTTTACAGGAAAATTACAGCGGGAACCGAAATAAAATTTCGGAAAAAGTGAATAAGTATTTAACGTTTAGTTTTTACTCAAATTTAGAAAAATGTATAATTTAAGATAAATATATTTGATTTTACATCACACCCTCTTCTACCTTTAGCTATCATACGTTATTATTCCTCACCCCACCCCCACCCATCGTAACGATATCGTTATCTGTGACTAAAATTTCTTTCTGATTTTTGGGATTTATTTCTTATGTTTGGAGTAACATACAAAAAAGGTTACATTTACTTAAGCATACTTTATTGATTCAAATCAAGAGAAGTCAATAAAATATCATTTTATGTATGAAATAGCACTTAAAACAATGGTTACTATTTAAAAAAAATATTTTATAATAGCCTTTTGTGATGTAATACGTTTAACAGTAATAATCTTGCGGCTAGCTTGCATGAGAGGTGGGGGAGGGGTGGAATTTCTTTCAACAAAATAGATTGAAAACATTCTTTCTCTTTTATTTACTAGTAAACACAAGTATCATTTGAAATATATATTTCGTGCGTAGTTTTCTTAAACGGCGAATTATATATTCATACGCATATGAAGATTAGTAATACCAAGCATGGCAGTATTCTATATTTTGGAATTAAATAACTTTGTAATCAGTTAATTATTTTAAAAATAACTTTGTACTTTCTTAAAAATTGATTACAGGCTAAAAAAGAAAGATAACGTAGTATTTTCATGTAAAGATTAAGTTTCAAATAAAAAGAGAAAATTTTGTTTGGTTCAACAGTAATAATTTTATCAAAAGACAACCACTCCTACCCCAACCCCTCACATTATATATGCACAGCGCCTGAGGTGCAATATAAAAATCAAAATTCTGTATATAATTATAACTGTGTTTAAGTTTTATTTATTTATAAGGCATAAAAATAGGTAAAGATTGCCTGGGAGCGTTTTAGAAGTTACTTTGATCAATTCGGTAACATGTTTTATACCGCGACGTTTAGATTCTAAAGCATATTTCGAATTGAAGTTTGCACATTTTACTCTTAGTAGTAAACACAAGTTCTTTTAATTTTCTTTTTTTCTATTTTTAATTTTACTTCAACATTTGTATCATTTTACTTTACGTTGATATCTATTAGTACAAGGAGTTACAATTTTCTATTCTTTATTATAGCATACAATTTATTCTTTCCAAATAGCTAATTAAATTACAAATAATTGTTAATCTTGAAAATAAATTTTTTCCCGGCCCTTATTTCTCAGAAAAAAATATGATTCTACATTATGTATTTTGCATGTGATCGTGGTGCCCTAAATTTTAAAATTTGTGCACGAATAACACTGTTGTCACGGTTATTTTTGCAATGATATGATAATTAGGTAAGTGTGTTAGTGCTGTTGCTATTTACATAATGCAGTTTATAAAATAATGTGTTTTAATTTCTTTTTGTGATAGTTGCTTCGCATGATGACGGCATACGATGATGATGCATCAAATTATTTTTAATATTGTACATGAACATTCTTTTACTAAATATAAATTAGAGGACTCCCAGACAAAATAAATAATCACATTTTGTATTTTTTAAACATATTTACTTATTTAGCTGATTTCTACAATCTAGCAATCTTTCCGTATTTGAGACGATTGGTTTGCTTTGGTTTATTTTTGTCGTCCGATTATCTACACTAGGGATATAGGAACAAAGGGAAGTGCCCTTCGTGGGGGTCTTTCTAAGGGGACCTAACCCGTATTTACGCAAAGTTCCAAGGAAACCTCGAAAACTCCGAACAGTTAGGCCGACAGCCGCGATTGGGTTCGAACCCAGCACCTGCCGTCTACCAGTTGAGAGATCAGAACCTCTCGCCCGCTGGTGGGGCCGTATTTGAGACGATTAAGAAGTCGATCTGCACATCTGCAACTGAACAATCTTTCGATAACGGTTCAGGGACAGCATTTCTATGTTTCTCTATATTCATCATCATTATGTCTAAGCATTTTACAATGTGTACACATTAAATGCACAAAAAAGGCAAAATCATGAAAATAAAATAAAATAAAAAAAATTATCCACGTGATTCAAAAATACAGAATCAAAAACATTAACAGAACTGCGGAAAATTTTAAATAATTTTATTTTAATAATTTACAATAAAAAGAAATAAATGTTACAATATTGTACGTAAAATCGTAGACTTTCGAAACACGATCAGAACGTTGAAAGTTCCATGTCTTTTACTCTTTCCACCACAATTCACCCGTACGTCTCTTTTTTTTATTCTTTTAACCTTCTGAAACATTCATGAGCTGTAGCGAAATCTGAAACTCCCGAAAGTCAACCCACAAAAACATTGTTGAGTTAGTCTCCCGATATATGAAGTACAAGTTTCCGGTGTGTTGATTGTTTCTTTCTCTGTTTTCATTGCTACTCTTTCATTCTTACAGATAGACAATATTCTTTTTATTAGATTCATTCAGAAATTTACAAGATGAACAAAAATTTATTTTCTTTGTCATTTATTTTATTGTATTTTTCATATTACTTTTTTTTTCATTTGAAAAGTACATTGTTATTTTGCTATTTTGGATATTTAATTTTAACCAATTATAACGCTCAAACTCCAGTTTGAAATATTTTGATCTTGAGCGTTAGAAAGTTCACTATAAGTAAATAAAAAATAAATTAAAATATTAATAGAAAAATCATATATTTCAGAAAAGTAATTTGAATTTTTAGTACAAATATTCTTAAAAATTTCATAAATTTATGTATTGGTACAAGATTATTATTATTTATTGGTACAAATTAAAATTTACCCAAAACCTAAAGTTAAATTGTCAGCGTACTTTAAAAAAATTGTATTTTTAATTAATTAAATAAGATTTTTGATAAAAATCAATATCCTTGTGAGATCTCTTATTAAATTTTATATATGATTCACATGATCATACAGTATTATCTCTATATTAGCAACAAAATCAACCTTAAGCTGCTGTTAACAATCTCACTGAACACTTTTTTTTTTTTCAATTTTCAGAGTTTAACTATAGCTACAACTGAAATTCTCTTTCGTTTAGAGTCCTCGTACTATTGTTAGAATTATTTGAGAATAGATTAAACTTAATTATAATTAATCATGTGCAAAAAGTTTAATGTAGAAACGGTACTCTATGAGTTTTAATCATTGATCGCCTTTCAACCTTTAACTAATGTTGCCGGTTTCATAGTCCACGTCCACTGCTTTTTTCATTTTTTATAGTTGAACTTATAATTTTCAGTTTAATCGCAAACAGTACCGAAATTTTGTTTTATTTAGAACTTTAGTAATATCACCAGAGATTTTTAAATAGGTGAAGGTTAATTATAATAGTTTCGTACAAAAAAAAAAATTAGTACAAAAACACAATGTTATTTGTTATTCTCTCCTTTTATTCATCTTTCAATCTTGCGGTCACAAACCGCTTTACACTAGTTACGTTGAAATTTCTGTCACATCAGTTAAAGGTTAAATTTATAAAATATCGAAAAACAGAACGCTGAGAATGCACACAGTTAAAATTTAGAATTCTATTAAACAATCAAATGGAAAGTTAATAGAAACCTGATTCTGAAATTGTTGGAATTAGAATATCTAAAACATTTTGATGTCGTTTTATTTATAAGAGTTTAAAATTGTTTTTATACTAGTATTTAAAAAAAAAAAAAAGAAAGAAAGAAAAAGAGGGAGAGAGATATCAGTTTTGGGTATCGGATCCCTCTCCCCTGCACCCCCTTAATCTAACCATTTCAAAAATAACAATAATGCTGGCCCATAGATAAAGTAAAAAAAAAAAAATTCCTTCGGGTGTAGTTTGGTTACAGTAAGAAATCAACCGGGGTAATAACGCCAATTAACGGCGGTATTACCCCGGTATGCTTATTGCGCAGTATATTTTAAACTACATATTATCTCGAGAAGATATCCAAAATCTTCTACAACATTTTGAAAATACATGAAATGTATTACAAATTAATGTAATAAAAAAAGTATTCCCTGACAAAAAGATAGTCTTTACATCACAGAACTTATCTCGCAAATTTTAGATCAAACGTTAATTTTCATTGCTTCTAAAAGCAATAAAGCTTACAAATGCAACAAATTGACTTTAAACTGTTTTTTGAGTTTTATATGACTCAGAACCCTTCTTCGCAGAGCCCATGGGTGCCATTTACTAGATTATTTCATAATTATGCGTAATATTAGCAATTGGCGTTATTACACCAGAACACCTTACGATAATTATTTTAAGAACATGATTTGATAATTTGAAACTTATTTAAACTAATTTTCTGGTACTTTGAAACTTATTGAAACTAATTTTCTGATACTTTGAAACTTATTGAAACTAATTTTCTAGCACTTTGAAACAATATATTGGAACTTTATGGTGATTAGATAATTTTTATGAAAGTTTCAGTATAGAAATTTAAAATAATTCAATAAAACAAAAGAACAGGTAATCATGGCAATTTTTTATCTTGATAAAATTTATAATGAAAATATCGCCTAAACGTGTCCTTTCCAAAAAATTATATAAATCGGAGTTTCCAAACAAAAGTTGAGCGCGTATTTGGATATGCAAATAAAAAAATATTGGAAAATTATACAACCACCTTTGTTGGAAGTCGGTTAATAATAGCGTTCAAATTGCAGATTATGATTAAGTGGCTTATTGTAATAAACTGTGTTCATTTTTTTGCGAATAGAATATATACTCGTAGAGAAATTATGGTTTTTATGAAAACAGTCCCAACTTTTTCCAAGTTTTTTGCTTATAATTTGCACAGTTCTTAATATAAAATAATATTCTTTTCCAAAAATAGGACAAAAAACCTTGTACACAATACCTTCTAATCAGAATTTAAAAAATATTAAAAATTGTATGAAAAATTAGCAGGTTTACTAAATGATTTTTCATTGAGATATCAAAATTTCATGTGCATATTCTGTTAGTTAAATGTATAGAGCGACTTTTGTAAAAGTCTCAAAAACATAGCTTAAAAATTCTGAAAGTGTTCGTTGATAGAATTAGCTCAAAATTCGTTGTTTCCAAATTGAAGCAAAAAGATGAAGGGCAGTATCCATTTATCCATTGATCAGTGTCAATATAGCATACACAATATGGCACGTACTATATTATGATACAATCCCTCATTTTTTGCTTCATTTTGGGAACAACGGATATTGAGTTTCTTCTACCGACGAACATTTTCAAGCTATATTTTTGAGACTTGTACAAAAGTTGCTCTAAACATTAACCTAACAGAATATGCACATAAAATTTTGATATCATTCACGCATTCGCAAACTTGCTCATTTTTCATACAATTTATATTATGTTTTTAATCTGATTACACGATATTATGTACAATTTTGTTTCTCATATTTTTCCAGAAAAGAACATTATTTTAAAGAACTGTGCAAATTAGAAGCAAAAAATTGGAAAAAAGTAGGGACTGTTTTTATAAAAACCTTAATTTCTCTACGAGTATACATGCTGTTCACATAACAATGAGCAAAGTTTAGTACAATAAGTCACTTAATCATAATCTGCTGTTTGGACGCTTTTGGTACATTAGTTTTGACAGGGCTATCCAAA
The DNA here is from genome assembly GCA_964019185.1 of Maratus speculifer. NCBI lineage: Eukaryota > Metazoa > Arthropoda > Arachnida > Araneae > Salticidae > Maratus > Maratus speculifer. Next base: position 215,890,458 of record OZ025293.1, on the reverse strand, counting down.
AGATATTCGTTGTTTTTCAGTTTGTTGACGGTCCTATGGTATAAGTCTATGGGGGCGTTCTTTTCAACTATCTCGCTCAAATTTTAATACTTTTACATGATTTTTTTTTTCTAGCATAGCATAGCATAGCATAGCTGAGGACGATCCACTATCGGGCTAGTTTTTACTTTTTCAATTATGGTTCAGATTTTTTAAAGAAAAATACTTTAACTTTCAGAACCGGTTTGGAAATTGAAACTATAATAATATAAAAAATCTGCGTTGTGTTGCGTCTTAAGATAGAACATGGGGTCGCAAGCCATTTATTTAGTCACAATACAGAGATTTTCTATCCTATTCAACTTTGGTTGATTTTGATAACGTCCAGAAAATTGAAGTATATAATAATGAAACTTTTAATAGACATGATCACATTTGTTATAAAAATGACAACTCCAACAAAGTGACAGAACTTTACATTATACGCGTCAGCAATATGCACGCTTCACATTTTGGATTATGACTATTCGTACAGTATCATCGATTGCTTGAGCACCCTTGTTTCTTCAGAACTCACATTTCATACCAAACAAGGTACACGTCGTTACTTTTTTTTTTCAGTGTTTTGCAAAATTACTACCAACAGGCTGACTTCAGTTATGATTAAAAATCCTGTATTTGTGACAAAATAAGTGATTTGCGACTCCATATTCTATGATAAATATTGCTCTTTTTGATGGATACTACTACCCCTCTTATTTTGTAAAAATAATTTAGACTCACTCAGCGTATGAAATTTGGCTTCAAGTCTACACATAACTTCATATAGTTTTTGATGATACAATGGGAATACACATACCACGGACACACAGACATTTTTAAAAACATGTTTTTGGATCGATTCAAAAATCGTCGAAAACCGAAAGTCGAAAAAGATTCGATTGCAATACTTTCTTCTATTATAGATAGAAGAAAATACAACAAAGAGTTTTCTCTTTCTATCTGCACGTGATTTGCTATAGTACAAACTATACAAAAGAAAAAATATGTAATCATAGAATATGTTTAAAAAAACAAAAGGAAACAATATTTCATGAATTAAAAAATTTAGCTAATTTCCATGCTGAACATAACCGTAATTATTATTAATTCCCACTTTTTTGTTACTTTCTAATTTGATGTGTAAAGGTTAGTAATAAATTATTCAGCAAAGTGTTTTAAACGTAAGTCATATGCACATTGCCACAAGAAAAATTTAAAAAACGCACCTGCATCGTTAAAAAAAAAAAACTCTTTAACACTAGAAGCGCCGGAAATTTCACTCAAATTTTATTTTAAAAAATGTACACCAGAAGTTTTATTTAGGTTTTAGTTAGGTTTTTGTTATTAATTTATTATTATTTATTTATTAATTTACCTATTTAACATTTCTTTTAGTAATATTTATATTTAACTTTTTTTATAAGAAATTTCTAGTTGAAATCGCATTATATATATTTGATAGCAATCAAACTGATTACTTTTGGCGCTTCTAGTGTTAAAACGTATATTTTAATCCTCTGCCTACCAGATGGATTCAATGGATGCAACAGGTACATTCAAAATATTTATTCAAACCAGAAATTTCTCAAATTAAAATAAACATTTAAACGGTTAATAATAAGTTAAATAAATAAATTAAACAGTTTTAAATAAAAATTCTGGTGCAGAATATTTTTGTAAAATTTGAGTAAATTTTCTGGCAGTTCTAGGGTTAAGCTGAAATTTTAAGTTTGCGGAATTTTTTTAAGTGGAGGGGAAAAAATAGATTTTTTAAGGCCCTTTTTCCTTAATAATTGTAATTTTCGATAAAACTGCACTGTAAAACATTTGTGCAAGTTTGCCATCATTTATGTGTGTAACGTTACTCAAACTTTTGAGAAAGCTATTTTGATATTTTGAAAACTCACAAAACTGGAGGATATTTTCACAGAGGTAGGTGAAAACTTACATTTGAAGAATGACGTATGATGTACTACTCCGAGCGCATGCCCAATGCTATATATCGTCACAGTTGGAATGAGAAAGAAAACATTATACGCGTGATCAATGCCAACATCATTCGTCATCACCATATGACATTTCTGTGTCTGGAGCTAAGTAAACAATTTATGAGGAAACGAAGAAGTTTAATATTAAGTAAGTTGTCATTTTCTTAATATCTTAATGATAAAGTATTAAGTATTTAAAATATCTGAGCTGTAATGATTTAAAAATTTATGACCAGAATATGTTACAGAATAAAGGTATTCTGCATTTTAAAAATTTATTTTATTAAATCATTTGTTTATTATTGCCAGTATATCAGTATAAAATACAGATGGTCAAGCCTTCCATGTGTGGGGAGCTTGACAAATTATTTTCTCATGATTAAAATCGATCTTTCTTCAAAAATATTGCATTTAACACACCAATTTGTTCTGATAGCTGAATGTATAATGAATAAAATTATATATAAAAAAATTTTCTAGGTACAATATTTAAAACGTTAAAAATTATTTAATTAAAATCGGGTCAACCATACTTAATCTCCTAATTGTTCTTATGACTATAATTAATTCCAGAATTTAATGAAAGTTTTCTGATGAAACAAAATATTTCTTAAAATAAATTTTGCAATTAGGATACAAAAATTAATAAAATATTTGTGAATTATTAACAGTTTAAATCTACTACTGCAAATATCATAATATCAATATTTTAATTATTTTAGATATTATTTTAAAACACTAAATGTCAAATAAAATAAAATTGTGAGAGAATGTGTATAAAGAGGGGGGTTAACAAACTCTTTCGGGAGCAAGGTACTTGTCAGGATCTGATAGCACCTGTGCTAAAGAATGTAATGTCTACTCTTTCTCTATTTGAATATCTAGTATTGTATGGTTGTGTACAGAATTTCCAAGGTGACATTCCCTCTTCGTGGAAAGGGGAATTACCAGCTAATCCTTTGCAGGTGGTGTGTTAGAGAAAGGAGATGGCTCAGAGGCATGTCCATCTGTCAGTGAAGTATGCGGATGATGAGCAGATTAGCAGCATGTCAATCAGCAAGAAAAGAATGGAGTATGTGTCCCATGGGGAAGCTCCAAAGGGGTTTATGTTGGGGAAAGCAGTGATTTGGAGAGGGCAAGTTTGCCTCAGATCATTCATTCGGTACTTAGGTGTCGTACCTAGAGGTTGCTCTGTGTGGAAGAGCGTAAAGTGTGCGTTTTCTGGTGCGCAAAGGACACAGACGTCCTGGGCTAAGAAGTGCAGGCCCAGTATACTTGTGTTGAGAGACTCAAGGTTGAGCTCCAAAAAAGTTAATTTAACGTGTATTGAGTGTGAGGTGGAAAGTGTAATTGGAATAGTATACAACCAATCTTTACGGTAATCTAATTTAATGTTGAACCGGATCACCTATATCCGAGTTGTAGTTGTATATATTTGTAAATAGCGTATTTTGTGTGTACATATATTCTTAATAAACTGATAATTCGGTTACTAGCGTAAGTCTTCATTTACACCAATCTCACAGTGGGTGACCGATATCACCTAGTAATATCGGTGGTGGCAGCTATATCTACCACGGGCATTCTTCAAAGTTGTGTGGACTGAGGGGAACGTCCGACAGTACTTCTATTCGTAAAGTTATTAAATGAGAGATCAACACCAGAAATTATAAAAAAAATTATTTGAAAGTATGTAAAAGCTTTTGTTTTTGTCAGGTATCTCTGAGATGCTAGAGACTTATATGGCGTGTAGTTGAGTATAAAGATATTTCTTAGTAGGTTTTAATACAACTGGCAGATGCTAGAATTATGTGAAAGAACATTACATGCAATTTTAATCCTTATTTTAAAATGCTGAACCAAAGGTCATATGCACAAATTAATTGGGTAAATGTTTAAAAAACGGCTTTAGGGCCCGAATAAGAATGTGAGGATGCTGACCCTGGAAAAAGAGCAACAGACTCAACTTTAAAATTTTGCACTGAGATAGGGAGAAATTTAGGGTGTGTAAAATATTTGGCCAACAAAAATTTCAAGGTCCGCAGGGTCAGGCCTTATTATTTCCTAAGGGAGCAGTTTACTTCAAAAATAGTAAAAAAATGATATTTTTTTTCTTTAATATATATATACGTATGTGTGTGTGAAAACCTGTTGTAAATATCTTGATGCCTCAATTTTACCCAAACAGAAATTATAGCTCGAGATATTGAAATAAATCCAACACAAATGCCCATAACAATTAAAACTTTAATTGAATTTTTCTCAATGTTTATATTTTATTACTTCCATGTTTTAAAAATGCTAAGGATTTTATTCTATTTGCGAAGGCGATTTTAACTTTTTTATACATGATTTTTATTATACATGTGATAAATGTACGCATGGAATCAGCATTAATAATTAATTTCTATAAATAAAGTTTTTTTTAAGTAAAAGTACATGAATATGATTGAGAATCCATTTTTCATTGTGTATACAGGGTGAGTCATAAATATCGAAACAATAGGCTATCTCCTTAAATATTGCCTCTAGACCCATACTTCCAATTGCAAAAATTCATAAAAAAAGATGAAATTTCTGATAAGATTTGTTGCAACTCCATGGGTAGATCTATTCGAAAAAATACGAAAATTAAATTTTTATACAGCCCCCGTAAAGCAAAATTCCCAATTAGGAAATTATTCCTTATCTATTCCTAAATTGAACAAAAAAAAAAAAAAAAAAAAAAAATTCATCTCCGTGTCTGAAAATCTGACAGGGATATTAAAATCCAAAATTCGTTACTTACACCACTTTACCATGCCTATAAACGATGTATTTTTTATTTGTTTTCAAAGTAAATAAGGGATCGTCCACATATTATCCGTATTAAATGTCGATTCAAGACCGTTCGTCTTATTTGAACATAATAAAGCAGCGTATTGATTTAAATCAAAACTTGTTTTCAAAATATGTTGATCGTTAGCACTGGAGGTCTGCTGGATCGAAATATTTAGGTTCAGTCCCAAACCAACCCATAGGGAAAAAATTTGCCCGGCATGGAAAAATGTTAAAATCATAATCCGGACCAGTCTGGGAAAAAGTTTAAATCATAGCCTGGCTGCATTTTCAGAAAGAATCACGTTTTGAGCACCTTACCGCCAGAACAACGATTGGCGCGGAGATGAAATCAGTGCTACGCACCCTTTCTTGTTTGTGACGTCAAACGCCTAGCGAATAGCAACCTTTCCTTCTGCAAAGAGATCGCGTTTATTGTTCATTTGTTTTTCCGTAAATATTATCAAGCAAAGACTATAATATGAGGAAATGTTATTTACCGTTGTTTACGATTAAAACATAGTTTAAAACAAAGAGCTTTTTCAGATTAACATGCTTTAAATTTCACAGGACATCTAAACATAGTTTTTTTTCTTCTCTCAATTCAAAAATATTATTTCCTCAACTCGCTATGTTCGAAAAAAATGAGAAGTTAATTAAAAACAGTAGGTAAAGATTCGCTTGTTATAAATATAATTCTATTAATCATATGTTTTATGATACATTTGAACTTAGTTTATTTTGTGTTAAGCGATGCAGCTAGCTGAATGTTTTCGCTTTTGCCAACTCGCCTAGGCTGGTGCTGAAAACGCGATTCTTTCTGAAAATGCAGCCCGGCTCACCCGTGAATTTCTACATAGTTTTTTACTTCAGTGTAGTTAAAAATTATTTCGTGGGGAGGATTTCTGACCAAAAATACTTATTATAGCTTTTCGTTTTCTATATTTATACTTTTTATTATTAAAGAAGTGCCAAAGGCTGTGATATACTTTTTATTATAAATGAATCTTTGTTTATATCTAAATGTTTAACTTATATTTTAATATCGCTAATCCATCTCCCGAGCGTTGGAGACTTTGAAAAATGTTATCCAGTAAAACCTTTTAAGACGGAATCACATAGGAAAGAAAAAATACGTATAGACAAATTCCCTTCCTAGGAGGGTTAAATGGAGTTTATTTTTTCTCAGGTATTATTGTATTCATTTTGCATGGATCAAGACATTTTTTGTTTAAGACAGAATTCCGTCATAGGCAGATTTTTTCCGCGTTTTATTGTGTGTAATTTTTTAGCATTTAAATATACTATTATTAATAGATATAAAAAAAAAGTAATTTTAAAATCTAAGTGGTTTTTGTAAAAATTTTGATTGAACTAAATTTTACTTATTTCATGGACGTATTAGGTCAGTCAGAGACAATGATTTTAATACGGATTGTTCGAGACTGAGATTGAAATTTTCGTCCATTTCAGACCTTATTAAAAGTTAAGAAATGTTAAAGAAAAAAGTACAAACTTGAAACATGTCATTTTTAATTCTTTTACATTAAGTCTGTTTCGGGCAAAATTGAAAAATTATTTACTTTTGAAAATATGATTTTTTAAAAGTTTTTTTTTCAATAAATATTTTAATAGTTCTAAAATTAATATTGAAAAACAAAAACCCTGAAACAAAACTAAAATCAGATTTTCATCTTTAATTAAATGGAAAGAAATTGAAACCCGATAAATAATGTATGTAGTTATAACGATTTTTAATCATCCCAGTTAAACCAGTTCTAATGATATGAAATTCTTATAAATTTTATGATAAATTTTAGGATGTGATTTTTTTAGCAAATTATATGGCTAACCATCACAAACAAAGAAAAAAAAAATTAAAATTCTAACTCAAAATATAGATTTTTTACACGTTTCCTAGAACTGTTAAAGTAACATTGTCTGTTGAATTGCGTGCATTTCAATTTGTGTCTAATCCATATAACTCAGCGAATTTTGAAGATATGAAGATGCAACTTTTTGTGTATTATTCAGGACTGGATAAGGAAAGTTTTCCTATTTGGAACTTTTATCCTACGGGGGCCGTATAAAAAGTTAATTTTCGCATTTTTTCAAACAGACCTCCCATGGAGCCGCAACTTATCTTTTCAAAAAGTTTACCTTTTTTAATGAATTTTTGCAATTGTAAGTATGGGTCTGGCAGTATTTAAGGCAATATTTAAGGTGATAGCCTATTGTTTCGATATTTATCACTCACCCTGTATATCAATAAAAAAAAGCATTAAATGTAACAGTAGATTTATCTAAAAATCCATTTGCAATTTTGTATAATGCGCATTTAAAAATGTTTCAAAAGGTAAAAAAATACCAATATTTAAAAATAAAGTTGTAGAAATTTTTAATAATTTTCATTTGAATATGCGATTTTTAGAATGTACTTTCGGTAGAATATCAAAATGCAATGAGTTTGTAATTTGAACCATATTATTAAAATTAAGTAAAATTTGTGAAAAGATAAACTGTGTCCTTAATGCATTTAAAAGTCCTTTCATGATTACTATTATTCTTTTAAAGCTTAAGCCACAAGAAAAATAAACATAAATCAAATCTCTAAAAAAGTACTAAATGACACCTTAACTAGTAGTTGAGTTAAGACACTTATAAACATTTTTAATGGATAAAATTACGATCGTTAAAAAATCATGTTTTAATTTTTATATATGCCTTTTTAAAATTGTAATCTTGTTTCTAAGAAAGGTAACCGTTGAAAATTATATTTATCCAAGGTTGTATTTAATGTAGTATGAAGTATATGATGTTAATATCGAGATAATGATTGTATTTGAGAATTGTATTCGATATAGATTTGTCATGAATTTTATATTATATACCGTCCCCCCCCAAAAAAAATCTTGCATATAATATATTGTTTTAATTAGCTCAAGTTAGTCACATTGCTATTTTGCGGCATTCTAACTTTTGAAAATTATTACTTAATCAAATATAAAGTTAATTTAAATTAAAAAATATATCAAAGCTAAACTTTTTATTAAGATGAACTAAACTAATTATCATGTTTCATTTAACTATAGGCATCACAAATTCGCGAAGATTGCCATGCCATCGACCTTCATCCTCTGCTATGAAAATTTTTCCTGCGAGTTAAAAGAAACCTTCATAAATGATGATGTTGGATGATACAATAAGAATAAAATATTGCACAATTCAGAATACAAAATTTCGAAGTACACGGACAATCGACATCATCTGCAAATGAAGAAAATTGCTATCTCTCTTGTGAGTAAACATCCTGGGTTCAAGTCATCTTTTAGAGATGGTACGCTTCAGGTTAATTCCATGAAAACTTGTCATATCTGTCACAATGCTAAAAATCGCTATGATTGTTTTCAACCGTTATTTTCGAAAAGTTTCCTACGCCCTTTTCAACTGATGAGATATCTCGGATAAAATAAGTCACATTTTTCCGTTCTAAAATACTGGTAGCCAAAAATCGTTGTATGTGACAGACATGACAAGTTTTCATGGAATTGGCCTTCAATGGTGAATTCGAATTTACGCAAAATGAGGAATGTGCAGCTCCAGAAAAGAACGTTTGAAGCAGCTGTTTAAAACTGTGGTAAAGCCCGTGGTGGGAACGAGACTATAACATATTTGTTCAGAAATATTATCTTTTGTGTATGGTGTGTAATTTTTTTCTAAATTTAAAATAAACAATGCTTATAGCTGGTTTCATAAATGCAGGTGTTTTCTTAAACAATTTGGAAGTTAAAAAATAAGCAATGGAATTAAAATTTCTGTTAATTTTTTGTGTGTTGTGATTAAATATACTTAGATTTTAAATAAGTAATGGTGCTACTTGCTTTTCATAAAAGTAGATGTTTCCTTAATAATTTAGAAGTATACTTTTCATTTGAATAAAATGCAGTAAAATTGAAATTTATGTAGTTTACATAATTTTATAAATAAAGTTTAGCGTATGTTATAATTCCTTAAAATTGTTTTACGTATTTGTAAATAACAAATCATAAAATCTTAGCATTATTGCTGTTTAACTGTTTGACAAAAATAATATAGTCCAAACCAACTTTTTTTCTAAAAGCATTAAAACACAAATAAGTGAAAAAAATATAAAAGAATTTTTTTCTAATTAAAAATAAAGATTGTTATTAATATTTGTTCTGTGTTCTAAAAATGAACAGATTCAACATTCATAACTAAGTTGAAGTAAAAATGGGATATTGTGTGAGTGACAAGGAAAGACAATCTAAAATATGTGACAAATTTCTATGTTTCCTCTTTAGAAAAACCTCTTTAGATGAAACTGAAATTTCTTAGTCATTCCATAAAACTGATATAATTTAAATAATAACAGCAATTTCTCTATTTTAAACAGTACTACAAAAGTATGTCTTACAAATAAACAATTTTTTTCAAATTCCTTTTTATTTGTTTAAAAAACAGATTAAGAAATAAAATAAATTACATAACTTTTTTTAAAGGAATATTTGTTTGCACAAGCAACTGCAATTTCTTGTAAATTGAATCATTTTTTATTAATTAACATAATATATAAGTGTTTTATTCTCCAACATAGATTACACTGATTTTAATTTTAATCATTTCATAATAAAAAAAAAGATTAAAATCAAGCAATTACTTTTTTTTACTAGTAATGCTTAACTATACTCTTAATCAAGGTAATCTTAAAAAGATTAGATTACATGTTTTGGATATAACCATTAGCTGAAAATTATCAAAGTGTCAGAGACAGACTTTTTATTGGTCGAAAGTAATATGCTGGTAAAATATTACAGTTGAACAGTTAATTAATCAAACAATTACTTGCAATGTCTTTATGCTTTTAACTTTAACGTAAAATAAAATTAAGTATTAAAGATCTAAGCAATACTATAAAACCTAAAAAAAGTTCGATGGAAACAAAAATCTGCAAAAGAAAAAAAAATGCGACATCCGTCACATATCTTGAACTTTTTGCTTCCACGTTTATATAAAACAAAAAATAAAGGTGTATGATCTTAATACATTGTAAAGATGTTCTTTTATTTTCAACGCAATCCTTTACTTTTTTTTCTGTTGTAGACAAACTGAAGAGATAAGAGAGAATTTATTGAATGAGATAAAAGGGTTATCCCAAAGTAAATACGAAACAAAGGAAAATTGTCTTATTTTCAACATCAAACAACAGGTATTAAATACCTACTATTTAAGCACACATGAAAGTATTTGAACCAACTATTAAATTTTAGAAATTTACTGTTTACTGAACCATAGATAGCAAAAGTTTAGACAAGTATCAAATGTAATTTTCTTACTGGGCCCAGATATTTTCAGCCAAGTGAGGAAATTACAATTAAATTCATTCATTCACCATTAAAATAATCGTATTAAAATTATTTTTGTGTAATTTCTTATCCACCATTTACTGGATTTAGATTGCCTACAATTTATTCTGTTGAGTTGACCAAATCAATAAAGTTTATCTAGGTGAATTAGATTTTCCAGATTCATCCAGTAGTAATTGGCAGCTTCAGGTAAGAAATTCAAAGATTGAATTCTGTCTAAAACATTTTTAAATTCGAAAACAAAATTAGAAGATTACAATTAATATAGTTATTTACCAATTAAAATAACTATGTAAAATTATTTTAGAACAGGACCAATTGGATAGATTTTTAACACATATTTAGCAAGTAGGAAAAGTGATTCCTTATGTTTCCATTCTGTAGAGATTGCAAGATTCCAAGACTAAAAAAATAACTATCATCCTAAGCAGTTTCTATTATAAAGAAACATTGGAATACAATATGATAAGATGTAAAATTAGTATTTGTATTGTGCTTTGATCTTCAGTTATTTTTGAAAATGTACAATCATGTTCTAACATTTAGTGGCATTCGATATTACACAATTTGTCAAATATCTATATTTATTGAAACTCTCTTGAGGATTTAAAAGGAACATCTTGAAAGTTGTGGAGTGTAAAAGATTATAGTTAATTTTTTTCAGTGAAATATTTAATCGCGACGGCAAATGGGGTATATTAAAATAGAAATATAAAGTACATCTGCTCACCTATGTACCGGAAAATGCTCAAATTGACCTATCATTGAAACAAATGACTATGTGGGTCCTGATTAGTATTCCTGTAAGTATGGCAAGCAAATTCACAAACATGTTATCGTTTCTGTGCAAAATACAAACAACCAAATTTATACCAAATTTCAAAAGACTTTAAATAGAACAGTAAAACGGTATATTTTAATTAAAAGAAGAATATTTGGTGAGATATGAACATTTTTGAGAAGTAATTTTGAGTCTAAGGAAAATTATAAATTGTTCCACATTTTTCAGAAATAATGAAAAAACTGATAATTTTGAGGGCAATATTTTTCTCTAGCTAAACAAATAAATCTGGTTTAATCAAACACACAAAAACTGTATAACTGTACAGACATGTTAACTGTACAAAAATTATATAGTGAAACATTATGTTGAATGCTGTGAAAAGTTACAGGTAATTAGTGTTACCTTACTAAAATGTGCTGTGTAACCTTGCTTACATGATGTGTAACTGCAAAGTTAATTTAGAGTGAAAACTTACACATAAAAATTGGCAACTTTCTAGGAAAGTGTAGGGAAAACTTATTAATGTATAAACTTACACACAATTACTGTGTAACATTATAGAAATATGTGCTGAAAGCTTACTCCTACAGATTTGTAACCTTACAAATAATTACTGTGGAAGCTTACAGACAATTTTTGTGTAACCTGACACAAGAATTGTGTTATGTTTCACAATATTAGGGCGAAGCCTAACAGAAAATTAATGTGTAAGATTACAGACATATTTGGTGTAATCTTACACAGGAATTTGTGTTATGTTTCACAATATTATGGTGTAACCTTACAAGCAATTACTGTGTAATATGACAGACAAATGTGGTGAAAGTTTACTCCTATAGATGTGTAACTTTACACACAATTACTATGAAAGCTTACCGTAAATTGCAGTGCAACCTTACACGCAATTACTATGTAAGATTACCGACAAATATGTTGAAAGATTACTCCTACACATTTTTAACCTTACACACAGTTTCTGTGTAAGCTAACAGCCAATTGTGATGTAACCTTACACGCAATTTCTGTGTAAGATTACCGACAAATATGGTGAAAGCTTACTCCTACACATGTGTAACCTTACACACAGCGTCTGTGTAAGCTTACCAACAATTGTGGTGTAACCTTACACAAGAATAGTGTAACGTTATACATAATATGGTGTACAATTACACAAGATGTGTGTAATGTTACACCATTTATATCTGTTACAAACCACCATAAGACTGGAGGCAGCAATGCTGCCACCAGTCTTATGGAGTAACGTTACACCAAATGTTTTACAGTGTGATGATGCATAATAAATATTTCATTAGTTTTTTTTTATGGTAAAGATAGAAATAATTAACATATCTGAAAGTTATATACACTATAAGCAGTTTTTACATAATATGAGTATATTAGCAAATTGATTTATAATATTAAAAATTTTGCTGAAGTAATTTTTCCTGGTGAAAACGTTAAGATTTGTAATGCATCATTCAATTTTTAAAATAATCATTTCAATTGCACTTTTTTTTACTTTAAATTGACATAAAAACTAATTTTGGATATATATATATATATATACAGAGAGAGAGCTAAAATGAAATCAGAAAAGTATAAATAATTTGGCAAAATTCTAAAGATGAAGAAAATATCAACATTGGTAACCAGAAATTTATAATAAAAAATTATAAATAACCTGTAGAATCGTCAGAGGAGTTTGCAGGTTTTATTCATAGTGAGGTATGTTTTTTCATCCGATTTTATAGGCAATAGGCCTAAAGTGACAAAATTTAGGGCGTTATAACATATCAAAAGTTTCCAAAATAAATGAAAAAAAAAATCTCAGATATCCAAAAAATGAAATTCTATACATAAGATATTAAAAGATAAATAAATGAAAACAACCTAATACTTCAATGATAGATAAAAATCTGAAATACAAGAAATCCAACTTACAAATGTATATTATGCAAAGATGAGAGTAGATTTAAAATTGTGAAAATATGGCAAGTATCTAACTACAGTCACGTCCAAAATTAAGGTCATCGGCATAAAATCTGCGAAAACTGGTAAACTATTGACTATGTTGCCACGAAATTTGGCACAGAGGTATATTACAACAAGAGAAAGAATGTATCAACATAACAACGTGGAAAAGATTTTAATTGTGAATATAGAAACAGGGTATATCAAAAACTGTAAAATCATGAATCAGAGATAAGGCATTTATCTCAGGAAAAATCTGCCTAATATAGATTTTTCCCGAGGTAAATGCTTTATCTCCGGATATGTATCTAATATAGAATGTGACTACCGTGCACTGCTATGCAAATCTCACAACGAACTCTCTTATTCTTTTTATGAGGTTGTCAATAAATGTGGCAACAAACCTCATTTTTCCAAAATTGTCGCTTTTATCTTTTTGGTGGGTCGTGGGACGGGGGTTACGCAATACTATGATTCTTCTTAGACCGTCCCAAACATGCTCAATGTATTGAGGTGCGGATACCTTGAGGGCCTTCGAATATTCTCTTCAAAAAAATCATCAACAACGTGAGCTCTGAGTGGTTTCCCATTTTATTGTCCATAAACATGAAGTTCGGGCATACAGTATCCCGGAACAACTTCATATAGACTTCAAAGACCTCATTCCTATAGCGATTTTCGTTGACTGTACCCGCCGACTGCTCAACATAATGCCACCCAAGACAAGGATTCTTTTGCCGCCAAATCTGTCGATTTCTTTTAAGAAGGAGAGATGATAGCGAGCTCCATTTTCTCTCCAGATGAAGATCAACGCAAATCATTCAGCATAGTGAATATCGACTCAACATCGAAAAGAACACTATTCCATTCTTGCTGTGCCCAAGAATGAAGTCTTCATCTCCGCAACGACTAGGTTATAAAAACATATAGCACTTTGTAACCCCCCCCCCCCTTCCAGGACCTGCCAGGAGTTAAAAGTCACGTTTTTGTTAAAATGGGCTTTGTTGCCACAAACATGTATTGACACCCTCATAATCAGCATCAGCTCGTTGTGAGGCTTATATAGCAGTGCATGGTTGTCACACTCCACGATTGACTATCCCGAGATAAATGTTTTAACTCTGATTCATGATTCAACAATTTTTGATGTACCCTGTTTCTTTATTCACAATTAATTTTTTTTCCCATATAGTTATATTGCTATATTTTTTCTCCCATTGTAATATACCTCTATGCCAAATTTCGTGGCAACACAGTGAATAGTTCATCACTTTCCATAGATTTTATGTTTATGACCTTAACTTTGGACACCAGTGTACAAAACAAGCATATATTTAATAAAAATAAACATATATATAATGGCTTTAAATCATGAGCTTCCAAGTTACAAGTTATTTCAATATCAGCTGCATATGGACGACATTAGTCTACTTTTGAAAATATAGATACAAAATTAGGCTAACTACGATTAGGTTAACTACGGTAGATGTTGAAAACAGGCTCGTTTTTATTGTGTAAAATAATGTATGATATATTAAAGTGCATAAATGCTTTAAAAAAAGACTTTCTTAATATATATATATATATATATATATATATATATATATATATATATATATATATATATATATATATATTAGCAGCGCCTCCCCCCCCCCCTCCTCTTTAGTGGCGTTTCGATTTTATACATTTTTGGGGAGAATGGAGGGAATTATGTTACTTTTGTAATTTCCTTGGTTTTAATTACATACGTATTACTTTAGATTAGGGGTGCAAAACATGGTGATCTTGGTGGACCTCGGACCAGAAAGGTACCATTCTTTTCATACAGAATAGTTTTTCTTTATTAAATGGTAGAAGCTTAGCTATTAAATAAGTCAAATATTACCTTTCAAGTATTTGTTTTGGTACCAAACATTTATCTGGTAAAAATTTCGTGCATCATTATTTTCGATAATACTGCACCACTCTCTTTTGAAATTTTTCCCGAATTTATCATTTTTATGTATAATAAATACCTAAATTGTTAAATGAAAAGGAAATCTAATATTTTACACATAACAGAAAAGAAAGGTGATAATTTTATACTAGCACTTTTTATTTTAAATTAATTAAAGGCGGCCTTTTTTTACAAAAATATAAATGTTTAATACGATTGCAGTGAATTAGTAGAATATTTCTGCAAGCATAAACATACAGATCGATTTTAAAGCTAATAAAAATAACTACATTAAATGAAAAATCCTTTCTTTTATCATGAATAATGAATTTTAAAACTTTCTCAAGGCATAAAGATAAAAGTAGAACTAGTCAAATTGGCATTCTACGTCCTAGATTAAGAAACTTAGGGAAACACATAGATTATTTATCAATTTAGGGAAACTATAATTATATTATCTAATATATACCTTATTTGGTAGAATACCATTGTTAATGAAATTTCATAGAAATCAAATTTTAAATAATATAACATTCTAAAAGCTGTTGCACTTGGTGCCATGCTTTGATGCTTAATAAAAATAGCATTATTTTAATAAATGCAATTATGATAGCATAGCTGCCAACATCTTACACTTTCTTGTACTACAAAAATTTTACATTAAATTTTATTTTTTTTTTTTTTAATTAACAGTAATCTGTAGATTAAATAAGGCAAATATTTCTGTTAAAGTTTTTTTAATACAAAAAGATGACAACTTAGAAGCTGTGTGATAGAGTGGAAAATAATTAAAGATTTAAAGTAATCAATATCAATACTATCAGATAAATGTAAAACTAGTCTTTATTCTATAAATAATCTGTTAATATAATACCATACAAATCCAATAAAATAATATAAGGGAACATTCCATGTACGTGATTTTCAACATGATGGAACTCCTCCATATTCAATAGACGATGTATTGTATATATTTGAAAGATTTTTCATTCTCAAGATCCTATAAATCGTCTGTTGTATTTAAAATAAACACTATGTGACCAAAGGCGACCGTTAACTTGCGATTTTAGACGTTTTGTTAAATATCTAGAAAATTACGTACATAAGGAATTATCCAGAAACTCCAGATGTGTAAATAGTTGTTACAAATCATATATTTCCGTGAAGATTTTTTCCCGAAACTCCACAGGGGACTGTCAACAAATTGAAAAAGAACGAATTCCTTTTGGATAAACCTGTCAAAACTAATGTAGCAAAATGGTTAAAACTATGGATTATGATTAAGTGACTTATCGTAAAAAACTAAGTTCATTTTTATGAGGAGGGCATTTATATTCGCAAAGAAATTAAGTTTCAATTCAAATATGATGAATTTTGAAAATAATATATTCTGGCATAATTTGATTTAAAACTTTAAACACTCCTTAGAGACAACCATAGCCAGTACAGTATAAATAGTTTTTTAAATAGTTACTGTATTTTTATGAGATTTGCATCATTTTATATTGAACTCTATGGAATATGTTTTAAATAAAGATAGACCGAAACAGGTTTTTAAGACCGAAACCGAAATTAGGTAACACCCCAATTTTTATCCGAAAACGAAAATGTTCAAAAATTATATTTAAGTTATTAATGCATTCATAAATAAACATAATTCTTAATTAATTATACGTATATAGAGGCACATTTCTAACAAACATACAAACATAGATAAATATGTATGATTGTGCATAAGCTTCAAACAAAAACAAAGCATAAATAATAATATAACTTTTATACATTATTAATTTATTACAACCAATAATCATAAGCATTCATCAATAATTAATTAACAATATAATTAAAGATGGAGAACAAATTCAATAATGAATATTTAATTTTTTAATGACACATCTTTTTAGTTATTTAACATTTCTCATAGAAATTAATTGAAATAAAAGTTTTTAAAAATATTATTAAAAATTGGTTTTTAAGGATCTAACATTAAATAAGTTGTAATGAAAAAATAATAATCATTTTATAATTTATCATTATTATTAGTTTAGAAGAGATTTAAATATAGATAAGAAGTATATTTAAATAAATATTTGCTGACTCCCTCCCTAAAAATTTTACCATTCCCACACCTCCCTAAGAGTGTTTTGAAATAGAGGCTTTGTTTGAAAAATTTATTTGTCCAAGCTGGCTCATTATGTCTTCGACCAAAAATTTACTATTACTGTTAATGTGCAGCTTTTGATGAGCATGTGAAAAGCATCATACGTGCATGTTTGCTTTATAATTTGATTCCACATCTCGAATCAATCATGACCAATAATTGCAAATAATAAAGTTTATAGCAATAAATAAAGAGGGTCTCATTTGAACGGAAGCAGCTCAAATCAACAAGTCATGTTGAAAATTTCCAAAGAAAGAAACAAGATTTCTGGAATTCGGATAGTTTCCGAAGAGTTTCGGTCCGGTCGAATTTTCAACAGCATTTTCGTCCAAAATAATTTTCGGCAAAACTCAGATTTAGGACTGTAAACTTTAACGAAACCAAATTTTTCCAATCTCTAGTTTTAAGTACTTTTAATGGGGTTGGGGACACATTTTAAAATAATTTTTATTTATTGAGTTAAAATTTTTTGTGATAGTTAATCACATCATTAGTAAACAAAATCACATAATGAAAGTTATCATATATTGTTTAAAAAAATTTAAATTTTAAAATTTATTTAAAAAGCGGGGAGATTAAAATCGTTATAATTTGAAATATTATTTATAGAATTTCAATTTTTTTTCATATAAATAAAATGATATATATATATATATATATACATGGCTGCCAACTACTACGCCTATTTTAAGACGAATAAACATATTAGAAGCAGAAATTTTAAAAGATAATTAACAATATGGAGTGTAATTCATAACCCTGAATATATTTGGCATACATTTTACTAAAATATTTTTGTGGTTCCAAACATGTTTATGTGATTTAAATAGGCGTAGAAGTTGGCAGCTCTGTATATATATATATATATATATATATATATATATATATATATATATATATAAGCGTTAATTTTGTTTCAGCATTTTTAAAAATAATAATTTAAATAAAAAGTAAAAATATTTAAAGTAAAAATTATAAAAAAAAGATGTAATTTTATTTTTAAAAATTCATATTTTTAAAAGTAAATATGCTTTTCAAATCTGCTGAATCAAAATTAAAGTAAAACAACTGAAAAAGATGTTTTAGAAGTTTGAACCATTTATCTTTAACGGTTCTTGAGTTATAACTATTTAAATAGGAGAAATGTTGAAAAAAACCATCATAAAGAAAAACGTTTTCAAAAGAAGTCGCTTCCATAACAACCGTTGCTTAAAAACTAGATTTTGAAAACAAACCAAAACGTAAAAATTAATATTTCTTGTTCTTATTAACCCATTTCAGATCAAGGAGAAATGAAACAAAACAAACACTATTTTTTTTATAATGATATTAAAGGCAAACAATGATATAAGAACAAAAAAAAATATGAAAAAAAATTCAGTAAACTTTTAAGCAAGATAAAACTAAGAGTAAAATTTTATTACTCAAAATTTTATGCATAAATTTTAACTCATATTATTAATTATAGTATACTTGACAAAAAAAAAAAAAAAACATAGTTTAGAACACAACTTTCTCAAATAGATTTTTAAAAATTATAATAATGTACTTACTTCCACGATCTGTTGATAAATAGTTTACAACTGAGACTAAATCGCAAAAAAAAATATGACTACGTACTTTTATTTTAAATTTAAAAATATTAGTATGCCCTCATAGCATAGCTGTCAGCATCTTCCGCTTTTTTTGGCCCAGAAAATTTTAATAGAAATTTTTGCCTTATTTAATTGACAGATTACGTGATTTGAAATGATAAAATTTACTATAAAATTTTTCCGGGCAAAAAAGGCGGAAGATGTTGGCAGCTACGCCTCAGAGAAGATTAAAGAATCTTAAAAAGACTTTATTTCGAATTGTTTTTATAGTAAAAAAATTAATGTACTAAAATGAGTACGGCGGCCTTAAATTGGTTAAGATAGAAACATGATTTGAAAGTCATTTTAAGCAGAAAAAAACAAAGAAATTTTTAATGCAATAAAAAAATAAACATTTTAAGATTTTTGTGTCCCGACCCTTTTAAACAATCACAGACACAACATAAAAAAATTAGAATTTTTCTAATTTTGAATTTATTTCAATCCAATTATCATATTTATATGTGATTTCTGTTCTTTTATTTTGAACTCGATGGAGTATGTTTCAATTCAAAAAAAGTATAAATGTGATTTGAGATTTCTGTGTCCCTTGCCACCTTAACCGGAAACGCTTTGTAGGTATTTTGATGAAACTGCTTAAATTCTAAATATGAACAATTTTCTCCCTTCCTCTCTTTAAAATAAGTAAATAAATAAAAATAAAGGATCTCATTGTAAAGCGGACCCTTCACTCGCGCTTTAATCGATTTCTAGATTATTTTACAACTTTGGCTCTGTGATCCAGAGAAATAAAGCATTATCGAAAAGAATATTTACGATATTAAATTACATCAATAAAATAAACGTCTTCAAATGTTAACATGTGAATTAAATGTATGATAACGCATTTCTTACATGAACTTGTATTTAGTTGTCATGTGTTCAGAACCCAAATAGATCAAAGCAATTTTTCTATCATTTATAAACGATGTGCTCTCTTTAAATTTGTCGGTTTCAAAATGCAATTTTTGCTCACATTTTACGTTTTTTTATTAATAGTTTCATCTTCGCCATTTTTTATTTATTGATTGATAAGAAATGTCATTTCGACTCTTTATGCTAAAGGAAGGGTAAGGAAAGTTCCAATGTAACGCCCGTTACAATAAGATAATTTTTGTAGGAGTGATCGGAGGGGGAGGCGATAACTTTTTTCGAAACAGAAGTTTCCATGGTACTCCTGATCCATGGATCCTGAACTCATGGTACAAACTTGAAGTACTTGGAACAAACATGGTGCAAACAACGGTTCGCACAAGACGCTGTAACAATTATTTATTGTATATGAATATATTGGCGCAAGTAATGCAGTGAAGCGCAAAACACAGGAAATAAGACATGAAAGAAAAGACAAAGCGTTTATTGGCGGATTTATTGGAAAGAGCAATGTTTACAATATCTGTTCAAAATTGACTCAACCAAAAGTGATGTTGGGTGTTAATAGGTGGAGCGATTGGCGCACACCTCCAAAATGTTAGGTATTTCACGCACACGTGCAACAACTACGGATATTTGAACATTTGAACAACGAGATCCTCATCTGAGTGAACTGCAGTCCCATAAATGAAACTTAGATGTCCTCGTAAACAGCAATCGAAGTTACGTAAATCGAAATATCGAGGTGGCTAAAAAGACTGCTCTAGCACGCCAAAGCAGGACGTTATTATTGTATTTTTGTGGAAGAATGTTTGCCAAAACTGCTTCAAGATGTTCCAATTTGTAAACGATTCTGGTTTAAGTATGAAGGGTGTCATCCCAGTTTAGCTGTTGTAAGCAATTACCTGGATGCCCCTTTTCGGGATCTCTGGATTAGGAATTCTGGATTCCAGAAGAATTTCGGTGCTCGAATACCTGTGTGACATGTAAGTGAAGTACTAGCATTTTTGATATCTGTATGAAAATCGCTCCATTGACGCTCAGAGATTTGCTAATAGTTGGCGCAATTTAGAACACTTATTGTAAACATAGCACTTATAAATGGTGAAGTCAATAAACATTCCTTTCATGTCTCTTTCCTGTGTTTGTGCCTCAATGTGTTACTTGCGCCCAAACATTCCTATACAGTTTGCCCACTCTCAACGGTGGTCAATGGCTAATTTATAAACCGATAGGCATAGACATATAGTTTCACTTGTAAAAATGCTTTAAAAAGGGTAAAGAACTAAGAGGGGGGGGGGGGGGTTGAGTAATTTAGGTCAAAAAAAATTTTATTAAAGAATTACGAAAATTAAATTTTTATACGGTTCCCTGGTCCTATAAGTGATATTTAGTAAAACTTTTCCGCCACTCTAACAAGCAATACAAAAAAGTCCCATTCAAATAACATTAAAACTGACCGAGTAATAGCTGTTTAAAGTTGGAGTATCTTTTTTGCTGCAAAATAGGGATCAGTCACAAATTTATTGGAAGTAAAAATAAACGTCAAATATAAAATTTAACATTAAGCATTGAGAGTAAAATAATTTTTGCAATATTTTTTTAAATGTATGTTGATGTTTACATATTAAAGCAAAATATACAAGTTGTACTAAAAATATAATTAAAAAAATAAGAGAAATTTTAATAAATTAAATTATGAAAAGCTACAGTCACAGTTTGTTACAAAATTATACATATTTAAAATTCTATTAGGTTATTTAACCTAATAGAACTTGGTGTAGTCCTATAAAATAAATGGTACGTACCTGAAATCGTATTAATATTATATTGTCATTGGATATAAATAAATATGCGAACTGAAACTCGATCGTATATTTGGAACTGAGTTAAAATTTGCATACAAATTTCGAACTAGAAAAACATGCATGCGAATGTTATACGTAAAATAAAACCCTATCAAAATAATAGACCATTTTAAAATAAAACCATGAAAAGAAACAGCTTCATTTCCTTACAAAACAAAACATATGTAAAAATACAATTGAGGATGTCAATTTCAAAACTGGCCTTATCACTTTTGTTTTTTTTTCTATCAGTCTATACCAATCTGCACTAATGTGATACTACAATCTCAAAAATTATAATGAAAAACAATGAACGCATCTGAAAGTTTTTCGCGATTGCCCTAAATTTGATTTTCTGGATAAAGAGAATTTTGAAACTCAAGTTGTCAATTATTTAAACCAATCTAGAAGTTAATTAATTAAATTAACACTACTGTAAATGTTTTACTGTGGCAGAACCTTCAGTTAAATCGCTTTGACAATATTTATTTAGCTCATTTAAAACATTTTTGTAATTGGAACTATATGACTGTGACTAATGGTTTTATAAAGTTAGCCATTGGACAGCGTTGGAAATGGACGCCCTTTATAATACTTACTTACTGTATGTTCCCTTAAAGCTCAGTCCAACTCATCCTTTTTCAGTTACAGAAAAATTGTTTAAGTCATGAAATTTAATGTTTCGGAACTCGGTCAATTTGAATATTAGATGAATGAGATCTTTTTTGTATTGCTTGTTAGTGTGGAGGGAAATTTTAATTAAATATCACTTAGAGAACCGGGACACCGTATAAAAACTAGCAAAAGCCATGCTTTGTTTGGATTCGCGAAGCATTATTTTATAAAACAGATATTTGAAAGTAACAATATTTTTTTATTATTATTATTATTGCATCTTTATTAAACAAAAACGTTATTTTATGTTTTGGCGCATTTTAATTTTTTACTTATGATGTAAAACTGGCATAAGATATTTTCGAAGCAAACTTTTAGAATTTTTTTTTTAATTTTCAACTAAAAGCTCTTTTAAAGATGTTTTTACAATTTCAAGTAGCCACTGGTGTTTTTTAATTGTTTGAAATATGCATGTTTCCAATCTTTGTAATCAACATCCGATAATCTTTGATAGCTATTTTAGAATAATATATTTGAAGAAAGCTTGAAGAAAGTTACTTCTTCAAAATCCTATTTTCTGGAAAAAACATTTGAAATCTGCTTTCGTTGATACTATGAATTTTGAACTGTAAAACATTTTATTTTAATTTCTTCATTTTTATACATGTTAGCGTATGAGAATTGCTGTAATTCTCTCCGCGTGGGAGAACTGTTTACTTTCTGCGAATGGCAACTCAATTAATGGAATTACCTTTTAACGAAGCGCTCTCTCATTCTCGCAGTGACGTTTTCACGAATAATTATTGTTGTGTTTGCGAACTTATTAAAG
The DNA here is from genome assembly GCA_964019185.1 of Maratus speculifer. NCBI lineage: Eukaryota > Metazoa > Arthropoda > Arachnida > Araneae > Salticidae > Maratus > Maratus speculifer. The sequence goes on along the minus strand of OZ025293.1, from coordinate 215,867,595 downwards.
TCTTATTTTTCTATAAAATCCTTCTGATTAATGAGTCGATATTATTTAGCCACAATACGACCTTCGCAAAAATATTTATAAAGAGCTTGAACCAACAACTTCACGCAGATCTTTTAATTTTTCATTTATATAACAAATTTAAGAATTAATTTTATTTGTTTACAATTATTTTGTTGCCAGTTTACAAAAAAAAAAAAAAAAAAAAAAAAAAAAAAAAAAAATCCATAATACAATTCTTTTAAAATGTTTAAGTGTCATCTGTGCAAACGATTTTGCGGGATAATGAAAACATGTTTTATTTAATAAATTAATCATGATTCTATCTATAATTATTTACTCCATGATTTAAACTTTTTTTTTCTGAAAATATACGCGTTTCATTTTTTATTTATTTGCTAAAATGCTTCCGTATTGGAAATACATGTAAAATAAATTAATTAAAATAATAATTTTTTTAACGTTTTACTGTAAAAAAAATTATATTCTGCAAATCTACAGATCATAATTTATTTTTGTGTTTAATTTGAAGTTAAAATATTGAATAGTTTTTTTTGTAAAGCGTACGACAAATTGTAATTTGAGTGGACTAGTAGAGGATTCGGTTCGCTCATCCTAATTATACTTTCGTAATATTTTACTAAAAACTTTTTTTGACCGAAATCGCTTAAAAAACAAGTCTTTCCTTTTTTAAAGCATTTTTGTAATTGGAACTATATGTCTATGACTAGCGGTTTAGAAATTAGCCATTGCCATCGTTGAGAATGGACACACTGTATAATAAATGATTGTTACAATGTCCTGTACCAACTAGAGGTCTGCACGGGCCCGGGCTTGGCCCGTGGCCCGTACCCGGCCCGGCGGAATCGTTTCAAATTTTCTAACAGGCCGGGCCGGCAGAATCAGAATAGTTTTCTCAACGGGCCGGGCCGACAAACAAAATAAACGGGCCGGGCCGATAAAAAAATTTTCGGGCCTGCCGGCCCGTTCGGAAGATTTAAGCAGGAACGATAAAATATTATCTATTTTCAACGCAAATGGTTTTAACGAGAATAAATATAAATGTGCGTCACGAGCCATACTAGTTTGACAGCATCAATATAAAAATGTAACTTGTACAGCGTGAGATCGGCATCGGACAGTTAAATTGTGTGTAACCCGTTCTAATATTTTTTTAGCTGACTCATACCGGACCGAGATCAAGCTTGCATTATTTTTCTATATTTAGACTTGCCGGACTGGAACAAGACTTAATTGTTCTCAAGATCTGTAGGGCAGACAACATGATTTGTAAAATTATTAACAGCGATAAAGAACTTATGTTAGATTAATCTTTGGATATATACTTCTTGATGGTTTTAAAATTAATTTCTCAATAATGCGAAAGTTTGATGGTTTTTAAATTAATTTCTCAATAACGCGAAAGTTTGACACACTTTCAGATTAATTTTTAATTGTAAAAATATATAAGTGATAAGCCTGACTATTGAAGGCATTTGGAATCGACTAGCATTTTTCATTTTTGATGAATAAAATACTTGCATAAATTTGTTCAGACAATAGAAACAATAGTTTCTCAAATGGTTGCAGGTTTTTCTCCCTTCCCATGCTATCGCTTCCGGAAATTCGATTGAAAATGCTAACTATAACAATAATTTATTTCCTTTCTGTATTCTTTAATTGCTTGTATCAAAAAACGGATAATGCCACTTGATTATATAGTTTCTGAATAAAGATAACTGCTGTGCGTTTCTGAGAAAAAAAAATGAATTTAGAAATGTATCAGAAAGGCGCATATTTGAGTTAACGAATGAATTTGGATTTAAAATCTTTAATGAAATGATATAGAAATATTTTTATAAATCTTCTTTTATTAAACAGCATACGAAAGTGGAAGCGCCGTCTTTGTTCTCCTTCTACTATATCTATCTTCATGACAGCATCAAAAGTAACGATGTTTTTAACTTTCTTTCTTTTTTCTTTTATTCTAAGCCATATTAATTTTTTGATGAATCTTTATTTGATTGTTGAAAGCCTGAGAATCTTAGTAATCACTAATGTTGCTAATGTGTATTTCCTGTAAAATATACTGTAAAATCATTCAATAGATATGTATGCAGTATTCTTTAAAGAAATCTTAATTATTAGAAAAAAATCTGAATTTTTTAGAAATCGTAGAAATTGTAACGGGCCAAAACGGGCCGAGCCGGGCCAAAAATATAAAAATTTAAACAGGCCGGGCCCGGGCCTGGAAATTCCGGCCCGTGCAGACCTCTAATACCAAACCTCAAAGTATGTATCATGAATTTGGATCAGCTTATATATTTCAGATTGTGGGATTGAAAATTTATAGTCGATTTCACCCCGAAGATCATCATTCGGGACTGTCGGGTTCCGAAAATCGGCACAGAACTCCGATTTTAACAATATTTTCTGCTTTATAGGAAATAAAAAGCACTGTTAGATTTCCTATCTGAGAAATTTAACTCGATATCTTAATTAAATTTTATACAAACCGGAACAAAATTGAGTCTGTGAAAGCAGTAAGATTGATTTTGAATCTATTTTTTCCCAAGACGTGTATTCTAAACTACGACGATCCATTAAGCCTCCACCATTAGACTAAAAGATGTCTGATTTAGGAATTGCCGAGATTAGAAAAATTTAGAAATCAAAAACTATTCTACAAAGTCAGAAATCAGATTTGAAATTTATTATTAAAATTACATATTTATTTAATAAACTGCACTTTAAATGACGTGTGTACTTTAAATGCAATACTTTAAAAGATTAAAATATAAATAAAGAAAAGCTTGCAAAAACATTGTAGTAGTGTAGGTTTGGATTTAAAAGGTTTTTAAATTTTAAACTATGTCAAATTTAACAGAAGACATTTCTAACTTCCTTATTTTCAGGGGTCGGAGCATATAGGACAAATTTTATTGTTGTTACCAGTATCTTTTTTGAATAATTTTCATTATGTAGTCCAGTAGCATACCTTATAAAAATGTCTCTTGAAGATTATTGATACAATATACTGGTGAGAACAATAAAATTTATCCTATATGCTCCGACCCCTGTTATTTTTCAAAGTCTCTGCGATTTGTAAAATTCCCAAAGAAATAAAAACCTATAGGGGGAACTGGGGCACATTGATACACCCCCTCTACAGCTCACAGGGTCATTATAGGAAGTTTCACAACAGCTCTAAAAAGTGATGCTAGTACACTCAACTACATACAGAAAGTCTTAGATTGATTCAGCAGTTTTATGAAATTTGACGGTATTTATTGTTTTTGTAGGTCAAAAGTAAATTTGAGCTGTACAATTGAAACGGTATTATAAAAATGTTCCAGTATTTTCGACCGAAAAGAATGCTCTCCCTGGAAAGTAAAGTTAATCTTTATCAGTTCCTCATTCTTTATTGTTAGATAAATTATGAAGTGTTGGATATGAGGCTCATTTTATTCAAAATAGCAGTATGGGGCGGCACATTGATACAGTCTTGCCTTGGCACATTGATACAACCTAAATCCTTTTCTAGTTCAGTTTTTCATTACCTTATATTATTTTTTTTTACCATACACTCCTTAATCCAACCATTTTTTTGCCAAAAATTTCTAATATTAGTTTTTGTTGAAATGAAATAGCTGCAATTTCTTTATATTAGACCATTTTATAGTATTTTTGCAAACAGAAGACGTATGAACTTACCCAACACAGTAGGACTAACAAAAAAAAAAAAAAAAAAGACGGTAGCTCGGAAAATCTCAAATTTATATCGAATCTCCAGAGAAAAAAGTATTTTCGACATGAGAAATGCTAAGTAAGAGGAACAAGCTGCAGAACAGTACAATATAATTATATTATAAACAGAATTTTTAATATAATTATCCTTTATTTTTTATTTATATAGAGATTTATAAACAGAAAACCTGGTAATTTTTCATTTTTCCAAAGAAAGAAGATAATGAAGTGCCAGATATGACAAAGTTACCACAGCCAACAATCAGACAAGGAACAGCCAGAACATCAGGTCATTATACATTTCATTTTGATTGCTTTTATATTGCTTACAAAAAATTGTGGGTGATTTGAATTTCTATAAATAAATATAAAATGGTTTGCTTACTATTTTTCTGTGAAAAATATGCATTGGTGTTACTTTATCTCCATTTTTTCCAGACGTATCAATGTGCCCCGGGGATGGGGCACATTGGTACAAATGACTTTTTTGATTTTTTTAATTACATGCAAAAATAATATATAAAACAACGCTTGTACATTTTTAAAACACACTACACAAGTTTTACTGACATCACATGGAAAAATAACTTGAAATTTCTGCTTTCTGAACACCAAAAAAATCCTTAGAAAAAAGCGGTATCAATGTGCCCCAGTTCCCCCTATGTATTTTGACATTTGAAATTTCAGCAAATAAAATTGAACAATCATATGTTTCAATAACCGCATTTGGATCAATAATAAATAGTAAAGCAGCTTTACATTCAATTGGCCCTTTCAAATTAACAGTTCTGTGATATACTTTAAAATTATTATTGGGGTAACATTCTCGCGAAAGACAATCCAAGGAAAGTCCGAGCCTGCTTATCTGTAAGCGTAGATTATTTATTCAGTTAAGTAATATAAGAGTATTGCAAAGCATTTGGCTGCGAGAATTACACCAGGTGGGATGTTCTAACAAATATTTTCTCTTTTAAAATCTCCAAAGAAAAATTTCAAAGTTTTTATATGAAAATTAACAAATAAATTTCTCTCTGTTAATGCTTGTCGCTGAATATGGCATAATTCAAATAAGTGTATTCAAATAAAAGCTTAAAAGTTCATTGGTTTAATATAAGGTTATAATATGTGATAAAAAATATTTTAACCGAATTATTTCAACTAAGTTATACAAAAATTTTTCAATTTTGGTACTTTCTCACGCAATTAAGTAAAATAAGATGGATTTAGGTCAAAATAGGTAAAATTTGAAAGGTAAAATCATTCACTAAATTGTTACAATTTTCTTAAATCAAATATTTTAAGTCTGACATTTTCCGTTAGCCAGAGCTGCCAAGTTTCCGGCTTTTTGAACACCGGTATTTTAATACAAAAAAGGTTTTATTATTTAATTTGAACATTTGGGCAATTTAAGAGAACAAAATTTTCTGAAAAATAATAGTGGTGTGCAAAAAGCCGGGGACTTGGCAAATCGGCATTGAACTCATCATTGGGATAACTGCGATTCAGTAATAACTACGTTTCAGTATGCATTCTTATTCATATTGAAGATAAGTAACTTAAGTAAAGAGGTTGGCGAAAGAATTTTCCCACAATATGGGACTTATTGCGCATGAATTGTGTAAAAGAATTTTTATACTTATTACTATTCAAATGTTTATTCAGAAAAACGAGTTTAGTACTTTTAAGACTTTTAATACTTTTATGTGTTGAACCACCCTTTTATAAACGAAACTTCAAATAATGCCTTTAGAAGAAAAATCTTTCACGTCAACATTATGCATAAATAAATCAAGTTAATTTTGTGAAAATTTGATTCTCTTACTTTGTCTAATATATTGTAATCACTTTAAAATGAGTTAATTGAATCAAAAGACAAACTTTATATATTTGTCAACCAACGAAATATTTCTTTTCCTTTCTACTATTCACATTTAAATGTTACTATATTATTATTATTTCAATATTGATATTTTTATTATTTCAAAGTTAATATTATCACTATTATTTCATTGTTGATATTAATATTATTATTTCAGTGTTGTTCTTCTTATAATTATTATTTCACTGTCATATTTTGATTTATGTATTGACTTTTAACACAAGTTTTACATTTCTTTTGCTTATGTGTTGTTACGAAGAACGTTAATGTTTATTTTCTTATTTTTCACTTTTTATTTCAATTGTAACACTTTATTTTATTTTTCTTAATTCAGAAGCATTGCTCTTTATTTTTTGCATATATTTTTCTTCTATTTTTTTAATTTATTTCCCTAAATTCAGTGACAACACCCTAACGAAATCTTTTCAAATAAAATTGATCTTTCTCTCGAAAAATATTTAACGTCCATTCAATTCCAAATATATTAAAACTATGCTTCTTCCTCACTAAAAAACTTCTTCTCTGACGTACCTGAAAAAGAAAATTCACAAAGAAAAATTTTCGATCCCCCTGAAAAATAAATTAAGTTTGAAAATATTTTCTATCACATAAAAAATTAAATGAAGTGCACGAGAATTTTTAAAAGAAAATTTTTGTAACTCTTCAAATCAAATATCAAAATAAGTAACTCTAAAACTTATCAATAAAAGCATTCATGAAAGAAAGCAACGGACCCTCGTAGCCCATTGGTTAGAATGATGCGCTAAAAATAAGATGTCTATGGTCATATGTCCTGAGTTCGAAACCTGCGAGTAAACCACTAATAGAAGAATGCAGCATGTGCAAAAGTGCGATCAACCAACAATTAGTAAGATCATCCAACAACTCGGAAAAATTGCAAATAAGACAATAATAATGTTTATTTTCATTTGTAATCAAGAGCAAATTATAACATTCAGTGTCATTTCTTTCTGAAATATAAAGAGGATAAACTTAGTCTTTTTCATAAACGAATATTTTAATCTGAAATCATTCAGTTGTTCAATAATAGGTATCTTCTGAAGAGGAATAGGGCATTCCACATTACCAAGCTTTGATATAAAGTATAATAAGAAACTCTCTCGGATTGAGTTCAGTTTAAAGGCCAAAAAGGCACACACAAATTTTTACTCTTACAAGTAAAAATGATCAACGAGAAAAAAAATCTTTTTAAAACGTCCAACTCCTAGCAAATGAATAAAGTACTTCACACATCTTTAGGTAATTCTCAAATAAAATAAATTCCAAAATAAAAATATTTCTGCAAATTTTCTGCATCTCGTTCAATATATACGAAAAAATAAATAAAATTCTTCACAAAAAATCTTGCTTAATAATTAAAAGTCCTTCCGGCAATGCCGGGAGGAAGAGGTAGCTTTCATATACTTATTTATATATTTTAAATTAAGTTATATAAATCAAATATACAAAGCTCAAAATAGTGGACACTATTATATAATATTGAATACCAGTTTTTGTCAATACTGAATATTAATAGGAATTTTTAGAAATTAGTCATCTTTTATTCAACCTGGTTTTATTTTAAGCGATTTATAGGGTCGCCAAATTCCACGATATCCATTTTAAAGCAGCATGATGGATAAAAAAAAAACCTAATGAGCTTGATCGAAATCTTAATTCATGTGAACATGCACACTCACATCGAAATCGATTAATATATACGAGTGCTGTCACGGGCAAATTAACTTTTTAAAAAATGTCATCCACATTAGAAATTCAAACTGCTATTTACGAGGCGTTTTTCAAGGTAAAGACAAAGCAAAAAATACTCCGGAATTCATTTTTAAGATAAATAGTTTAGAAAGAACCTTTTTTCAATTTCTAATTTTTTGTTTATACATCATTATACATTTAAAAGGTTTTTGACAAATTTAAATGGCCGCCATTTTGAAACAAGATGGCGGATAAAGTTGGCCCGTGAACTCGGTCAAGATATTGGTATGCACCATGAACACACGGAGTTATATCGAAATCAGTTTATAAATATGCGTATTAACGCGTGACAAATTTCAGACCGTTTCAAAATGTCAATCTCACTGGAAATTGAAAGTGCTAAAACTCAGCCATTTTTCAAGATATAGATGAAGCAAAAAATGCTCTGGAATCTTTGTATCAAGGTCAAAACACAAAAGAAAAATCTTTTTTAATTTCTTACTTTTTTGCACCTAATTTTGAAATTTAAATTTAAAAAAATAATATTCCGCCATTTTGAAACAAGACGGTGGTTGGAACTGGCCAATGAACTCGGTCCAGGCATCAGTATGTCCCATCTACGCACTAAGTTTCATCCAACTCGGTGTATAAATAGTCGTGTTATCACGTGACGAAAACCAGATCATTTCAAAAGGTGAGCAACACTATAAATTAAAAGTACTATAACTCAGACATTTTTAAGATACAGACGAAACAAAAAATGCTTTGGAATCTTTGTATCAAGGTCAAATGCATAAAAGAAAAATCTTTTTCAATTTCTCACTTTTTTGTACCTAATTTCAAATTTTAAATTTAAAAAAAAATTAAATGGCCGCCATTTTGAAACAAGATGGCGGATGGAACTGGTTAACGAACTCGGTTCAGGCTTTATTAAGTACTATGTACACATCAAGTTACATCCAAATCGATTTATAAATACGAGTGTTATCACGTGACAGAAATCAGATCGTTTCAAAATGTCAGCCATAATAAAAATTCAAAGTGCTATAACTCAATCATTTTTTAAGATACAGATAAAGTAAAAAGTGTTCTAGAATCGGTGTTTTAGGATCTAACACATAAAATAAAAATATTTTTCAACTTTTAATTTTTTCGCATTAAATTTTTAATTTTTAAATTTTTAAAAAATTTTAAATGGCCGCCATTTTGAAACAAGATGGCAGATGATGTTGGCCATCGAACTCGGTCGAGATATTTGTATGTACTATGTACATACCAAGTTTCATTCAAATCGGTTCATAAATTCATTAGTTATAGAATGACAAAAATCAGATCGTTTCAAAATGTCAGTCATGAGAAATATTCAAAGTGCTATAACTCAATCATTTTTTAAGATATAGACAAAATAAAAAATGTTCTGGTATTGGTGTGTTAAGATCTAACACATAAAATAAAGATATTTTCAACTTTTAATTTTTTCGCATTTAATTTTAAATTTTAAATTTTTTAAAAATTTTTAAATGGCCGCCATTTTGAAACAAGATTTCGGATGATGCTGGCCAACGAACTCGGTTGAGATATTTTATGTACTATGTACATACCAAGTTTCATTCAAATCGGTTCATAAACACGTTAGTTATGGCATGACAAAAATCAGATATATATATATATACTATATTGCCATTGATTATGGGACACTTGCGATTTTAGACATTTTACTAAATATCTAGAAAAATACATGAGGAATCATCTCGAAACCCTTAGTGTATAAATATAATAGTATACGTCATACATCTCCGTGAAAATTTTTTACCGAAACGCCATAGGGGACCGTCAACAAATTAAAAAAGAATGAATATCTTTTGAATAACCCTGTCAAAACTAATGTAGCAAAAGCGCTCAAACTCTAGATTATGATTGAATGCCTTATTGTAATACACTGTGTTCATTTTTATGCACATAGCATGCACACTCGCAGAGTAATTAAGGTTTTTATAAAAATGGTCCCAAATTTTTCCAAGTTTTTCCATTATAATTTTCAGAGTTCTTAATATAAAATAATATTTTTTTCAGAAAATATGACAAACAACATTGCACACAGTACCCTGTAATCAGAATTAAAAAATTATAAAAATTGTATGAAAAATGAGTAGGTTTACTATATAATTTTTTACTGCGCATGCGTCAAAGATATCAAAATTTCATTTGCATATTATGTTAGCTAAATGTATAGAGCAACTTTTGTAAAAGTCTCAAAATCATAGCTTGAAAATTCTGAAAGTAATCGTCTATAGAAAAAGGACAAAATCCGTTGTTTCCAAAATGAAGCAAAAAAATGAGGGATTTTATCCAAATGCAGTAGTACATCCCATATTGTGTATTCTATATTGGCACTAATCAATGAATATATGGATACAATCCCTCTTGTTTTTGCTTCATTTTGAGAATAACGGATTTTCGACTTATTCAATTGACGATTATTGTTAGAATTTTCAAGTTATGATTTTGTGACTTTCACAAAAGTTGCTCTATACATTTAGCTAACATAATATGCAAATGAAATTTTGATATCGTTGACGCATGCGCAGTAAAAAATTATTTAGTAAACCAACTCATTTTTTATACAATTTTCATTATTTTTTAATTCTGATTACAGGGTACTGTGTGCAATGTTGTTTGTCATATTTTGTGAAAAAAATAATATTTTATATTAAGAACTCTGAAAATTATAAGGAAAAAACTTGGAAAAATTTGGGATCATTTTTATAAAAACCTTAATTACTCTGCGAGTATGCATTCTATTTGCATAAAAATGAACACAGTGTATTGCAATAAGGCATTCAATCACAATCTAGAGTTTGAGCGCTTTTGCTACATTAGTTTTGACAGGGTTATTCAAAAGATATTCATTCTTTTTTAATTTGTTGACGGTCCCCTTTGGAGTTTCGGGAAAAAATCTTCACGGAGATGTATGACTTATACTATTATATTTATACACTAAGAGTTTCGAGATGATTCCTCATGTATTTTTCTAGATATTTAGTAAAATGTCTAAAATCGCAAGTGTCCCATAATCAATGGCAATATAGTGTATATATATATATATATATATATATATATATATATATATATATGTATATATATATATAAAAAGTGTCTCACATAAGTGATGGGACACTTGTGCTTTACAAAAGGAAACTAATGAAATAAATTAAAAAAACATGTACACATTTTTTTGCGGGTGTGTTTCATACTTAAATTTAGTAAAGATTATTACATAACATACATTTTGTCAAAATATTAAAACATTAATTTAATAAAAATACAAATGTTTAGAATGGAGCAAAAAATAGCTCACATAAGTGATGGGACAACATTATATATGCAACAAAAATCATCTGAAATAAGCAATAAAAATATTTTGGGGGGTTTTATTTTTACTTAAAAGCAATTGGCAATAATTTATAAAATCGTCTGTAGTATTTCTCTCCAGTTTGTTTTGGAATTTTTGTGTTTTTTAGCTCTCTGTAGCCATGAATGCTAAACGAAAAGAAACTTCGTCTGAAATTCGAAAATTAGTTATTAATTTGCATATTGAACGTGGAAAATCTATTAGAAAAACTGCTGAAACAGTTAACTTGAGTCGTTCAACAGTTTTCAATATCATTAAACGATATAAAAAGAATCATATGATTCAGGATAAAAGAAGACCTGGCCGACCATCAAAGCTATCCAATGGAATAAAGCGAATTATCGTTCGAAATATTAAAAAAAAATCCAAGAAATAGTGCTTCAAAAGTTGCTGATTTACAAGCATTATATGGAATAATTGTTAATCCTGAGACTATTAGAAGGGTAATTCGATCTGCTGGATATCACGGTAGAGTAGCCAGGAAAAAATTCTTCGTAAGTGAAAAGAATAGAAAACTCAGACTAGCTTTCGCAAAATCCAACATAAATAAGAATTCTGATTACTGGAATAAAGTTATATTTGCTGATGAGAGTAAATTTAATATATTTGGTTCTGACGGTAGAATCTTGGCGTTTAGAAAACCCAGGTAAGAATTCCGCAAACAGAACTTCGTATCAACAGTAAAACATGGTGGAGGAGGAGTTATGGTATGGGGGTGTATGTCGACCGCTGGAGTTGGTAATCTTGTTTTTACTGACAGTATAATGGATCAGTACAAGTATATTGATATTTTAAAGCAAAATTTGAAATCTTCAGCACGAAAATTGAACCTTCTTAACGATTTTAAATTCTACCAGGACAATGACCCCAAGCACACTGCTCTGAACGTTAGACTCTGGCTGCTATATAACTGTCCTGAAATAATAAAAACGCCACCACAATCTCCAGACTTAAATCCCATAGAGAATATTTGGCAAGAATTGGAATCAAGAATTCGCAAACACACCATTTCTTCAAAACAACAACTAAAATCGGTGCTTCAAGAAGAATGGAGTAAAATCACTCCAGAAATCACAAAAAAATTAGTCAAATCCATCCCAAAAAGATTAAATCATGTTTTAAAAGTAAAAGAAAATACAACAAAATATTAAAACCTTTTAAAAAGTAAAATTTTTGGATAAATATTTCATGGAAAAGTAAGTGTCCCATCACTTATGTGAGCCATTTTTTGCTCCGTTCTGAACAATTGTATTTTTACTAAATTAATATTTTAATTTTTTGACAAAATGTATGTTATGTAATAATTGTTACTAACTTTAAATATGAAACACACCCAAAAAATTTTTGCACATGTTTGTTTATTTATTTTATTGCAGTTTCTTTTTATAAAGAACAAGTGTCCCATCACTTTTGTGAGACACTGTATATATATATATGGTTATATATATATATATGAATATATATATATATATATATATATATATGTCAACATTTGAATAGAGGGTGGTTTTAAGGTCTGGGGGTCATGATCGATGAAAATATACAAAAATTTTCTGGAAGTGCTTCCGGATGGCTGCAATAGGTAGCTTTTTGCTTTTTTTAATGAAAGCTACCTAAAAATCACAAAAACATTCCCCGATTCCAAGAAAACAAATTACCGAATAATTAAAAATAAAAAATCGCAAAAACATTTCCAAAAGCCTGAAAAGAAATCTTGCCTAATAATTAAAAAATAAAATTCGCAAAAACTTTTTTCCGGGAAAAATTTCGATCATCCGCTAAATACATGCAAAAAAGTCCTCAAAATATAAACCATTTTCCTTAAAAATAAATTAAATTCGAAAATAAAATTATTCTTAAAACAAAGTAAGTTCTCGAAAAACTTATATCACCCGTTCAATCCGTTTGCAAAATAAAATAGTACCCTACTCTAAGACACTTCCTCCCGAAATTATAACAAACATTAATTTTTTATGAAAAGAAAAAGAAAATACTCAAAAAATTCATATATCACAAAAGAAAAAGACAATAATATGCACCTATAATAAATTAAGTTCCCAAAATAAGTTATGTTCCTAAAATAAATTCTTCTCAAAATAAAGTAAGTTTGAAAACATTTTCCAACACCTGAAAAATAAATTAAGTTCGCAAAATAAATTTTCTCATTGGTAAAATAAAAATTACAAAAAAAAGTAACTTCACACATATTTTCTAATTCTTGGAAAATAAATTAACTCTCAAAATGAATGAAATCCCCAAATAGAAATCGGATAAAAGAAAAAGATCTCAAGTTCCGCAAATCCATTTCCTTCGCGAAATAATTGTCATCGTACAACAAGACGATTTCTTATCAGCTCTCACTTCCGCCAAATCACCGTCATTATGTCTTATGAGTGCGCGGTACGCATCGCCTCAGACCGCAACAGCTCAATGCAGGGGTTGCCAAACCCTTAAACCTACACTACTTATTATAATTCAAGCGTATTTTGGATTTTTTTACCCCTTTAGGGTCCGAATTTTTTTCGGTTTTTAGAAAAAATTGCTTTTACGTTAATAACATTTACACTAGCTAACCAAATAAATTAATTAATGTTTAACGAATATTTCATTGTCTGAAACATAACGAATGTTGTTGTTTTGCGTACTATTCAATACATATTCTTATGACAATAGTCCAAGAAATAATTTTTGGAGTTGTTTAGAAAATATCGTATTACAGAAAGATTTACCTGATGTTACAACTTTTCTCATGTTCTAATACTTTTTGCGCTTTATTACACATGATTCTTTCAGGAAAGTAACATTTATTTAAATTTAAAGACAGAAATATATGTTCAAAATGAAAGACTCGCAAACGCCAAAAGAAGACTTAAGCAAATAATAATATTTATTATTATTACTAACAGCCTAAACATTAATGAAGTCATATAATTAAATGCATAGACATAAACTAACATTGCTACATGTAAATAGTAACAAAAGTACTTGTTAAAATAAAATATTTCATTAAAGGACATGTACTATTAACAGTACACCAGACCCGAAATGGTTAAGAAATGTAACTATTATTGAAAACAAACTTTCATATGCACGCTGTTTATTTGAGAAATAAATATCATTTTTGTAATAAAATTAACAAAACAGAAATTACGTGCAAAAAACATACTTGATATTTGTTTACGTATGTTAATGTTAAATATATAGTTTTAAAAAATATATGTTTCACATTATTATGGTGATGAAACACCAAAAGTTCCACATTTTACATAAAAAAGAAATCCTCGATCCACGATAACTATTTGACTTGGGGATATAGTTTTAGAAAAATATTTATGCTTGTTAAACATGTTGCTTTCATTTACAATTCTCTTTTTAACTCCTTTCCTGATTACCTCGAGTTATGTCGGATTCGCAAATGCGACAATTAATTATTATCCCGATAAAACTCGAGTATTGCATAATTCATAGATGCCAACATATTCCGCTTTTTTGGCCCGGAAAATTTTTATAGTAAATTTTATCATTTCAAATCACGTAATCTTTCGATTAAATACGGCAAAAATTTCTATTAAATTTTTCCAGACCAAAAAAGCGGAAGATGTTGGCAGCTATTCATAATTTGTAAACTATGATTTGTTGTACCATATTTTTACTCGGCCTGATGCTTAAAAAGAAAGAAAATAATTTTATATAATATAATAAATTATATATTATAATAAATCATATATATTATTTTATTGGAAGTTTCTCATGTTCTGTGATGTGAAATACAATGATAAAATGCAATAATGTGACTGCAAAAAATGTGATGATTTTTTTTTTATAATTTTTTTTTCAAAAAAATGTGTAAGTAAAACGATTAAATATTGAATCAAAAGGTAATTTAACTAAGAAATAAAAAAAAAAAGCTACTATCCTATTCTTAAAGCTAAATGTATCCATGTATTTATTTCAAAAGTAGTTAAAAACAGTATTACTTACAGGCTCTATCCTGTGAACCATTACTTTTATTACTATTTGAAATTATATATTGCATTTTTAACATATTATTAATTTCTTTTATGAAGGAAAATGATTTAATCCATTTAATTCATTAACATGGTTAAATGATTAAGGAAAAAATACAGTTCTTAGGGCAAAATTCATTTTTATTTATTCATTTATTTTTGAAAAATTAAGAAAATTTTAAAACCAAAATTCTACAATTTTAAACTTTTAACAATTTGAAAATCATATCCTTAATTTAATTAAATATACCATAAGGATCTCCATTTACAAAAATCGAATTTTAATCGAATTGAAATTTTAGCATTCTGATTAAATTAATGCATTGGAAAAACACAGACTGAAATAAAAGGTTTTAAAATTGCAATTCTGAATAATTTAGAGGGAAGTGCATGTAATAGAAACCTTTTCGCATATTTTTAATTAATGGATTTTTGCAAAACTTCTTCCAAATATACTATGGAGATCCAATTTTTTTATTTTTTTTTTTAAGCTAGAAATTTATATTTTCATCATTTTTTGCAAAATGCTAAATACATAGTCCTTCAAAAAATAAGATCGTCCCAATTGTATGCCTATAACAGAGATAATATGCCTCAAAATATTTCAAGTTACCTTATTAACTCTTTTCCTATGCTATCAAAACATAACCCCTTTTTTATAACATGATCCCCTCCCCCTGCCGCACTCACACATAATCTTAAGTATTCTTGAAAGTATTTAAATCCCAAGTTGCACTTAGTGGAGACAAGTATTTCTCCCAGAGGGGGGAAAAATCTCCAAATTGAATTTTCAATTTCGTGCGTTAACCAGGATGTTACACCCATGAGTGGTTTTTCCATCACTATTCCACTATTCCCGCACAGTTTTCTTAAATGCTGAATTGCCGATGTTCCAGAAGTGAAGTGGATTTGGTGCGTAATCACGTCTGACGAATGCGAGGTGTTGGTGCGAACGATCGAACTACATCCGGCGAAAAGGGCCGGCCAGCTGTTAGCTCAGGGATCGAATATCTATGCTTGCCTGCTGGCACTCACACTGCTACCACAGTTTTACGTAGGACCTAAAGAGAATAAAATTTCTCTTCAAATTTTAACGAGCATAAACATTAATGAGATAAAGTATGCTCATGAATATGGAATAGAAAATAATATGTATTAGGGTTTTTTGCTTTCTAATTTTTTTTTTCTTTCTCTCTTTCTCTTTTAATTTTTTTAAATTAAGGACACCAGACTTTGAAAATAACCAAAATTAAAAAAATAATAATAATTAAAACTAAAAAAAAATCATCGTTTAATTAAATTATTTCTTAATATTACATAGATAAATTATATGGATTTACCTTAAATCAGTAGGAATGTGTATAAATTCGATCAAGATTTTAACTAGTTTTGTACAAGTTCAAAATCTCATCTGTAACCAATTATTAAAATTCTTGTTAACTATTTTTCTTCCGGTGACTTACTAATTTCTCCAGAATGCTAAGGATATTATTTTTTACATAAATGTGTTTCCGCATGGCAAGGTTGGGAGTAAATTCGAGGGAACGCATGAGGACACGAGGCACAAGACCATTTCCAGGATCCCAAATCTCTAGAAGAAAGTTCTAAAAACTGCAGATAATTTTATTTTGCATAGTTTTATGCTGTACTATAGCAAGATGTGAATTCTAAACAGCGAAAATTGTTCCTTATTTCTTCCTGCCTAGTTTTATCATTTAAAAAGTAAGACCTAAAGCGTAGGTTAAAGTGTAGGACCTAAAATCCTAAATTTAATTTCCCTGTCATTAGTACATTCTGTTATTGTATGTTTCCAGTTTGCATTATTACATATTAATCTGACATTCTGTTCCTTGAATACAACTTTGCGAATGCCATTTAAAACTGCTAAATATTAATATATTCAAAAGCATATAAGATATATTTATAAGTAAAAAATATCTCATCTTACTGCGTTGTATGTACGATCCCTTGTCAAATCTGTGCCTATGGTCCCCAAATGTCACAGTTGGTCTCTGTGTATCCGTGTATAAAACAAATAATAATTAACAAAATGAAAATTTGCGCATAGACTATTACGGAAGGAAAATCAAACGAGCGTGTCTAATATACGAAAAATATTTCTAAAATTTTAGTAAAAATTGATGTACTTCAGAACGAATGCACAAAAATTCATATTTTGTGGAACGGAACTTAACCACTTAATTCTCGCTTCCGTGATATTCACGGGCTGTGTTCTTTATTCAAATTGTTTGATTCCCACCGGTTATTAAAATAGTGTAATTAGCTTTATTATGGTATCATTTAACCTGTCATTAAATAAGTTGAATATTTCTCTTTCTAAAAAGTGCTGGTAATAAGCAATTTGAATTTTTAAACCATAATTTAATGCGACCATTAAGAGGTTAAACTAAAACAATCATTTAAAAATGGACTTCAGCATTTTGAAGTGTGACATTCTTAAGTATTTTAATAAACCTTTTCTCGTACAAAAAATTGATAAATTTTATTTCAAAACATTCTATATGAACGTAGAATATGCTTGTTTGATATCAGTTATGATTAGTGCTTGAAAATGAAAAGATAAAATTGAGCGTTCATTAATGACTTCTTTATATGTAAAAATATTATTCAGAAAATGACAATTAATTTTTATCCGCAGGGATCTTTATACAATTTGGAACTATTCATTAATAAAAGTACTGTAAGTTTGCCGATTCCATGCCACATGCGTTGCGCAATGGAGTTATGGCGGTGATTTGGAAGAAGTGTGAAATGCTAAGAAGAGGTGTTTTGCAGTAGGAGGCTAATTTGAGGGAAGATTTTTTTTTTTCTTTTTTTCTCTTATTCGAATTTTTATTCGTGGACTTAATTTAATTTAACCCTCCAAGCGTCTTGCTAAAGGGTTAAATTGTAATGTTGTTTTCTCAACATTTTGTTTTAAATGTTAAGAAAATATGATTCTTTCAACATTAAAAAAAAAAAAAAATCTAAAAATGAATGTAATCCTCTAGAGTACGAATCATTCTTCGATGTATTGAAAATTCATCAAATCTATAGAATCATAGTATTTTAAATATTGCTTATATTGCAGTGAAAACTGGATTTCAGTGAACGGAATATTACGTTCCAGACGCTTAGAGGGTTAAGAATTAATTTATTTTTCATGTGATAGAAAATATTTGTGAACTTTATTTTATTTTATTTTATTTATTTATTTATTTTTCACAAAAGGTAAGAAAAATTTCTTTTAAGAATTTTTGTGCACTTTATTTTATGTTTCAAGTGATTTTTTTTTCTTTTAGAAATTAGAAAATTTATTTTCAGATTTTTAGGTAGCTTTCATTACAAAAAGTAAAAAGCACTATTGCACCCATCCGGAGGAAAACACTTCCGGAAAATTTTGGTATATTTTCACCGATCATGACCCCCAGACCCCAAAGCCACCCTCCGTTCAAATGTTGACATATATATATATATGATAT
The DNA here is from genome assembly GCA_964019185.1 of Maratus speculifer. Lineage (NCBI taxonomy): Eukaryota > Metazoa > Arthropoda > Arachnida > Araneae > Salticidae > Maratus > Maratus speculifer. Next base: position 215,849,358 of record OZ025293.1, on the reverse strand, counting down.
TTGTCGTGCTGTAACTATCGTTTATGAACCGATTTGAATAAAGCTTGGTATGTACATAGTACATACAAATGTCTCGACAGAGTTCGTTGGGCAGGATCATTCGCCATCTTGTTTCAAAATGACGGACATTTAATTTTTTTTTTTAATTAAATGTCCGCTAAGTTATAGCATTTAATTTTTTTTTAAATTAAAATTTAAAATTAAATTTTAAAAAATTAAAAGTTCATTTTTTTTTATGTGTTAGAAATTAAAACAAAGATTCCTGAACACTTTTTATTTTGTCTACTAGCGAGCTACGCCCGCTAGCTGGGCCACTTTTTCCAAACGAACCTCGGTATTAAGCAGTATATAATAAGCAAAAAAATTCATTAAATAAGCAAGTCTTGGTGTTCGAATCCTCAAGCACAAAAAAAAGTAAATTAAAGAGCCATGGTCCCATTAAAAATATGTGATTTTGCACTGTGGGCCACATGCACTTGAAAAAAAAAGATTGTGGATCGGAACTATGGTCGCTTCGCGCCCATAGTCCCGTTAAAAATATTTGGTTTTCCACGGTGGGCACTACGCGCCCTTAAGACATTTTTCCGTATTTTTTAGTTCATCAGAAGCAGATTTTTACGCAGATTCTGAATATGTAATCAGTTTTTTTCTACTTTAAAAACTGTCTGCATGATGGTTTAAGAAAAAACGCGCAAAAAAAAACGCAATTAGCGCCGGTAGAAAAAGCGGTTTTCGGCTGTTTCTTCTTTTAGCCAAAGGGGAAAAGTTCAGGTTCTTCACCGCAAGGTAGCGCAGTGTTCTGCCTCGGAGCTCCGTTTGAGCGCCGTTTGGGATTTGAGACATTTTTCGTTCCGATTCCCAAGGGGTTTTTAATTCATAACTTTTTTAATTTTGGTCCGACGGTCTCGAAAATGCCCGAAATGACTTCCCCGAAATATTTCCAATCGAAAGACACCTCTCGCGACTTCCAACTCGCCCGCGTTGCGAACTGTAATCGGCTTCAAGCAGACAGAGGCGCACGGATTTTATTAGTATAGACTAGCGAGCTACGCCCGCTAGCTGGGCCACTTTTTCCAAACGAACCTCGATATTAAGCAGTATATAATAAGCAAAAAAATTCATTTAATAAGCAAGTCTTGGAGTTCGAACCCTCAAGCACAAAAAAAGTAAATTAAAGAGCTATGGTTGTTATGCGCCCATTATCCCGTTAAAAATATGTGATTTCGCACAGTGGGCGCTACGCGCCCACCGTGCAAAGGCATCGTCCCATTAAAAATATTTGGTTTTGCACGGTTGGCGCTGCGCGCCCATAAAACATTTTCTCGTATTTTTTGGTTCATCAGAAGCAGACTTTTACGCAGATTCTGAATATGTAATCAGTTTTATCTACTTTAAAAACTGTCTGTATGATGGTTTAAGAAAAAACGCGCAAAAAAAGTTTTGGTATTAAAAACTGCAAAAGACTGCTATTAAAAAACAAGTAAGAAAAATCATGCGTTAAGCATAGATTATGAAGAACTTTCCAACACTTAAGGAAATTTTTAATAAAACTTTGTTATTTAGGGAAATAATAGTGTATAGCCAAATATACCCAAATATGTATTCCAGTACATTAGAACAGCCCTGTATTTCATATGTCAGTTCATATAATGGGAAAGTTTAGCTTAGCAAGAAAATACCCAGTAGCTTGAAATTTCTTTTTCAGCAATTCATACTCTTAGATGGAAACATACTTGAATACCTTTGTTCAGCCCTGTAGTTTACATTGTACCTTTATTACAAGTCAGCATTAGGCTAAAATGTATTGTAAACTAAAACACTTTTAAAACAACTGAAATCACAGTCTCATAAATCATCATTCATAGGCGTCCATGTACTGAATACTTTGCGTGGCCCTGTATATCCCTTTATCTATATTCTGCAAACATTTTTCAGTAAATTGAATGCAGCTCAGCGTAAAAATGCATAGCTTAGAACCACGTTTAAGAACCACGTTAAAATAATTTACGCTCATATTCAGTAACGTTGGTTAGCTCTTTTGGGTAGCCCTGTATATCAACTATAACATTTATACACACCATATAATGTGCATATATTTAACGAAATATAAACGCGAATATAATAATTAAAATGCATTTCATCCCTCCATCAGCCATCATCAGGCACATATACGGTACTTCGGAAAGAATATACTATTTGAAATCTTTTGTATGGCCCTGTAAATGCTATGTACTTCATATTATGCAAGACAGTAGCGAATAATTTATATTAAGCTTCAGTGACATATATCAATTTTATTATACATGAAAAAGCTTAAAATCTTTAAAATATGTCACACAATTCCCCCTTTTACCATTATCTAATGGAATTCTTTTGTGTGGCCCTGTAAATGAATAATAGCTACATTTTCACCTTATATTTTATAGAATGCATATTTTAATATGTTTGACAGGGTATAACATCTTTAAAATTCCTTTGAAACGATTTTTTTCCATAGGCCGTAATGTAATAGGAAACTTTTGATTCGCCCTGTAGATAAACTAATCATGGTTGAAACTTCATTTTCGATAAGACTTGTGCTAGGGTAAACGTTAACAACGTCCTAAAATTTCATGGCAATCCGAGTATATTAACGATTTTTCCCCATAGGCCATAATGCAATGGAAAACTTTTGATTCGCCCTGTAGACAAACTAATCATGGTAGAAACTTCATTTTCAGTAGGGTTCGTGCTAGGGTAAACCTCAATAACGTCCTAAAATTTCATGGCAATCCGCGTATATTAACGATTTTTCCCCATAGGCCGTAATGTAATGGGAAACTTTTGATTCGCCCTGTAGACAAACTAATCATGGTAGAAACTTCATTTTCAATAGGACTTGTGCTAGGGTAAACGTCAAAAACGTCCTAAAATTTCATGGCAATTTGAGTATATTAACGATTTTTCCCCATAGGCCGTAATGTAATGGGAAACTTTTGATTCTCTCTGTAGATAAACTAATCATGGTAGATACTTCATTTTCAATAGGGTTCGTGCTAGGGTAAACCTCAATAACGTATAAAAATTTCATAGCAATCCGAGTATATTTACGGAAGTTAGAGCGCGGACAGACGGACAGACAAACCGAATGCATAAGCACTTTTCAACTTTGTTGCAAAGTGCTAAAAAATAAATAATTTCATTAATATCACAAACAACATAACAAACAAATTATTTTGGCACCTCGTTTTCCGTTTGTACTAACAAAAATTAGTATTAATCGCGTGAATCTTAGGTTACACAATATTCGTGTATGCTACCAAAAAGAAAAAGTATAAAAATAAACCGTGTTTAACATTTTAATTAGTTATTTTTCAAAGAACCGAAACGAAAGAAAATGTCGTTTTCCCGGGAGAAAAAGCGGTTTTCGACTGCTTCTTCTTTTAGCCGAAGGGGAAAAGTTCAGTTCTTCACCGCAAGGTTGCGCAGTGTTCTGCCTCAGAGAACCGTTTGAGCTCCGTTTCGGAAATTAGACGTTTTCCGTTCCGATTCCCGACCGGTTTTTAATTCATAACTTTTTTAATTTTGGTCCCACGTTCTCGAAAATGCCCGAAATGACTTCCCCGGAATATTTCCAATCGAAAGACACCTCTCGCGACTTCCAACTCGCGTTGCGAAGTTTAATCGGCTTCAAGCAGACAGAGGCGCACGGATTTTATTAGTATAGATATCTTAAAGAATGACTGCGTTATGGCACTTTGAATTTCTAGTATGGCTGACATTTTTAAATAATCTGATTTTTGTCACGTGATAACACGCGTATTTATGAATTGATTTGAATGTAACTTGGCGTGTACATAGTACATAATCAGTCCTGAATCAAGTTCGTTAGCCAGTTCCACCCGCCATCTTGTTTCAAAATAGAGGCCATTTAAATTTTTTATAAAAAATTAAAATTTAAAATTAGGTACAAAATAGTGAGAAATTGAAAGAGATTTTTCTTTTGTGCATTTGACCTTGATAAAAAGATTCTAGGGCATTTTTTGTTTTGTCTGTATCTTAAAAAAAATGGCTGAGTTATAGTATTTTTAATTTCTAAAGTTGCTCACATTTTGAAATGATCTGATTTTCGTCACATGATAGTACGCGTATTTATAAACCGATTTGGATGTAACTTGGTGCGTACATAGTACATACCGATGTCTGGACAGAGTTCGTTGACCAGTTCCGACCCCCATCTTGTTTCAAAATGGCGGAATATAAAATTAAAAAAAAATTAAATTTTAAAATTATTGTCAAAAAAATAAGAAATTGGAAAAGATTTTTGTTTTGTGTGTTTGATCTTGATGCAAAGATTGAGGAGCATTTTTTATTTCATCTATATCTTGAAAAATGTCTGAGTTATAGTACTTTCAATTTTCAGTGTGGTTGACATTTTGAAACGGTCTGAAATTTGCAACGCAATAATACCCATATTTTTATAAACTGATTTCGATATAACTCCGTGTGTACTTAGTACATACCAATGTCTTGACCGAGTTCACTGACCAACTTCATTCCCCATCTTCTTTCAAAATGGTGGCTATTTAAGTTTATCAAAAATCTTTTAAATGTATAATGATGCACAAACAAAAAATAAGAAATTGAGAGAAGGTTTTTTCTAAAGTGTTTGATCTTAATAATAAATTCCGGAGTACTTTTTTTTTTTTTTTTTTTTTTTTTTTTGCTTTGTCTTTACCTTAAAAAACGCCTGAGATATAGCAGCTTGAATTTCTAATGTGGGTGACATTTTTTAAAAATCAATTTGCCCGCGATAGCACTTGTATATATTGATCGATTTAGATGTGAGTCTGCATGTGCATATGAATTAAGATTTCGAACAAGCTCATTGGTTTGATTTATCCATCATGTTGTTTTAAAATGGCATACACTTCATGATATCGTGGAATTTGACGAACCTATAAATCGCTTAAAATAAAACCAGCTTGAATAAAAGATGACTAATTTCTAAAAATTCCCATTAATATTCAGTGTTGACAAAAATTAGTATTCAATCTTATGTAATTGGGTTCCACTAATTTGCGCTTCATATGTTTGAATAATATAACTTAATTTAAAATAATTAAATAAATAAATAAGGTATATGAAAGCTTCCTCCCGGTACTGCCGGAAGGATTTTTTTATGAGATGAAGAATTTTTGATGAGAAATGTTTTTGTGATTTTTATTTTTAATTATTAGGTAAGATTTTTGTGTGTGTATAAAAAATTTTATTTATTTTCTTTTTTCATACATAATGAGTAAGCTGTAGAAAATTTGCGGGAAAATTTTTTATGTTAGAAATGTATTTCTTATGTTTGAAATGCACCTCGGCATAGACAAATTTTCGTAAGGAAGACTTTCCTATGTGTGTTGTTTAAAAATTCGTAGGTATATCAAAGTTATCAATTAAGTGTACATTTTTGGAAGAAAAGTGCTATAACATGATGATATATATTTTGGAAATGTATTGTGCATAACTAATTTTCTCTTAAATTAACAAACTTTAGAAAAATTTGGGATTTTTTTTTTCTGATGTATATTGTTCAAGAAGTTTTAGGTATTTAATTATCATCATTTAAAAATAAAATTTTGGAGGAAGTTTACTTTAACATGGTAATAATTTGAATTAAATATATTTATTTATGTGCACATAGATAAATTTTATTTTGACAAGCACCGTAGAAAAGATCTATTTTTCCAATGTAATTCAACGGTAGATAGAAAATATGACGGGAAATGTTTAATTTTTTTTTATTTATTTTTTTTTAAATGCGCGGGAGATTAAAAAAAATGGTAGAAACTTTTATAACACAATAATATTTATGTTGCACTAATGATTTTTACTTTGCGAACCTGGAATATGACGAGGAATTTTTTTCTTTTCTCGTTTAAAATTTTCTATTGTGTTTTGTTCGAGAAGGTATGCATATTTTTAGGTTTGTCAGAGAAGTTTTTTTTAATGAGTGAAAGATATAATTTTAATGTATTTGGAATCGAACGGGTGTTAGACATTTTTTTCGAGAGAAAGGTCTATTTTACTTGAGAATATATTTCGGATTTCGGATGGAATGTTGCCACCGAATTTAGTGAAAGGTATATAACAATTTAAAATTTAAAGATATTAAATATATCCAAAGAAACAAAGAGTAGTGCCACAGAGTTAAAAAAAAATAAAGTGCTGCCATTAAAATAAAAACGATAGGGGGAACTGGGGGACGTTGATACAGCTTTTTTCAAAAAAAATTTTTGGTGTCTAGAAAGCAGAAATTTCAAGTTATTTTACTATGTGATGTCAGCAAAACCTGTGTAGTGTGTTATAAAAATGTACAATCGTTGTTTTATATATTATTTTTGCATGTAATTTTGAAAAAATCAAAAAAAGTAATTTGTATCAATGTGCCCCATCCCCGGGGCAGATTGATACACTTTGACACTTCTGCAAAAATGGATATATTTATAGACATTAAAATCGCAAACAATTTATTTGTAAGCGATAATAAAGCAATCAAAATGAAATGTATAATGACCTGATGTTCTGTCTGTTCCTTGTCTGTTTGTTGGCTGTGGTAACTTTGTCATATCTGGCGCTTTAACCCCAGAATTATCTTTTTTCTTAGGAAAGGTGAAAGAATTACCAGATTTTCTGTTTATAAATCGGTTTACAAACAGAAAATGAAGGATAATTATATTTAAAATTATATTTATAATGTAATTATCCTGTACTGTTCTGCAGCTTGTTTCTCTTACTTAACATTTCTCATGTCGATACTTTTTTCTCTGGAGAATCGATATAAATTTGAGATTTGCCTGGCTGCCGTTCATTTCTTTTGTTAATTCTACTAGCACTAGATATTGTGTAAGTTTGTACGTCTTCAGTTTGCAAAAACACAATAAAATGTTCTAATATAAAGAAATTAGAGCTATTTCACTTCAATAAAAACTAATAGTAGAAAATTTTGACGAAAAATGGTTGAATTAAGGAGTGTATGGTAAAAAAATAATAATAAAAGGTAATGAAAAAATGAACTAGAAAAGGATTTAGGTTGTATCAATGTGCCCCATACAGCCATTTTGAATAAAATGAGTCGCAAATCCAGCACTTCATAATTTATCTAACAATAAAGAATGAGGAACTGATAAAGAGTTTATTTACTTGCCAGGGAGGGTATTCTTTTCGGTTGAAAATACTGGGACAAATGTACTATACCATTTCAATTGTACAACTCAAATTTACTTTTGACCTACAAAAACAATTAATCACCCATCCCATTTCATCAAACTATTGAATCATTCCAAAACTTTCTGCGTGTAGTTAATTTCACTAGTATCACTATTTGGAGCTGTTGTGAAAGTTCCTGTAATGACCCTGTGTGCTGTACAGGGGGTGTATCAATGTGCCCCAGTTCCCCCTAAATAATAAAATAAACATTAAAATTATGTTAATAACCAAAAAATCGCAAAAATTTTTCTCCCAGAAAATGCGAAAATTTCCCATCTCATGAAAAAAAAATTAATTCTCAAAATAAATTTTCTAATTCCTAAAATAAAAATTTAAAAAAGAAAAAATAATTTTTTTTAAAGAAAAATTTTCTGTCACTTGAAAAATAAAATAAATCGCACAAAATTTTTTTAAAGAAAAACTTTCTATCTCTTGTCAAAAAAAGAAAAAAGAAGGTCGCAAATATTTTTTATTATCTGAAAAAGAAATAAGTTCGCAAAATAAATTATGTTCCTAAAATAAAATCTTTAAAAAAAGTAAGAAAATATTTTTTATCTCTTGAAAAATAAATTAAATTCGCAAAATAAATGAAGTCCCCAAATAAAAACTGGAAAAAGAAAAAAAAACATCTTCACTCAAATTATCATCTTACTACAAGTCACCTTATCAATTCACACATTCACACTACCGACACCACCGAGTCTTATTGGCCTGCAACACCATCAAGTCTTATCATCAGTTCAGACCGTCAAAACCACAAGTCGCCACATTCCACTACCAACTCCATAGCGCAACATAGATGACGTCAAACCGGCAAACCTCCTCTACTAATAAATTTTAAAAATAGTTGTAAAAATTAGTACTAGTTATTTTTATTTATTTCTTATTATTTATTTATTTATTTATTTATTTATTGTTTTTATTTTTTTATTTGTTACTTGAAATTATAAAAATGTGTAATATTATTTATTTGCAGCTTTGCGTAACAAGAACGGTTATTGAAATATGTATACAGTGGATGCTAACATTAAAATGTGCACTTTTTAATTCAAATGTTTAGCTGCACCATAGCCTAATTCTTTTTTAAAAGAAAGGTCAAGTCTTGCTGAAAGTTAAAACCAAAACAGTCCACCGATGTGCTTTTTTTCAGGCTACTTTTCTGAAATCTTTGATATTTTGTCCTCAGCTACATGTTTATTTTTTTAATTTCTTATTTGATTTTTATCTCACGTCCGGACAAGATCGGATGGGTCACTTAGTATGTTTTAGAATATGTTTATTCAGAATGCATATAATTTTATTAATGTTTTTTTTTTTTTTCAATTAGATTTTCTGAGATTGATTTAAGGTATTTTAAGCGATTGCGGTTGCAGTAATTCATCCGGGTCAATCCATTTCAAGTGGTCCAGAAAATATTTTTTTGGTCGCTCGACCATTTTTAAAAAATCTGAAATTTTTTGTACAACAACCCTAACATGACGGAAGTTCAAAATGACCGTTCTTTTAATTTTACTATTTTTTGTTTGTGCATGGCGGCCATCTTTGTTTCATCGCGTGCAGCGATTTTCTCAGATACTAGGGTACACAAAATTGTAAATATCTCGTCTTCTATTTTCCCAATTGAAATGGGGTTTGCAGCATTTTGTTCAGAATAAAATAGGCTAAATACACAGTTATAGAAAAATTTTGAAAAATAAATTTTTACAGGTGAAATTTTAGCACAAAATGCACGATTTTTTCCAAAATCTATCCGTTTGCAAGAAGAAAATTTTCGTGCAAGAGCAACTGTCAAACTTACACAATTTTTTCTACAAATAGGTCAAAAGTATGTGTACTCATACACCAAGTCCCAGATCTGGGAGTTAATTTCTCTTTGCGAAAAAAATTCCGAAATTCGTCAAAAATTTCAAATATTGCACTTTTTAGGCTTTGATATCTCTGGTGGGGCACGAGATAAAAATCTGAAATTTTGGCCTGTGATAATATTGTGTAGTAGCGTTATGTACAAAAAATTTCAAGAAGGAGATTTGACTACAAGCTGAGATATGACATGGAAGATATGTGAAAACAATACTGTCAAACTATTGTAAACCTACTATGTAATTGTTCAACAAGACTGTCAACCTTGCACAATTTTTTCTACAAACAGGTCAGAAGTGTGTGTACTCATAAACCAAGTCCCATATCTGGGAAATGATTTCTCTTTCCGAAAAAAATTCCGAAATTCGTCGAAAATTTCAAAAATCGCACTTTTTAGGCTTTGATATCTCTGGTGGAGCAAGAGATAAAAATATGAAATTCTGGCCTTTGATAGTATTATGTAGTAGTGTGATGTACAAAAAATTTCAAGAAGGAGATTTGACTACAAGCTGAGATACGGTGATTAAAAAAATGTTAAGAAATGCTATTACGAGTACATTAGGAGAAATGAGATTAGTCTCTTTTATTACAATATTTACACAGAAAATATCGTTTGTTGAAAACAGTTAAATAATAAGCATTTAATTTACAAAATACTATGTATGCTCAACAAAGAGCTTAACAATATTTACGAGAGATGTTATGAGTTCGACCAGTTACTGTTGTCAGTCCATCAGGCCGTTCTTTCAAAAAATTTTATTTGAAGCCCCCCAAGTCTTGTCATCCCTTGTTAACTTGAATGAAATTCTCTAGGTTTATAATTGAAGTCATGTCAACTCGATCAGTTGCAATTCATTGTCTGTAAGTTACTTTTCCTGAAATGTGTTCCGAGTAAAATTGTTGCAATAGCATTTCTAATAGTTTTGTTCATCTGGACAAATAGTGTATTGGCTTAGCATACATTCTGAATTGTTTAAATCACACAGAAGCATTTGAAAAAGATATTTGTAACTAACATTTAACTTTATACCATAAATAATTAATTTAAAATTTTGGAGGTATGAACAATTACATAGTAGATTACAATAGTTTCGCAGTATTGTTTTCACATATTGTCCATGTCATATCTCAGCTTGTAGTCAAATCTCCTTCTTGAAATTTTTTGTACATAACACTACTACACAATACTATCAAAACCCAGAATTTCAGAATTTTATCTCTTGCTCCACCAGAGATATCAAAGCCTAAAAAGTGCGATTTTTGAAATTTTCGACGAATTTCGGAATTTTTTTTCGCAAAGAGAAATCATTTCCCAGATCTGGGACTTGGTGTATGAATACACGCACTTTTGACCTATTTGTAGAAAAAATTGTGAAAGGTTGAAAGTCTTGTTGAACAATTACATAGTAGGTTTACAATAGTTTGGTAGTATTGTTTTCACGTATTTCCCATGTCATATCTCAGCTTGTAGTCAAATCTCCTTCTTGAAATTTTTTGTACATAACGCTACTACATGATACTATCATAGGCCAAAATTTCAGATTTTTATCTCGTGCTCCACCAGAGATATCAAAGCCTAAAAAGTGCGATTTTTGAAATTTTTGACGAATTTCGGAATTTTTTCGCAAAGAGAAATTAACTCCCAGATCTGGGTTTTGGTGTATGAGTACACGCACTTTTGACTTATTTGTAGAAAAAATTGTGTAAGGTTGACAGTTTCCCTTGCAGGAAAAATTTCCTCTTGCAAACGGATAGAATTTGGAAAAAATCGTAAATTTTGTGCTAAAATTTTACCTGTAAAAATTTATTTTTCAAAATTTTTCTTACACTGTATATTTAGCCTATTTTATTCTGAACAAAATGCTGCAAACCCCATTTCAATTGGAAAAATAGAAGACGAGATATTTACAATTTTGTGTATCCTAGTATCTGAGAAAATCGCTGCACACGATGAAACAAAGATGGCCGCCATGCACAAACAAAAAATAGTAGAATTAAAATAACGGTCATTTTGAATTTCCATCATGTTAGGTTTGTTGTACAAAAAATTTCAGATTTTTTAAAAATAGTCGAGCGACCAGTGCTGGACCACTTGAAATGGATTGACCCATCCGAAAACATGTTTTATTCTAAAAATATATTTTTAATTTCTTCTGTCTTTACAAGAAAAAAGTATTGGATTCCTGAAAATTTTCGAAATCCAGTTTTCGACGGATTTACATGTTTTAACCTCGCTACTGGCGATTATTACAGTATTTTTAATTATTACTGAATTATTTCTTCTCTCGTTTGACTTCAGAGTGAGATTTTTGTTTTATTTTCATTAGCTCGAATCTTAGAATTCGTAACATATTATTCTTATATCGAACACTGTTAAAAATAAAGGTGACAAACCGGTGCCATTTGGGACCCGGAGGTGAAAAGGCGGTGCCATTTGGAACCCTAGGGTGTCATAGGAGCTTGAATATGCGGTTGGGGTGACGACAGATCTGTTACTGGATGATGGGAGCTAAATAAGGTGTCATGCACTTCGTAACCAACTCATCGGGTGACTGGCAACTTGCGCATGCGCTATGACGCGTGTCTTTCTGCTTTCGGTGTCGGCAAGTAAAGTTTACGGGTGTGAACAAATCAAAACATGGCAGTGTGTAAATTGGCGATATTAATTGAGGACTAACCACTGAGCTACAATGAAACAACAATGAGGACTTAACGATCCGATTTGCACGACCAGTGAACCGGTCAAAGTCTGATTAAAGGTAAGATTTAACTTTATTTTAATTTATTGTTACGTTAATTTATCGTATATCCCTATAAGTAATGTCATAAAAAAACAGTAAATTAGATTTTTTTGTTAGTATGATTGATTGTTAAGTTTATTACGTGAAGCTACAAGCTACACTCTCACCAAAATACCCGCTTGCTAATGTTAAACCCATGAGGTAGTTATTTTACAATGAAAGTACAATGAAAGATTGTAACAATGAAAGATTGTACAATGAATTTACAATGAAAGATTGTAAAAATATTTACATATTTTTTCATTACAAATCAGTTATTATAGACGAATCTCGTTGCAATCGGAATATTCTATGACCATTTTACCTTGTATTTAAACTCAACTGTTTAGATTTAACCCTTAACTGCTGTTAGTTGTCTCAGACACCTGAGTTTTTCAAGTTTCACAGTTTAACTTGCAATTTTTAGTTTAACTATAGATACTGGTCAATTTTTTTTAGTTTGGAGTCTTATTACTACCTCTAAATACTTTTGAATAGCTGAATTTGATTTATAATATTCTTGTACATAAAGTTTAATACATAAATAGTATTCTGAGAATTAATGTAACATTTTATTCATCTTCAGATTAAATGGTCTGACAGACAGCTCACAGTAGTTATGTAACAATTTTTGTCAGAACAGTTAAGGTTAAAATATGTTTTTGCGTCTATATACAGTTAAAAGCAATTACTTTTATTCGCGAAGTTTTAATTTTAAACTTTACACGGGATCTCGGACAGCATCTGGCCGGCTTTGCATATATTGTCGGATAGATACTATCCGAACCCCTCCTGTAAAGGCTAATTCACACCATATTGCAGCCTCGCGTAACTTCTCTAATATTGTTTCAGTATACCTGATTTGTCTTTATTTGAGAGGGGGGGATAACTTTTTCATTTAAGACAATTCAATACTTGCAAATCTTAAAGTAATCAAAACTTATTTACAGGGTTTTCATTATTAATATTTTCCTCATTAACCAGCATTATTTCCAAAATAATCTTCATAATAAGATTAGATCGGGAGGCGGTAGCACGGACAATTATTTAGTCTCATTTAAGAATAAAAATCACGGATAAAACCTCGATTTGCATATTAAAACGTTATTAATCAGCCAAGTCATACCTTGGTGGGAAATGCCTAAAAGCCCGAATTTAGCGGTATCTTGGGTTTACCATTATGTTTTCTTACTCCCAATTCTTCATATTTTCATACTTTTGGTTTCATTTTCTTTCAAAAAGGTGAGAAAATGTTAGGGTATTCAATTGAAGAAACCTTATGATCTGATTATCGGCTATGCAGATTTACACCCATTTTTTTTTCGAAAGTATTCTTTCGCATTAAACCTTATTTAGTAGCAGAATTTTATGGTTAAATAAAATAATTTTTTTTTCAATAATAGTAATTTAAGTTTGATTAGACCGTAATCAGCCTCTCCCCCTTTTTCAATCATCAACATCATCCGATATGACAAATTTGTAGTCATGAACATTCAAATTATAAAAGGAAAACAATCTGTATTTACTCCACTGAACTTTCAGAATAGTTTACAGAAATAGTGTGTGTCCAAAAAATATAACAATGAATAAAAACTTATATCGTAATTTTAAAAAGTAATTTAAAAAAAAAAAATCTGAAACCAAAACTGAAAAAGTAAAAACTACGCCGGTTACGGATCGCCCTCAGCAATCTTGTGCAAAACAATCACGTAAAATTATTAAAATTTCGGCGAAATATTTGAAAAGAACGCCCCCATAGACTTTGCATTATCATCCGGGTCTTTTTCTGTGCCTAGCGTTGCGCCTAAAATAATCATCAATTTATTTACATTTTGAAGTATGAATGGATATATTATCAATGTTATAATTAATATATTATCCTCTAAAAAATATGCATGTTAGCAATTCGCATTATTATTAATTAAAAAAAGGAACTGGGCGCGTCCCATTCATCCCTTTTCTGGCATGTCCCATTCCTCGCCACTTCCTTGTTTGTGTTAAACTTCTTGTTCAAACAAAAATGCTGCTTTAGGCTTAGTTTAAATTATGGATAATATACAGTATAGTGTTCCATAAATAGGGAAACTATTACATTTATACATAAACAAGCCTTTAATATATTGAGAGCAAATAAATCAAATTTAAATTGGATTTTTGAAATAATTTTTTCTTTCATACATTTGCAAGTCTATGCATATCAATATTTTTTGTAAACTGAAGAATGGATTACCATTGCTTCATCTTGTACTTGTATGCGATCGATGAAATATTTAGAATAATGCACAAATAGAAATACCTAGAGTCCCATTCCACCCGACTTTCCCCCATATAGCAAAAGGGGAAATAAAGAATTAGCCAGTTCCCTAAAGCTCCTGATATACACTATATGGCCAGAGATGACCGTCCACTTGCGATTTTAGACATTTTGTTAAATATCTAGAAAAATGTATGAGGAATTATCCTGAAAATCTTAGTGTATAAATATAATACACTACCTGGCCATTGATTATCGTCCACTTGCGATTTTAGACATTTTGCAAAATATCTAGAAAAATACATGAGGAAATATCCTGAAACTCTCACTGTATAAACAATATAGTACAGGTCATCTTTTTCCGTGAAGATTTTTTCCAGAAACTTTATAGGGGATCGCCAACAAATTAAAAAATGTATAAATATCTTTTGGATAACCTAGTCAAAACTAATGCATCGAAAGCGCTCAAACTGTAGATTGTGATTAAGTGGCTTATTGTTATAAACTGTGTTCATTTTTATGTCGATAGCATGTACACTTGTAGAGAAATGAAGGTTTTTTATAAAAATACTCCCAAATTTTTCCAAGATTTTTGCTTATAATTTGCAGAGTTCTTAATATAAAATAATAATATTTTCTGAAAATGTGACAAACAACATTGCACATAATACCCTCTAATCAGAATTAAAAAATAATAAAAATTGCATGAAAAATGAGTAGGTTTACTAAATAATTTTTCACTGCGCATGCGTGAACGATATCAAAATTTCATTTGCATATTATGTTAGCTAAATGTATAGAGCAACATTTGTGAAAGTTGCAAAATCATAGCTTGAAAATTCTGAAAATAATCGTCAATAGAATCACTTAAAACTCCGTTATTTCCAAAATGAAGCAAAAACAAGAAGGGTTGTATCCATATATTCATTGATTAGTGTCAATATAGAATACACAATACGGAACGTACTAGTACATTTGGATACAATCCCTCATTTTTTTTTGCTTCATTTTGGGAACAATGGATTTTCAACTTATTATATTGACGATTATTTTTAGAATTTTCAAGCTATGATTTTGCGACTTTCACAAAAGTTGCCTTATACATATAGCTAACATAATATGCAAATGAAATTTTGATATCGTTGACGCATGCGCAGTGAAAAATTATTTAGTAAACCTACTCACCTTTCATACAATTTTTATTATTTTTTAATTTTGATTACAGGGTAATATGTGCAATGTTGTTTGTCAGATTTTCAGAAAATATTATCATTTTATATTAAGAACTTTGCAAATTATAAGCAAAAATCTTGGAAAAATTTGGGAGTATTTTTATAAAAACCTTAATTTCTCTACGAGTATACATGCTATCGACATAAAAATGAATACAGTTTATAACAATAAGCCACTTAATTACAATCTACAGTTTGAGTGCTTCTGCTGCATTAGTTTTGACAGGGTTATCCAAACGATATTCATTATTTTTTAATTTGTTGACGGTCTCCTATAAGGTTTCTGGAAAAAATCTTCACGGAAATGTATGACCTGTACTATTATGTGTATACACTGAGAGTTTCAGGATAATTCCTCATGTATTTTTCTAGATATTTGACAAAATGTCTAAAATCGCAAATGGACGATAATCAATGGCCAGGTAGTGTAGTACAAGTCATATATTTCCCTGAAGGTTTTGTTCCGAAACTCCAATAGGGGACCGTCAACAAATTAAAAAAGAATGAATACCTTTAGGATATCTTTTGGATAACCCTGTCAAAACTAATGTAGCAAAAGCGCTCAAACTGTAGATTATGATTAAGTCGCTTATTGTAATAAACTGTGTTCATTTTTATGTCGATAGCATGTATACTCGTAGAAAAATTAAGGTTTTCTACGAATCCGAAAAACAGTCTCAAATTTACCCAAGATTTTTGCTTATAATTTAAAGAGTTCTTAATATAAAGTAACATTCTTTTCAGAAAATGTGACATACAGTATTGCACACAATACCTTGTAATCAGAATTAAAAAATAATAAAAATTGTTCGAATATTGAGTAGGTTTACTAAATAATTTTTCACTGCGCGTGCGTCAAAGATATCAAAATTTCATTTGCATATTATGTTAGCCAAATGTATAGAGCAACTTTTGTGAAAGTCGCAAAATCACATCTTGAAAATTTTGAAAATAATCGTCTATAGAATACGTTGAAAATTCGTTATTCCCAAAATGAAGGAAAAACACGTGGGGTTGTATCCATATATTCATTGATTAGTGTCAATGTAGGATACATAATAGGGTCGTACTAATAAATATGAATAAAATTCCTCATTTTTTTATTATTATTACTGGTATGGAATACCTGTACATGTTAGGGAAATTCGTTGCTAATCTGGAATAGACACTTTGTTGCAAAATATGTTTTGTAAATATGGTTAATAATGCAAATAGTTTATAACTCTTAATGTTAATACAGGAAAAGGATATCTGAATGAGAAGTATGAGTTGGTCATGTAATTTTCTCGTGCTGTCCGAAAATAGGCAATAAAGAGGAAAGTGCCCAGTTAAATTGATGGCATTGAGTTCGCAGGCTATACATACAACTGCATATTATACTCTTATTTCAAAGAATAATGCCCTTCCAAAAATAAAAGAAATCAACTCTGAGTTATTGGACAGTGTATAAACTGCCATCCCTCTTTATACTTAAACAATGAGCCCCTAAAACTAATCAGGGAAGTGCCTTATCAGAGTGAACCTATTAATAAAATTTGAAGAAAATGTGATAATTCTGCATGATTTCTGCATATTTATATAAATTAAGGAGAGTAGCACTCTCTTCTCCCCCCTTCATATTTAACCAATGAACCTCCAATGCTAATCAGTGAAGAACCTTATCAGAATGAGCCTACATATAAAATTTGAAGCAAATCTGATATTTATATAAAGAATTATCACGTTACATACAGAACCTGCGGGCACATTAGCTGTCAGGCTTTGATAGCCTTGTGAGCTACAATTTAAATTTTATTTAAATTTTATTCTTTCTTTTTTTTGTTCATTTACCATTTTTGCTGTACTTTGATGATACATTTTAATTGGACTGTCTTGTTGTGTGTTTTCCTTAATGTGTTATTATTATTATTTCAGATAGTGAACTTACATTTATAGTACTTACATTACCATGCTTGATACAAGAAAAGTTTCCGGCTCTTTATCATGAAGAAGGTGCAGAAATTTCTGTGTTTCAACCTGTTACTGTGCTCCGCAACTCAAGCAACTTGTTAAATTACTCATGCTATGTATTAATTTTATATAAATAGTTAATTACAAAAACTGATAATTTTATAAGTTAGTTATTTTAGCATTATATTTAGCAAGCTTAGTTAATTTGTGGTATGCATTATTTTGGTTGTTTAACGTTAACTATAGCAAAAGCCAATTTAAATTTTTATCATTTTTATTAGATACTTATGTCTTCAAAATTTTCTCAGTGTCATCAGTTCCACATAGTGTTACGTCTTTGTTTAATAATATTTAATACATTCTTGGTGTTTACAATAAAAAGATTATTTGAACTAAAAGGTTGTTTTTTTAATTCAGTGTTTTATTCCTTTCATTATAATTACTCTTTGGATTAAAATTTCAGATGCAATAAGTCAAAACACAAAAACAATTTGACAGAAAGTGTTTTGATGTGGATACAGGACTAGAAATCAGCAGTCGCTAGTCGTCATATGAAACTAAATTATAGAAAAATTATTCCTAGTCGTCAAATCTTGATAGCTAGCTTTCTTTAACTTTAATTTTTGTATAGCAAATGCTTTCATTTTTATTTTAGCATACATCCCCCTCCCCCTCTGCACCATGACATCAGCACGTGTCTTAAGAATTTTGAACCTTTCAATAACCTCTAAGTTAACTTCACTTTCATCAATGACTGATAAAACTGGTCCTTGGATATTACACTCCTGTAAACAAGATTTTCTTTTATTATGAGATATTTCTGCATCCTTATATGTTCCTAAAATAAGAAACTGTATTAAAATTGTTTTGAAATTTTTGTATTCCCTTCCTCCAACAAACAAAAAAAATATGTGTGATTTGGAAATGTTTTAAATGCCACACCATAATTGGCAACCAAAGATTCATTTATTTGCTAACTTTTTATTTTCTGATGTACTGTTAGTCTCAGATTTTTTTAAAAATTAGCTTATCCCTAGTTATATCTAAAGCTCATATTTTCTCTCTGTGGACATATTTGCTTGATAATCTGTTTTGTATGCATATTAGCTTTATAAAAAGAATAAGTGTTTCCAGAATCCAAATATTGTAGTTTAATCAGGTTTCATACTTATAGAAAGTCAGTTTTTATTTTGTTTAGTAAGAAAATTGTTTAATATATAAAGTTTCCGCCCCACTTTCCTTCAATACATTAAAATTAAATATGCAATGCAATATTATTACTATTAACATGGTTGTGAAAAGAAATAAGAAAATATGAAATGCAGTTGGCACATCGAAAAAAAATTGTAGGCATTATTTTGACACCTTACATACAGTTCTTAATTTCTAATCCTGTGTGGATATATGCTATAAAATATGGATTTGCATAAGTTCACTATAAAGGTAAGTACTACATACATTGTAAAAACGATTTTTTTTTACTCAATTTCATCTGTGATTTTACCACAACTATAAAATGAACTTATTTTCTATAATTCATTTCATAGCTTAATGGCTAACTTTCTGGAAGAATTTTAAAGAATATGAAGTATTCTTACTAATTTAAAAGTTACACAGCATTTATTACATATTCTCTTCTAATTTGTGTTTTACATTTTTTTTTTATTAGATACAGCAGGGTAGCTGAAAAAATATTGGTGCGTTGTTTGACATTGATATTTCACAACTAAAATCTGAGAAATGCTTATTTTAAAATTTTGTAGCATTTTTTCTATTATATGAAAATCTTAATCCTCCGAAAAGTTCACAACCGTCAAAATGATCAGTAACTAATATGTTCAACGAAGTGTTCGCCTCATGGAAGCAAAATAATTTTAATGGAACTTCCAGCAGTATTGGGGCCTTCACATGGAGAAAAAACAACATTGACCTTCAACACCCATCTGCGTGGATATTTAATAACAGGTGTATTGCCTTCGAACAATCAGATCTTAACTCACTTGACTTCTGTAGAAAAGCTAGAAATAGAAAATCCCCAGTTTGCAATGTATGTGATGCGAAATTATCAAGGCATAGAATGATTTAAATCAGAATTATCTGCAGCGGACTGTCAATTCTGTGATCTTTCGTTTTCAAACTTGTGTAAAAAATAAATATCAAGCCAGCGAACAATTTGTTAAAATATTGTTATTTCTTTTATTTTTTTATTATTAAATTATGCATATATTTTACAGGGTTGCATATATTTTACAGGATAAAGCATTTTTCTGTGCCCCCATACTTTTCAGTTGCCCTGCAGTGCTGTAATTGGGCGGGAACGCGTGGGAGCGCCGTTCCCAGAAATATCTGGTTTGTTACAGTAAAAAAAAAATCGCGTACGAACGCAATTTTTTTAAAAAACAAAATGCGTATTTTTGCTAGTTTTAAGGGTAGCCGTTTCCACTTGTCAAGAAAGAGGATATTTCGGGCAATCAGTTGCTCTAAAGCCGTCATGCTGCCAACACCCCTTGAATACCAGGCCTGAATGCTGACACTAAAATGGCGGTAACCGAAGACTCATTTTTTAGAAGTGTACACGGTCCCCTAAGTTTTGACACCAGCATTTTATAAAATATTTCTTAGACTTCTTTAATCTCAGAAAAATAAAGCGACAAAACTTTAAAAAAAGTTATTGGTACCAAAACTGAAGGGACCGTACATACGCTGAAAAAATCCTTCGGCAGCAGCCTTTTTTATTTTTTTTTGTCAGTGCTGAAACCAAGAATTCAGGGGGTAGAGGTTCTGAACTGACGTCAGTTGCCCTATTTTTACTGAATGAAAACAAATTACATTACTATAAAAACTTCAATATAATAATTATGACTGAAAAAAAGTCGGCTTTTGGTTAAATATTTCAAATTGGCTTTTGCAAAAATTCGCAAATTATGAAAATTTGAGTTCCCACAAATATTTTTTGCCAACTGCAGCACTGTTGCCCTGTATATAAAATAATGAAAATACATGTGAAGCAATGTACTATGTGTCAAAAAAGATGGTTACGGATTACTTCTGAAACTATAAGAAAATTATAAAAATATTCATATGAAGATAGATAATTCAATTTGTAGTTTCTCTTATTTTGGTGTCAAAAAACATCAAATTTTTATAATGTTCCTGCATCTAAAAATGCCCAATCACAAAAATAGTTACTGGCCCTTTCTTAAACATACCCAAAATGTTTGATCCAAACATATGAGTTAGAGACAGTCAAAAATCATGATTTATTTCATTTTACAAGAACTTCAAAACATAAAATTGAAAATCAGACTTCAAATTGCATGACAATGTCACAATATTTGACTCTAACTCAGTGATTTTTAGAGGCAGAAAATAGGTGTAGAGGTTGTGTAAATTTTGCGATTTATTCTAACAAAACCTTTTGGGTATGACTAACAATGCAATAGTGATGACTTATGATTGGTGATTTGGAAATGCAAAGACTGTATAAAAGTTAAAATTTTGAATTTTTCTTAAAATATTCTCCATGTAAATGAAAGTACAATTTGAATTCTCTGCCTTTCTATGATTATTTTTGTAGTTCATATTATCCCTCTCTGAGTTACAAAAATATGCTACAATTTTTCTTTGGACACCTGATAATGAGTTTAAAATATAATATTCCATCAATCTAAAAGAAAAAAAAAAAGACTCAAAATATTGACTGATCATGATAATTTTCTCTGCAGAATTCAATTTAAAAATGGGTAAACACTTTGTATTTCATGATTCAAACCAATACAATTTCTTGACAAGCAGGGTGGGGGGAGGGGGTTGCAACTGTGAGCCATAGATTGTGAGTGCTATTTCTTGTAGGATGCCACAGGGCACACTGGATTATGTGTTTCATCCGTTCACCCTCTGGGGCACCCTGGATAAATGGTATCATTATTCTCCCTTGAGATGCCATCCTTTCACCCTCTGGGGCACCCTGGATAAGGGGTGCCATTACTCTCCCCTGATATGCCACCCTTTCACCTCCTGGGGCACCCTGGATAAGGGGTGAGATTATTCTCCCCTGTGGTGCCATCGTTTCACCCTATTGAACACTATGGATAAAGGGTGCCATTATTCTTCCCTGAGGTGTCGTCCTTTCACCCCCTGAAACACCCTGGATTAGGGGTGCCATCCTTTCACCCTAGTTAAGGGTGCCATTTTAGCTCCTCTAGGGGTGTCACCAGTGAGACAAGCCTTTCACCCCTAAAAGGTGCAATGTGTCACCATTAGTTTTAACAGTGAAATTTCATTTATATTTGAGTATCATTAATAAAATTGGACAAAACTGATGTACCCATTTGGGTACTCAGGGACTGAAGAGGTTAAGGGTCAGAAAACCCCAAAAATATGTTTTTACAAAATGTCTGTCAGTCAGTCTGCCTGTCTGTGTGTGACATAATTTTGTGGGCGTTCTATCTCAAGAACTAAAACACGGGTTTTCACAAAACTTTAGATTCTGTTAGACCTTAATATAAAGTAGATCTGATTAACTTTTGGTGTATATCGCTCAACATGTGGCTCTTCTATGCTGCATTATTCACAATTACAACAAATAACCATGTCTCAAGACTAGTGCATGGGTTTTCATAAAACTTTAGATTTAGTTTGTACTTAATATAATTGGTGCTGATTACGTTTTCGTGCAAATCGTTCAACATGAGGCGCTGCCGTGGTGCATTATTCGTGATTATTGCAATAGCTCTATCTCAAAAACTAATGCACGGAATTTCACAAAACTTTAGATTCTGTGAGACCTTGTATAAACTAGATCTGATTAGTTCTTGGTGTATATTGCATAAGTGGCACTGATATGCTGCATTATTTACAATTTCCAAAATAGCTATATCGGCAGACTTAGTGCATCCATTTTCATAAAACTTTATACTATTTAGTTAGTACTTGATATAACATGATGCTGATAACGTTTTGGTGCAAATAGCTCAACAGGTGGCGCTTCCATGATGCATGATTCCTGATTATCGCATTAGCTCTATCTCAAGAACTAAGGCACGAAATTTTCTAAAACTTTAGATTCAGTTTGGCCCTGATATAGATTAGTGTAGTTTAGTTTTTAGTGAAAATCGCCTAACAGGTGACGTTGCTATACTGGATTTTTCACGATTTCGCAAAAAATGTATATCAAGAATTAATGCATATATTTTCATCAAACTTCAGATTCTGTTAGTACCTGATAATTTTTTTTTTTTTTTTTTTTTTTTATCCTGGTTAGTTTTTGATGTACATCACCTAACATGTGGCGCTGTTATGCAGATTTTTTTTAAAGATTTTGCAATAGTTCTGTATCGAAAACTAATGCACGTATTTTCATCAAACTTCAGATTCGGTTATAAGTTGATCTAAGTCGTTGCTGACTAGATTTTGGTTTAAACCATCTAACCGGTGGTGCTGCTATGCTATTAACATAGTAGAAGCTATCGGGAGGGTAGGCTAGAGGTCTGCACGGGCCGAAATTTCCAGGCCCGCGCCCGGCCCGAAAGTTAAAATTTCGGCCCGGGCCCAGCCCGGCCCGAACGAAAGAAATATTGGCCCGACCCGGCCCGGCCCGAAAGTTAAAATTTCGGCCCGAGCCCGGCCCGGCCCGAACGAAAAAAATATTGGCCCGACCCGGCCCGGCCCGAAAGTTAAAATTTCGGCCCGAGCTCGGCCCGGTTCGGAAAAAAATTTAAAATTCGGCCCGAACCCGGCCCGGCTCAAGTGAATTTCTACAGAACATTGATCTTTAATCTTATGGAAGAGTTCTGACCAAAAAAAAAATTATATTAGTCTTTTTTTTTTTTTTTTCATGTTTATAATCTCCATTTATGCAGAAGTGCCGTAGGCTGCGATATTTACGCTTTTAAATGAATTTTTGTTTGTTGTATGTAAATGTTTCAGTTATCACTAGTATTATTTATCCATATTCCCTGTAATGGAGACAAAAAGTCGAAAAAGCGGTATATGGTAAAATTTCCAAAGACAAATTCGCTTTGGAACGAAAAAAAAAAAAAAAAAAAAAAAAAAAAAACATTCCCTTCTTAACAGATGCAAATGTTTAATATATTTTTTTCTCCCGTATTGTTGTATTCATTTTGCACGGATGAACATTTTAAAAGAAACTTTCAATTTTCAGTTTTAAAAAAAATTCCGTCATAATCATGTTTTTTTTTTTTTTTTTTTTTTTTTTTTTTTGTGTGTGTGTGTGTGTGTGTTTGTGTGTGTGTGTACGTGTTTAATTCTATTTTAAAACGCCCAGTAATCTACGATTCTTTAAAAGGAATAAATTCTAATGTTTAATTGTAGAATAATGACGGCTTAAAAGTATATGCCTTTTTTGCAAACATTTTTGGACAAAGCCAAATATTACTGATTTATAAAAAGTCGAGAAAAGGATTTTCATATAGGAAGATTCAATAGGAACTGATTATTTTGGTCCATGAAAACTAGGAAGAATGGAATCAGTCTCGGCTTCGTACGGAAAAAAAAAAGTTAGGCCCGGCCCGTCCAGCAAAAAAATTAAGGCCCGAGCCCGGCCCGGCCCGAAAGATTAGTGACTAGGCCCGACCCGGCCCGGCCCGAATGCCATTATTGGAAATCGGCCCGAACCCGGCCCGCGGCCCGGCCCGTGCAGACCTCTAGGGTAGGCTCCCAATCTGAGCATTTACGGCGCATGCTCGATGCTTGGTTTACTTTATCCTTGGCGATTCTGTGGCTTCGATTTCTTCAAATAGCCTAATAACCCTGTCGGGAGCCTTCCCTCTCCGTTTAGGTACAAAAAAAAAAAAAAAAAAAAAGTTTTTTGAACGTTTAAGTTACAAAAAATATTTTTCAAAGTTGACTGGTTAATATAATATTATTATTTAATTATGTAAATACATTACATAATTAATTATTATATAATATATTTACATAATAATAAAAATAATTATGTTATTTATATTTATAAAAAAATTGTCATTTGTAATTAAAACTACATGCATTTTGTTTTTCAAGCTACAATTAATTATATAATGTAATTGACATTATTATCAATAATATTATTTATTAATTAATTATTATATAATAATATTAATATATTTATGTATAATTTATATTGAAAAATCTATTACACCTTTCTGCAAATAAATACTTTATATTAGTTTAATATTAATTAATTAATATAAATTATAGCGATACAATTAGTATATATATTTTTTAAGAAGCTTTGAACTTTGAATAAATATTATTTATAAAAAGTACAAAAACGAAAAAAAAAAATTTGGTTATGTGTATATATTTTGTAAGTAGTACTTCAAATTTTAAAATCAATTTAAAGAAAATCCCAAATCGTTAAGATTAATTTAGCATTCAGTATAAACAATATATTTTTATTTATTTAAAATAAGCTAATTGTATAGCATGAATATAGTTATAATTAGGATATAATCTAAATATTTTTTTATTTTTATAAATAAAAATAAATAAATAAAACTAATTGTATAGTATCAATGAAAAATGTATGAAAATTTTATAATTGATACCATTTAACAATATTTATTAAATCAATATAATAAATTGTTAATGATTAATATAATTAAAATGTAATAAAAGTAATATTACTAATATGAAACTAGAAACAAACATTTAGAGCAATTAGCTATAAATTGTCTGCATTTAAAATTAAAATATCAAATTTCCATAGTATAAATTTATATTAGAAGAAGTTATTTAGTAATGAAAAAGAAAATTTAAATGAAATGATTCACAAAAACTATATTGTTTAAGAAAATTCATTTTTAAAAATAACTGAAGGCTAATATTGATAAATTTCTAATAATAAGTATACAAAATACATAAATAGCATCCCTCTAAAAGCAAATTAACCCAATGTGCCAACCTTTTCCCAATAAAGAAAATAACTTTCATTTTATAATATATATTGATGATTCTGCTTTGGTTCTACAAGTTTCAATTGTATTCAGTTTGATTTTATTTTATTTTGTTTTGTTTTCCATGTTTCAATGTGGTGATTTAATATTAAATGCAAAACTATCAATATCGCATTTAATTGTAAAATTTCAACTGAAATTACATTAAAGTAGCCAAGAAAAAATATATATATAAAAAAGGGGGCAAAAAGAATTTTTTTCTTTTTTTTTCCTGCCATGTAATGTTAATTAAGTTAAGTGAAGGTAAATGAACATACAGGTATAATTTTATGGGATTGTTAGTGAGATCTCACCCCCCCCCCCTTCTCCCATACACAAACATACCTTCACAAACTCACACTTCTGATTTTATTATTTTCTGTTTTATATGGATTAGAAGTGAAAATTCTCCCTGGAACTACAGCTTGAAAAACAAAAAATACATAATTTTTATCACAGATAGCATTCTAAGAAATATAAATAATATAATTATTAATTAATACTAAACTAATATAAAGTATTTATTTGCAGAAAGTTATAATTGATTTTTCAATATAAATTATACATAATTATATTGATATTATTATATAATAATTAATTAATTAAAAATATTATTAATAATATTTACATGTTATGTAATAATTTATTAATAATAATGTTAATAATATTATATAATAATTAATTGCTGCTTGAAAAACAAAATGTATGTAGTTTAAATTACAAATGACAATTAAAAAGATATATAATTATTGTTATTTTTGTAACTATATTATATAATAATTATGTTATATATTTATTTAATTAATTAATTATTGTATGATAATTAATTACGTAATATATTTATATAATCAATTATTTGTATAATTAATAATAATTATACAATAATTATTTGATAATGATTTGATAATGATGATAATGTTTGATAATGATTTCAAACTATTTTTAGGATTCTATTATTTAATTTATATAGACAAAGCATAAAAATTAGCTGTTCTGTTTTAAATAAAAAAATAAAATTATAAAGTAAACAGACAAAAACATCTTCATCCCGTTGATGTTCAGTGATGTTCTACACAGACGAATATTGTCTTTGTTATTTTATATTCAAAATAATGTTTAAACTTTTTCCTTCACTTTAATGATGTTTTACGCAAACGAATATTGTCTGTGTCATTTTGATTTTATATTCAAAACAATATATTAAAGCTTTTTCATTTACTTTTGGCTAAAATAATTATTAAAATTAGATTTAGTAAGTAAGTAAAAAAAAAAAAAAATATCTTGATTGCATAAAACGGAATTGAACTAAGATGCAAATCTAACACATTTAGTTATTGTTTTGAAATAGCGAATGCTGAATAAAATAACTGACTGATATTTATTTTCTCGCCAAGCAAGCGATAAACTGCCAAATACATTAACGTAAATGGCCTTCTACGCATGTGCACCAAACTCTGATAGGGAGCCTACCTTGCCGATAGGCGCTTGTTATTAACATGCATAAGATAGAAGAAAGTTTTGGGGTTGCCATGTCTGATTAGTTATTTACTGAATTAAATTTTTGAAATTTTTTTGCGATATTTAACCATAAAATTAGTAAAAAAAATCACATGATGATCTTTACAGGATTCTGTCTTTACAAGAAGGAAATATTGGATTCATGAAAAAATTCTAATTACTTTTTCCGATGGATTTACAAGCTTTAGGGGTAAGAGGTACCAAAAAATTTTTTTTACAAAGTGTGTGTCTGTGAGCGCTGTGATTTTATGGACGTACTATCTCAAGAACAAATGCACGGAATTTCAAAATATTTTAGATTCAGTTAGACCTTGATATAAACTGATTCTGATTAATTTTGGTGCATATCGCTCAACAGGTGGCGCTACTATGCTTGAACGGATTTCCATAAAACTTCAGATAGTTCTCATTACCTTTTTGTATAAATCGCACAACAGTTGGCACTGCGATATGGTATTATTCATGATTATCGCAATAGCTCTATCTCAGGAATGCACGAATTTTCATCAAATTTCAGATTCAGTTAGTCCCTGATATAAATGAGTATTTCTTAGTTTTTGAAGTAAACCGCTCAACATGTGGTGTTGCAAGGTGGCATTATTGATGATTGTCACAATAGCTCTGTCTTAGGAACCAATGCACGGATTTTCATCAAACTTCATATTCAGTTAATCCCTGATATAAATTAGTACTCTTTAGTTTTTAGAGTTAATGGCTCAAAAGGTAGCGCTTCTATTCAGTTTTTTTCTTTTTTAAGATTTCTGCGATAATTCTATCTCAAATACTGATACACGGATTTTCATCAAAATTCAAATTCAGTTAATTCTTGATATAAATTAGTATCCTTTATTTTTAAAGTAAATGGCTCAACAGATAGCGCTTCTATCGAGGTTTTTTTTTTTCTTTTTTAAGGTTTTTTCGATGATTCTATGTAAAATACTAATACACGGATTTTGATAAAATTTCAAATTAACTTAAAACTTGAAATAAGTTGTTGCAGATTAGATTTTGGTATAAATTACCTAGCCGGTGACGCTGCTTTGTTTAATTTTTCTGGAAGTATAAACGTGTATGAGATAGAAGAATGAGTTTTCTGGTTGTCATATACGACTAGATTTTTTTTAATGTAATTTTCTTTTTCTGGTAGCTTTAATTCCTTATTAATTCTTTTAAAGCATGTTTTATTCTATATATTTTTTCCTGTTAAATAGAATGCTATGTAAGAGCTTTTTATTTTTTGGTTAATAAACATGATATCTAAATTTCGTTTATTATTTATTTTTATTCGGCCTAACTTTAAGTTAAATGAAATGGATAAGTGCATTACTTTATTACATATTTTATTACTTTTTATACTGGAGATTTTTTACTTTCTTCTATCCTTACAAGAAGAAAATATTGGATTCGTAAACATTTTCGACTTTAGGTTTTCAACAGATTTATACGTTTTAGGGTTTCTAAGATACCATGAAATATGTTTTTACAAAATGTCTGTCTGTGAGTTTGTCTGTATGTGACACAAATTTTGTGGGCGCTCTATATCAAAAACTAATGCCCAGAAATTAATAAAAAATATATTCAGTTAATCCCTGAGATAAATTGGTGATGATTAGTTTTTGGTGAAAATCGCTCTACAGGTGGCACTGCTATGCAGCGTTTTTCACGATTTCCCAAATTGCGCTACCTTAAGAACTAATGCACGAATTTTATCAAACTTCACATTCCGTTAGCCCATTACGCGAGTTGACATTTTGTACATTTTGGTGTAAATCACTCAACAGGTGACGCTACTATGCAGCATTTATCGTAATTTCCGCAATAGCTCTATCGCAAAAACTAATGCACGGATTTCATCAAACTTCAGATTCAGTTAGTCCATGAGATGAAATGACATTTTCTACATTTTGGTGTAAATCACTCCACAGATGGAACCACTATGCAACATCTTTCACGATTTCCGCAATAGCTCAGTCTCGAGAATTTCTCGAGATTTCCGAGAACAGCTCAATTCTCGAGAATAGCTCAGTCACGAGAAATAAATTCGAGCACGGATTTTCATCAAACTTCAGATTCAGTTAGTCCTTGACATGAATTGATTTCTACTGTATTTTTTGCGATTTCAGCAATAACTCTATCTCTAGAAATCATGCACCAATTTTCCTAAAATTTCAGATTCAGTTATTCCTTAATATTATTTGGTGTTCTTTACATTTTAGTGTAAAGCTCGCAACAGGTAGCACTGCTATGCTGCTTTTTTCACGATTTCCAACGTAGCCCTATCTCAAGAACTAATACACCCGATTTTCATCAAACTTTAGATTCAGTTAGATGTTGACATAAGTTGTAGTAAATTAGGTTTCCATGTAAATCACTGAACAAGTGGCACTGCTATGTGGCATTTTGTATGATTTGCTTTAGTTTAGCGATAATCATATCTCAAAAATTAATGCACGGAATTTCATATTATTAGAATTCCCATGATGTTCATAAATTGCCATTTAAGTTTGGCATTGTAAAAACAAATTTTGAAATATTATCATGGATGAGATAGAAGAAATTTTTGGGATTGCCACATTCGACTAGTTACTTCTTATTTCATGTCCGAATGATACTCTAGTCTGTTTAAACTTTGGCATTTTTTTTTAATTCAGAATATATATTTTCGAAATGTAACTTAAAACGCAAATGGAACTTATCTGATTAACAGCTATAAACATTAATAAATCTTGAAATCCTCTCATTTTTCAAGATTAATATTTAAAAAATGCATAAAGGATCAATTACTATAAATTTCAGTGGTTAAAAAACAAATTTAAAACTTAGCATTTATGTAATATTCAACAACATGCAACTTCATTTTATCTGACAGGTAAGAATTATTTGGACTGTTTTTAAATTTTCGTCCATTTACGCCCTCCATACTGCTCCAACATAATCGCATGCAAATATATGCAGATAGATTTGTTTCGTTTTTATTTTTAAATTAATTCTAAAAAATAATGTATCGAAAAGTAATAACATGTTTATTATTTCCAAAAAAAAATTCAAAATGTCAGATGTTGGTTACAAATAAAAAAGTGCAATTCCTTCTACTTTAAAAGCTTTTTATTTATTTATTTTACATGTTGCCAACAGTAGAATAGCAAAAAATAAAATAAAATAAGCTTAGTAATGTTCCCTTTTTTTTTCATTTTATTTGAATGGGCGTTTCAGCGCATTAGGTTTTTCATTCAGATATCGTAAAATTGTATGCTAACTTGACCTACGGGGGAATTTAAACAGTTAATTACTCATTACCTAATAATCAATATTCAGTTTTAACCATCAGAAAGTAACCGTCCAATGCTAAAATACTAAGTTAAAAAAAAAAAAAAAAAAAAAAAAAAAAAAAAAAAAAATTCCGAAACATTAAGTACTTCTTAAAAACGCAATAAACTTTGAATATTTTTAGTTGCGTTCATTTTTGCTAAAACGTCATGATCTTTTTTAAAATATTCCACATTTAAACAGAGTTTTTTAAACTCCGTTTTCAGAATAGGAGATAGGACATTTACTTTTCTAGTGATTAAAACTGATACTTTATAACAACACAAGTAATCATAAGTTTATATTCTCAGTACATTGTAACAAAAGAAAAAAAAAAAAAGAAAGAAAAGTCAGAAACGTTATTCTAACCGATGGAGCTCAATGTTCCTTAAACCGGGAGGTAGCATCACAGACAATCATCTCATCGAGTTCACGGTTTAAATTCCGGAATTAGTTAAAACTCGATTCGCATATTAAAACGCAATCAGTCTGCTAAATCATATCTTGGTGGAAAACACTTGAAAACCCGATTTTATCGGTTGACTCGTAGTCTTACCATTATGGTTTCCTGCACTCAAATGAATGAAAACATGGAGGATTGGGAGCAGGAAAGCACACTAGTAAACCTACGAGTCAGCCACTAAAGTCAAGTTTTCAGATGTTTTCCACCAAGATATGACATGGAATACCGATTGCGTTTTAATATGCGAGTCGAATTTTAACTAATTCTGGAATTTCAGCCGTAAAATCGGTGAGTAATTGTCTGTGCTGCCGTCTCCCGATCAACTTGCTATGTTTTCGAGTATTTCGGTCAGATATTCGGAAATGTTCTCATATATTTTTGATAAAATAATCGGAAACGTTTCTGCCTGTTTCGGAAATCTTTCTGGATGATTCGAAGATGTTAATGTATATTTAAGGTGTGTTTGTGTATATTTCTGATAAGTTTTTATAGATTTAATAAAGGTTTCTGTGCATTTCGGAAACTTTCCTGAATATGGCATTATTTTTAGGATTCCGTACTTATAAAGTGAAAATGCTACCATTATAAGTGTGGTGGTTACTCGATAACCCCCCCCCATATTTTTATTTTAATTCAATTGTATTAACTATTTTATTTCCTATCATCTCCTTTTTATTAATGTTCTCAATTTAAAATATTATTTCGATTTCGTTTCTTTTGATGTCTTCCCCTGTAAATTTTTCTTCCTTACGTAGCTTATCGAATGTTCTAAAACGGTAAAATCTTGTTTGAATTCATTCCTTCCGGTTTAAAAAGCTCCTAGAAATCTCTCGATCGTTCGATGGGTGGTTACTTCCGTTTATTCTGGCCCTCCCCTTGGCCTATCAAATTGAATTCCTCAAGTGACGTGATTTAACCAGTTAAGTGCCTGGCCACCTTTTTTGGCTTCCCTTCTTTAGGTGTATTATCATTTTTTCCTTATTAAATTCATATCTCCCTATTCATTGACACGTAGCTTGGCCTCTTTTTCCTCGCTTTCCCCATTCTAATGTTGCCAACTTGGCGCATTCCGGGTTTGCAGTAACCCTTGATCTTTCCTCTCCTCTCTCTCTGCGCCACCAGTTCAGTTGAGCGGAGGCTGCACTGCAAGATGGATGGTAAACCTCCGAATAGTCGTTTTGCTGCGAACACTAAGGCTCCCCTGCCACTGCGATCTAGTCCGTTTGACCATTTTTCTATGCCGGCCACTCATATTTTTCATGCTGCGAAGACTAAGGCTCCTCTATCGCTGCGACCTAGTCCGTTTGGCTATTTTTTATGCCGGCTACTCATATGTTCTCATGGTTTGTTGAGAATCAGTTAATTTTTTTCCATAAACGATTTGTCGTATTCTTCGAAGGGCCTCTCTTCAAATTTATTTCAAGTTCTTCAAGTTATTTTTCATATGATTGTTATCAGTGGAATCTTCTTTTCCTCCGAAGATATTGCAAAGAGTAGTCTTCTTGATTAACATATCACAGCTTCTTCTTTTTCATTTCATAAAAAAATCGCTCATACGCATAAAATGATTATTTTCGCATAAACGGGATCCCACAGGAAAGTATTAAAAATCTCTTTGCGATTCAAGTGTTTTATTTCTCTATTGAGTTGATAAAATTTCGTATTCTAAAAAAATATATATATTCTTCACATTTTTGAAAAATAGTGATCGATCATAAGAATTATTGTCAAAGTGAATTTATATACATATGAAGAAAAAATTATGTGAAAAGAAATATATATATATATTCCTGTGCATCATCCTTGTGAAGCATTTATACGAAATGAATAATAATCTACTTACATAAAAATGTGCATGAAAGCAAATATATATCAAAATATAAAAGTCATGAAATATTTCACATATAATTTATAAATAAAATGTTTGTTTTCTTCAATTTCTCTTCATTTAATGTGTCAAAAGTCAATTTATTCGTCGTCTTGAATATGTCTTCATTAGCCAAGACTCCAGGTAACAATTCTTCTTATTATTTTATTGTTTTTATAATTTACTTTGAGTTGTTGTTATCATAGTTAAAGAATTATTACTAAGAACTGTAATGGTTGCCTTTTGTCATGTTCTTTTATTACGGGTCTTTTGCTGGCGTTCATCCAAATGTCTGTCTATCCACTATTATGATTCACTTGGCCTACATTAGATGAAACAAAAAATAAGTGTTTTCATCTCTTCTCCCAAACATAACAGTTCAATCTCCTTTAGAAAACACAACAGTAACAATCTCCTTTGGTGCCGTGTTTCCTTGTGAACCAATATTTTTCTTCTGGCACCATGTACCTCTTTGAATCAATTAATATTCTTCAAGACATGACAATTATTAGATGATATTGTGTTTTCTTTATCTATATATATATATTTAAAAAAAAATAATAATAAATTATATCTTCATTATCTGTTCTTTATGCAGTGATCAATATTTTATATTCATCCTTTATTGATCGGAGTGTAATAAATGAATGCATAATATATTTTGATTTTATGCTGAAATAATATTTTTTTTGGAGCAGTAGATTCTATATAACATAATTTATTGATATATTTTTCTTGTCATGATATAATTTATAACTAATGTCATATAATATTTAACGAAGGTGCTGGTAAACATAATTGATTATTTTAATATAAATTATTCTCTTGTCATAAATATAAGAACATATGTTTTGAGCGATATGATATATATATACATAAAAAATTTTGGGCCATGTTCTTTTGATCTGATGCTAAGAAAGATATGTTGGTATTTTTCTTCGCTTCATCATATATTTATTCTTCTTCTTAACGTATAAAAATGATGTATAACGTAGATGAAATTTGTCAATATTTTAAATAATGGGTCAATTTATATATTATTTAGTAATGTGACCAGTCTATAAGAAAATTTAACCTGTCATTTATTGAGCTCTTATTTTAATTATCTCATCATGCCTCCCAAATCAAAATTAAATATTGCAATACAGCCGTTCGACGGCAACCCACAGACTGTGGAATTCTTCTTTGATCAATTATCTGATATACAAGAGTTAAATAATTTTTCTGATAAAGAACTATTTGTTCTCTTCAAATCAAAACTTGAGGGTAGCGCCTTACTCTTCTTTCTTGAAACACAGTCTCAGTTCAAGAACTATAATTTCCATGACATTCGGAAAGCTTTTATAGACTATTTCTTACCCTCAAAAAAGGCTGTTTCTCTCAAATCCTTGCAAAATTTAAAGTTAGATTCAAACGAATCAGTCAAAAATTTTGCATTTCGTCTGGATAAACAACTTCGACTTGCATACCCTAAATTGGATCCTCCTGCTCTCAATTCATTAAAATTCACTCATTTTCTTGAGGCTTTGCCTAAACAAATTAAGCGAAAGATTTTAGAAGAAAATATTTCATCTTTTGATTTAGCTCTTGAACGAGCAAATTTTCTTCAAGATATATACGACTCCCCCCCTAAAAAATCTTACGAGAATTATAATCAAGCCTATTGTTTGGATACTGAAAAAGTCCATGATAATCCTATGGCTTCTAATAATGTGCTCCATAAGACTCCTATAAAACATACGAAGGATAAAATTTATGTCAATTCTCAAACTACCTTCTCACCTTTGCAAACTCAAAAAGACAATTCTCATGCTTCTTGTAATTTTACAAGAAAAGCTAGAACATATTCTCCTTCTCCAAATAGACAAGAGGCTACAGATAAATATAAAAATAATTTTCGTCGCCATAGATTTTATCGGAAACGTCCTTATCATCAACCCACCTTCGACAAATTTTCTCACAAAAAAAATTCTACATCCTTTTATCATAAACGAGATGTTGTGCAATGTGCGTTTTGTGGAAAATTCAATCATCGTATGGACACATGCTACAAATTTAAGAATATTATCAATGCTTCTAATCAAAACTCTTCATCTCAATTTTCGTCTAATCCTCACAGAAGGAAAAACTACACCTCTTCTTCTGAAAATAAAAACAATGTCTATCATTTAAACAAATAGGGGAGACTGGTTCTACTGACCGCCTTCTCTCCCGTAATTGTCATTCAGGGTCAGTACACTTTAATGACAAAAACAAACATCAATTTCACAAAAGCTCTTCAATCACTTTAGTATCATCCACAGCTGTCCAAACTTCCCCTGTAATACCTAAATTTAACAAATCTTCATGTTCCTATAATTCTTTGACATCCAAACAAAATTTTGAAATTGATGATGATGTACAAGAAAGACATGTCATATGCAGCTCCTTTAATAACTCGTATGTTCTTCCATGCATCCTGATAAATATTCAACATAATGAAATCTCAACGTTAATTGATACTGGATCAAGTTTGTCCCTTTTGGATCAAGAATGCTTTAATAGCATTAAATCCAGGCTTCACTACAAATTCTTATCCAGAAATGTGTCTGTTTCAACTATAAATTCTAAAGTTTTTTTCAAAGGATGCATAGAGATTGCATTTAAAATCGACAAATTCTTTTTTCATCATGTCTTTTACCTTACAAAGATACAAAATGTCCATTTTCAGGCCATACTTGGATTTGAGTTCATTAATAAGCATTCTGTAACCATATCACCAACATTTAAATCTATCTTGATTAAGGATAAACATATCCCTTTTCACAGTTATAACGAATCTCCCACTTGTTATTTCATGAATTCTGAATATACTTATGATAATTCAAATGTGCCATATTCTTTAGATGTACACAAAATGCCTTGTTATGAAGATTCTATATCAAATAATCTAAGTAATGGTACTTATACTGATGATGTATATGCAAATTATGGTGACACAAATTTACAATTAGTCAACAATTATACAACCTATCCTTACAATTATAATTTTCAAAATAGTGATTTATTTACAAATAATGTTGCTAACACTGCTATGAATTTTCATAATCCTTATATTGATGGTAATTTTACTTATTTTTCTAACTATTTTCCAACTGATTATGGTAATGTTGTGAACTATTTATCTACTAATGGTAATATACCTGACAAAAATTTTATATCTGAAAGTACTAATGATGTTAGTTATGTTGATGAAAAGCAAACTCATTTAAATATTGGTAATAAAATTTTGGTGAATTCCAACATGGTACAATTACTCAATAGAGAATTAATCCCTCCTAATTCCTTTGTTTATTTACATGTTAAGTACTTGAATCCTCCATCTGAATATTTTATTTTCAAACCTACTTTAAAAAATAAAGGTCTTGTGTTACATGAATCACTGCATTCCAGCTCTTCAATTGAAAATAATTTGTTTTTGGTTGTATGTCAGAATATATCAAAGCTGGACATTCATTTAAATAAAAATTCAATTATTGGTGAATGTATCAATGTAGATGAGAAAGACATTGAGGAATACTCTTTTGATTTAGACTTTGAAGACGAATATTGCAATTTAATTTTACCATCTGAAGAAATTAAGAGAAAACGTATCCAAGAACTGTCTCCAAATGACTTTGATCTAAAACACTTACCTCCTCATGAAAAAGAATCTTTAACAAAATTATTGTGCAGTAAAGCTTTAGCTTTTTCCAAATCTCTTGACACTTTAGGTCATACCGACCTGGTTAATTCTCAATTTACAATGCTAAATTCTCATCCAGTCAAAACCCTACCTTTTCCTGTGCCACAGGCACTCGAGCAAGAAGCTCTTGACCAAATTAATCAAATGTTAAATGCTGATATTATTGAAAAATCAAATTCATCTTGGGCGTGTCCCATGCTCCTTGTTAAAAAGAAGAGAACTGATATGTCGAAGCCTCAAAAATATCGTTTGGCTCTAGATTTAAGATTGCTAAACTCTATTATTGTACCATCTTCATATCCTCTTCCTAGAATTCAAAATCTATTGGTGCAATTATCAAAATTTAAGTATTACACTACTCTTGACTTGCCCTCTGCATACTGGCAGATCGCTGTACCTAAAGATATGCAAGATAAGCTCAGTTTTACTACTCCATGGGGAATTTTTACCTACTTGCGTCTCGTGTTTGGCTTGAAGACAGCTGCAAGCACTTTTCAACAATTAATTGATTCAGTTATTCAATTATCTCAAATTGATTCGTGTTATGCATACCAAGACGACTTTGTAGTTGGCGCTAATTCATTTGAAGAAATGACCATGAAACTCACAAAGCTCTTAGACACTCTTATTGCTAACAACATTACTCTGTCTCCTGAAAAATGTTCCTTTATGCAAACTAGTATTAACTTTTTAGGATTCCAACTCACAGATCATAAAATTCTTCCTATTACAAGCAACATTTTAAAGATTACTTCATTTCCAACGCCTAAAACCAAGAGGCAAACGAAAAGTTTTATAGGTTTATGTTCATTTTATAGGTCAATTATACCTAATTTTGCTAAATTGATTACTCCTCTCATCGAAGTCACCAAACCTAAAAATAAATTTTCTTGGAAATCTGAACAAGAAAATGCATTTAAAAAATTACAAGACATATTCTTTCAGAAGCCTATGCTCAATCTTCCAAAGTGGAATGAAACCTTTTATGTTAATACAGATGCATCAAAGACAGCAATATCAGCTGTTCTTATGCAGAAATTTGATGGTGAACTTAGACCAATCTCCTATTATTCCAAAACTCTATCTCAGTCGGAAAGACAGTACCCTGCCATCAAATTGGAACTTTATGCCATTTACAAAGGCATAACGGCTTTTAAATACTATATTTTTGGTCGACCCTTTATTCTATTATCCGACGCCAAACCTCTTAATAATTATAAAAAGGCTACATCACCAGCTGATATTACTACTCGATGGATGTTAGAACTGTCAGAATACTCGTACACATTCCAACATGTACCAGGCAAAGAAAATGTCTTAGCAGATTTTCTAAGTAGAACACCTCACATTCCTACTGAAGATCTCCATAATAATCCAGATCTTATTTCTACACAGGAACCACTACCGATTGTTGATAATCAGAAAGATTTACATAATGAAATTCCTCACTTTCCATGTGGTTTAGTTGACAAAATGCACCACACATGTCATCTTCAAAGTGACTCTTCACCTCCAAATAATGATAATAATCAAGATCCATTATTAGAAATTCTTGATCACACCATCTTCTCTGAACAACAAAAAGACCCAAAAATCAAAAAAATTTATGAAGATCTTAAAAATAACAAAAAATCTAAAAGTTTAAATGGTTACTATATTAACCCAAATAATGATTTACTTTGCTACAATGGACATTTTTCTTCAGAAGATATTGAGCTACATAAAGCTGTTTTACCTTTGTCACTTAGAGCAAAAGCC
Source organism: Maratus speculifer (assembly GCA_964019185.1). NCBI lineage: Eukaryota > Metazoa > Arthropoda > Arachnida > Araneae > Salticidae > Maratus > Maratus speculifer. The sequence continues at coordinate 215,811,470 of OZ025293.1, read as the reverse complement.
TTAAGAATTGCTCATATTACTCACACTGGAATTCATAAAACTATTGTTAATTTAAAGAAAAGATTTACCTGGAAAACCCTTGTTTCTGATACCATTAATTATGTCAACTCTTGTAAAATTTGTTTAGTAAACAAAAATCATAAAAAAATACTGCTCCATACTTACCAGCACCACTTCCGACAGCTCCCAATCAAAAAGTTTCTATGGATTTACTCGGCCCATTGAGAAATCGCCAATATGTCATGACCGTTATTGATCACTTTTCTCGTCATTTAGAATTATATGCCTTGAATATCATTAGCGCTGAATCTGTTACCAAAGCTCTATTACATTACATTTCTACTCATGGAAAACCCGAATTAACTCTCACTGATCATGGCTCTCAGTTCACTAGTGATATGTTTTCTTATTTTAATAAAAAGCTTGGCATTAAATTGGAACACAGTTCTGTAGCCCATCCCCAGGCTAACGGATTAAGTGAACGATGTAATTCTCAAATAAAATCGTCTGTGAATACAATGGCTTCCCAAGGATGTGATGTATCAACTGCTCTAAAAATTCACCAATCCATATATAATGCTACACCTCATCCAGCTACAAAATTCACTCCAAATCTTCTTCATTTTGGAAAAGAGATAAATGACATTTATGCTAATTACAAAACTCAAGCATCCTGGAAAATTCTCAATACTGCCTATGAAATTCATAAATTAATGGATGTTATTGAGAAAATATACTATCAAGCTTACAAGAATAACGAATTTTCTAGACAAAGAGTGTACCAAAAATCGAGAGAAAAATTAAAATTTGCCAACATCAATGTTAATGACATTGTTTACGTAAAATTTCCCACTGTGTTTAACAAAAAAGTACAAGGCCCATACGTGGTGAAGGAAATAATTTCTCCTGTACTTATTCAAATTCAAGATTCCAATTATAGTCAAGCATCACCCATGTTGATTCACACTAACAGAATCTTGAAGCTTCAAAAAAGAAATGAAGCATTGCAATATCCTTCAGTTTCTTCTAAAAATACATCACATGATCAAACAGCTGTTGATAATGCATCTTCTACTCCTGTGAGACAACACTCTCCTACTCAAGTTTCTAATCATGATGCTGCTTGCAACACATCTCCTCAAATTCTTTCTTCTTCTAAGTGCCAACAAACATCTTCATGTTCAAGTAAATCGGTACAGTCACAAGCTCCTCCTGATAGCACTCACACTGGTGTTAGAAACAAGTCTACTCAATATAAAAATTATGATCTTCGCCCTCGCACTCATAAAATGTATAAAAAATGAACTAATCTTCTTTTCCTTTTTCAGGATGACTCTTGATTTGTAACATATTCAGTCAATACTAGTTCGACTGATATTCGAGTAAGAAGAATGACTATGTAATTTTTGTTTTCCTCCTCCAAGCTGCAGGCAGCTGTTATTTTTTTCTCTTCTTTATTTAAGTCATCTTCTCCTTGAGGCAATACAATGGTCATCCTCCAAATGTATGTATTGTTTTAATATTTTTTTACTATTCACTGTACTCATTTCTTAAACATAATTATTGTAATAAGTATAAATACTCTCAAATATACCATATACTACTACTTCTAAACTTACAAAGTCTTTAATTGCAATAGTTGGTGCTAAATTGAGAAAGAATTTGTCCTTTTATATAGTTGTTGAAATATTGTGTCATTATTTAAAATTATTCTTGACAAATGTTTATTCTACTAAGAAAAGTGAATTGTAATTGATGTAAAGTAAACATGAGTACTCATGAAATCATTTTCCCTATTGTGACTTATATAATAATTTCTCTTTACAATGCATGCATGCTCTAACATTTAACCTTTTTTAACAAAAAAAAATGAAAATGCATGATAAACTTATGCATACTAATACTTCTACTCTTATTGTTGACCTATAGAAAATGAATGACTCACAATAAGTATTTTTTTTTTTGTATGCTTCTGAGCATTTGAAAGTTCTTAAAGATGTAAACACACACAAAAAAAAAAAAAAAAAAAAAAAAAAAAAAAAAAAAAAACAGGATTTTTGTTATCCTATAATCATACTTTGGATCCAAAGATATTGGTTGAGTCATTATATTTATATAAAACAAATACTTGATATATGACAAAAAAAATGATCACTTTTTATTTAAAAAGGTTTGAATATGCCAATTAAACATATTCAAAATGTCTTATATAAAATTTTGACATAATAGATTTTTGTTTGTAATTTGACATCAAAGTCATATGCTAGATTGATATATTCATATACGTTCCTTTTATCAGAGTATAAATATCCTCTGTTTAAACTTTTTACTTTGAATACAGTATTAAAAAGTATTTATGAAATTATTTTGAATGTATGTTGAAATTGTTCAAGATATTCTTTTATGAGAGTATAAACATTCTCTCTTTGAAAATTATTATATTCATTTTGAAGATGTTTTTATTGGAAAATAACATTCTATTTTTCTACCAATTTACATATGCCTTTTTTTGGAATTTGTTATATTTTTCTTTGAAAATGTTGTTATTGAATGATACTAAGGTTATTCAGTTAAGAGTAGTTAAAAGCTCAAAAAGGTATTATATGTTGATATATGTACATTTTTATGAGAGCCTAAATACTCTCTCTGCACCATTTGTATGTATTCTTTTCAAATTTTCAACTTACAAATTCATTCAATTTATCATGTGTCATTTGAAACCATCAATTTTTATATACAGTTATAGTATGATTCATTTTGTTGTCAACTGAAAAATATACATATACATGTTGTTGTTGTATACTCAAATATTTTTACATATACTAAAGCATTTCATTATCATATTGCATTTTGCACAGCTTAACAAGAGACTGTTCATAGTTAAAGACTGTTGTTTCTGCAAATATATATAGACTTTAATAATTTTTTTTTGATACATGATAGATACCTCTGGAAGAAACTTACCTTTTGTATTCCTTCTATTTTAATATTTGCTATCTTTTGTATGAACATAAGGACTACTACTATGATAGTAATTATTTTTTATTATTTAATATCATGCAAACCAATTATTTGTATTCATATAACAATTTCTAGTACATTTATTTTGTGTAATTATTTTATATCTTTGTACATGTTTTAGAAAATATTGTCTCGATGAAAAAATTATTGAATTTTTGTCATCTCTCCAATATTTTCTTTTGGGGAGGCCCGGGTAGATATGTGGTGGTTACTCGATAACCCCCCCCCCCATATTTTTATTTTAATTCAATTGTATTAACTATTTTATTTCCTATCATCTCCTTTTTATTAATGTTCTCAATTTAAAATATTATTTCGATTTCGTTTCTTTTGATGTCTTCCCCTGTAAATTTTTCTTTCTTACGTAGCTTATCGAATGTTCTAAAACGGTAAAATCTTGTTTGAATTCATTCCTTCCGGTTTAAAAAGCTTCTAGAAATCTCTCGATCGTTCGATGGGTGGTTACTTCCGTTTATTCTGGCCCTCCCCTTGGCCTATCAAATTGAATTCCTCAAGTGACGTGATTTAACCAGTTAAGTGCCTGGCCACCTTTTTTGGCTTCCCTTCTTTAGGTGTATTATCATTTTTTTCCTTATTAAATTCATATCTCCCTATTCATTGACACGTAGCTTGGCCTCTTTTTCCTCGCTTTCCCCATTCTAATGTTGCCAACTTGGCGCATTCCGGGTTTGCAGTAACCCTTGATCTTTCCTCTCCTCTCTCTCTGCGCCACCAGTTCAGTTGAGCGGAGGCTGCACTGCAAGATGGATGGTAAACCTCCGAATAGTCGTTTTGCTGCGAACACTAAGGCTCCCCTGCCACTGCGATCTAGTCCGTTTGACCATTTTTCTATGCCGGCCACTCATATTTTTCATGCTGCGAAGACTAAGGCTCCTCTATCGCTGCGACCTAGTCCGTTTGGCTATTTTTTATGCCGGCTACTCATATGTTCTCATGGTTTGTTGAGAATCAGTTAATTTTTTTCCATAAACGATTTGTCGTATTCTTCGAAGGGCCTCTCTTCAAATTTATTTCAAGTTCTTCAAGTTATTTTTCATATGATTGTTATCAGTGGAATCTTCTTTTCCTCCGAAGATATTGCAAAGAGTAGTCTTCTTGATTAACATATCACAGCTTCTTCTTTTTCATTTCATAAAAAAATCGCTCATACGCATAAAATGATTATTTTCGCATAAACGGGATCCCACAGGAAAGTATTAAAAATCTCTTTGCGATTCAAGTGTTTTATTTCTCTATTGAGTTGATAAAATTTCGTATTCTAAAAAAATATATATATTCTTCACATTTTTGAAAAATAGTGATCGATCATAAGAATTATTGTCAAAGTGAATTTATATACATATGAAGAAAAAATTATGTGAAAAGAAATATATATATATATTCCTGTGCATCATCCTTGTGAAGCATTTATACGAAATGAATAATAATCTACTTACATAAAAATGTGCATGAAAGCAAATATATATCAAAATATAAAAGTCATGAAATATTTCACATATAATTTATAAATAAAATGTTTGTTTTCTTCAATTTCTCTTCATTTAATGTGTCAAAAGTCAATTTATTCGTCGTCTTGAATATGTCTTCATTAGCCAAGACTCCAGGTAACAATTCTTCTTATTATTTTATTTTTTTTATAATTTACTTTGAGTTGTTGTTATCATAGTTAAAGAATTATTACTAAGAACTGTAATGGTTGCCTTTTGTCATGTTCTTTTATTACGGGTCTTTTGCTGGCGTTCATCCAAAGCAATGTCTGTCTATCCACTATTATGATTCACTTGGCCTACTTTAGATGAAACAAAAAATAAGTGTTTTCATCTCTTCTCCCAAACATAACAGTTCAATCTCCTTTAGAAAACACCACAATAAGATCCCTCCTGATTCTATTTGTCCGTCTGTCACAACCGTTTTTCTCATAAACTATGAAACGTGGGAAGCTCAAATTGGGAGAAGTAGTAGACTATTGAACTACATATTTACAGATTATTAAACGTTTACAAATATATTTCGAAGGGGGTAGGAGGCTAAATAAGTTACTTTTAAAAAAATCGTTTTTGTGTATCGTATGGTGTATCTTGTGAAAGCTTTCGTTACGTGGACCTCAAAAATATATTTCTTTTAATTTTAGGAATTATATTTTCAGAGATATCATCGAAAATATAGTGCAAAAGTATGTCCCTCCCCCCATCCAATTCCTAATCTACTGAAACTAAAATTCTGAAAACAGTAGAGGTTATAGATGTTATTTTAAACCTTGCAGGAAAGCTATAGAATTATACTAGGTCGCTTAGTTTTTGAGAAAAGCTGTTACACACAAATTTCGATTTTTGTGCATTGTACAAAGGTGAAAAGGATCGTTGGAGGTACCGATCGTAGCAGAAGTATAAAGGCATTGTTAATAAAGGTTTTTGAAAACATTCGTCGGTAATTAGCCAAGAAATGAACCCTTAAAGGCAGGGACGGATTGGACATAAATAATGACGTGGGCGGCGTACTCTGCATACCGTCGGTTTTTGAAGCCTTCATAACAACTTTTAATAATATATTTGTGTAATGCAATACCTAATAGCAGTATAAAAGCGATGAACTTCATACTGTCACAAAAATACTAATTTAAGTAGAATTAATCATATAAATCAGCGTTCGTAGGCATAAGAAATTAAAAATAAATTATCAATTTTAGTACAGGATTTTTTTAAAGTATTATTTGCCTTATTTAATGCAAAACGCTCCTTACTTCGGACCACTACGTTACAAAATTTTTGGTATTAAAATGTCTATTTTTTTAATTCCTTATGCATGCGAACCCTTCATAAATACTATGGGGTTTGCATCTAGTTTGCATTGAATGGGTTTCTCATTACTATTCTTGTGTATTTAAAAGTTAATTAAAAACCAATCTGGAAAAACGCGTCATGGACCAAAGAAGCTTTGCAAAATTTCCAGTTCCTTTCTACACAAGCTACTTTAGCACAATAACACATTTAAATATTGAACAAAGGTTTTGTGTTAGCTACACTGAGAAAAAAAGGTTATTGCGTTGAATTTAGTTTTATGAAATGCCAAATGGTGTTTAAATATCACTATCTTTTATTCTCATTACCGAGTCAAGTTCTGTATAAATAGATAAGGATGAGATTTAAAAAAAAGAATTATACAGAATTGCAATATTTGATATTATAAATAATATCAAATATTGGAAAATAAATGGTATAAATAATGGATGGTAAATAAATAATATCAAATATATCAAATAAAAGCTTCATATCTCTTTCAACTTTTATGGTATACCCATTTATACTTTTCTAGTATATTCAGCTATAATCAACTTTACTTTATATAGTTTTTTACAAAGTCTTATTATTATTTAAACAAGTATTTTCTTTTAATAATACAGTTAACTCGTTCGCGATGCGAGCACTTTGCTTAATATTTAAACCTTAACGACCTGTTTTTAAAAACAGAAAAATTTCTGTACTTGAATCTTAAATTGTTCCAACTAAATAAGGTAGACTTTGCAATAAAAACTAACTGGTGAAAATAATGAGAAATTCTGAGAATTTTAAGCTAATTGAGGAGTTATTAATATGTATGTTTATTATGCGGAACTTTCTGTACTCCAGTAATACTCGATTGATAATTATTATTATCCGATTGAATTTTACTGCATAGTAATTTATTGTTATTGTAATAAGTTAATGTTAATCGTTTGTTGCACATACGCATACAAAGTTAAAAACTCGTTCGAAATATATACTCTTGTTCATGAATCTATGATAGATATGACAGATATTTGATTAATAAATAATAATGTAGTTCTAGCACTAATAAAGTACAAATATAGCACTGTTCATACGTTTTTATCATCTTTTCTTTTGAACTTATGTTCATATTTAACCGTAGTAAAGATGAAATATGGGGCTCCGAACCATAACTGACCAAGTCCATTTTGAAAAAAAAAATTAGATAGTCCATTTAGAAGGCGTAATCTGTTTTACTCACTCCCACAGTGAACCAAGTCTGTTTTCACATACTTTATTATATATAGCATCTGTGTACAGACTGCCAAGTGAAGACTGGAAGGCTGCGGGCAAACAGCACCACTTTCATTTACACTAAAAGAGCAATAAATCTATCGTTGAAGATGCAGTTTCCGACTATCGGTGGGAGGAGAACAAAAGGATGCCAGTTTTCGAACCTCTTTAAATGATTTTTGAGAAAAGAACCCTACCGAATTGACAAAGGAAGGGAAAGTTTATCTCCCCCATGTTCAGTCGTAAAGCTGTCAACTGATTTCGAGTTCGATTTCTCTCTTGAAGTGCAGATTCAGTTTACTGAAAAAGCAATTTTAATTCAAAGCGCCGACACGAAAGATCAAAAATAGCGACGCCTGACCACAAGAAGTTAGTGCTATGTGCCCGGTCCTGAAATGAACCAAACAAATTTTATGAAACTTTTAAATCCACTGTCTCATAATATTTTTGAAAATGGACTTGTCTACAACGATTTTGAGTCCCTCAAATACACCCGAAGAAATTAATAATTTTAGTAACGCGTTTTATCCTAGTTGTTTATGAATTACATGTTTGTAAAAATATAGTATGAAAAAGTTTAATTCCACTAGATATACCGGGTGGTTATAAAATAAGTATCCCTATTTGGAGCTGTCTGTAGCTTGAAGGAATAACCCGAATGAAGCCAAAATTTGTTCACATACTATTTGAGAAGGGGGAAGAAGACTGGAACAATAAAAAAAATTGCAATAATCGCCGAAAGATGGCGCTTTTGTATTTGAAATGTAATGTGCAATACCAGAACAAAGAATTAAGGCACAAAACCGGATGACATACCTACTTTATTGGAAATTTTCACAGTGAATGGGGTTAAGATTTCGCATGGCGGTGCCGATCAAGTTCAGGTTCCACATGACCATTGTGCTGCAAGACACAATCCAGGCGGTGGACGACATGCTCAACTGCGCACATGTTGTGATATGCGATCTTTTAAGTCGTTGAGGTTTGCGACACCTCCACGGTACACAATAGACTTTAAGTACCCCCAAAGCCAAAAATCACATGGCATCAGATCAGGGGATCGAGAAGGCCACGTCATACGAATATACCGGCTTATTACTCTATCATCTGTGAAATGTTGCCGTAAGAACTGTTGTACTGCTCGCCCAGTATGGAGCGGGGTTCCATCTTGCATAAAAATTGTTTCAGACAGGCACTGTCTTTGCTGCAGTTGAGGAACTACAAAATATTGTAACATGCGCAGGTATCTTTGTACAGTAACCAAAAACGTTACAGGGCCTGTTGGTCGTAACTCCTCAAAAAAATAAGGACCAAGAATAAAACTTGCAGTAAAGCCACACCACGCAGTGACTTTTGGAGAGTGGATGGGTATTTCGTGAATAACAGTTCGTGGTTCCGAAGCCCATATTCTACAGTTCTGGGTATTGACTGTCCCATTCATATGAAAATGGGCTTCTTGCCCCCATAAAATCTTCCATGGGAAGGCATTATCCACTTCCATTCGTGCTAAAAAAGTTAAAGCAAAATCTATTCTCTGCTGCGCGTCACCTAGTAACAATTGTTGATGACAACAAATTTTATATGGATAAAATTGGGTTACCTTTCGTAGGACTTTTCGAACAGTAGTATATGGAATATCCAAATTTCGGGCAACTCCACGTGCACTAGGACCGGCTTCCGTAGTCCCTGGTGGCTCCACAAGCGCAGTAGCAATTTCTTGTTAAGTGCGGTGAGGTAATGGTTTCCTCCCTCTTCCACATTTTACAGTAAAAGATCCAGTCTCCTCGAATTTTTTTACCATTCTTCTCACTGCACACGGTGTCAAAGGACCTTTTTCTTTAAGCATTCCTTTCACACGCCTAAATTCACGTAAAGCAGCTGCACTGTTTGAACTGTTAACGTAGAACAGTTTTAAAATTAAAGAGCGATCTGGTAAACTGAGAGCAATGTCGTATAACATTAATGGCAGAAATGACCACGTTTTGATTTTACTAATGATTACAACGGCGTTTGCACCGACAGCACCCGTAGCGCCATCTGTTGTCGATTATTGTAACTATCCTTTTTATTGTTCCATTATTCTTACCCCTTCTTCAATAGTATGTGTACCGATTTTGGTTACATTCGGGGTATTCCTTCAAGCTACAGATAGCTCCAAATAGGGATACTTATTTTACACTGCTCAAAACAATTAAAGGGTATTTGAAGTTTTATATAAAATAAAGATATAAACGAAATTTTTTTTGCCGAAAATAGAAGAGGAGAATCACAAATGCAAATTTTTCTGGTTTTCAAACTGTGGAGTATGCAAATTTTGAGTTCGACGTCAAAAACGTCGCTTCAGCGGCAGTGAATGAAATTTGACTTTCAACTGGATAAAAGAGAATGAAGACAAGGATGATCGGCATTCAGTGATTGCTTTGCTTCGATGAGTACGATGTCTCAGCGAAGTCATTTGACAGATTCAGAAGCTTGGAGAATTGTTGGTAGGTTAGAAGGGGGCCAAACTCAAGCCGAAGTAGCGCAAGCCATTGGAGTGTCACAAAGTGTCATTTCCAGGATCTGGAACCGTTTTTTGGAGAGTGGATGTGCAGGCCGAAGACCAGGGCAAAGTCGTAGACGGGCAACAACGCCCAATGAAGATGGATATTTAGCGTTAACAGCTCGGAGATACCGAAACATGAACGCTACTCTTCTCCAACAACACCTTCGCTCGGCTACAGGCACCACGATTTCAACTCAGACTGTCCGAAACCGGCTCCATGCTGTAGGTCTGTGTGCTCGCCGACCGATGGTATGTGTTAGATTAACATCAAGGCATCGTCGCAACCGCAAGGAGTGGGCAACCGAGCATGTCAACTGGAGGAGAAATGAATGAGCAATATTCTGTTTTCTGACGAGTCCCGTTTTTCTGCGCATCCGGATAATAGGCGTATTTTCATCTGGAGGGACCGTGGCAGTAGGAATAATCCTGCGTTCGTGCACGAAAGTGTCAGATTTGGCGGTGGAAGAGTGTTGGTGTATGGTGGCATCTCCATTGACGGGCGCACTGACCTCTACATCATTCGAGATGGAGCTCAGCCTGGTCGCCGATATAGGGATGAGATCCTCAGATCTATTGTAGTCCCTTACGCTGCAGCAATCGGAGATAACTTCATTTTAATGGACGATAACTGCAGGCCACATCTTGCAAACCTGGTGGAGGATTTCCTTTTCGAGGAAGGAATCGTTCGAATGGAATGGCCAACGTGTTCTCCAGACATGAATCCAATCGAGCACGTTTGGGACGCTCTAGGAAGACGAGTTTCTGGCCGCCAACAACCCCCACAAACTCTCCAAGAACTGGAAAGAGCTCTTCTGGAATAGTGGGGCAGAATACCCCAACTCGTCATTAATATCCTCATTGAGTCCATGTCTCAAAGGTGTTCAACGTTACTGGCCGCCCGTGAAAACCATACCCCCTACTAAAATGATTTTCTTTGAAGAAAACACATTTTCTTATTCTTTTTTTCTCATATGCGCAAATTGTGTTTTTTTCCTTTTGTACACAAATGCGCAATAAAATGCATTTTTTTCTGCCAAACATGTGCAATTTATTCTCATATAACCTACTATGTCTGTCGACCATGTATCAATCAGCCAAAAAGTTTCCCAGTTACAAAATCCACCTAAAACTGCAATATCCTTTAATTGTTTTGAGCAGTGTATAACCACCTGTATATAGATGGAATATTTCTATACCTTAAAATAATATATATTTTTTTCGTATATAAAGATACACTACTTCAAAATAGTTAATATCTATAATGAATTATTTTATTTCCATGAATTGTATTCATATGTATAGATATATTTTCTTAGATTATCTCAGAACATTTCAAGTTATACAAATATAATAAATACTTTTAAAGGAATATATTTAAAACTCCATATTTAAAATGTATTTAAAAACGAACAAGGCGTTTTCAAAATTATGTCTGTTTATAAGTATTATAATTTATGGAAATAAATTAATTAGACACAGATATTAAACATTTTGAAATATTACATTATAATTATAGGATTAAAAAAAATAAATATTAAAAAATACTTTAAGGAAATTAAATATTTAAAAACTTTTCTATCAAAAATTGAACAAACTTCAAGAACTACTGCAAAGCGAAAAATAATTTTTTTACATAATAGTAATAAGAAATTAAATTAAGTGCGTAGTATTTACCATGCGTATTATTTTATTTATGTACATTAATTTGATGTTTTGGAGTATGTGCCAGCCAAGCCCAGTTACATGTAATTTTACAATAGACACACATTCAAGTATCTTCGAGGTTTTTTTTACGATTTAATATTTAGTCAAAAAATTTAGCTTTATTCTTTTACGATTTGCCTTGGATAATTAATTTTAATTTTGAATTTGGCTTGGCTGGCCCCGACTCCAAAAAATCAAATTAAAGTACATAAATATAATAATATGCATTGTAAATAATACGCACTTAATTTAATTTCTTATTACTATTATGTAAAAAAATTATTTTTCACTTTGCAGTAGTTCTTGAAGTCGGTTCAATTTTTGGTAGAAAAGTTTATTTTTCTCTTTTTAGTTAAAAATTAACGATTTTTTGAAATCGGTAATTAAAAATTATAATACGGAAAGAATTATTGTAAATTATGTCAGGAGAGGAGTCGAACCCACGTTCTCATTCGAGAACCACAACGTAAATCTGACGCCTTAGACCGACCGCTCGGCCTTCCTGACTGCATTCCTTTCAGCAAGATCATTCAATGTCCATGTTACTTTTAATTTGCGAGAAATCACTAATTTTATTAGTTTTTGCCTAATTACTAAAAAAGTACTGAATCTATTTCGATGAAATGGAAGTGGAACCAAATCGAGAGTAACCTCTTTCATTTAACACAAAAACCAAATTAATCAGTTGGATAGTTTCGGAGTAATTGGTGAACATGCATTAAAAAATTACATACACGTCGAATTGATAACCTCTTTCTCGTTTTTTGGAGTCGGTTAATAAAAATTATAATACGGAAAAGAGCATTATAAATTATACACGTATGTCAGGAGTGGGGTTCGAACCCATGCTCTCTTTTGAGAACTAGAGCTTAAATCTGGCGCCTTAGACCGCTCGGCCATCCTGACTGCACTCCATTCGACGAACTTATTCAATACTTTTAATTAGCGAGAAATCACTAATTTTATTAGTTTTTGCCTTATTACTAAAAAGGTACTGAACCAATTTCGATGAAACAGAAGTGGTATCAATTCTCGAGCCTCCTCTTTCATTTAAAACAAAAATAACAGAAATCCGTTGCATAATTTCGGAGTAATCAATGAACATACATTTAAAAAAAATACATACGCGTTTGAAATGATAACCTCTTCCTCCTTTTTTGAAGTCGGTTAAAAATTGTAATACGGAAAGGATTATTGTACAAACGTATGTCAGGAGTGGGGTTCGAACCCATGCTTTCATTCGAGAATCAGAGTTTAAATCAGGCACCGTAGACCGCTCAGCTATCCTGACTGTATTCCGTTCAACGAGCTTTTACAATGTCCATGTTACTTTTAATTTGCGAGAAATCACTAATTTTATTAGTTTTTGCCTATTTACTAAAAAAGTACTTAACCAATTTCGAAGAAACGGAAGTGGTACCAATTCGAGAATAACCTCTTTCATTTAACACAATTACTAGTTTAATCGGTTGGATAGTTTCGGTATAACCGGTGAACATGCATAAAAAATACATACGCGTCGAATTGATGATAACCTCCTCTCCTTTTTTTTAGTCGGTTAAAAAAATTATAATGCGGAAAAAGACACTGTACCTACACGTATGTCAGAAGTGGGGTTCGAACACACGTTCTCTTTCGAGAACCAAAGTTTATATCAGCCGCCTTAGATCGCTAGGCTAACCTGAATGTAATCTATTTGGCGAGCTTATTCAATGTCATGTTACTTTTCGCAAGTCTATTATTTTAGTACTCTTTCACTCATAAAGTATTGAATCGATAAAAGATCTCTGATACTCTGGGCTAACGATTAAATACAAAGTATTCTTAATAGCAAAGTTAGAATTTAATTTGTAAAATATATATGTAAAAATTGTAGTACGGAACAGGTTATTGTATACATGTATGTCGAGAGTGGGGTTCGAACCCACTCTCTCTGTTTCGAGAACCAAAGCTTAAATCTGGAGCCTTAGACCGCTCGGCCATTTTGTCTGCTCCCCATTCAGCAAATTTATTCAACACTTTTAATTAGCGAAAAATCACTAATTATAATAGTTTTTTCCTAATTACTAAAAAAGCACTGAACCAATTTCTATGAAACGAAAGTGGTACCAATTCGAGAGCAAGCTCTTTCATTTAATACCAAACCAAATTAATCTGTTGAATAATTTCGGAGTAATCGGTGAACATACATAAAAAAATATACATACGCGTCGAATTGATAACCTCCTCTCCTTTTTGGAAGTCGGTTAAAAATACATAAATTTGCTGAACGTACACTCTAAAAGATAACTATGTACAGGTACACTTACACACAAAACCATGTAAATCGATGATACAAAAGCGATTTATTTATGTGTATAAATTGTTGCGTAAATTGCCAAAATACACGGGTAATGTGTAAATTTCAAAATACACATTTTAATTTATAATTTGACGATAAGTATAAATGTGTAAAAGTTAACTGATAACTCTTGAAATACGCCCTTTAAAGTGTAAATTGCACAGAAATACACATATTTCTGTATAATATTTTTACACATACGTTTGTGCAATATTCTGTTTTCGCACATATTTTTGTGTATTAGGGAAATACACATGTTATACAATATGCAAAATATACAGATTTATGTGTAATATTCTATTCTTACACATGGGTGATTCTCAAAATAGGAGACTATTTCAAAAGAAAAATCTTAAAAAAATTACTGTTAGCAAAATTTCTGAAAAAAATAGGTGTTGTTAATATAGTATTAGGTATACTTTACAAGTAGTCAGCAGAGCTAAATATTTAAAAATGAACTTTAAAAAAATAATTAGTATTTTTTGAGCCATGCTAATGACAAAGCAAATTGCATGGAATAAATATATTAAGAAATTTTTATTTTCTTCCTGTTTAAATATTTTTTCTATATTTATTAGCCTTCCTTTTCAGAAAATGGTTTCCATTTTTACATATATACATATAAAGAGAATAAAAACATTACCAAAGAGCAAACTTTGTTTACATGAGCAACATTCTGACACTAACAATATAAGAAGCTGTCTTAGTTATTTTCCTACACATTTAATGCATATTTTAGGGATAATAAATGTAATACCTAAATTTATATGTAAAATTAAACTTTATAAAGGATACAATATAAGCACTGGTTACATCTATGCACATAGGAGTCTTTAGCATGGACAGAAAAACCATGCTAATGGTGGTGGTGTATTTTGTCGGCCGATTATCTACACTAGGGATATAGGCCCAGGGGGGGTGCCCTTCGTAGGGGTCTTTCTAAGGGAACCTAACCCGTATTTACGCAAGGCTCGAAGAAAACCACGAAAACTCCGAACGGTTAGGCCGACAGCCGCGATTGGGTTCGAACCCAGCACCTGTTGTCTACCAGTTGAGAGGTCAGAACCTCTCGGCCGCTGGTGGGGCCCCATACTAATGACACTGATATTTGTCCATGCTAATGACAAATTTTAATTTAAATAATATTATGAGCCATAATATAATCACAATGCAATAGTCCTTTCTGGGACTTTTTAAAACACAAAAGTTCTATGCAAATAAGTAAAATAAAAATTTTAACTATAAAATAAACATGAAAATTATTATCCATTCTAATGACATACAATTGATGTACGCCCCTAATATTCAACTTCTTTTCTTAAAATACAATGCATGCTTCTATTTTCTGGCTGGGATAAAATGGCTACTTGTTGCCATGGAGAAACTTTATATTTTCAAACTATTTTCATATGTGAAAATGAAATTTTGATTAATAACCAGCGGTTATAGTATGGCCTTGTTTTGAAAATAGAATTTGGAGGACAAACTTTAATTCTTTTTTTTATGTACTATAATTTTATTTTTAAAATGAAATTCATTGGATAAATCCTCTCCTTGATTAATTTAAAGAAAGAATAGCATTTGTTTTATTTCATAAACATGATATTAACTTGTGAAAAATGCTAGTATACACAAGGCACAGCTGCTATGGACATCCATGCTAATAACATTTTGAACCTTTATTCTGTTATTTTAAGGTGTTTTTAACTAAAAAGTGAGTAATTTTTGAGTGCAAATAATGAATAATATTTAGACAAACATATCTAAATATAAAAACATGACAGAAAACCTCTCAATTTTTTTTTTTTTTTTTTTTTTTTTTTTTTTTTTGTATGCCGAAAGACATAAATTATCCCCTATTTTGAGAATCACCCACATATGTTTGCGTAACATACAAAACGCATATTTTAATCGCTTCATATCACTTCATACATATTTTTATGTAATATTTAAAATATATAGATTTTTGTGCACACATTTTTATCTTCTTAGGAGTGCAAAATGTGAATCAAATGGTTTTATGATCGCAAAACAAAATTGCATGGAGAAAAAACTCGTATGCTTGGTGTGTTCTTTCTTTCTAACAGATTTGTAGTCTGAAAACAAGACCAGAAATCACTGTACGCTCAATCTGAAAGAAAAAGGTACTAATTGCTAATATTTCTTTAATTGGATTTACTGTAAACATTTGATTTTTTCGGCCTATGTTAACACTATTTCTACCGATATCAAATACCTTTTTAAAGTTTTTATTTTTGTTGTTGTTGTTGTTGATTTTGCTTGTAGTTTTTAGCACTTTCCAGCCCCACCAGTGGCCGCGAGGTTGTGACCTCCAAGCTGGTAGACGGTAGGTGCTGGGTTCGAACCCAATCGCGACCGTCGGCCTAACCGTTCGAAGTTTTCCGTGGTTTTCTTCAAACCTTTCGTAAATACGGGTTAGGTTCCCTTAGAAAGACCCCCACGGAGGGCAACCCACCCCATAGGGCCTATATCCCATAGCGTAGATAATCGGCCGACAAATATACACTACACTACACTAGCACTTTCCAACGAAGTTGAAAAGAGATTATGCATTCGGTTTGTCTGGCCGTCTGGCCGCGCTCTAACTCCTGTAAATACACTCGGATTGCCCTGAAACTTTTAGCCGTTATTGGCATTTACTCTAGCACGGACCTTATTGCAAATGAAGTTTCTATCATGATTAGTTTATTTACAGGTAGAGTGAAAAGTTTTCCATTACATTACGGCCTGTGGGAAAAAAAATCGTTTTAACTGATATTTAAAGATGTTACACGCTGTCAAACATGTTCAAATTTATGTGCATCTACAAAGTGCATTAAAATATACATTTTGTAAAGTATGCTTGCGAAAAGAATAGCTATTATTTACTTACAGGGCCACACAAAAGAATTTCAATAGATAATAATAAAGGGGGGAGGGATTGTTTGCAACATATTTTAATTATGGTAAATGATTTCATGCATAATCAAATTGATAAACGTTGCTGAGAATTAATATGAATTATTTCATGTATAATACGTAGTGCATAGCATTTACAGGGACACACAAAGGATTTTAAATAGTATATTCTATCCTGTATATTAATCTATCTAGTCCTGTATATTATAGAGGATGGTTGTTAAATGGATGAAATGCATTCAGGGGCGTAACTACAGGGGGGAGTGTGCGACACCCCCCCCCCCACATTCGGTAAACTCATACAGATTCCGTAATTTCACTTTCGAAAATTGCATCACTTGTATGGGATTAAGAGGGGGGAGGCTTGCCCCCCCTCCACAGAAATATACCAAAAAAGAAAAGATGCAGAAACCTGCTAATTTTGATTAACGATGCACCGAATAGTAATATTGGCCGAATACCGAATATTCGGCTGACAGGTGAACCGAATACCGAATATTCGGCTTGCCGAATAGTAACTGTTATGTCAAATACCGAATATTCGGCCGTACGAATATTTATATTTCGAAGGTTAAAGGTATTAAAATATTACTTTTTAAAACAATTTTACATAATATTTAATAAAAAACTTACATTTTGATAAACAATATGTAATATTAAGATATTACATATACAAATATTACATATACAATACATAGATATTACATATACAAATATTAAGATATAAAAATGCTTTTTATATCTTAATATTTAAAAAAAAACCGCCTTAAATTAATTAAGAAGGACAATTATGGAACTTTTCTAATTAATAAAATTTTAAATTTAATGGTTCCTTCTATAAATTAAAACAAACATTTTAAAATCAAAGAGAAATAATAAAAAATGGGGGGGGGGGGGAGAAAAACTTTACAATCTCTCTCTTTTTTTTTTTTTTTTTTTTTTTTTTTTTAATTTAAAGTTTACTTATGAAAAACTTTTGTTGATCACAAAATCACTTAGAAATATAGTTATGATATCTTCGTTATTGTTAAAGTAATATACAAAAATCCAAGTTTGATCTCGTGTGAGAAGAGATGCAATATACTTATGACTCAATAAATTGATTACGATTACGGTTTCATAAAGAAAAATTGTCTGTCTTTTATCAATCTCTAAAGTTCTTCTATTTTGTTTAAAAATGCTTTTTTGTGAAAAAAGCAAGAACAGATCAGTTACTAAACAAAAATTAGGAACTACATTTGCATGTCATTAATTCCAACGAATATCCTAATTAATCATCTCTTCTTATGATCATTTTAAACCTTCTCATGATTAATTTCCTTAAGTTATATTTTATAAATCTCAAATAAATAATGTAAAAGCATTTTGTTTTATCAAAATATAATTTTGTTTCTATTTATTTTAAATATATTTATAAATTAACAGTGAAAAGTAGAAATTTTGAAAAGTTTTTAAAAAGGTATTTTAAGAAGAGTTTTTAAATATTCGGTTTGGCCGAATATCAACCGAATATTCGGTAGTTTAAATATTCACTTTTTATGAAGAAGTAGCTGGATGATCGACGAATGAGGCCATATCACATAACATATTTGAGTGCTGATTCTCAAAATGAATTTATTGATTTACTAGCGGCCTTCGCCCGCTACGCTGGTCGGTTTATCTAAAGAAATCTTGAAGAAGTAGTTAGATAAGGTTCAGACATACATTAAAAAAAAAAAAAGCAAGTCGATCATTCAAAAAACGTTGGGAAATATCAAATATTTACTGTAATTTTTTAAGAAAAACAAAGTTTCGAAAAAAAAAATTAAATCGAAAAAAAATTACACTGACATATTAATGCAAGGAAATTTTCCCAGAGAGAAAATTCGCCTTGAATACAATATTTCAAATTCTTTTAATTGCTTATAGGCGTTAATGCCAACATAGTGAAAAAAAATTCCATGCTGGGAATCGAACCCGGGCCATCAGTATGGCGCACTGACGTTCTACCGACTAAACCACATGGAACGACAGCCAGCTTGAAACTTTCTCATACTTAAGTAGACTGGCGAAAACATAACGATAGCGCGTTTTAAAATCGCACAGTGACATCTATTGGATTTTATATGTACTAAAAAACGTTATGTACTAAAAAACGTGAGCAGCGCACCTAATAGTTTCTTTTGTTTCTTTTTGTTACTTTTTTGTCTGTTGTCCGATTTTGATGAAACAAAGCCTATACACTGCCCGGGAGTGTGCATTCTTCATTAGTGAAAACCGCATAAAAATCCATTCAGTAGTTACGAAGATAACCACGAACAAACAGACAGACAGACAGACAGACAGACAGACAAAAAATTCAAAAAATTTTTTTTTGTGTTTCATTGGTTTTCTTTTATCGCCCTGACTCCATTTTTGTCAATTATCTTCAATGTACAGACACACCGGGTCCTACTGTTTTATTATATGTATAGATTAGTAAAGGAGATTAAAAAAGAAGTGGTGAAAAAAGTTAACAATAGCAATTTTTTCAGCGTGATAGTTGATACTACTACAGATGCAAGTCATCAAGATCAAATGAGCATTTGCGTAAGATATGTTGAGGAGGGTAAACCAAAAGAGCACTTATTAGAAGTATTAATGTTGAAGAAAAACAGGTAATGCCTTATCTAAAAAAATAATCGATTCTGTATCCAAAAACGAATTAAAAATGGAAAATTTGGCTTTCCAGTCTTACTACTTCGCGTCGTCAATGGTCAGTTTAATGGTGTTCAGAAAAAAGTGACTACAGTAATAGGTCGAGAAATATTTTATATTCCGTGTCAGGCCCATAGAATGAACACGTTTATTGAACATAGTTGCAACATCAGCCCAATTATTTCATCTTTTTTTTTTTTTTTTTTTTTTTTTTTTTTTTCAGGGAGTACGAAAAGATATGCAAAACTGTCTTTTAAAACTGCAGATACTGAAAACGGTCTAGGTATGAAGAATCTGTCAAAGACTCGATGGACTGCAAGAGCAGAATTAGTTAAAGCAGTGAACACGTCATTACACTGTTAAAAATTTGACCCATTTGCTGCAGTGTCACTTCACAGCTTTTATAGAATATCTCTTTTATGACCAATAAGAATACTCCATAACACAGTAAAGTAACCATTTTCTATAAAAGCAGTGGGGTGATGCTGCAGCAAATGGGTCAAATTTTTAACAGTGTAGAAGAGATTGTTGAATTATTACACTGTAAAAAATTTGACCTTTTGCTGCATTGTCACTCCCCCGCTTTTATAGAAAACGATTACTTCACCCTATTATGGAGCATTCTCATGGGTCAAAAGAGAGATATTCTATAAAATCCGGGGAGTGGCGATGCAGCAAAAGGGTAAAATATTTTACAGTGTAGATGAAATTTCCATACCGTCGGACTTTGACGTAAACACTAGAACCAAAGATTATGGTTTAAAGAAAAAAAATTAAGCTTAGATTTTATATTTAGCCTTATATTTGTGAAATTTTTTTTATGTAAGTCGAAAATTGTTACATAAGAACTGGAAAAAGAAAATTCTAATCTTTTAGAGGTATTAATGTTTATTGATAGTACTATTAAAAATTATGAAGAAATAAGAAATGATGTTAATTCTGTCAATGGTTTGGTTTCCGCAAGTGTTATTTTTTGTGAGAAATTGGGGATTGATGCTGAGCGGGAATTCGCAATCCATCATAGAAGAAGGAAGAAGCCGGTCCGTTTTTATGCTACAAATAAGACTGAAGCAGAATTTACCATGCATTCTTTCTATCGAAAAGGAAGCAATATGGTGTTAGATGAAATTATTAACTTAATGAGCACCAATTTGAAAGAGTGCATATAAAAGGTGTCCCCACTTTTTGAATCACTAACAAGGGGACCATCAGACATGGTGCTCACAGATTTTGATGATTTCAAAGTATGTTGTAGGGGTCATACCACTAATTATTCTGGTGAAAGGTTTCTTTCAAATGGACCTTGGTTTTTGAGAAATTGGGGGTCAAATTTCAGCGTATATTTCAAATACTTATTAGTACCAATGCTGTATGTCTATTCGTGGTGTCGTGCCAAAGCACGTGTCTGTGAATCGAAAGGTTGTGAGTTCGAATCCATCCTCGGCCTCTGTTTTCTTTTTAACTTATATTTATATTTTTTACATGTTACAAATTTTAAGCAGAATTGGGAATTCTACAGCTTTGAACCTTTTGATATTTTCTGAAGAGGACAGTTTACTTTTTGAATATTTTATTATTACTATTATTTTAAAAAATATGGCTCAAATGGTGAACTGACTACAGTTCAGGGTTCAACTAAAAGTACATTTTGCAACATATAATTCAATAAAAATGCGTATTTAATTAAAATTTTGAAAAAGTATAAGAAAATTTTAATATTTTAAAATCTTCACAATTTTAAATAATAATATTTTTAGATTAATCAATCACCTTTTTTTTAATGTGTATTACACAATACTGTATATGGATTTTTAGATAATGTAATGTTACATTTAATATATATTTTTATTTGACATAAGTTGTGCAAAGTGGTGAAATCTAACACATCTTCATATATACTTTTATTAATAACAATTATAATAATAATAACGTTCAGTCTAATTTCATGCGCATATTCAACACATATATAACAATCAAATTGTACAAAACATTTTAAATATATGTATCAAATACAAAAAAAGCCTTAACATTCTTAAAACATGAAAGCGAAGTAAATATAAACATAGAGGAAAAAAAAAGTTTAAAGTTATCATTAGTGTGGGAATTGCGTTAGGTGTATTGCCAAGATTTACAACATGTCAAAATATGATTGTCGTATGGATGGAAAAGAGGTTTTAAAATATTCACAATTAAACAGGCTTTCATTTAATGTTTCAAAACAAAAATCGATTTTTTGATCAATTTTGGGGTAAACTGTCCCCTTAAGAAATTAAGTTTACGTTTATGAACTTTTAGAGAAAATCAGCATTTTTTACCGAAATTTTTATTCTAAACGCAAATCCGATTTAATTTATGTGAAACTTCATTTTTTAAAACTTCCATAATTATATACTTTGAATACTTAATTCGTTATAAATATGTTTAAAAATACATTAAAAGAAAAAAAAATGTTGAATCATCTTTTGTATAAGTGCAAATATATGATCAATAAAAGGAAATCTTTGTATTACGGACTCCACGGAGGAAAGGAAAGCAGGCGGAAAAAAATAGTATTTTTATATATATCGTAAATTATATGAACAGATGATTTTTGCACTCCGATTGTGTGAGATTGAACTTGTGAGATAAATGTGTTTACAGAAAATTGGAAAATTGAAAATTTGGATAGCTGGTAACAACTTGCATTTTAGCATTACTTTATTAATATTTTATTACTCTTTCGAAGATATGCATTACTTGAATTATCTAATCCTATAAACGTTTAAGAAATTTCACGCGAAAATTATTTTGTATTATTTATACAAAAAAGGATAAATTTGCATTTAAAGTACTATAAAATAAAATAAAAAAGCGATAGAAAAAAGAAAAATCATTATTTCAGAATTGTGCATAAAGTAAAAAATATAGATAATATTTAAGAAAAAAAAGTTCTAGGCTTAAATTAGTTCTGCTGTGTTATCAAAAGAAGTATTAGTTTAAAAATTGCAGAAAAAAATAAATTTTCATGAAAAAATTCAAAAATGTAAATGCAATTTATTAAGAAATATAAAAGTTGTAGCAATTTCTTTAGTAATAAAAATACTTAAAATTTGTAACGTGTAAAATATATAAATATAAGTAAAAAAAAAGAAAATAGAAGCCGAGGACAGATTCGAACTCAAAATCTTTCGATTCTCTGACACGTGCTTTGGCACGACGCCGCGAATTGACATACAGCGTTGCTACTAATAAGTATTTGAAATATACGCTGAACTTTGACCCCCAATTTCTCAAAAACCAAGGTCCATTTGAAGGAACCCTTTCACCAGAATAATTAGTGGTATGACCCCTACAAGATACTTTGAAATCATCAAAATCTGTGAGCACCATGTCTGGTGGTCCCCTTGTAAGACTTCCTCTTAGACGGAGTAATTTTCCTCTGAATATTATATATGAAATACTTGAATTTTATCCGGATAAAAGCAATATACCGGATCCAGATTCTTTGTAAGTATTTTCTGATTTTTGCTCAGACATTGAAAAAATGAGTGGTATCATGGAGAAGTCTGATCAACTTAAAAAACAGCTGAAATTATCAAATTGTTTGTGCCAGCTGGTATTTACAGCTCCAGTTTCAGTTGCCTCAAACGAAAGAACCTTAGCGTTTTAAAAATAGTAAAAAATTATTTGAGGTCTAAAATGAATGAGGATAGATTACTCTTTAATATTACTTTCAGTTGAAAAGGATATTTTAGATAAACTTTGCCTAGACAGCATTGTATGCAGATGGGGACAATTACAAAAGAGAAGGGTTAAGCTATGCTAAAAAGTTGTATAATATTTCCATACTTTATTGGTTTTTTTAATTTTAAAATTGGAAACTATTCAACTCTAAGATTTTAATGCCCATGGATACAACAAAATGCAATTATAATTCAACGAGAAATGAAAATTTTCAATGGTTCTTAATCAAAGCAGTGATTTTAAATCTTATGGGAACGATTGTTGCAAAAACACTAAAGATATAGCCTCGAAAATTTTCTACTCGTTAGGATTCAAATATTAAACAAAACGAACTAGAATCTTTAAATTTGGTTTATTTAATAATTAGTTAGTAAGAATTGTTTTTCAAAGAATACCACCCACATTTCTGAATAAATATTAAGTTCACTAAATTAAATTATTCTAGTTAATTCTGTTCAAAATTTCAAGATTAATGAGTGGAAAACTTTTTGAGACTATATCTCAATCGCTTTTGTAAATATTTTTTTTATTTTTTATATTAATTATTATGAGTTATATATTTTTGCATTTGCTTACTTTTTATTGTGATGGTATTATTAAATTCTTCGGGGTATAATTTGAATAATATATATCATTTGTCTATTATAAACATGGTACGATAGCTAATTTCAGAACCAATAGTCTTAGACATATAGTTTTAGCTGCAAAAATTTTTTTAATTAGCTAAAAAATTATATTAAACACCAGTTGTGTCAAAAAATGCATTTCAGAAAAGTTACGAAAATTATATTTTTATACGGCTTTCAAAAGTTATATTTAATGAATGAGATTTGATGCTCGGACATGCAAAATGAAAAAAATATATATGTCTCTTTTCTATAACTAAAACTCGACGAGTTATGAGAGTTTGAAACTGAGAATTTTTTTTAACTAAACTAGCTAAACTAGCGCCACAACTAATGTGCACAGCGTTTCACGAAATTGTACTTCAGCTGAAAGTGCACATCACTTGGAGCACTGTATTAAATCCGACAAATTTTCAAATTTTAAACAGGCATAGCTCTATCAGTTTTGGGTAAGAGATTTTTTTTTCCCTTTATATGTCAGAATATTAGGTCTGAGGTCTGTTTTACTAAATGTAACTTACAAGACGGTATAAAAAGTGAATTTTCGTAACTTTATACGAAATGCATTTAATTACTCAAATGATTAGAATAATTATTTAAAACGTTAATTTAAAAAATTTCTAACCGACTTCAAGGAGGAGGTTATGATTTCGACCTGTATGTATTTCTTGTTCACTCATAACTTCCCAAAATATGAATTTATTTTGATAACTCTTTTTTTATTTGAAAGTATAATATACCCATGTGGATCCCATTTTAATTTCATTAAATTCTGACGATTAGAATTTTTTTAATGAAAAAATATAGATTTGATAAAAAAAATAATGATTTGTCGCAAATCATCTTTTATTGTTGCAAATCTTAAGCATATTAAAACTATGCATTCATACGCGTTTGCGCCAAGTTGGCGCCAAGCTTGATTGTTTTTTTGAAGTCGGTTAGTACTTTTTTTAAAAAAGCATATTTTATTGTATTTGGAACTATATGTCTTAGATTAACAGTTAAATGAAATATATGTATATATAATATATCACTTTTCAATTACTAAAATGCATTGTGAATTATGAGAGACGAAAGAACGAAAACAAATTATGAAAGCTCGAAATTGAGAAACTTTTTGAATCTAAACTAGCGCCATTAGGTTTCATATGCCCGAGAAAATTAACCATCGGACCCCGTTTAGAAGGAACACACTATATTTTTAATTGGATTTTATGATTGCTTCAAACAAAATTTTCAATATTTATTTGACTATGAAAGTTTCGGTAAGAATAAAAACATGCTCTTATTTAACGCTATCTTTAGTTAATATCTTTAATTTTTACTGTCATTATAGAAACAATTATTTTCGCGAGACTCACTCTAAAATATAATAAGGCAAAAATATACAAAAATAGAGAATTAAAAAAAAATAAATCTCAATCATTCGGTGATTTTATTATGAACATTCGGTAAATTCGCTCTCCATCCCCCCTCCCCCAAACAAAATGCTCTAGCTACGCCACTGAATGCATTTTTAATTATGATATATGTTTTTAAGTTTCACTAGATGTATGCATATTATATGGTTCAAATATATGCTAATTGTTACACAATTTAAATATACAGGGTAACACAAAAGATCTCGGAAAGTTTACTGAATATGAGCGTAATTTACTTAAAGGTGTTTTTTAAATGTCTTATGCCTTTTTACGACGAACGTCATTTAGTTTACTAAGAAATGTTTGTAGAATATGGATAAAATGATATACAGAGTCACGCAAAGAACTGGATAGATGGTCGCCTTTGGATGATAATTTCTGGAAATTTTATTTAAGTAGTTTAAAGAAAATTTATTTTTTAACTAAACTTTAGCAAAATACTTTCGTGTATGAAAAGTACTATGTATTTTACCGGGCTAAACAAAAGTATTCAAGTATGTTTTCATCTATTAGTATACATTTCAACCAGGTAGGTGTTTTATTGCTAAAATAAATTTTACCATTATATAGTCAGTAAAATAAACGACAGATAAAATACAGGGCTTTTCAAAAGTTATTTGGATATGGACAACAATATGTTATTTCCCTGGATAACGAAATTTTGTTAAAAATTTTCAGGAAGTGTTGGAAAGTGCTTCATAATCTATGCTTAACGCATGATTTTTCTTACTTGTTTTAATATAATTCGCTTATAAAAGGGCTTTAATGTATTAAAAATTATTTTTAATTGTCTCAATCTAAAAATCACAAACGAAAAACCATGAATTGAAATCTGTTAAAAGGTGTCTTATGTCATCAGTAAAGATAGAATTTAAAAAAGTATAACATGAAAAAATATGAAAACTCGCATTATAGGAAAATATTTCATAAACATGCTGAAACTGACAGTGTTAAAATTGAATAATTATTTTAAATGCTTTTAAATGCTACTTAAAATTCCTAATGTTGAAATCGCAAATATTTACTCGCATGTTAGAATATGTGATTTAAAACATATAAAAAAATCATTTAAAACACAAACATAATAAATTATTTTTTTCATATTTGCAATAAGCAGATAATTACACACTTTTCATCCATATTATCAATTTTCAAGTACTAAACTGTAGAATAAACGAACTTACCTTTCTAAAAAATCTATTTCGGGCTATCTACACTCAAAATAGAAAGGAGTGAGTATTCACTCCGGAGGAGTGAATACTCACTCTATCGCAGACTCAAAATATGCCCAACCTCGTTATAGTGACTATTCACTTTGAGCAAAAGTGAAATCGTTGACTCTCTGAAAGAGTGAATACTCACTCCTGGGAAGTGAATAGTCACTCTAAACAGGAGTCAATAACGACTCTTTCTGAGGAGTGACTATTCACTTTTGCTAAAGGAATGCGTTTTTTCACTGCTGGAGGAGTGAGTAGTCACTCTTACTGAGAAGTGACTATTCACTCTTGCTAAAGGAGTGCGTTTTTTCACTCCTAGTAGGAGTGAATAGTCACTATTTTATAGGAGTGAATGTTTATTTTTTATGCAGTGCATTCTTTTTTTTATTGTTCTTATGGGTATTTTAAAAGAATCGTATCTTTTAAAGTATACAATGAAAAGAAATACAAGCATGGTAAAGATTGGAATAAAATACTTTATTGACAATGTTTATTTAATTCATAGTATGTAACATTAATTAAACTTTTTAAAGGAAAACTTAATTAAAGTTACTATAAATTAAATTAGATTATTGACAGAAATAAACTATTTTATTCCAATCTTTCCCCTTGTGTTTGCTTTCATTGGTAGCCAGATAAATATACATGATAGTTTTAAAATGCCCATAATCTTAAACAGGCAATATTTTTTTCCGATGCCCATCAAGTTTTACATATTATTTTAATAATTCCGTTATGCATGTTATGTATGTTTTTTTTTATTGGTTTTCTGACGTGTAATTAAAATCTTTTTTGCTGAAAAACAGATATTAATACAACCCGATATAATCTAATACAACAGATATTAATACAATAATATATTTTATTTTAACCTTAACTTTTATATTTGCTTTGATTGCATGTCCGAAAAATCTACGATAGTTTTAAAATACCCATACACTGTAAAAAAAAGGGTCGATCTACTAAAAAAACTTTAGTGGCCCTTGTAATAACTAAAAAATTTTTAGTAATCTTAGTCGGTTAAAACATACAAGAAAATCTGTAAGAATTACTAGGAAAAAGTTAGCAACGAAGAGAGTTAATAGTTTTATATTTTTAATAATTGTTACTAAAACTCACTTGGTGTGGCCTTGATAGGATAGTGGTTATAGCAACGGACTCCAGGCTAAAAGGTTCCGAGTTCGATACTGGCCACCGCCAAATACGCCCCGAATGTATGTAGTGTAAGTACTCGTTAGTAAAGGGATTATGAAAATCCTTTCGGAACCGTTAGCAATGTTTGGTGCTGGAATCTATTGCAGTTTTGCCGGAAATCTTCCTCTTCAGAAGTCTGGATTCAGCTCTAAGGAACCTCCTGCCCTTCGGGCGCACGTAATGGTTATTAAAAATAATTTTGGAGCTATTACTCAAATTTGATTGGTGGCTCATACTAAAAATTTTCAAGTTAGTTATACAAAAAATTATTTTGTTCAGTTTACAAAAGAAATGCTTGTTTCACTTGCAAAAAAAAAGTTTGTAATGGTTACTAAAAAAATTCTGTGGAATACAAATTTACTAAAAAATTTTTAGTAATCTCTTGAATTTTTTTTTTACAGTGTAAGTGCAAGTTACTAACCGATATATTAATCGAAGAAATACTTTTTTTCAAATACCCCTGAAGTTTTATTTAGCATTTTAATAATTCCGAAAACGTACATTAATTATGCTTTTTTTTCATGTGTAATTAAAATTTTAAATAGACAGATCTCAGTAGTGATTGTTATTAAATTATATCTAGCTTAATGTAAATATTATGAATGTGTAATTTAATTTTTATTTTTTGTGATTGGTCATTGTTTTATTATAGATAAACATATAGTCTAAAATTTTAAATTCTGTGGAATATGCATATATATATATATTTAAAACATATTCCTTATCTTAATCATATGATTTCTGATATTAATACAACCATTAATTATGGAACGACAAGGTGACGTCCAATTAATTTTATTATTTTTTTCTATTCCCGTATATACTGTATTTTATATAAATAAGAGTTAAGTAATTTTGCATGTTTTATTGAAAAAGATTGATTTAGGAAATAGAAAAAACAATGAAATATAAAAAGAAAAGAAATGACTAGAAATGTGCTGCTCTTATACTTTGAAAAACATTTTTAATATAAAAAGTAATTATTTATGTCTTTAAAACATATCTAATCTTATACAATATAAATTATGCCATGAAATTTTAAAAAATACATACATAGGGTAACATCCCCAGTTATTGGCATGCACCAGTGATTGACACATCCTACAAACATGTCCTAAAATAAGATTTATATACAGTCTTTTAAAAATGCAACACCATATACCAGTTATATACTCATTTACTTTAAATATTATAACTTTGATTTATGCTACTAGATGACAATAGTGCATAGGAAAGAGAAACAATTATGGCTTGTATGAAATTAGCCATTTTTGTTGAAAATGCTTCTTCTTTGGCTTAAGGAAGGCATGCTTTTCAATTCATTATTATGTGATTTATAATATATTTTAAATTTTAATTGGCAACAGTTTTGTTTAGTTAAAAAGGGTTACTTTAATTGTGTAAAAGTATTTTCGACGCAAATATTTGGATTTCTGAATTAATGATAGATGCCAATTAATGGTGCTTCAATTTTGCTAGTTCCAAGTAATTGGCACCTATTCCAGTTACAAGGAATTCACAAGGAATTTGAGATTAAACCACTTATTTTGGAAATACTTTTAAAGTTATAAACTAATTTTGTATATCATTTGTTTTTATTTGAAAATATGAAATATTATCAGCAATTGGAATCCATTAAAGCTTCATACGACAATTACTGGGACAGCATGACAATTACTGGGTATTAATATAAGTATATTGTATTGTTTAAAGGTGTTTACATTTCAGACTAATATGCTGATTTCCTACTCTCAAAAATCTGAAATATGTAATCTTCATCTAAAGTAAATTCATTTAAAGCGATTAAACCCAAAGCAAAATGTAAAGTTTTTTTTTAATATAAACTTGTGCCAATTACTGGATCACAAGGTGTCATACATTTATGCACTAGGTGCCAATTACTGGTGATTTCAGCAACTTTTTATAAATATATTTTTATAAAAATACTTTTTCAATTTTTTTTTTTATTTTAGTGGGCAAAGTAGGTGCCCAGATTTGCATTCTTTGATTTAAAAATATTTCCAAGTAAATATCTTATTTCTTTGTAATGAAAATTGAAGTAAGTTTAAAGACAAATTCTTAAAGTGACAATTGCTGGGGGTGTTACCCTACTAAAGCGATTTTAGTTATAAACTTCGTTTCAGGCATTAAAAAAAATAATAATAATGAAAATAATTACTTGTATTACAAAAGTAAGAAATGCGTTTACAATATAATAAAATTTAATAACTGTTTCTGGGTGTCCATAATTACATGTTTTTATTGAAAAAAAAATGTATTTTAATTCGGGCAATAACTTTTTTATGCAATGTAAACATTTAAAAAAATTAATTAAAATAATGTCTTAAGGAGGAAAAAACATAATGAAGACAAGTAAACAAATATTGAAATGTACCTTTTCTATTTTCCTCCGTATTCCAAATCTTTAAGGTACACTTTGTAAAATTTCTTTGCACAGGTTATATATATATATACAGGGTGGTCATAAAAAACTTTGCCGATATATGGAGCTCTAGCGGCCAGTCCGTGCAACCGATCGAGATGAAATTTCAACTATAGCTATTCAGAGGTATGAGCTCGAGATTCTGTGAACGGCAACAAAATGGCGCTCACGGTTACGGTTATAGTTACAGAAACTCGAAAATATCCAATGGCAACACCCATTTTTTTTCATCGCAAAATGCTCAGCGCATGCGAAAACCCTAAAGAGAGTTGGAACCGTACGTGTATCGCAAGAAACGGACATGTTAAACACGCACAAAAAACCGTTCTGCGAATCCTTCCCCCCATAGAAAAAACTCGATTGGGGCGCAAGGAGGAAATTTGCTTATGACACAGAGTCAGTACACTAATCTTTGATTACAATAGAGATCGGAGAAACTAAAACTTTTATTTTAATTACACATTTTTCACATGGGTGCCACATAACGGTTTTTTCTGCGTGTTTAACATGTCCATTTCTTGCGATACACGTACGGTTCCAACGCTCTTTAGGGTTTTCGCATGCGCTGAGCATTTTGCGATGAAAAAAAATGGGTGTTGCCTTTGGAAATTTTCGAGTTTCTATAACTATAACCGTAACCGTGAGCGCCATTTTGTTGTCGTTCACAGAATCTCGAGCTCATACCTCTGAATAGCTATATCTGAAATTTCATGTCGATCGGTTGAGCGGACTGGCCGCTAGAGCTCCGTATATCGGCAGTTTTTTTATGACCACCCTATATATATATATATATATATATATATATAAATACACTGTTCATAAAAATTTTCGTGTTTTTGTAAGTATGCGAACAATTTATCTGTAGCATTTTTGTGAAACTGGAATCGAAAGCTTTTAAAATGTCTTCATTTGAATAAAAATAATTAAATAAATAAAAAAATTTCAGCAATCAGCTGCAAAACTCAAACTCTCTGTTTTGAATGTCTAACAAGCACGACACGAAAGTGGGATAAACTTCGTTACACAGAATACATTTTTCGTAATACGGAGATTAATTTACATATTAATAATGTTCAAAGTCTAGGTTCCATAGAAAATTTCGTTAAGTAGAAAACTTCATTAAATAGGGATTTCGTTAAAAGGAAGTTCGACTGTATTATTAATATTCAAAGAAAAAATTTCAAAAACTTATTTATTTCTTAAATTAAAAACTGCAAAATTTATAAAAGACTAAAAGCTATTTTTCAATCTGAAACTGAAAAAAAGAAAACAGAGAAAAATTCAACAATACACAGTCTCCGCACTTTTTCTACTTAGTTCAGCTCATTATGTTTAATCTACAAGAAGCATCTGATTATGAATCACGATTATCTCTGTTTTCGCATTTCAAATGTGAGATTGACATAGATAGATACCAGGTTTTGAAGAATTAGAAGAAAAAAAATCAATCTTTTTCTATATAACAGAAACTAACCCAGTAATATAAAAGTCCTTCCGGCAATACCGGGAGGAAGAGGTAGCTTTCATATACTTATTTATATATTATTTATTTTAAATTAAGTTATATTATTCAAACATACGAAGCTCAAATTAGTGAAACCCGATTTTATAAGATTGAATGCTAGCTTTTGTCAATACTGATTATTAATAGGAGTTTTTAGAAATTAGTCATATTTTATTCAACCTGGTTTTATTTTCAGCGATTTATTTTCCGCGATATCATGAAGTGTATGCCCTTTTAAAGCAACATGATGGATAAAACAAACCAATGAGCTTGGGCGAAATCTTAATTCATGTGGACATGCACTCTCATATCGAAATCGATTAATATATACGAGTGCTGCCGCGGGCAAATTGATTTTTTAAAAAATATCAACCACATTAGAAATTCAAACTGCTATATCTCAGGCGTTTTTTAAGATAAAGACAAAGCAAATTCATTATTAAGATAAATACATTCGAAAGAATCTATTTTTCAATTTCTAATTTTTTATTTGTACATCATTATACATTTAAAAGGTTTTTGGCAAACTTAAATAACCGCCATTTGAAACAAGATGGCGGATGAAGTTAGCTAGTGAACTCGGTCAAGACATTGATATGTACTATGTACACGCGGAGTTATATCCAAATCAGTTTATAAATATGTGTATTATCGCGTGACAAATTTCAGACCGTTTCAAAATGTCAACCATACTGGAAATTCAAAGTACTATAACTCAGCCATTTTTCAAGATATAGATGAAACAAAAAATGCCCTGGAATCTTTGTATCAAGGTCAAATACACAAAAGAAAAATCTTTTTCGATTTCTCATCTTTTTGTACCTAATTTTAAATTTTAAATTTTTTTTTTAATTTAAATGGCCGCCATTTTGAAATAAGATGGAGGATGATGCTGGCCAACGAACACGGTCGATACATTTGTATGTACTATGTACATACCAAGTTTAATTCAAACCGGTTTTTAAATACGTTAGTTACAGCATGACAAAAATCAGATCGTTTCAAAATGTCAGCCACAAGAAAAATTCAAAGTGCTATAACTGAATCATTTTTTAAGATAAAGACAAAATAAAAAGTGTTCTGGAGTCGTTGTTTAAAGTTCGAACACATAAATGAAAAATAATTTTCAACTTTTAATTTCTTCGCATTTAATTTTAAATTTTAAATTTTTTAAAATTTTTTAAAAGGCCGCCATTTTAAAACAAGATGGCGGATAATGCTGGATAACGAACTCAGTTGAGACACTTGTGTGTACTAAGTACATACCAACTTTCATTCAAATCGGTTCATAAATACGTTAGTTATAGCATGACAAAAATCAGATTGTTTCAAAATGTCAGCCATAAGAAAAATTCAAAGTGCTATAACTCAATCATTTTTTAAGATATAACCAAAATAAAAAGTGTTCTGGAATTGTTGTTTTAAGTTCTAATACATAAAAGAAAAATATTTTTCAACTTTTAATTTCTTCGCATTTAATTTTAAATTTTATTTTTTTTTTAATTTAAATGACCGCCATTTTGAAACAAGATGGCGGATGATGCTGTCTAACGAACTCGTTCGAGACATTTGTATGTACTCTGTACATACCTAGTTTCATTCAAATCGGTTTATAAATACGATAGTTATCGCATGACAAAAATCAGATATATATATATATATGGTTATATATATATATATATATATATATATATATATATATATATATATACAGGGTGTTTCTAAATTCATGGTACAAACTTTAAGGAGTGATAGTACATATCAAGAAAAACAATATTAAATAGCAAACTAAGGGTCCCAAACGTCTTCCGAAGGACATAAGCGCCATTAAAATTTAGGATCCAAAAATTCAAATGATTATAAAATACAGAAAAATTGCGGTTTTCACTAAAACTATTCTTTATGTCAGTATTGACTTAAAAATAAATTATAAAGATAAATTTCAAAAAATGCCGATAGAAGGGTGCTTTAGACTTTGGAGAACGAACCACTAATTTTTACCGTTATTTTTTGCATCTCATTAATTTTTTTTAGAAACTTAGACATAAACTTAAATTTTGAGCTCAAAATCTAAATCGTTTGCAGTGATTAAGTAACGCAAACTGAACTGTAGGGGGAGGTTCAAATTTCAAATGATTATGAAAAACGGAAATTGGTCAATTGATTTGCGATTTTCACTAAAATTATTCTTTACGTCAATATTATCTTAAAAATAAATTATAAAGATAAAATTAAAAAATTGCCGATAGAGGGAGCTTTAGACTTTGGAGTAACGTACAACTATTTTTTACCGTTATTTTTTGCATCTCATAAAATTTTTTTTTAAGCTTAGACATAAACTTAAATTTTGAGATGAAAATCTGAATCGTTGGGAGTGGTTAAGTAGCGCAAACTGAACTGTGTTCAATGGGGGTGGGGAGGTTCAAATTTCAAATGATTATAAAAAACGGAAAAACTGGTCGATTCGTTTGCGGTTTTCGCTAAAACTATTCTTTATGTCAATATTTAATTGAAAATAAATTTTAAAGATATCTTTCAAAAATTTCCACCAGAGTGCTTTATAAACTTTAGAGTAACAAACAACTATTTTTAACCGTTGTTTTTTGTATCTAAATAAATGCTTGTAAAAGTTCAAACTTAAATTTTGAGCTCAAAATCTGCATCGTTGTGAGGAATTAAGTAGCGGAAAATGGAACTGTGTTCGAGGGGTGGGAAGGGTAACATTTCAACTCCTGAACACAGTTCAGTTTGCGCTCCTTATCCCCTCTTATCGATTTAGAATTTGAACTCAAAATCTAAGTCTAAGCTTTTGCAAGCATTTAATCAGATACAAAAAGTAACGGTTAAAAATAGTAGTCAGTTACTCTAAAGTTTAAGGCGCCCTCTAACGGAATTTTTTGAAATCTATCTTTAAAATTTATTTTCAAGGAAATATTGACGTAAAGAATAGTTTTAGCGAAAACCGCAAACGAATCGACCAATATTTCTGTTTTTTATAATCATTTGAAATTTGAACCTCCCCCACCCCCATTCAACACAGTTCAGTTTGCACTTCTTAACCACTCGCAACGATTCAGATTTTCATCTCAAAATTTAAGTTTATGTCTAAGCTTCTAAAAAAATTTTATTATATGCAAAAAATAACAATAAAAGATACTTATACGTTACTCCAAAGTCTAAAGCGCCCTCTATCGGCAATTTTTGAATTTTATCTTTATAATTTATTTTCAAGATAATACTGACATAAAGAATAGTTTTAGTGAAAACCGCAAACGAATCGACCAACTTTTCTGTTTTTTATAATCATTTGAATTTTTGGACCTCCACCCACAGTTCACTTTGCGCTACTTAACCACTCTATACTATTTAGATTCTGAGCTCAAAATTTAAGTTTATGTCTAAGCTTCCAAAAAAATTTAATGAGATGCAAAAAATAACGGTAAAAAATAGTTGTTCGGTACTCCAAAGTCTAAAGCGCCCTCTATTGGCATTTTTTGAAATTTATCTTTGTAATTTGTTTTCAAGACAATACTGACATAAAGAATAGTTTTAGTGAAAACCGCAAACGAGTTGACTAATTTTTCTGTATTTTATAATCATTTCAATTTTTGGACCCTAAACTTTAATGGCGCCTATCTCCTTCGGAAGACGTTTGGGACCCTTAGTTTCCTACTTAATATTGTTTGTCTTGGCGTGTACTATCACCTCTTAAAGTTTGTACCATGAATTTAGAAACAACCTGTATATATATATATATATATACATATACAGGGTGTCCGAAAAGTCTGGAAACGGTCGAATAACTCGAGAAATACATATGAGATTGAAAAACGTAAATATACGTGTTAAATATTTTTAAATAAGCTACTCAGTGATACCAAATTTGACCTTCGTAACCGACCCTGGGGGTCAGAGGGGGTCCAACTTTGAAATCTTAAATTAAAACCCCCATTTTTCATTGCAGATTCCGATTCTACGTACAAAAATACGTAACTTTTGTATTTGATGTTTCTTTCGAATCCTCGTTTATCACGGTATAATTGAGCATATTAAATCGATATATATTTCGCTTTTCCAACGGGATTTTCCCTAATCGAAACTAATTGGGGAGAATTTATGACATCAAATTCCTCGTCTTTTGCAATAATAGCGTTTCCTGAAAATCACCCGTGCCGATTATTTCGGTAGTGCTACACAGTTAAAAATTTGATCCATTTGCTGTAGCGTCACTCCACAGCTTTTATAGAATATCTCTTTCATGACCAATGAGAATGTTCCATAACACAGTAAAAAAATTGACCCTTTTGCTGCATCGTCACTCCACCGCTTTTATAGAAAACGATTACTTTACTGTGTTATGGAGCATTCTCATTGGTCACAAAAGAGATATTCTATAATAGCTGTGGACTGACGCTGCAGCAAATGGGTCAAAATTTTAACAGTGTAGCACTATTGATTTAATCGCCACGGGTGATTTTCAGGAAACGCTATTCCTACAAAAGACGAGGAATTTGACATCAAAAATTCTGCCCAAACAGTTTCGATTAGGGAAAATCCCGTTGGAAAAGTGGGAATATGTATCGATTTAATATGCTCGATTACACCGTGATAAACGAAGATTTGAAATAAACATCAAATACAAAAGTTACGTATTTTTGTCCGTAGAATCCGAATCTGCAATAAAAAATGGGGGTTATAATTTAAGATTTCAAAGTTGGACCCCCTCTGACCCCCAGGGGGTCGGTTTCGAAGGTCAAATTTGGTATCACAGAGTAGCTTATTTAAAAATATTTAACACGTATATTTACGTTTTTCAATCTCATATGTATTTTTCGAGTTATTCGGCCGTTTCCAGACTTTTCGGACACCCTGTATATATATATACAGGGTGATTCATAAAAGATGAGCAGAACTTTAAGGGGTTATAGTACACTTAAAGACAAATAATATTAAATAGGAGACTAAGGGTCCCAGACGTATTCCCAAGGAGATAGGGGGCATTAAAGTTTAGGGTCCGAAATTTCAAATGATTATAAAAAATGGAAAAATTGGTCGATTCGTTTGCGGTTTTTGCAAAAAATTTTCTTTATGCCAGTATTTTCTTGAAATAAAATTTTAAAGTTCAATTTAAAAAAATGCCGATAGGGGGCGCTTTAGACTTTGGAGTAACAAACAACTATTTTTTAACGTTATTTTTTGTATTTCTTTAAATGATTTCGAAAGCTTAGACTTAAACTTAAATTTTGATCTAAAAATCTGAGTCCTAACGTGTAGTAAAGTAGCGTAAACTGAAATTTGAAATTTGAAACCCTTCTCCCCCCAGAACAAAAATCAGTTATTCCCGATCTTTGTGTCGTAGATTAGGCTCTAACTACTGCCGCGTTTTGCTAAAATTATTCTTTATGTCAGTATTTTCTTGAAAATAAATTTTAAAGAAAAGTTTCAAAAAATTCCGATAGAGAGCGCTTTAGACTTTGGAGTAACGAACAACTATTTTATACCGTTATTTTTTGTGTCTCATTAAATGCTTTCTAAAGCTTAGACTTAAACTTAAATTTCAGCTCAAAATGTGAATCGCTGAGCGTGGTTCAGTAGCGAGGGGAGGGGGTTCAAATTTCAACTTCTGAACATAGTTCAGTTTGCACTACTTAACCATGCCCAACGATTCTGTGCTGTGATACGAGGCAAAAATACAACTTTCGTCAAGGACTGCATAGTCGGAATTCACTCATAAAGGCACTGGCACAGTTGGAAACGTCGCTCATGCAAACGTTAAAGCTCCATTCCTGACGCTAGTCACCGGGTGAAGAAGGAGACAGAAAGTATGCAAATGTCAAATGGGGAAAAAGAAGAACACGTATGCAGAATTTCGACACGATTCGGGCATAAAAACCACTGAACGGTGAGTCAAGTGTAAGTCGCTGTAGTAATGAATCGGAAGATGGTGCCCTTCACGAATAAGGAAAAGGCTGAGATGCATTTAATTTACGGAGCGGCAGATGGAAACGGTGCAGAGGCACAACGAATGTACGGAGAGCGATTTCCCAACAGGCGGTTGCCTAACCGCAAAACTTTCGAGCGCTTGCACAGACAGTTGTGTGAGACGGGATCATTTCTCGCTTCCCGGTCGAATGCAGGTCGTGCAAAAAAGGACGAATCAGTAGTTGTTGCAGAAGCTATTCTGGATGTAGTAGCGGCGCAGCCAAGTACAAGTACACGAACAGTGGCTAGGCAGGTGGATACCTCACAGTCCATGACTTGGAGGGTACTGAAGGATGAACATTTGCTCCCGTTTCATGTGCAACGAGTCCAGAAACTGTCTCCAGGGGATTATCCAAATCGTATTGAATTCGCCCGCTGGTTTCTGCAGCAGAACACGCTAAATCCACATTTTGGACGAACTGTGCTTTTCACCGATGAATGTACCTTCACACGTGAAGGTACATTTAACACACACAATGCACATGTATGGGCGGATGTCAATCCACATGCTACGTATCCACATGCTCATCAGAGACGCTTTTCCATGAATGTTTGGGCAGGAATCCTCGGAGACCACCTAATCGGACCGTACCTTCTTCCTGAACGCCTCAACGGTAAAACATACCTCACATTTCTGCAACATGTGCTGCCAGACCTGTTAAACGTTGTTCCTCCACGCACGGGCGGGGGGGGGGGGGGCGAGAGGGCACAACGTTCATTGCTCCGGGGAAAGGGATCCCCTAAACGAAAAATATGACACCTGAATTTAACACTGAAGGAAATTATATTATTAATTAGGAAATTAATTAGAAGGAAATTAATTATGAAGGAAGTTATATTTTGGCAAAGGAAAGTTGAAAAATGTCTATAAAAAATATGTATCTAACAATACAGTATAACAGTTTGAACACTTTCGCTATTTCAGAAGAATATTTTTAGCATATGTTTTTGCCATTAGCACAGAAAACAAATTACAGACTCAGAAAAGAGAAGGTTGACGAAACAGACTAAGACGTAAAATCAATGTTGAATTTAGGGGGTTGCCGGGGGGGACATTCCCCACCGGAGCAATAAAATCTCCCCCCGGGAAATTTGGGATTTTGTGTTTTTCGTGGTCAAAAATTGCAATTTCCGCCGGGAAATCCATAATGTCCACCCCCCCCCCCCCGGAGCCACAAATGTTCCTCCCGGAGAAAAGTGACTGAATTCAACACTGCGTAAGATAGGTTTTCAAAAGAAAGAAATCCTTATTAACCCCCTGACTGCCCAGCCAAAGGGTAATATTGTATCGTTTTCTCTGTAATTTATTAAAAATATTAAAAAAAAGATGTTTCTTCCAACCTGATACAAAATATGTTATTAGTATCGGTGTATAATCTTTGATAGCATCAATACTAACTTAATTTTTCAGAACTGGGTTTTATTTGTGGAATTATACTAATTTAAATATTGCTTATGTTGCAGTGAAACCTGCAGCTTAGTGTGTGAAAAAATCAGCCGGCGGCAGTCAGAAGGTTAATAAATTTGTATTTGGATGTAGATTAAGGTGCATGCAATTAACTTATGAAAAATGAATTTACTTACAATTATCTAAATATATATATCTATACACATATTTACAAGAAAAAAAAGAAAAAACGAATTTTGTAGTATAAATTTGCAATTCCTTCAATTTATGCGCCCGGGACGATGGCCCCCATCGTCCTTCATTTTGCACCTACGTTTTAGTAACAAATCAGTGTAATTTCAAAGGTTACATTTTGAAATGGAGTAATTGAAAAATAATAAGAAGTGATATATTTTGGGGATTTTGGTTATTTAAATCCATATTTTGATTCAAAATTGAACTGATTTTTTAAAGTGTATAATGTCAGATTTTCACTTTCGTCAGTGGAGTGAGATATTTCACTCTCAATAACGGAGTGAAATATTTCACTCCTTTCTACAGAGTGAAAAATTCCACTCTTTAAGGAGTGTATTTTTAAAAATATCACTCCAAAGGGAGTGAAAATGCCTCTCACTCTCCTAAAAAGTGAGTTTTTCACTCCTTCCACTTTTAGAATGTACAGCCGTTTTAATTTTACGAAATTCATTTTAGCAATAACGATCTAAAACTGCTCAAGAGATTAAGAAAATTTTTATCTCAAAGATTTACTCAGTGTTGTCATATGTTGAGAATGCTAAGAAAATACGTGGCAAAAATCGCTATTTTGGGCGATAGCCAGCAATTAAAAAAAAACACATATTAAAGCACACTGTATAAGTAACTTCAGCTTTTGTGCATGTTCCAAATATGCAACATGGGGATAAAAAGGTTTATTTAATTTTACATCAGGGTTTTCTGGAGAAAAAGTCATACTTAAAAACAAATTTTTAGACATTGAAAAATAACTTTCAAAAATTGATTGTCAAAATTACATTTTATTTATAAATTATGTATTAAAAAATAATAACTCTTACGATCTATGATTATTAATTTTTTAAACTAAAGGTCATTAATGTTTATATTACACAGCACAGCAGCTACTCTATTTCAGTTCTAATATGAAAGTTTTTGTACGAATTCCCGAGGATCTATGTCTGTAGCTAGGACCAATAAATATAACTTGGTAATCATCCTAAAATAGTACAAGCGGATTCCAGAGAATCGACTATACTTGTTTTTTAAATTAAATGTGGTAAAGAAAATTTCACGTAATGGTCTGTCAGAAATCCATATAATCGCACATATTTTTACATGATACAGTTAAAAATAAAGTAGGAATATACATTTAATCTTTTTTTATGTGAATAAAGTATAAAATTTTAGACCATTAACACAAAATAGAACCAGACATTGGTATATTATTATTATTATTATTATTATTTTATTTACAGAACTAAAGGATAATTCTAAATAACAAGACACATTTTAACCCTCTGCCTACCAGACGGGCCCAGTGGGCTAAACAAGAAAAATTAAAATGCACTAAAATGCAGATAAATGTGATAAAATTTAAAAAAATAGAATTGTAAACTCGTACTTTTAGATCTACACTTTACAAAATGGGAGGTGTGAAAAGATATTTCTTTGAAAGAGTGACAGACTTTTTCACTCTTTTGTGAGGGAATTTTATAAAAATACACTCCTTAAAGAGTGGAAGTTTCCACACCCTAAGAAGGAGGGAAATAATTCACTCCATCGTTCATCAGTGGCTTATTGTCATTAACTGTGTTCATTTTTATGAATATAGCATGTATACTCGAAGAGAAATTAATATTTTTATAAAAACGGTCCCAAATTTTGCCAAGTTTTTTTGCTTATAACTTGCAGAGTTTTTAATAAAAAACAATGTTCTTACCAGAAAATATGAGAAACAGCAATGTATATAATAACCCTGTGATCAAAATTAAAAAATATCAGTAACTGCATGAAAAATGAACAGGTTTACCAAATAAGGTTTCAGTGCGTATGCGTGAACACAATCGAAATATAATTTGCATAATGTGTTAGCTAAATGTATAGAGCAACTTTTGTGAAAGTCTCGAAAACATACCTTGAAATGTCCGAAAATTATCGTCGGTAGAGTAAGGTCAAAGTCCATTATTCCCGAAATGAAGCAAAAAGATGAGGAACTGTATCCAAATATAGTAGGTGCAATAATGTATAGACACTAATCAATGGAATATGGATACAGCCCCTCATCTTTTTGCTTCATTCTGGGAATAACGGATTTTGATCTTATTCTATCGACAGTAATTTTTAGAATTTTCAAGTTATGTTTTAGAGACTTTTACAAAAGTTGCTGTATACATTTAGCTAACACATTATACAAATTATATTTTGAATGAGCTCACGTATGCGCACTGAAACCTTATTTAGTAAACCTGTTCATTTTTCATACAATTATTAATATTTTTTAGTTTTGATTTCAGGGTGTTATGTACAATGTTGTTTGTCATATTTTCTGATAATAACATTCTTTTTTTAGTAAGAGCTCTGCAAATTATAAGCAAAACATTTTGCAAAATTTGGGACCGTTTTTATAAAAAAAAAAAAAAAAAAAAAATTCTCTTCGACTATGCATGCTATATTCATAAAAATGAACACAGTTTATTACAATAAGCAATTCATTGATAACCTGCAGTTTGAACACTTTTGCTGCATTAACTTTGACAGGGTTATCCAAAAGATCTTCGTTGTTTTTCAATTTGTTGACTGTCCCCTACGAGATTTCGTAGAAAAACCTTCGCGAAAATATACGACCTGTACTACTTTGTTCACACACCAGGAGTTACAGAATAATGCCATATGTATAGTTCAAAATATTTAACAAAATGTCAAAAATTGAAAATATCTTTTTTTTTCCTGACATTGTATATCAGTAAAAATATTACATTAAATGTAATATTAGTTGTATCTAAAAATCCGTGCGCAGGTAAGAGTGTCTGGCAAATGATCTCGAAAGATATCTCTTGCGGGAGGGGGATTTATATTTTGATATCGATATCATTTTTGATCCAACCAATTTTTTTTAATTTGTAATATAGTTTTTAGTTCAAAATAGTATGTTATCGTTTTTTAGTCTTATCTATTTTTATGAAAATACGAGTTATTATCAAAATTACTAAATTATTATAAAAATATTTGATTCTAAAATATGTAATACCCCAACATGTGATAATCCTATTCTTCTTCATATGTGTATCCATTTACGATCACTGTTCAAGAAACCATATGAGAAGTATATTTGAAAAGAAGTTTGTGTTAACTAATAAATCAAAGAAAAAGAATGTAGCCCACTTGTTTTTTTTTTTATAAGCGTTTCTATCTTCCCACTACCCTGCTTCGTGTAGAGCAAGTGCAACAAGATGTTATTACTGTTGAATGCATTATGTAACAAAAAGCTATTACAAAATACTTTTAAATGTTACGTAATAGAAAGTGACATTTTATTGACTTTTCTTCATTTGAATCAATGAAGTATGCGAAAAATAAATGTAACCACTTTTATAATTTTATAAATCACTCCAAACAAAAGAATTAGACATTGATAACGATATCATTACCGAAGGCAGAGGAGGGTCGATAGATGATAACGCATGACATCGAAAGTGGGAGAGGGGATCCAAAATTATCAAAAAGTTGATAATGTTGTATATGCACAGCCCCTAATACACATTTGAAAATCTTTAAAAAAAGGGGGGGGGGCAAAAATATAAACTTTTTAAAAAGTAGTAAGAATTTTTAAAAATTTTAACTAAATATCCAATTAATTTTTCTTTTTCAAAATGTATTTTTAGTAGAACACTGAAATGCACCGAGTCCTCATTTGAACCATATTTTTAAAAACAAACAAAATTGTCGAATAGGTAAAACTGCCTCTTTAATTTGTAATTTCCAGTTTAAATATAGTTACCAATGAAATTTTGCTTCGTTTGTAGTCTTAGTACAGTCGAACTCGCTTATAACGAGACCTGATATAACGAGAACCCGGATTTAATGAGGAAATAGAAAATATTTGGATGAAGTAATGCTATGTCTATCGGAGCATAAATCAATTTTAACAAATAAACTGTCATTAAACGAGCAGTATTTTTGTGATTCATAAAATTTCCATTGATTTTCATCTGAAAAATCCCTTTAGCATTCCGAAGCGAAACGAAAGTTAGTGATGAATCATAAATGCTGGCAACAAGTGATGGCGGAATTTTTCATCGTGTGAAGTGCACAAGCCTGGAGTGCACGTCCAATCAGATTCCTGATTGGACGGAAGATTACTGTGCATAGGAGTGGCAGGATAAAAGCATGACTTGTGTAGAAATCATGCTTTAATCTGCATTCATAGAGTACACTCGTCAAATTTTATCTTCTGATGTTGAAACGTAAAATTATGTTATTTGACGAAAAAATAAGGTAGTTAAGAGAACTAGAGAACGGTTTTAAAAAACCCAAAATCTATAAAAAGTATGATTTTGCTTTTTCCATTGGTTCAACTTTATTAAAGAACAAGGGAAAGTTAATGGCTAAGACGATCAAAATAAGAATGACTGTAAACGTTTGAAGAAATGTGCTAAAGAAGATTTGGACGAAGCTCTTTTGAAGTAGATGAAGGTGCATTGAAATGCCGATTTATCTGTAATGTTTGTACCTGTTGTTGTAATGTTTGTGCCTATTGTTACCTGTACATTGTAGTCCACTTCTAAAAGTTTAACTAGAAAAATTTGCTAAATAATTTGGCTATTCTGGATTTGTATGTTCAAATGGAAGGCATGATAAATTTAAGAATAGACATGTGATAACCTTTAGAAAAACTTATGGTGAAGCAAACATGGTGGATATCGCGACATGGATCATACAAAAAACTCGTGGAACCAGCATAGGCGTAACTAGCGGGGGGGCCGGGTGGGCCGGGCCCACCCCAGACAACCCAGGGCCCCCCCTAGAATTTTAAACTCTTGTTGTAATGTTAGAACATAAAAAATTTATTTTTTCGAGAAATTACACATGTCTCAGAGTGGGACGCTAAACTGGCTATTTTTTGCATTTGTCTTAGGTCTATATTTTTCAGATTTAGTCTCTTTTCTCGCTTTTTTACAATTATTTCTTACTTATCGATCACCCCCCCCCCCCCAACAGCACATGGTAAAAGTATCAGCTTTTAACGAAAACCGGTCACTCCTTTTGAAAGAGGACTGCATTCATTTGTACGATTGGAAATCAGCCGGAGGCTAAAAGAAATGGTCATTTCCTGTCACTGTCTCGGGTTTTTCAATACTGCACCATTGGGGGGGGGGGGGGTCTTAATTAGCTACATCTGTTTCTTGCTCTTTTTTTTGGAAACGGGGCTGAACTGTCAAATTCCAGGAAAAACACAAAAACACATGCTCGCATGTTTCTGTTGTTAGTTGCTGTAGTGCTAAGGTGTTTTTTTTTCTTTTATTGTGCGTTTCGCTACGACTGATATTAATCCTCTTCAGAGAAGAAAATTATGAAAAAGATGGATATACGAGATCATTTATTCATTTGATCCAGGTATGTTTGAAAAGTATATAATTCATTTCTATTTAGGTTTCTGAAAGATATTAACTTAAACGTTACAGTTTTCGTATATTATCCTTTTGTTAAGTTTGT
The DNA here is from genome assembly GCA_964019185.1 of Maratus speculifer. Classification (NCBI taxonomy): domain Eukaryota; kingdom Metazoa; phylum Arthropoda; class Arachnida; order Araneae; family Salticidae; genus Maratus; species Maratus speculifer. The sequence goes on along the minus strand of OZ025293.1, from coordinate 215,766,982 downwards.
TCTCAAATCCAAAGGAACTACTTTCAAACAATTTTTAGATGCTTTCGTAATTATGTAACTACGTAGGACCTATTGTTGTCGTTCAGTCTGTTTGTCCATCCGTCCGCATATAACAACGCAAAAACTACCCAACCAAATCGTTTGAAAATTAAAATGTATAATTATTAAAATCCGATGCATAGATCAATTACAGGGACAATCAAAAGTATTCCGTTAAATTACGGTCACTGGGGAAAGAAATATCAAATGTATTTTAATCGTTTGAAATTTAAAATATATAATTATTACATAATTTTGTCGAGCCATTTAAAATTTTATGAAAATAGGATGTATAGTTCAATTACAGGGACAATCAAAAGTATTCCGTTACATTACGGTCAATGGGGAAAAGTTTCGAATGCATTTTTCTGATGTTATAAAATTGATATGCATCTGTGAAGTACATATTATAATATACATTTTGCATAATCTGCGGCGCAGAGTGCATTTGATATTGATTTACAAGGCCAGATAAAAGTATTCTATTACATAATGGTATAGGGATAACATTGTTTGGTGCGCATTTTAATTGTAATTAACTATTTAAAATTTTATGAGATTGATATTTGTTGCTGAAGAGTGTTACAAGTTATTTTCTGTATAAAAGAAAGCAGATAGTACTTACAGGGATACACAAAAGATTTTGGCTACTATACTGTATCCGAAATACTGTGTACTATTACATCAAGATCTGAATAATTTTAAGTTCGTCCGTAATTATATAAATAACTAGCACTTATATTCGTCGTTCAGTCTGTCAGTTCATCCGTCTTTACAATCTATGCTACAAAAAATTTTTATTATTAATTTACACGGTCACTCAAAATATTCCCCTACATAATGATATACGAGGATTTATTGTTTGAGGCGTGTTTTAATTATATTCAACTATTTCACTTTTATGAATATAGTATACGTTGCTTAGGTGTAATAAAAGTTGTATGTCCATGTATATTTGCAAAAAAAAAAAAAAAAAAAAAAAAAAAAAAAAAAAAAAAAGATTTTGACCACTATACTATATTTGAAGTACTGTCTACTATTAACAGCAAGATCTCAATATTTTTAAAACTTCGTTATCGTACGAACGCACCTCATTTGGTAGGCTTTATCTGCAATTTCCAACTTGTTTTATTAATTCTTTTTTAAAAAACGCACGAAATAGGTAAGTGGGTAAACGGGAAAAAAAGTTATCGGTAAAAAGTGACATAAACTACAAAAGCGGAAAAAATGACTCGGAAAAAAAAGTTACCGGAAAAAAAAGGGACAAGGAAAGAAATTACCGGAAAAAAAGTGACAAGGAATTGATTTTGGGGATTCATTGGTTAAGTATATAGAGGGGATCAGCGGGAGGGTCTTAATTTAGGTAAATGTGTTTTTCATGCTGAATTAACTGCTTTGATTCAATTTTTGGACATATGATTACTACCCCCCACCCCATCCGACCTAAATTAGATAAACGGGTTTTTATGCAGAACTATACGACGTGTCTCGTGTCTTTTTTTTTTTTTTTTTTTTTGGGGGGGGATATAGGTTCTTTCTGATAAGGATTATAAACAGTATACTATAATGCCTGAAGAGTTTTGGGAGTTTAATGGTTAAGAAAAAAGGAGACGGGGGAAACCTCTTTTAAATTAAATTAATAGTTTTTTTACGCAGACTTATCCGATTTGCTTGGAATTTTGGACATAGGTTCATCATGATAAGACGTATCTCTGATTAGTTATGAGGTTCTTTTGCTTATTATAAAGGGGGGACGGGTAATTATCTCTCTCTCAAATTAGATAAATCGGTTTTTATCCAGAACTATCCGATGTATTTCAAATTTTAAATATAGATTCTTTCTGATAAGGTAAATCCCTGAATAGTTTTAAGGGTTTAATGGCTAAGTATAAAGAGGGGAGGGACGGGGAGTAATCCCTCTTAGTTAAATAGATGCCTTTTTACGCAGAATTACCCGATTTATCTCGAATTTTAGTCATAGGTTTATTATAAGACGTATTTCTCATTAGTTATTGGGGTTCTTATGTTATTAAAAAGAGGAGGGGGCAAGCTATTATTTCCCCCTCAAATTAGATAAGTCGGTTTTTTTTCAGAATTATCCGATGTATTTCAAATTTTAAATATAGGTTCTTTCTGATAAGGTGGATCTCCGAATAGTTTTAAGGATTTAATAGCTAAGTATAGAGGAAGAAACAGAGGATAAACCCTTAAATTAAAAAAATGGCTTTTTATGCAGAATTATCAGATTTACTTCAAATTTTGGATGTCCGGTACATATCACGGGCGGCTAGTCTCTTAGAAAATTTGACGATCAGGGGATTTCTCGGTAAAGGTTTGCCGCAAAATGCCCAAGTAAAATAAAAAAGCGAGTTGAATGCAACTGAACGCAAATAACAAATAAAAAGAAGTTTTCTTTATATTTTAATTTAATGATTGAAAACAATTATGCCAGAAAACATAATACACTTTATCGTTTTCCTTATAATTATTACAATTCATTTTGCATTTAAAACTGGTTTATTTATTTATTTATTTTGTGAAAAAAGTAATATGCTAAATCATTTGTTGTAATTATCATTTTAATTTACGCCGAATATTTATCATTTAAAACTGGATTTTTACTAATTAATGTCCCATATTACACATCACAAAATATAATATAAAACATTTAAAAAATATATGTTAGAAAATTTTAATGTACAAACTGTGTTATGTGTCACGAACGAATGAACTAGTGAATTCATTAATTTGTAGTAGTAATAATAATAATAATAATAGTTTTTTATTACTAGCTTATGTTAGTAATTGGAAAGTTAATTGTTTAAAAACCTGTAGTTCTTGATAGATCTTCAGTGTTTGAACACTTAAAAAATTAAAAAACAAATTTAAATAAAAACAAGTTGGAAATTGCACGTGAAGCGTAGCAAATGAGGTGCGTTCGTACAATAACGAAGTTTTAAAAATATTCAGATCTTGATGATATAGTAGAGCGTACTTTGGATGTAGTACAGTGGTCGAAATCTTTGTGTTCCTGTAAATATGCAGAGAGTAATTTTTATTGTACTTCATTAACGTATATCTTATTCAAAAAAATTGAAGTAGTTTAAAATAATTAAACACGCCCTAAACAATGTTTTCCCGTATAACATGATTTAGTGGAATACATTTGTGTGGCACTGTAATTTAATAATGAATATTCTTTGCATCACAGCTTGTACAGAGTGTATATTTTAGTACATACTTCAAAGATTCATGCCAATTCTATTATGTTCAAATGAGTGTAACACCATTAAAATGCATTTGAAACTTTTTTTTCGCATTGATCGTAATGTACCGGAATATTTTGATTGTCCCTGTAATTGATCTATGCATTCGATTTTCATAACATTTGAAATGACTCGACAAAATTATTTAATAAATATACGACTTAAATTTCAAACGATTAAAATGCATTTGAAACTTTTTCCCCATTGACCGTATTGTAACGGAATACTTTTGATTGTCCCTGTAATTGATCTATGCATTCGATTTTCATAACATTTGAAATGACTCGACAAAATTACACAATAATTATATGTTTTAAATTTCAAACGATTAAAATGCATTTGAAACTTTTTTCCCCATTAACCGTAATGTAATGGAATCCTTTTGATTGTCCCTGTAATTGATCTATCCATCCGAATTTCATAAAATTTGAAATGACTCGACAAAATTATGTAATAATTATGTATTTTAAATTTCAAACGATTCGGTTGGGTAGTTTTTGCGTTGTTACATGCGGACAGACGGACGGACGGACAGACAGACAGACGGACGGACTGAGCGACAACAATAGGTGCTACGTATTTTCATAATTACGATCGCACCTAAAAAACAATTTTAATAAAAACAGGATATTTTTTTCTTTGTTAGGATATTTATAGAATACTGAAAAATGCTATGCAGAAACATAAACTGCTTTTAAATGCAAACAGCTATTGAGGATATAAACAAATCCTTAAAACTATTCAGGGATTTTATTTTATGAGAGAGGACCTATATCCAAAATTTGAAATACATCGGATAATTGTGCATAAAAACAATTTATCTAATTTAAGGGGGGAATAATCACCGTCCTCCCACTTTTTAATTAGCAAAAGAATCCCATAACTATTCAGGGATACCCCTTATCATAATGAACCTACATTCAAATTTTTAAGCAAATCGAATAATTCTGCGTAAAAAGACAATGATTTTTAATTTAAGAGAGGTTATCTCTCGTACCCCCTCTATACTTTACCATTAAATTTCCAAAATTCTGCAGGCATTATATACTGCGACGACGTACTGACAACTTTAATCTGGGCAGAAGATAGATAGCGAAATCCCATTGTGAAAAGGTATGTAAGAGTGAAAGTATCTTCATTCTAAAGCTGAGAAGAATAGCTGCAATTGACCTCAAGGAACTAGAAAATGATTTCACTGGTCTAGTGGCAATGAGCTGAGGGGTGGGATTGTTCTGCGTAGAGAGGGAAGGAAGGTAGTTGGAAGAGAGACATTTGCTGGTAATGTACTAGACAGTACATAGATGTAAGGTGGCTTAGACGTGCTAAGCGAAATGTAATATTGGAGTGTGGCTCCTATGTAGTAGTAATGTCGTTTCATTTTTTTTTTTTTTTTATTAATTGATCTGTAGTTCTAATAAAGAACTTGAGGAACAAAAAAAATGTGTTATAGATGAACTTAACAAATAAACCAACTGAATAAAGAGAAACTGAGGACACGACACCACAATACTCTATATAAGCCTTGTCAGAAAGAACCTATATCCAAAATTTGACACAGGTTGGATAATTCTGCTTAAAAACCCATTCATCTTATGTAGAACGGAGGGTAATCGTCCATTCCCAAAACTAATCAAACAAGCGTCTTTTCAGTATGAACATATATCCAAAAATTGAACCAAAACAGTTAATTTAGCATGAAAAACCCATTTACCTAAATTAAGAGCCTCCCCCCACCCCCCTTTCATACTTAACCAATAAATCCCCAAAATCAACTCCTTGTCACTCTTTTTTTTCCGGTAACTTTTTTTTCCTTGTCCCTTTTTCCCGGTAACAATTTTCCCGTGTCACTTTTTTTTTCGCTTTTTTAGTTTATGTCATTTTTTCCGCTAACTTTTTTTCCTACATTCATGATTAAAAAGCTATGTAAGTGAGAAATGTTCTTCATTCTTTGATAAGATCTTTCAGAAGACGATTTTCACAGTGGATGATTTGAAACAAATTTGCGACATGGTAGCGACAAAAAGGAGGAAAAATGGTTGTCATGCGATCAAAATTCCTTATAACTCATTAACTAATTTATATATTTATTTAAAAAAAAATGGCGACTGTGTTGTTTATAAGTAACTCTATTTCCCCCAGCCACTGTTTTGAATCGAAAACTTGATGTATAAAGCCACTATTAGATTCAACAACATTTCGAAAGATTTTTGAACCAACACTTGATTTCCTCCAACTTTTCGCGAAATATCCTCACAACACCCAGTGTGATAGCAAACAGCAATTTCCCCCAACTTTTTTTCTGCAGCCCCCCCCCCCCCCAAAAAAAAAAAAAAAAAAAAAATCACCGCTAGCCGAGACTTTTCATCGTGCACCGAGCATTTTAACGAATCAGAGATAAGCGATTGATAGGAATAGGCGATAAATATTAACGGCTGGTAGTAGTAGTATTGGTTTTCCTGCTATTCCTCTAACTTTTTGCAAATAATTGTAACCTTTTTCTCTCTTTGAAGGGGAAAAATTTGGGGTTAAAATCGGCTGAAAAGTTTGTTGCTCGTAAAGTTTGTGAATCTGATAGCAGCTAAAGACAGAAGAAAGTTTCATCCAATTAGTTTCTTTGATAGATTGTACGTTTTCAGGAATGTATTAACAAGTGAACTTTCCTTTGAGTATTATTAATTCTAACAAAACTATTTTTACTTTTTTCTATCTTTAAGGAAGAAAATATTAGATTCGTGAAAATTTTCGAATTCCGGTTTTTGACGGAATTACCCGTTTAGGGATCAGAGATTCCTAGTTTTTAGTAAGAACAAGTTTTCACAAAACGTCTTTATGTGTATATGGGAATCAGACTCTGTCTCTATGTGACATAAATTTTGTGGATGCTCTATCTCAAGAACTAATGCACGGAATGTAATAAAAATTTATATTCAGGTATTCCCTAATACAACTTGATACTGATTAGTTTTTGTTGCAAATCACTCAACAGATGGCGCTTCTACGCTGTTTTTTTTACGATTAACGCAACAGCTATATCTGAAGAACTAAGGCACGGATATCAACCAAACTTCAGATTCAGTCAGTACTTAACATGAATTGATATTGTATTCATTTCTGTGTAAATCGCTCAACAGAAGGCGCTGGTATGCTAAATTTTTCACGATTTTTGCAATAGCTCTATCTCAAGAACTATCGCACGGAATTTAATTTAAAATTATAATCAGGTAGTTCTTGATATAGATTGATACTGATTAGTTTTTGGTGCAAATCGCTCGACGGGTGCGCTGCTATGGTGCATTTTTTTACGATTTACGCAACAGCTATATATCTATACCTAATACACGGATTCCCTTTAAACTTCAGATTCAGTTAGTTCTCAACATGAATCGATGTTGTTAGCATTTTGGTGTAAATTGCTCAACAGGTGGCACTGCTTTGTTGCATTTTTCACAATTTGCGCAATAGCTCTATCTCAGGTTCTCAGGTGCACGAATTTTTATCATACTTTAGATTCAGTAAATCCATGAAATGAACTAGTTTTGTTCATGTTTTGTTGTCAATCTCCCAATAAGTGGCGTTGCAATGCTGAATTTTTCTCAATTCCTGCAATATCTCTATTTTAAGAACTAATCAGTGAGCTTCACCAAACTTCACATTCAGGTATAGCTTGATAAATATTGTTGCTGTTTATGTTTTGGTATGAATCGCCCAACAGGTGGCACTTTTATGTTGCATTTTTTCACATTTCCGCAATAGTCTTATTTTAAAAACTAATGCAAGGAATTTCATGTCTTTAAAATCTTCACAATTACCATAAATTACCATTTAATTTTGGCACTGAGGTAGCAAACTTTGACGCATTAAGAGTGTATTTGAAAAAATGTTTTTTCTCTCTCAGCAGCTCAAAATTTCCCTGTACATTTTCAGATTCATTTGTGAAAGTAAAAACATGAAACTTGCTGAGATATTTTTTGAAGATATGTTATAAGGTGCCGTATGACTTCATTTTTCTCTGAATTTATTAGAATTTGATTTATCGACAATTATTTTCTCAGCATGACCCTTTTTTCGTTCCCAGATTCGCTTTGGAAAATTCGGTTCAAAAGACGAACTTTGGCTGCATTTTTTGTAATATTTTCTGCATTTATCAAAAATCGCAGTCATGGGACCTAATATAGTTTCTAAATAAGAGAATTTCACAGTTTAGTGCGTTTGAGAGCAAAAGTGAATCTTAAAATAAATCAGAAAAAGAAAGTTTTAGGATTGCCACATTCGACTAGTTACTAATACTATTATTGTTTGGAAATTATCAAACAGTTTACTATAAAACAACATTGTCACACTATTATTGTTTTCCAAACAATAATAGTTTTTACAATTATTGTTTAAAAATTATCAGATAGATGGGGCCGTGCCCCCCCTAGAAAAATTCTCTAGTTACGCCTATGGGAACCAGAGAGAAAAGTAGAGCTCCACCAAAAAATTGGGAAATTTTTTCAATCTAAAAATGATCTGTAAAGCTCATGAAATAACCCAAATTTTTGTTAGCTGAAAATTTGGACTGAGCTTTACTGGTGCCTTAAAATCAATCAGGGGAAAAAGAGGCATTTTTAAGCAGGGCTGCGGAGTCGGTGGGAAAATGGCCGACTCCAACTCCGACTCCGGAAATTTTAACGACTTTGACTCCGACTCCTGGATAGCTAATATACTAGTGTTGTTGTTGGTAAAAATTATGAGGGAACGAAAGAAAAATAAGGCAAAAATACCACTATTAATCTAGTTCTTAGAGCTTTAGAAAAAAAAAAAAAAAAAAAAAAAGGAAAAAAAATATTTTTCGTTTTACAAATTCTTTACTTTCACGTCCCACTAACCTGAAAAATCAAATTATTTAAATCTAAATGAAAAAACAAAACGCAAATTTTATTATTTAGGATCCGTGGACTCGAAATAGGGGAAATCTGTACAATTTTGATAATAATTAAGTGTTCTTCAGAGCAGAAAAATCTCGATGGAAAGAAAAAAGCTAGTCAGATGTGTTAATCTCCAAACTTTCTGCTGTATCACACATGTTAGTACTTCTTGAAAAATGCAGAATAGCAGCGCCACCGCTTAGGTGATTTACACCAAAATTTAATCAACAATTTATATCAACTTCTAACTGAATTTCAATTTTGATGAAAATCAGTACATTAATTTCTGAGATAGGGCTATTGCGGATACATTAAAATTCTGCATAACAGCACTACCTGTAGGGTGATGTACATCAAAAACGAATTAGGATCAATTTCTATCAGATACTAACTGAATCTAAAGTTTGGTTAAAATCCCTGCATTAGTTCTTGAGCCACAGCAATTGCAAAATCGTGAAAAATGCAGCATAGCAGCGCCACCTGTAGGGCGATTTAAAACAAACACTAAACTACACCAATCTAGATTAGGAACTAATCAAATATAAAGTTTGATGAAAATTCGAGCACTTGTTTTTGAGACAGTGCTATTGCAATAATCATGAACAATGCATCATAGCAGCGCCACTTGTTGAGCAATTTGCACGAAAACGTTTACAACACCTATTTATATCAACTGAATGAACTAACTGAATTCAAAGTCTGATAAAAATCCGTGCTTTAATTCTTAATATACAGGGTGATTCATAAAAGATGGGCAGAAGTTTAAGGGGTTATAGTACACTTAAAGACAAATAATATTAAATAGGAAACTAAGGGTCCCAGACGTATTCCCAAGGAGATAGGGGGCATTAAAGTTTAGGGTCCGAAATTTCAAATGATTATAAAAAATGGAAAAATTGGTCGATTCGTTTGCGGTTTTTGCAAAAAAATTTCTTTATGCCAGTATTTTCTTGAAATAAAATTTTAAAGTTCAATTTCAAAAAATGCCGATAGGGGGCGCTTTAGACTTTGGAGTAACAAACAACTATTTTTTAACGTTATTTTTTGTATTTCTTTAAATGATTTCGAAAGCTTAGACTTAAACTTAAATTTTGATCAAAAAATCTGAGTCCTAACGAGTAGTTAAGTAGCGTAAACTGAAATTTGAAATTTGAAACCCTTCTCCCCCCAGAACAAAAATCAGTTATTCCCGATCTTTGTGTCGTAGATTAGGCTCTAACTACTGCCGCGTTTTGCTAAAATTATTCTTTATGTCAGTATTTTCTTAAAAATAAATTTTAAAGAAAATTTTCAAAAAATTCCGATAGAGGGCGCTTTAGACTTTGGAGTAACGAACAACTACTTTATACCGTTATTTTTTGTATCTCATTAAATGCTTTCTAAAGCTTAGACTTAAATTTTCAGCCCAAAATCTGAATCGTTAGACGTGGTTAAGTTTCTGGGGAGAGGGGTTTGAAATTTCTACTCCTGAGCACAGTTCAGTTTACCATGTCCACACATTGTGTGCTGTGATACGAGGTAAAAAGACACAGATTAGGATTATGTTACCAAAGCATATTTATTAACATGTAATTACAATAAATGTTCAAAATTGTGACCACCAGAGGTTATGCACGCAGAACAACGGCGAAGAATGGAACGGCGAACATTCGCGAAAACGTCAGGCTTTTCGAGCACTTCCCCTACCGCGGCGGAAAGTCTGGCGACCAGTTTCTCGGGGGATTCAATGGGTGTCTCATACATAAGAGCCTTCAATTGTCCCAAAAAAAAAGAAATCGAGGGGTGAAAGATCTGGCGAGCGAGCAGGCCAAGCAACAGGACCACCTCGACCAATCCATCTGTGCCCAGATAGTTGCGGACGTCTCGTACGTAATGGGCTGGCGCTCCATCGTGCTGGAACCACATGACCCGCCGGATGCGTGGAGGAACAACGTTTAACAGGTCTGGCAGCACATGTTGCAGAAATGTGAGGTATGTTTTACCGTTGAGGCGTTCAGGAAGAAGGTACGGTCCGATTAGGTGGTCTCCGAGGATTCCTGCCCAAACATTGATGGAAAAGCGTCTCTGATGAGCATGTGGATACGTAGCATGTGGATTGACATCCGCCCATACATGTGCATTGTGTGTGTTAAATGTACCTTCACGTGTGAAGGTACATTCATCGGTGAAAAGCACAGTTCGTCCAAAATGTGGATTTAGCGCGTTCTGCTGCAGAAACCAGCGGGCGAATTCAATACGATTTGGATAATCCCCTGGAGACAGTTTCTGGACTCGTTGCACATGAAACGGGAGCAAATGTTCATCCTTCAGTACCCTCCAACTCATGGACTGTGAGGTATCCACCTGCCTAGCCACTGTTTGTGTACTTATACTTGGCTGCGCCGCTACTACATCCAGAATGGCTTCTGCAACAACTACTGATTCGTCCTTTTTTGCACGACCTGCATTCGACCGGGAAGCGAGAAATGATCCCGTCTCACACAACTGTCTGTGCAAGCGCTCGAAAGTTTTGCGGTTAGGCAACCGCCTGTTGGGAAATCGCTCTCCGTACATTCGTTGTGCCTCTGCACCATTTCCATCTGCCGCTCCGTAAATTAAATGCATCTCAGCCTTTTCCTTATTCGTGAAGGGCACCATCTTCCGATTCATTACTACAGCGACTTACACTTGACTCACCGTTCAGTGGTTTTTATGCCTGAATCGTGTCGAAATTTTGCATACGTGTTCTTCTTCTTCCCCATTTGACATTTGCATACTTTCTGTCTCCTTCTTCACCCGGTGACTAGCGTCAGGAATGGAGCTTTAACGTTTGCATGAGCGACGTTTCCAACTGTGCCAGTGCCTTTATGAGTGAATTCCGACTATGCAGTCCTTGACGAAAGTTGTATTTTTGCCTCGTATCACAGCACAGAATCGTTGGGCATGGTTAAGTAGTGCAAACTGAACTATGTTCAGAAGTTGAAATTTGAACCCCCTCCCCTCGCTACTGAACCACTCTCAGCGATTCACATTTTGAGCTGAAAATTTAAGTTTAAGTCTAAGCTTTAGAAAGCATTTAATGAGACTCAAAAAATAACGGTATAAAATAGTTGTTCGTTACTCCAAAGTCTAAAGCGCCCTCTATCGGAATTTTTTGAAAATTTTCTTTAAAATTTATTTTCAAGAAAATACTGACATAAAGAATAATTTTAGCAAAACGCGGCAGTAGTTAGAGCCTAATCTACGACACAAAGATCGGGAATAACTGATTTTTGTTCTGGGGGGAGAAAGGTTTCAAATTTCAAATTTCAGTTTACGCTACTTAACTACTCGTTAGGACTCAGATATTTAGATCAAAATTTAAGTTTAAGTCTAAGCTTTCGAAATCATTTAAAGAAATACAAAAAATAACGTTAAAAAATAGTTGTTTGTTACTCCAAAGTCTAAAGAGCCCCCTATCGGCATTTTTTGAAATTGAACTTTAAAATTTTATTTCAAGAAAATACTGGCATAAAGAAAATTTTTTGCAAAAACCGCAAACGAATCGACCAATTTTTCCATTTTTTATAATCATTTGAAATTTCGGACCCTAAACTTTAATGCTCCCTATCTCCTTGGGAATACGTCTGAGACCCTTAGTCTCCTATTTAATATTATTTGTCTTTAAGTGTACTATAACCCCTTAAAGTTCTGCCCATCTTTTATGAATCACCCTGTATAGCTACTGTGGAAATTGTGTATAATGCAGCATAGCAACCTCACCTGGCGAGTGATATACACCAAAAATTAATCAGCTCCAGTTTCTGTCAGGATCTAATAGAATCTAAAAGTTCGAGAATCTAAAATAATCTAAAAGAATCTAAAGTTTTGTGAAATTCCATTGATTAGTTCTTGAGATAGAGCGCTCAAAAAAAAAAAAAAAAAAAAAAAAAAAAACGAAGTGACAGAGTGACAGATTTACTGACAGACAAAACTATCAATTAGTGTTCAGGATCTTCTAAAACGTATAAATCCATCGAAATAATTCACAAATTCAATACTTTAATCTTGTAAAGATACAAGAAAGAAAAATTAAAGATGAAAATTTTACAAGTTCGGAAATAATCCGGGATCTACGAGAGCTTTTAATTAAAAGTAGTTTTCATCTACTGTATACGCTGGGCAATATATTGGGAATATTTTACTTGGGTAGTCCGATATAATCCAAAAATAACAATAATTCCTTCCATGGATTTATAATTACATATAATTGATTTAATTTAACTTTAAATGTCTAAGAAAAAAAAGCCGGAGTCGGAGTCGGCTTGTTTTTTAGGAACTCCGACTCCGCAGCCCTGTTTTTAAGTCACTCCTTATTCCAATCATCCATAATCAGTTTTAAAATTTTCGTTCATAACTATTATATAGGTTAGAGGCTGATGTAAAGAAGTATGAGAAATGTTAGTACAAAGTGTAGACATAATTCCATTCTCGCGGTTTTGGTAAGTGGAAGATCAAAGCTCCAAGTAAACTCAGAAACTTGAACACATACGATTGAACCCTATACTAAGTATTTGTGTTCAGACATATTTATCTACATCAATTCCTCAACAACCTGATTATATTAATGTTGTACTTTATTTAATACTTCATAGTTTATAAACGTCTAGCAATGTGGAGCTTAATTGATTTGAGACAGCATAATAATATATTCTATTGATTACTTTGCTCAGTAATCATTTTGAGTGGATAATAGTATAATTCTGAATATAGGCACCAGTAAAGCTCAGTCCACATTTTCAGCTAACAAAAATTTGGGTTATTTCATGAGCTTTACAGATCATCTGATTCCATTTCCTTTCTACTCACATTATTAGATTGAAAAAAATTCCCAATTTTTACTGTAACTTTTTTTAGCTGGAGCTCTACTTTTCTCTCTGGTTCCACCAGTTTTTTGCATGATTTCATAGCTTTTTCAGATCCTGTCAAGAACGTTATCAACCTCCAACTAACAAATCTAAACTACTGTTAGTATTAGTTTAAAGTTATTAGTAGGCATATCAATTTGCCGAAATACCGGAAATAACGCCAAGATGGCTCCCATTTTGGCGAGTAATTTTGGAGTAATTTTGGCGATATATTGTCAAGTTCTCAAGTTTATCGCTTCTTTTATAACTGACTTTACAATAATCACAATAATTGTTTTTACCTAAAAATCCTGTAACTGTTGTAATGACATCAAAATGATTTCTATTTTTTTAAATGTAAACACAATTAGATTTATAGGCGCCGTTGTATATTCTTTCGTTAAAATTTTCTCTGCAAAATATAGTTATTTGAATATTTAAAAAAATTTCGAATTGTTTAACATGCTCTAAATTACATATTTCTAACGGAATATCACACATTTCATGCAATTTTATCGCTAAACTTTTTTGTAATTTTCTACCTTTTTTTATATATGTTACTTCATTATCTGTAAGTTTTTCTAGATTCAATTTTTCGCATAAAATTTTACGATTTTGAATTGCTAGGGCTGTAACGATGGATCTAGCCAAACAAATATTATCGTCATTTTTAATTTGAAGAATACTTTTTTTATTGACAATATCGTTATTGTTCAGTAATTTCGATCGTTTACCACCTTTAGGCAAATCAACGACGGCAAAAATAAATTCACACCCAGCAAACGCAAAGCTATCGGTAAGCCATCGGACGATAGCCGCTTGCCACTGCCAGCGGTATTGGACCGATGCCAGTTGAAGCTATCGGTTCCGTATCTTTTTTGATACGCCGCGCGAATGCCGCCCGATTCATGAGGCACGCAGCCGGTCCGGTATCGGCAAATAACTATGCCGATAGCTAACCACACGAATACCGGCTGTAGCCCGGCACAAACAAAAAAAATCTGGTGGCGCCATCTGTCAAACACTCTAACAACCACTTTGAGAGCCAATGAACGAACTTCAGTGCGGGAACAGGCGGGATTTGATCGCGCAACCCCCAGCTCAGCAGGCGAACGCTTTAACCACTGGACAAGTCAGACCTGGTTATGGGAGGATTATTTGTGGTAATAAGGATGTGGCTTTTCAGTAAGAGCTACATGAATGGCAAGTGTTGTTGACGTAAATGACAGATTGGAAAATTGTAATATTAAAGTGTTTTTATTTTTTTATTTATGTATTCATTTACATGTAATTGTCTTATGCACCTGTTTTAAAAATAAATTTAATATTTTAATTAATGAATTAGCAAATTAATTAAAGCAAACGAGTTGTTTTTCTTATAAATTTTAGAATCATTATGTAGTATATTTTAAAAAATAATAATTTTTTTTTTCAGAAGTACTGTTAAATAAATATTTTTTTTTATTAGAAACTATAACATAATTTCATGCTTTGCGTTAATTTCTAAAGTGTATATTTTAACTTAGAAAAACTTATTTTAAATAATAATAAATTGGTAATAATTAACTTTTAAATAGAATAAAATATTATGTTATGCCATTTGATGATTTAAAGTAGTATTTATGTTTTACGACTATGTTGCAATGTTATTTTGTTGATTATGTATATTTATTAAGTAAAAAATAAAATAAAAGTAACATATATATTATATATATATATTATCTTTTTATACACATTTTTTATATAGGAGATATTTCATAGTCCTTTTTATAAATTTAAAAATGCTTAAATATTGGATATAATAAATGAATTTTAGAGGTTTTTCTGTTATTGCAATTTCCTTTTTGGGAATTATAAAGTAATAAAGTAAATATAAAGTAAAAAAAAATTAAGAAATATATATTTGTAACATAAAATAACTAATTTAATAAAAAAATAAGTTGGTAATTAATCACTTTTAATTAGAATGAGAATTCACTTTAAATCATTTTATAATTTCATGCAGAATATTTTTTAAATTATTTAGCAATATTAATTCCAAATACCTGTTGCAATAATAATTTTTAAATCTTAAAATAAATAGTAATATTAATTTATTTTTCGTTAGTGAGATAATATTTAGAAGAAAAAAAAGTCTATTTTTTATGTTAAAAAAATGGGTAGATTTCTTTTATATGTTTTACCTTGTAAAATAATTTCAAGAACTTTTTAGTAATTAATATTAAAATAAAATAAGAAACTGAGTTATTCCTTTTAAAATAAATAGAAAATAAATTCAGTTGTCTTACAAAGTACTTTTCTGTTTTTCTATGATTAAATTCCTAGTGAATAACAATTTAAAGGAGAGAATTTAAAAATTCTTTTGAAATATTTTTTTTAATAATTATAAGTCATTTTAAAAATTAATTCAAAAACAATATTTTTAAATGAATAAATAAAGGTTATTTTTGACATATTTTGTGTTTATCACTGTCAGAATTTTTAATGAAATACATGAAGTATACTTTTCTTATTAAAATTCAAACTCGAATAAAATTGAGAAAATGAAAAAAAAATCAATTAAGACTAAATATTCTGAATTCAGACCGATATTAGCACATCTGATCGGTCCACTATCAGAACTCAGATATCGGTCCTGCATCATTTGCCGGTATAAGTCGCTTGCCGATATATAACCAAATGTGGACCGATTATCGTAACCGGTTGTCAGAATAGCAGATTCTTAAGTTTCAGTTGCCAACCTGCTACGGACACTTAACCGACATTGACGGCTCCGGTCCGATCGTATGCCGAAAGTTATGTGCTTGTTGGGCAGTCATATCCAACTCTTTGTATTCAATTTTATGCGTTAAAACATCTAAATAGGTGTCATAGGCTTCTTTCGTTGACATCATTTTAGGGTGAAAGGGCTGTGACAAATAGGGATTGAATACAATTATATCTACCTTTCCTTCGATTTTTCCAATTGCTCTCCTGAATAAATCTTTTAAGATACTATAATACTGACCCGGTGTGAGTTTATTTATTTGTCTTATTTTATAAACATATCTATAAGTATTAAATTTTTTTACAAATTTTTTATCTTTCTCAACAATTTCATAATCGGGTCTAAACAGATTTTCCAAATTTGTTTGTAATTTTACATCCTTTGGGTTGTTTTATATTTAAAACTTTTACAGTGTGTCTCAATTTAGACACTGGTATCAATCTGAGAGTTTCCTCCATTTATATAGAAGAAATTTTATAAACACTTTTTGCTACACATTTTTAATAGCGACCACTATCTATAAATGCTCATTAAATTGGACCAATTTCGGTTGCAGGTAATTTTAAATTAAGCGGTTTAAAATGAATGTCGTTAAAATTATGAATTACATTAAACTGAAGAATTTCTGAAAACGACTATTAAAAAATATATTTTAAAAATAAGATCGTTTACTCAAAAGGACTAATTGCTGTCCATTGAAAGAAATCTAAATTTTTTCTACAGGTTCGCCATTCAATTTTAAACATTCAAATCGGAATCCGTTTTTATCTATTTCTGTTATTCTAACAAAAAATGGTTCGCTGTATTTACATACAGGCGTTATATGAACATTGGGATGAACATTAAAGGTATGATTCCAATCTGCATTTATTCTTTCAGTAGTACAATTACCTGTCAAAATCTTCGTACTTTTTGAATTACCCATTTATTTAGCCTAAAAATCAATGTCATAATCAGGCACTTCTATTTTACCTTTAAATTCTAAATAAAATTTTTCTGATAATTTTTGACATTTGAATATAAAATACCAATCCACTCTGTCTTGGAACTTTTCTATAAATGGTTCTGATAGCAGTTTTATGAACACTTTTTTCCCCTCACAATTCTAATTTTGAAACTATCAAGGTTTATTTAATTCCAATTGAATAATTTCTGAAAATGCAACATTTAATATAATATTTTCAACTAAAAAATACGTTCAATTTAAAACACAACATTGACTATAATATTTTCAACTAAAATGCAACATTCAATATAATATTTTCAACTAAAAAATACGTTCAATTTAAAACACAACATAAAATATCATAAATTTATTTTGATGTTCGTTTGATATGATAATTGCTTTTTAAATGTCGTTTTTTATGAGCTAGAGTGTATGTTTTACCACATTCGCAATCAATTTTTTTATTTTTCATAGCTAAATGACAACTTTTGCAATTAGCATAATGTTCTGTTTTGTCGTAACGAAATCGAGTATAAAATTGGTCTAAGGGTTTAGTCATCTGACAATGCTTGCAAACTTTAGACAGCTCCATTTATTAAGAAACATTTTTTAGAAAGCTATTCCAAATGTCTTCGTTTTTCTTATTAAATTTTACTTTCAAATTATTATCGATATTATAATAATCTAATATTTTCTTTATGAAAAATAGGTAATTTATCGACTTTTTATAGTGCACTAAATCTAAAAACTGAATAAACATTTCTTCAGCTTCATATGGAATATTTAACTTCAATTTCCATTTCAATGTTTTAAAACGACTTATTCGGGATTTGCGTCTTTCGCTTAAAAAACATCTATATTTTTATATGTAAAATATTCACCTTCCGAATCGTACATTATTTCACTTTTTTTCATCTGGTCATAAATTTTGAGATATTTTTCGGGTATTTGACTTTTGTTTTCTTTGTCAAAAGAATCCATTAAGTTAGAATCATCTATTAAAATGTCGTTAAAAAAGTCACAATTCATTTATTTAAACTTATTTTAATGTAATGCATTTCTTTGTATAGACGGGACTTTTAATCCCCGCATAGACGGAAGTTTTTTTTTCTCGTTTTAAAAATAGATCACGATGTAGTTTTTTCTCGTTTTAAAAATTAAATTGACTTGATATCTTTTTCATCAACCCAAGAATTGAATTCGTCGGAATAATTTAACCACTTTACAAGACATTTATTGCCTTTCTTTTTTATTATTTTTTCAATTTTAAACATTTTATCTTTCTTATTATATTTAACTAATTCCGGTTCATAATAAGTTCCTTTTATTTCGTTGCCATTCAAATCCTTTATTCTATAAGTAATAGGCTCAGTGTTTAATATTTCTGAAACAATGAAAATTTCTTCCGTAAAAGTAGGCTGGTATCCGCGGGTGAAAGCAGTCTGGTATTTCGAAATTCTTATTCTATCGCCAACCTTGAATTTCGGTTTTCTTATTATATTTCTTCGTATAAATTTTTATAAACTTCAGAGTCGTTTTCTTCTCTACTCGCTTCGCTAGGCGTCATTTTGATAGACCTATGCCTGGTATTATTATAATTTTTAACTAATTGATCCAAAACATCTATATATCTTTTAGTATTGTTGGCCGCTAGATAGGTTCTAATTTTTTTATTAATTGTCCTGTTAAAACGTTCGACTACAGAACATTTTATTTCAACATTTTCAGTTGTAAACCACTGAATATTATTATCTTTAAATAATTTTAAAGTTATTTTATTTACGAATTCGGTTCCTTTGTCACTTTGTAATCTTTCAGGAATTCTTTCTTTAAATATCTTTTTAAATGCTTCCGTTACTTCTTGTCCAGTTTTTCTTTTTATGGGAATAGCCCACCCATATTTACTAAAGATATCTATTACTGTCAATAAGTAATTAGTTCCGTTATTATATTTACTAAAAGGTTTGATAAACAATAAATCTGCTTGCCATTGATCATCGATATGACTGACATAAATGCGTCTTCGTTTAAATTTACGAATTAAAGGCTTATGTCTGGTATAAACATCTTGGCTGCGTAAAAAATCTGTAATTTGCTTTTGACTGAAACCTGTTTTCCGTTTTAATTCATTGATCCCACAATAACCACTTTCAGGATGATAATATATTTTTTCTAAGATACTTTTAGGATCTTTCATATCAATCATATTCTTATCGCATACTTCATTTCTACTTCTTGTATCTTTATTTTCTAAATAACGTTTGTCATGTTTATATGCAATTTCATCCACTCTGTTAACAGGTTTAGACGAATTTTTATACGTTAAATCTGGATTTAATCGTGTTTTCCCCCATAATAATTGGGTTCCCGGGCCGGTAAAATTATGGCCAGGTAAATGCATTTCGAAAGGTAAATTACTAATGACTTTATTCAGAAAACCCGATCCCGTTTGTCCGCATTTTAAACAACCGCCTTTAAAATTACCCTTTTTAGTTAAAGACGTAACAACAAATTTTTTACATTTACAACTCATTTATTAGACAGCAAAAAGTTGACGCTTTCTAAGAAGAATATTTATATCCATTCGACTGTACTTTTTTCACATACTTTTCGATTGGGAAGTATACTAAATTATTTATAAAATCTTGTTCTCTTACATACACTTCTTCTGAAATTTTTTTAGCTTTCAACAAATTTAATTGTTGTTTATAAAAAATATAACATTGCTTGTATTCTTCTTTTCGTTCTAAAATAGTTAAAGATTTCTCAATAACTTCTACAATTCCTGCACTCAAACTCAAAGCAGCCAGTGGTATGAAAGCAAAAGCTGTTAGAACCGAGGCACTTAACATAAATTTGCTAACTGATAGGGAAACACTTATCTTTAGATACAAATTGTAACTTTTCCGATAAACATATAATCTCTTTTCTAAATATTCTTCCATTTATATAGGTTCAAAAATTTTTCTGTATCTCATTTCAGAATCTACTAAATCTAGCATAAAGAAGTTACCCTTACAAGAATTATATTTTTCTAGAAATTCTTTTTTCATTAGATTTCCGTCTATTTCTCTGATTATCTGACTGATTTCTCTAGGCTGTAGCTTAAAAAATATGAAACAATTGCAATTTTTTCTAATATTTATAGGAGTTGAGTAATAAGACTGCGTTAAATAAATAATGGATGCATTTTTCTTTCGACCTCTTATAAACAAATCTTCTATAACTTTCTGGTCTTTCTCTGTAACACAATCGTCAAACACAAAAAGATTTTTTTCTGAGGAATCTAGATCGTCGACAGTAATAATTTCACTCAAATCTGAAGAAAATAATACTTTCTTTTTATATTTATCATACAATTTTAATAATTCCGTTTTTATATTTTTATTTATTTTTTTACATTTTAAAATATCGTCTCTTTCAACGCCTTCAAACAGTGTGTAATTTTCTTGCAATTTAGAATACTTTGGCTCAGATATGTCTTTTGTACATAAATATAACGCGCCGAAATCTAATCTTAAATTACTAGGATTCTTAAAACCGTTTAATAAATTTATTAGTAAATTTGTCTTTCCGCAACCTGATGGGCCGATTATTAATAATCTGAAAGGGTGTCTGGGTAAAAAACAATTTTGTTTGGGATCCGGCAATTCTTCCGGTTCTGTGTAATCTTTAATTTTAATCATTTATTAGACAGAAAAAAAGCTGGCGATTTAAAGATGAAAAACAAGCTCTTCGTTATAATCGCTAGGCTGTTGAGTAAATGAATTGAGTACACATTCTGGATATTTACCTTTATTTCTTTCTTTTATATATTTCATACAAAATAACCCACAGTTTACAGAAGTAGGTTTTTGTAAAAAGCGGTCATTTTGAGCTATATTAATTTTTTTATTGGGCTGTTTAAGAAATTTCATAATATTTTCAGGAATATATTTTTCTTTGAGTTTAATATTTATATATATATATTCCCCAAAAGGATCGAAATATTCTACATAGTTATATTTTGGATCATTATAATAAGAAACCCAATGTGTTCCACGGCCAGTTGAGATATCTAAATTAATAATCCCACTTTCAAAATTTCCGATCTTTTTAGGAAGTAAATCGCTTGTAAAAACCCCCCTGAATCCTCTTTCATCTTTCATATTTTCTTTAATCGTTTCATCCGATATCCCCCATTTTGTTATCGAGATTTTTTTTTAGACAGGGGTGCTTTTTTAAGACCAGATCCTTTGTTTTCCCAAGGCTGATAAACTCCAGATCCCGAAATTTTATCCAGGATTTTTTTAGTTCCCCAACCTGCTGCACCACTCGAGGCACCGAGTCCTAATGATGTTAAAATAGGAATTAAAAAAGGTAAAAATCCACCGTTTTTATCTAATTGAGTTTTACTTATATTTATTCTTTTACCTTTATTCATCTGATTAATCTGTGTTTTAGTTAAATACATCTCATAATTAGGAGGTTTAGAATTGTCTATCTGCAATGTCAGTTCTTCTTCTTTTTTTCTGAGAGCAGATTTCAATTTACTAATTTGCCCGTCACTCAAATGAATCTTCTTTTTTACATAACTCATTTATTTAAGAAGAAATTGATTGTATAATCGTTCTTTATCTCCGTTAGTTATTTTTTTAGCTTTAATGAGTTTGTCTATTAGCAGTTTGACTTCATTTCTTAATTTTTTCGACTTGCTACCTTGACATATTTTATCCAGCAATTCAGATAATAAACCTAATCCTTTACCGACTTTCATTACTTCGCTACCTCGAATTGTAGTTAATCTAGCCATATATTTTTGTAGCTCCCCTTCGTTATATTCAACTGCTTTATATTCAACCTTTTTCTGACTTAATTCCTCCTCTGAAAGATTTTTAGCCCTCGTAATTGTACTTTGTAAGTTGCTTTTTTTCCTCGATAATTCGTCTTTTAAATGCTTTGCCTTTGTATACATTTCATCTAATTTTTCTTGATTGTCTAGGAGTTTCGAAGGTCTGTATAATTGTACAGATTTTAAATAATCTGTATCTAAATATTGATCAACATTATAAATAAGCGGCGGTTCTTTATATAATTCTTGGACATCTTCGATCGCTTCAGGAATAATTCTAGATGATTCTGCAATAGGCTGTAAAGATATATTTAATTCGTCCAATTTATCATTGATAGCTTTAATATTTTCTTTTCTACTTTTATCCTGTTCTTCTAATTTTTTAGTGACAGGTTTATGAAATTCAGTTAAACTTTTGTCTATGCCTAGCTTTCTATCACGCTGTGCTTCATTATTTTTTCTAATAGCTGCTTGTAATTTGAACAGTTTTATTGCATTTTTTAATTCTTCTTTTTGTTTCTTATTTCGATCTTTTTCTAAATCGTTTATTTTATCCATTTATATAGTTTAAATTTTTTACTGACAGCTAATTAGAAGCGATAGCTTAGACGTCTATTTTTACTGACAGCTAATATGTTTTTACTGGTAGCAACATTAGAAAGCTTCAGCTTTTTTTCTGTCTAATAAATGATCAAATTGAAACCAAAAAGTCATGAAAAATCAGAGGATTTCACTGTTGAATTTCCTAAACCTCTTAAAATAAAAAAAGTAGCATTGCAATCTTTTACTATGACAGTTTCATGGTTTAACATAACAGATAAAACTAATACATTTGACGTATACACAGATGAGAATAATGTTAAATCTATCACTATTCCTTATGGTAATAAAAATGTTGAAGATTTAAATGTAGATGTAATGAAAGCGTTTGGTTCAGACGATCCTCCGGTAAAATTTGGTAGAATACAATCTAGACTAAAAATGCTTATTAAATTAACTAAAGGTTGGAATATCGACTTAACAAAAAGCGATTTTCATAAGTTAATAGGCTTTGAAAAAAAGTTTATAAAAGTCATGATGAAGAGACTGTAATAGAAGGTGAAAATATAGCGGATATAACGAACGGAAACGACATTATATATATTCATTGTGATGTAGTTAATGGATCTTTAATCAACCAGAATAATTCAGAAGTTATTTATTCTTTTACACCGAGGGATGTACCGGGTGTTATCATTTCGAAAGAATTCAATAATTTAATATATTATCCTGTGAATAGGGATTCAATTCGTAGAATAAGAATGAGAGTTACGAATCAAAAAGGTGAATTAATTGATTTAAATAAAGGTTTAATTGAGTATAATTTTAGAGTCGTAGAGGAGAAAAAAGACTATGTTGAAAAAATATATCAATTGATATTAACTAAATTTTCTCAATAAATAAATGAATCAACACAGATTATATAGGAAAAGTAAAAGAATTCAAGGAAAAGTATTTTTTTAAATCTAAAAAAGTAGATTTGAATGTAAAAGTAGTTGTTGACAGATTGACTGAAGCTGACATATTGAAAGAAATATTTTCAAAAAGGATGAAAGGAACAGGTCTAAAAATTCTGCCTAAATAAATGGAAAAAATTTATGATCTGAGAGATACTCATTATTATTATAATAACGATATAAAAAGTAGTGAATTAAAAAAAATAAGATTGCCTAGTACAAGCCATAATGAAAAAAAAAGAAAATACGACGTTTCATTTCGAAATTACTGATACCAATGATCCTATTTCATTATCCGAGAGTTACCTGGAGACAAAGTGGAAAATTATAAAATCCAGCGGTGCATCTATAAGCGACCATATTGTCGCAGCTGTATGTTCTATGAAAGGCGTAAAACTTCAGATAGGTAAACAAATAATCGAATCAGTTGGAGACTATCACTCCTACATTCTGCAAGTTAAGAGACTTAAGGATTATACCAGAGATTATTCAACATCAGAAGCCACTAATATAGGTTTTTTCCCAGATACCAGTGATAGTGCTGATAGAAATAAAAGTTTACTTCAAGACGATGGTACGATAACAGCTACAACCCCTATAACAGATATCGTCAATAAATTAAAAATTGTAAAAAATGAAAACTACAATAAAGGATTTAAAAGAAGATGGGAATTGTCGAAAAATAGTAATTCAGTTACAACATGGACGCCTTTAAAGGAAATTTTTGATTTCGTCGCAGAATATAAAAAAGCCATTTCTGGTTTCATAATAAGACTGGAATTCCAAAGAGACGATAGTAGAAATATGATTTACACAGACGCTGCAAATCCAGATTATAAAGTAGAAATTGAAGACATTGCGCTGTGGGTGAGATACGTCGACTTTAAAAATGGAGCGGAGATTCTCTATAATGAATTAAAATTATCTAATACGGATATAGAAATAAACTGGAATCAGTATGAAATTAACAGATCTAGTCCTATTAATAAATATAAAAGCGGTTCCGATTCTATATCTGCTACATCCGATGAAGTTTTAAGATTATTTTTAATACCGCAATATTTCGAAAGAAATGAAAATCCTAAAAAAAATAATATGATATTTGATAATTTGGATATGATCGAATGTTGGTTGATGATTAACAGATCGCCGTTACCAGCAGAGCGATATACTATGGATTTTGGTAAAAAGGAATATAATAGATTATATGAATCTTTTCTGGAATCAGGTCTCAATAATCTAAATACAGAAACCGGTTGTATGGTAAACTACTCAGATTTTGGTAAATTATATCCCATAATTCATTTTGATTTGTCAAATCATGTAAACTATACCACTCTTGAAAATTTGAGAATAGAATTCAATTGGAAATTAGAAAATGAAACAACCAAAGAATGTGTATTTTACTATATTTTAGAAGTAAGGAAGAAATGTATATTAAATATGAATAAAAAAGAAATTACTATGATTAAAACGTTAGGCGAATAACATTTTTTAGTCTTTATAAATGGCTGTTTATTATCCACCGTATGATAATCCTGTACAAAAAGGCGCTGTAGGACCTCCAGGTATCGGTTTTAAATTAACGCCGGATGGAAATTTCGATATGGATAATAAGATATTAAAAAATGCTTCAGATCCAATTGATGATTTAGATTTAACCACTAAAAGTTTTGTTTTGAATAAAATAGAAAACAATCATTTTGAACTAAAAGATTTTATAGAGAAAAATAATATTAATTACGATAGTAATTTTTTAACCTTCACCGAAGAAACGGGTAAGAGAATTAAAGAAATTGGATGAAAACACTTTACATCTAATCGAAGGAAAAGCTTACGACGCCAAAGGAAAAAGAATAGGAAATGTCGCAGATCCGAAAGATGATAAAAATGTTGTGAATAAACGATATTTAGAAAAAAATGCATTAATATTAAAGAATGATAAATTTGATGCAAAAAGTAAAATAATTATGAATATTTCGGTACCCGAAAACGAAACAGATGTAGTCAATAAAATATATGTAGACAATAAAGATATCTGGGTTACAGTGAAGGATTTTCAGACTTTTACAGGAAAAGAATTTACCAAAGTAAATTTCGATATGATGAGTTCTAAATTACTGGATCAAGAAATGCGATTATCTACAGATATGCATATGAAAATTACTATATATTTAATATATAATAGTTTAATCGGCAAAAATAGGGCTACAGAGATAGAACTAAAAATCGAAGATAAAATAATTTTAAGCGGAGAAATGTTTGATGATTATTCCGTAACTCGTTTTGATTATGGAAAAAGTGGTGACATAATTACATTTTTGATAAAATCCAAAAGTAATTTTCCAGTCACCTTAAAATCTTGGATGCATATTGAAAAAATTCCTTTTTAAAAATATTTCATTATTAAATGGATATCAACTGGGATGAATTTTCTAAGACGAAAAATTTATCCGAAGATGTCCTTCGAAATTTGAAGGATAAACTCAATTGGAAGTTAGTTTGTAGATATTCAGTATTATCCGAATGTTTTATGGAAGAACTCATAGATTATATCGAATGTTATATGCATTTTTCAAAAACTTTCGGAAAAATTTATAGAAAAATATAAAGAAGAATTAGACTGGAATTTAGTTTGTAAAAATTAGAAGCTGTCTGAGGAATTTATATTAAAACATTCGAATTATATAAATTGGGTTGTTATATCTCAATATCAAACCTTAAGTGACGAATTTATTCAAACCTATCATGAAAAATTAGATTTACATAAAGTATCTCAATTTCAACAGCTTGCAGAAAATACTATGTGCACATTGGAAGAAGGACTTAATTGGCTATTAATAACCCGTTTTCAAACATTTGGTGAAAGATTTTTAGAAAAGTATATGCATAAACTAGATTTTTGTAATCTCATTGAATATAAGTTTGATCAATTACCAGATAATTTTTATAACGATAAATGGAAAAAAATACTTTCCGTTCAACTGGGTGAATTAAATAAAAAAATTGGCCATTTTTACGAAGAAGAACAACCAAACAGGGAAAGATTAATGGATGAAATTTTCGAATTAAAAAATATTTTAATACGTTTTATTAATGAATTGAGACAAGTTTTGAATAAAGATGAAAAATAAAAGTGTTTATAAAATTGCTTCTATATAAATGGTGTCGGCTCAAAGATTAGACGATATTATAATTCATAAATATAAAGATTTATTTGTCGAATTATCGCAATGTAAAGAATTTTACACATTTATTTCATTATATATCAATAAAATTAATTTTCATTTAAGTGAAAAAGTTATGAAATTACCCATTGAATTTATAAGAAAATTTAAAGATAAACTTGACTGGGATTGTATATCACAGAATAAAAAAATATCAAAAGATTTTATTAGAGAATTTCAAAATAAAGTTAATTGGTATTATATATCATTTCATCAGACACTGTCAGAAGATTTTATTAGAGAATTTCAAAATAAAGTTAATTGGTATTATATATCTTTTCATCAGACACTGTCAGAAGATTTTATTAGAGAATTTCAAAATAAAGTTGATTGGGAAGGAATATCCTTTCGTCAAATATTATCCCATAATTTTCTAAAAGATTTTGAAGATAAAATTGATTGGGAATGGATATCATATATAAATGGTTTTTAATTAATATTTCAATTTTTTATTTGACGAACTTTTTGATAACACAATAATCAAATGGATTCTACTCAATACCATTTATTGAACTATATCATATTATCCTAGAGGTAGGTTGTTCATTACTATTTGGTAGACTATTAAGAAACTGCGGCAATCTATAATCAGTCAAAAAATTTTCATCACAATAATAATTAAATATTAGCATTTAAAAATCATGATTATTTAATCTAAATTGATTACGTTATTATCATGTTTATTCTTTATTCTATAACCCTTTCTTAAAACTTCTTCTTTACATAATTTTGTAGAAAAATATCCACACAATGCAATATTTTATCATCATTTGCTCCATAAATCGTACTAAAATCGTTACATCCGCGATATTTAGACAGGCAAACTTTTTGATGAAAATCTTACAAAAATCGTTAAATATTTGCGTTTAGCGGAATATAAAAAGTGTCCCAAAGGACCCCCTATATACTACTAACGTATCAAGGGGGTGGCGGTCTTAAGCAAGAATTTAAGATATTTGAGGAAATTACTATCCAAAAATAGTGGTAACTAAACATTGGACATTTTAGGTAGATTTCGTAAGAAATACTACCTATTACATTCTCAGCGGTCCGAGATTTTGATAGGACAACTCTTACTACCAAAATAAATAAATAAATAAACCTGCTCCCTACTGGATTACAACGGTAGTCTATAGGAATTTGACGAAATACTGAAAATAGCGCTAAGTTGATGTGTTTTTAGCGATTAATTTTAATTTCGATCGGCAGATTTGTCGATGTATCGCCAAGTTATCGACAGACTTGGCGATATTTCGCGATGGAATCTGGTCACCCTGTTGGTAACCCGCCCTGTGATTTCGCGGTATCTACGCAGATTTTTTTTGGTCAATTTCTAAATAGTTTGACTCATTTCCAAAACATTACTTTTTTATATAAAGTAGCACCCCGCTATTCCGAATTAATTGGGACCGAACACTGTTCAGTTTAGTGGGGATTCTGAATAGGTGAATTTCAATAATAATCATCTACTTACATTTGGGACATTTTCTAGTGGCATCGCTATACAGCGTAGATCGCCTCGTAGTGAACAGATTGTGTTAATTCTAATAATTTAATTTAAAACGTATCACTAATATGCGTAGTGTGATTCAAAAGTTCGGGGAAAAGTTGTAAAAAACATTTCCCTAAATAGTTCACAGCACCGAAGCATATCCACTTTCAAAGTAGTTACCTTGGACGACGATGCATTTCTGCCAGCGTTCGTAAAACTTCTGGAAGCATTGATGGAAGCCATTTTTAGCAACCTCCCATAAGGCCTCCTACGATGTTGTTTTCACTGCATCTGATGACTAAAAACAATACTCTTGTAAGTGTTTTTTCGTTGATGGGACCAAATAAAAGTCACATGGGACTATGTCTAGTTGATAGGGGAGATGTGGAAGCACATTAGTGTGAGTTATGACGAGGTTGGTCTTAAGAGTTGGTATCGATGTGCTGGTGCGTTCTCAAGCAGAATGTACCAGTGTCTGACCTCAACGAAGGTTGTCCAACTTGTTTGTTGTCTTCGAATAATTCTCGGTCCTCTTTAGAACGTCGATGCCATTCATAAACCTTTTGCCTCACCATGATAGATTCATACACCTTTCTTAGCATTTTCAAAGTCTCCATTGGTGTTTTACCTAATCGTTGACAGAATTTAATTCTGTAACGTTGTTCAAGAAAAGCTATCTTTTTTACGGCGCAGAGCAAAGATAACTAACTTCAGAAAATAATAGCTGCGCGGGCGGTTCGGTCACATAATATGGACTAAACCAACATGAGCAAGTAGGAAAGGCTTCGGAGAATACACTTCAGGTGATTTTACTTTAGGCACTTGGTTTCGTTGTCAAGAATGGCCACATTCCCCGAATTTTTTAATCGAACTACGTGTAACAGACTCTACAACAAAACTACAGCCATAGTTTCATAGCAATAAAAAATACGCTTTTTCTCCATAAATAAATCTGAGCTAACGATGTCAAAAAAGAAAAAAAATTACTTTTTCGATCGAGTGCTCTTCGTCAGAAAAAAAAAGCCACTGATTTTACTTCTTAAGTATGCAAATCAGTTATTATTATTTTTTTTGTGTGTCTACCATTGATTAAAAATTACTCTGCAGAAATGTATAAATTAAGGCGATATGTACTGTAAGTAACCCAGCTTTCATTCCAACTTGGCTTCAGGCGTTTTCAAAGAGTTTAGGCTCTATGTCTAACTTCTTTGTATAACAATAAATGTACGTTTTTTAGCGAACGTCTTTTTAATTTTTCCTGCTTTTTATTTAAAACAAGTCGAAAATTGCACGTTAAACGTAGCAAAGGAGGTGAGTTAGTACTATAACGAAGTTTTAAAAATATTTAGATCTTGATGTAATAATATATAGTACGTCGGATACAATATGGTATCCGAAAACTTTTTTTGCGTTCTTGTAAATACTATCTGTACTTTCTATTATACAGGAAGTAACTTGCAATAAACCTCAGAAACGTATATAAATTTCATAAAATGTTAAATACTTAAACATAATTTAAATGAGCTCCAACAATGTTTCCCCCTATACCATTATGTAATGAAATACTTTTGTGCACGGCCTGTAAATTAACAGCAATTATTCTTTGCATTACATGTTGTACATAATGTATATTTTAGCATGTTTCATAGATACGCATCAATTTCAATATGTTCGAAAGATTTTTACATCATTAAAAGGAACTTGAAACTATTTTTTCCCGTTGGCCGTATTGTAAGGGAATACTTTTGACTGTCCCTGTAATTAAACTATACATTCGATTTTTATGAAATTTGAAATGACTCGACAAAATTATGCAATAATTATATATTTTAAATTTCAAACGATTTGGTTCGGTAGCTTTTGCGTTGCTATATGCGAACGAACGCACAAACAGACGGTCGGACAGACGGACGGATTGAATGATGACTATAGGTGCCACGTATTTATATAATTACGAATGCTCCTAAAAAGCAGTATTTTTTCTGAACTCAGTTCGGAACAGGTGGGTTTACGGAATAGCGGGACTCTACTGTATATAGAAGTATTAAGCTATAAGTTTGAAACAAAATTTCATTTTCCAGTGTCAAAAATATTGCCGTAGAACTCGGAAAAACGATAAAATTTGCATTGAAATATGTATTAAAAATCACTAAATATTAAAAAATTGCAGGGAAAATTTAGAAAACTATTTATTATATAGTAAAGAAATAAATATTAAAGGTCACACATATGTGTAACGCATAAACGATATTTTCGCAACTTGGATTATAAATAAAAGAAAATTCTCAGTTCCGTCAGTTTTAAAATAAGTTCGCAAAAAAATGCTCCTTTTTTCTTAGAACAGTAGAAAACTCAACTTCAACAACTTATTATATTAAGGTGGTCTGGTGCAATAACGCCAGGCGGGGTAATAACGCCAAGTGCTAATATTATGCAGAATTATGAACTAATCCGGTAAATGACACCCATGTGCTCTGCATAGAAGGGTTTTGAGTCATATAAATCACAAAAAACAGCTTAAAGTTAATTTGTTCCATTTGTAGGTCTTATTGTTGCTACAAGCAACTAAAATTAACGCTAGATCTAAAATTTGCAAGATAAGTTTTGTGATGTGAAGACTATATTTTTTATCCAGAAATACTTTGTTTATTACATAATTTTGTAGTGCATTTCATGTACTTTTACGATGTTGTAGAAGATTTTGGATATCTTCTCGAGATAATTTGTAGTTTAAAATGTACCACGCAATAAGTATACCGGGGTAATAACGCCAAGGATTGGCGTTATTACTCCGGTTAATTCCCAACAGTGGCCGAACTACATCCGAAGGGAGTTTATTAATATGGGACAGCATTATTATCATCGTTGAAATGATAATATTAAGGTGGAGGGGGGGGGGGTCCAATACCCAAAACTAATTTCTCTATTTTTTTAGTACTAATGTAAAAAATAATTTTATACTCTTATAAATAAAACTATATGAAAATGCTTTCGATATTCTAAATTGAACATCTTCAAAATCAAGTTTCTATTAAATTTCCACTGGATTGTTCAATTGAATTCTAAATTTTAACTGTCCGCTTACTCAGCGTTCGGTTTTTCAAAATTTTACAAATTTAACCTTTAACCGATGTGACAGAAATTGTAACGCAACTCATGTGAAGCGGTTTGTGAGACCGCATGATTGAAATATGTATAAAAGGCCGGAATAACTCACAGGATTGTGTTTTTCTACTAAACTTTTTATACAAGACTATTATACTTAATATTCACCTATTTAAAAGTCTCTGGTGATAGTACTAAAGTTCCAAATGAAACAAAATTTCAATACTGTTTGTAGTTAAACTGAAAATTACAAGTTAAACTATAAAAATTAAAAGAAAATCAGTGGTTTGTGAGACCGGTAACATTAGTTAAATGTTAAAAAGCGATCAATGATTAAAAATCATAGAATTCTGTTCCTGCACTAAACTTTTTGTACAGAATTAATTTTAATTAAATTTAATCTATTCAAATATTTCTAACAATAGTACGAGGACTCCAAACGAAAGAGAATTTCAGTTGTAGCTATAGTTAAACTGGAAAATACAAGTTAAACTCTAAAATTTAGGGGGGGGGGGGGGACAGAGCTCAGTGAGATTGCTAACCTTAAAGGTTAATTTTGTTGCTAATATAGAGATAATGATATATAATCACATGAATTATGTATAAAATTTAATAAGAGATCTCATTGGGATAATATTTTTTTATTAAAAGTCTTATTTAATTAATTAAAAATTTATTAAATCATGTTTTATATAACGCCGACAATTTAACTTTAGGCTTGGAGAATCCGCATTAGTGTGGAGTTATGTGTTAAAAACTATTTACAAGATTGCTATAATAGTATCAAAAAAATAATTTTTAGATATAACTCAAGTTATTATAAAATTGCACATGATTAAAATATTACATTATAAATGGTTAAAACCATGCTATGTTTCTTATAATTATATTACTGCGGGACTTTTTAAGGAAAGGGAGGCACGGGGTGTTATATTCTGTTGAAACTTGAAACTCCCTCTAACTCCTTTTTCTTTCACTGTTCTGATATATGAGATTGAATATTTTCCATCGCATAGAATGCATACATGGGAATATAAATAAATAATGATTCTAATAAGCACAATTAAAACCGTGCAATGCTTTTAATAATTCAATTTAAACAGTCCTTTTTAAGCAAAGTAGCTTTGAATCTGATATTCTTTTGCCTCCTCCCCCACCACCTTTCTTTTTCTTACACTTTCACAAAAAAATTGAACATTTTCAATATTTTAGAATGGAATTTGTCAATTTCTAGAGTTGTAGAGTTTGTATTTTTAGAATTGAGCAATCTACATGTCATTATTTCGTCTTATTTTATAGTTTTGTTTGCATGGCGTTATTACCCATATAGGTGGGTAATAACGCCAAATAGCATTGGTCAAGAAATAATACCATTACATTTTATGAATACATATCTGTTAAATAATTTTTTTATGCATATAGTATAGTCAATGAGTTGCTGTATCAAATCCTATATTTATTTGAAAAATACAATCTAAATCTAAGCCGTGAAAATTGGTAGAACCTTAACGTGGCGTTATTACCCCAGGATACCTTATTTTCTAAAAGATAAGATTCTTTTAAAATGCCCATAATAGCAATAAAATAAGAATTCATTGCATAGAAAATGAACATTCACTCCTATGAAAAACCGACTATTCACTCCTATCAGGAGTTAAAAAACGCACTCCTAGCAAAAGTGAATAGTAACTCCTCACAAGGAAGGTCTCCATACGGGCATACTCAGAAAAATCTGAAAAAAATTACAGAATGTTCTTCTCATATAGTTATATATGTTTATAAAAAAATTTCGGCGGAATCTCCTTATAACGTCCGTAAAAAAATAATAAAAATTTCGTTTATTTGGCGATTTATCTCCGGTTGGCGAAAAAACGAAATTTTGAAAAATACGCTTTTACACTTCGAATACTTTTTTAAGAAAAAACTTTCTATGTTCAATTTATTTAAAAAAGTTTAGTTTAAGTAATTTTAGTTTTGTATGCGAAAGACAGTAGATGACTGTCATAGGAGAGAAAACGATTGTTGTATGATCATGTTAGACATAAGGGGAGCATTCAACAACCTGTGGTGGCCGTCGATCTTTGAAGCACTAGCAAAAATGGGGTGCCCTCGTAACCTTTTCCATCTGGTGAAGAGTTTTCTGTCCGAGAGGAAGGTACTATACCGAACTGAAATCTTTTCTATGGTGCATGAGTATAATGTGGGTTGCCCGCAGGGTTCTAATTCCGGACCTTTCTTCTGGAACTTGGTCGCAAACTCACTCCTAGAGCTGGAGTTGGGGAGGTTTGCGCGGCTGATTGCGTATGCGGATGACTTTGCACTTCTCATTGAAGGTCCGAACGCATACCAATGCGGAAGACGAGCAGAACAAGCATTAAGCAGAATTGCAGAATGGGCAAAAGCACACAAGCTCGCTTTCTCTCCGGAGAAAACCACTTCCATCTACTTCCGCCTGATGAGACGGATGGGACAGAAGAGGAACCCCTCTACTGCTCCACGTATACGTTTTCTGGGACGAAACGTTCAGTCAGTACAGTCTGCCAGATACCTTGGTGTCATGGTAGACGCAAAACTCAATGGAATGGCACATGTGGCGTACATTAAGGCAACGATTGCGAACTACACTAGTTCCCTACGCTACCTCAGTCAGAGGGACTGGGGCTTGAGCGGGTGTGTTCTGAAGAGATTGTACAAACTGGGAATCGAGAGGATAGCTACATATGCAAGTAGTTTCTGGTGGACAGGTACACAACGCATGAGGGAAAAACTGGTCTCCGCGCAGAGACCGGCCCTCTTGTCAATAACCAGGTGCTTTCGTACCACAAACACGGAAGCCACACAAGTCCTGGCTGGGTGCCTCCCACTGGATCTGCAATGCGAGAAGGAGTGCATTCTCGCACGCATCCTCCGATTGGATTGTGATTTGGATTACGGTCCGATTCACTTTCGAGCAGACGAAGTAGAAAGGAAAGTGTCTCATTTCAGATACCACCCGGCGAGGGCTCCATCCATCGACTGGAGGGAAGCTTCAATACAAAGTGTGGAATTGGACCAGGGGACATCGGTGTATACTGATGGGTCCAAAACCGAATCAGGTGTCGGTTCGGGGTTCGCAGTCTATGAAAATGGGGCATTGGTGGTGGAGAGGTCTTACAGCCTCCCACCGTACGCCACGGTCTTTCAGGCGGAACTTACAGCTATAATTAAGGCTATCGAGCTCATAGGCGTAGCGTCGGGGGGGCCCGGGGGTGCACGTGCCCCCCCAATCATCTGTACCCGGGCGCCAGAACAGAAGGCGTAGGGGCGCCAAATGAAGGCTTTTTTTTGGCTTTATACGCAAAAATTTATGCATATATATCGAATTTGAATAAAAAGATCTCACAAACGGAAAATTCAAAAGCAAAACTGAACCAAGTGTATCTTTATGCATTTTGTCATTAAATAAATCAGTCTATACTCAAAAACACTCTTCTGTGTGAAACTGTACTTCATCGACCATTGCCAAAAAACAAACGATTTCCCTAGGGGTTGCAGAGGGGGCGCCATATGAAGATTTTGTTTGTCTTTACATGCAAAAATGTAAATGTATGGAATTTGCATTAAAATGTCTTACGGCCTGAAACCAAGCGATTTCCCTAGGGGTTGCAGAGGGGGCGCCAAATGAAGGTTTTGTTTGTCTTTACATGCAAAAATGTAAATGTATGGAATTTGCATTAAAATGTCTCACGGCCTGAAACCAAGCGATTTCTCTAGGGTTTGGAGAGAGGGCGCCAAATGAAGATTTTATTTGTCTTTAAATGCAAAAATGTAAATGTATGGAATTTGCATTAAAATGTCTCACGGCCTGAAATCAAGCGATTTCCCTAGGGGTTGCAGAGAGGGTGCCAAATGAAGATTTTGTTTGTCTTTACATGCAAAAATGTAAATGTATGGAATTTGCATTAAAATGTCTCACGGCCTCAAACCAAGCGATTTCCCTAGGGGTTGCAGAGAGGGCGCCAAATGAAGATTTTGTTTGTCTTTACATGCAAAAATATAAATGTATGGAATTTGCATTAAAATGTCTCACGGCCTGAAACCAAGCGATTTCCTTAGGGGTTGCAGAGGGGGCGCCAAATGAAGATTTTGTTTGTCTTTGCATGCAAAAATGTAAATGTATGGAATTTGCATTAAAATGTCTCACGGCCTGAAACCAAGCGATTTCCTTAGGGGTTGCAGAGGGGGCGCCAAATGAAGATTTTGTTTGTCTTTACATGCAAAAATGTAAATGTATGGAATTTGCATAAGAATGTCTTACAGCCTGAAACCAAGCGATTTCCCTAGGGGTTGCAGAGGGGGCGCCAAAAGAAGATTTTGTTTGTCTTTGCATTCAAAAATGTATATGTATGGAATTTGCATAAAAAATGTCTCACGGCCTGAAACCAAGCGATTTCCCTAGGGTTTGCAGAGGGGGCGCCAAATGAAGATTTTGTTTGTCTTTGCATTCAAAAATGTAAATGTATGGAATTTGCATAAAAATGTCTCACGGCCTGAAACCAAGCGATTTCCCTAGGGGTTGCAGAGAGGGCGCCAAATGAAGATTTTGTTTGTCTTTACATGCAAAAATGTAAATATATGGAGTTTGCATAAAAATGTCTCACAGTCTGAAACCAAGAGATTTCCTTAAGGGTTGCAGAGGGGGCGCCAAATGAAGATTTTGTTTGTCTTTACATACAAAAATGTATATGTATGGAATTTGCATTAGAATGTCTCAGAGTCTGAAACCCAGCGATTCCCCTAGGGTTTGCAGAGGGGGCGCCAAATGAAGATTTTGTTTGTCTTTACATACAAAAATGTATATGAATGGAATTTGGATAAGAATGCCTCACAGCCTGAAACCAAGCAGTTTCCCTAGGGTTTGCAGAGGGGGCGCCAAATGAAGATTTTGTTTGTCTTTACATACAAACATGTGTATGTATGGAATTTGCATAAGAATGTCTCACAACCATAAAATTCGAAAGGAAAACTGTACCAAAGCATCTCTATGCCTTCTGTCATTTGAATAGGTTTAGTCTCTGTTTAAAACCCCTCTTTTATGTGAAGCTGCACCTCATCGATAATTGCAAAAGCAAAGCAATTCCCTGGGGGTTGCAGAGGGGACATGTGCCTTCTACGCCAAAACAAAAGACAAAGGGGGCGCCAAATGAAGATTTTGTTTGTCTTTGCATATAAAAATGTATATGTAGAATATATATTGAATTCTCATAAAAATGTCTCACAGCTTAAAAATTCAAAATAAAACTGAACCAAATATATCTCTATGCCGTCTATCATTTAAGTAGGTTAGTCTCTTCTCAAAAATTCTCTTCTGTGTGAAACTGTACCTCACCGACAATTGCCAAAAACCAAGCGATTTCCCTAGGGGTTGCAGAGGGGGGCGGGGGGGAATGTATCTCGGACGCCAAAACGAAAGGCGAAGGAGGCGTCAAATTAAGATTTTTTCTTTTCTTTACATACAAAAATATATATGGAATTTGGTAAAAATGTCTCATAGCCAGAAAATTCGAAAGGAAAACTAAATCAAATGCATCCCTATGCCTCTTGTCATTTAAATAGGTGAGCTTTTGCTTAAGAATCTCTTCAGTGTGAAATTGTACCCTCAACGATAATTGCAAACGGCAACCAATTTCCCTAGGAATTTCTAAGGGGACACGTGCCTTGGACGCCAGAACGAAAGGCGAAAGGGGCGCCAATTAAAATTTTGTTTGTTTTAATATATACTATAAAAAAAGAATTTGAAACTAAATGCACGATGTCGACCCGGATCTACATAAATTTAGCTTCTGTAACTATTAACAATTACTAAAGATATATAAGTTAAGCTTAGAATTTTTACAGAATTTCATGCTATCAATGTAATGAAGGAGCGAATAAAATAAGTAAATTGATTTTGTATATCAATTTGATAAAATCTAAAATAATGATTAAAATCAGTGTATGTTATATATTAAGGGTGTTCTTAAATCAAAAAGGGCAACTTTGTGACAAATGCGTTAATTTATTTTTGTTCGGAAATGCATGAAACTAGCAGGTGTTGTTATTCAAAAACTGTCTAATTGCACTCGATCTTCTATTTTTTTTTTTTTTTTTTTTTTTAAACACAATAGATTTTTCATAACAAGCCTTCAAAGTTGACACTTTTGAGAATATTTCTCGGTGAAAGCAGAAAAACCGGTCGAAAAGGAGGAGAAAAATGGGTGATTACATCATCGAGATAGCTTATAACTCGATAAGTAATTTAATTATCATAAAATGGAAAAATAAGTTCAATTCGAAATCGCTCCCACAGTCAGGCATTAAATTTTTTTATCTTTCTGTTAAAAAATGAATTTGTAAATGCGTCAAAACGTTTCTCGCTTGTTGATAGAAAGAAACTATTATAATGTCAAAGTAATCTTCCATGTTGGGGAAGTATAAAAGTGCAGCTTAAGTCTGCTTGTTTCTTAATTTAATTAATTTTGTAAAGATGGTTTTCTTTTATTAATAACTTGTAAATAAATATGATTAATCGAGACATTATCTCAGTCTGTTTTATTTAGTGATAAGTTTATGTGTGTCATCTTTTCTAGGAATAATTTCCTTGTAGCATATTTGTTGCTTTTTTTTTTGGGGGGGGGGGGGGGATTACAATTGATTTACAAGGAAAAACTTTTTATAGTCCTATTAAAATATTTCTAAAATATATTATTTTTTTTGGGGGGGGGGTCAAAGTTATTTTAAATTAAAATTTTGCGAAAAATTTATAAGTGATAGGGCTCTTGTAAATAATCACAATGCAAACTTATGTATTTTTTTTAATTAACATTAAATAATTAACCTATTTAGAGCTACGGTTATACTTAATTATTTTTTTATCTCGCGATGTCTTATCACTAGAATTTCTTTTGATGTATGATCACAATGATTTGTCATTTTAAGTAAATTAAATTGTACCAAAGTTACTTTAGGTGCGGTTAGGAAATGTTTGGATAGAGTATGTAAAATTTTAACCAGTTATAAAGAGTGCATTTATATCTATCCAGCAAACTGCAAAATTAAATGTATTTCGCTTATTTAAAAAAAAAAAAAAAAAAAAAAAAAAAAAAAAAAAAAAAAAACTTTGTATTGTTATATGTTACAGTGTCAGTATTAACCATTCAAAATGCATTAGGTCAATATTTTGGGAATCTAAAGAAATTTTTTTCTATGATTTTCTTGGGGGGGGGGGGTGTAAAATCCGAGAACACTGTTTCCCACTGGCACAAAATATCATTTTATAAATAGCGCATGAAGCAAAAATATGAAATAATATAAAATACAACTCATGATTACCTTATTATTTTATAAGAAGCCCAAAAATAACTTTTGTTAAGTTGGTAATACTTTATTATTGATTGTATTTTTAAAAAACCTACAAATTAAAATTTTTATCATTGCTAAATATTGTAAGAAATTTTTTTTCAATGTAATTCTCAGATCCAAACTGCATTTTTTCACACATTTTGTTTATCCTAACAGGTGCTCTTATTTTCAATTTTATAACTG
Organism: Maratus speculifer; assembly: GCA_964019185.1. Classification (NCBI taxonomy): domain Eukaryota; kingdom Metazoa; phylum Arthropoda; class Arachnida; order Araneae; family Salticidae; genus Maratus; species Maratus speculifer. The sequence continues at coordinate 215,728,478 of OZ025293.1, read as the reverse complement.
AATAGTATTTTCCACTTTTCGATAAACTCAGAAATACTTTTAGAAGAGTTGTCAATTTGGCATTTCGAACTGAATTTCCGGGCGGTGATAGTGAGAGTGAGGCAAAAAAATTACCTCCGTGAGACAGTAACCTTCCTTAAGATTTAATTCGTTTTTCGGAAAATAGAAATAAAAACATTTGATCATAAATCTCTTCAATAATCACGATTGCAATTGTCATGCTTTTAAGTTTAAAATTTAGTCAGAGAATACGTCAGGAAGTTTTTTGTTGTTATGCAAGGGAAAAAAATATCTTTTCGAGAATCAGCTTAAATGTCAGTTTAAATTCTTTATTTTCTGCGTTTGGCAACATATATTTTGTTTATATATTTACAAATTCATTTTCATTAGTATATATAATACAATGAAGATTTGAAACTAGAAAAGTCCTGAAAATTTTCACCATGATTTTCAATAATATATTCAACTGTCTTCGGGATTTATTATTGTTATTATTCATCTTATTAGGGTTTTTTTTTTATTTCCAGTCTATATTTCAATGAATCTTGTAGCAAAGAATATGAAAAATACTATTTTTTCTTTTAAAAGATATGTTTTCAAAAATAAATATTTTTGTAAATTACAAAGATGATTTAATTTTTTTCTGTAAAATTTAAAACTTTTTAAAAAATTTAAAAAGTATTACATTTTTTAGAAAATATATCGATCTTTAAACATGATTAATATTTAAAATTTTTAAATTAAAATTTATATTTTAAAATCAAAATTGACTTTTTTGGGGGGTATTATTTACCCATTATACGTAGCATAGGATAAATCTTGCAATCGTTTTGAAAATCGAAAAAAAAATTTTTTGACGGATTTACACATTTTATTTACTGCAGATTCCGAAAAACATTTTTATTTCCAGAAAAAAAAATTGCCGTCCGTCTGTGTGTTTGTAAATGCTCTATCTCCCGAACAAATTGAGATAGAGACTTGAAACTTTGTATGTTCTTAGTATGTAAGGATGGAACGAAGCCTATTTAATATCAGTAACCTCGATTATTCGGAACTATTTTTTTCGGACTCTCGAAAAATTAGTTCTGATGAAAGGTATATGAAGTTTTTCGAAATTTTTTATTTTAATGAGTGGATGTAAAAGGCAATAAAATAACACAAATTTTGCATAAAGAATGAAGTCGATCGGATTACTTAGTTGCCGAGATATTTGTAATCTTATTTTCCACATTCTTCGGTTTCTCATGACCCTGTATTTCAATTTCAATTCAAAGATATATTTTAATTGAAAATGAGACCCTTAATCCGACGCAGTAAACTGTTAGTTAATATGATTATTATTTTTGGAGTTATAAGGATGTTTCGGTTACAAAATTCTGTACTGCTTGAGTAGCTTGTCGTTTTATATAACTTGTCGAAATTGGTTCATCAGCAATTCATTAACTCCTTCGCGACGGGAGCCTTTTACGAAATTTTTAATGTTTGTCAACAATTTTTTTAAACAGAAATTTGTGCATTATTAAATCAGGAAAATGCTCCAATTAAATAAGGTAAATTTTACAGTAAAATTTTGCTGGCGCGGATAAACAAGGATTCTTAAGTCTTTTTGCGGCACGTATACGTATCGCATTATATTTAATAGAGCATTACTATGCATATTAAAAAAATTGAAATCTATACTAATAAAATCCGTGCGCCTCTGTCTGTCTGTCTGTCTGCTTGAAGCCGATTACAGTTCGCAACGCGGGCGAGTTGGAAGTCGCGAGAGGTGTCTTTCGATTGGAAATATTCCGGGGAAGTCATTTCGGGCATTTTCGAGACCGTGGGACCAAAATTAAAAAAAAAATGAATTAAAAACCCCTTGGGAATCGGAACGAAAAATGTCTCAAATCCCAAACGGCGCTCAAACGGAGCTCCGAGGCAGAACACTGCGCTACCTTGCGGTGAAGAACCTGAACTTTTTCCCTTTGGCTAAAAGAAGAAACAGCCGAAAACTGCTTTTTCTACCGGCGCTAATTGCGTTTTTTTTTTTTTTTTTTTTTTTTTTGCGCGCGTTTTTTCTTAAACCATCATGCAGACAGTTTTTAAAGTAGAAAAAAACTGATTACATATTCAGAATCTACGTAAAAATCTGCTTCTGATGAACTAAAAAATACGGAAAAATGTCTTAAGGGCGCGTAGTGCCCACCGTGCAAAACCAAATATTTTTAACGGGACTATGGGCGCGAAGCGACCATAGTTCCGATCCACAATCTTTTTTTTTTTTTTTTCAAGTGCACGTGGCCCACAGTGCGAAATCACATATTTTTAACGGGACCATGGCTCTTTAATTTACTTTTTTTTGTGCTTGAGGATTCGAACACCAAGACTTGCTTATTTAATGAATTTTTTTGCTTATTATATACTGCTTAATACCGAGGTTCGTTTGGAAAAAGTGGCCCAGCTAGCGGGCGTAGCTCGCTAGTATACGATTAAATTTTGTTTTGAAATTGCAATGCATTTTATAAATATTTCATACATGTTTTATTTTCATATATTATATTATGCATATCCATGATGGGTAAGTATTACGGTGGCCCCCAACGACTAGTTTTTTATTCATTTTATTTATTCATTCATTTCACATTTATTCATTCATTAACGGCTCTACGTAAAAATTTAAGCGAAACAGATAAAATATGGACAATTTTAATTGGTTATGAACTTTCGCGAGAATAACAATTATAAATGTGTTTTACCAACCGATACTAGTTTGACAAAATCACTATAGAAATTATAATATGCCCAGATTAGAGATCATATAATTGGACAATCATATCGTATCTGAGCACAAACTCAATTTCATAAGCTGAGTCGTGCTGGACTGAGTCTTATGTATACATTATATGTTTTTTTTTTCGTTTTTTTTTTCAGCATGGTCGAGTCAGAGCGAAACTGGATCTAGTTGTTTACAGAGGGACAAGTAATTATGTTTTTAAAAAAATTAATAGATTAATCGGGCCTCTAAACAAATGTAAAGGACCGGGCCAGCAAAAAAACTGAACGAACCTGGCGTTCCGGATCGATAAAAAAAAATTAAGCAGGCCTACCGGCCCGATATAAATATCTCTACTGGCCGATGAATCTGACTTTCGCAAGAATATGTATAATTGTGCGTCACGAGCCGATGATAGTTTGACAATATCAATACAGAATTGTACGAAGTGTCCAGCATATAGATCGGCATCGGACAGTTATATGGCATCTGAATCAGGGCTTAATTTTTTTCAGCAGGCTTGTACCGGGCTAAGATCAGGCTTGCATTTTTTTACACAGTCGAAACGGGACAAAACTAGGTTTAATTTTTCTCAGGATGTAAAGGGCAAGGAATATGTTCTGTAAAAATGTTATTAGCGATAATGAACGCATATTAATATAATTTTTGTAAGTACAACTTAAGGTTACTCTCAAATTCCCAGCTCAACAACGTGAAATTTGACACACTTTCTGACTCATTTTTCTTTATAAAGGCATAAAATTAACAGGCTGATGATTGAAGTAATTTGTAATCGATTAGCATTTTCCATTTTTTAAAATAAGTAAATAACTTTTTGATTTATAACCTATTCTAATCACTTGATGACAAGTTTTTCTTCTTTCTAGTACGATTGCGTCTTGAATTTCGATTCAAAATGACAACTTTGGCAGTATTTTTTTAAAGATTTTTTGTCTTTTACGAAAAATGAAAAATTCCATGCGATTACACAGTTTCTGAATAAGAACGTCTGCCAATTTTATGTGTTTTCGAAAAGAAATGAAATCAGAAATTTATCAGAAAGTAGATAAATTGGATCAGAATAATAATTTACTGAAAAATTCGGGGGTCATCCATAAAATAATTTTTCCGTGGCTAGAAAGAAACAAAATATAAATACCCAAAAAGAACTATTACAAAACATACAGCTATGTTTTAACTACAAATCCACATTAGAACCAACGGAATTAAAACGCTTGTCACAACGTGGGATAAGTTTTTGAGTCCAGTGTCATACAAGTCTGCCACCTGGGAATGGAGGCAGAAACTTGTTACAGTTGTCAACTCACGTCTCATCAGCCGTTAAAATCTTGTTGAGATATTCATTTCCTTCATCGTGATATCGCTACAGAAACATCAATGCTGCTTTCCCACGTTTGTTTTTGTGTTAAGGTGCAAGTTGGTTAGGCACCCACCTGGCGCACAGTTTCCAGATAAACAGGTGTTTCAAGGTGGTTTCCTGCATTGAGAATCTTTTTCACGCTATTTAGAGCGATACCACGCTGGGGGCAACGAGTACTTCAACAGGATCCAGTCCGGGTAGTTATGTTTTGTTTCTTTTTTAATTCTGTGGAAAAATTGTTTTTCGATAACCCTCGTATTTCAAAATCTACTTCTTTTATAGTTTCAAAGGTTAGGATTTTTTTTTAACCAACTTTTTTTAAAATTCTAAGCTACATCAAGTTTTATGAATCTTTATTTGAATATTGAAAAGTCTTAAATGTCTAAGCAATTATTAATGCTGCTATTGAGTATTTTCAGGCATTTTCAGGGTATTTTGTGAACACACAGTAATTTAAAGTATACTGTAAAATTATCCAATTAATACTTACGTTTTTTCACTGATTTTTTGTACGAGCAGGACCTGGCCCTAAACTATGAAAATATAAACGAGCCTGGCTCGGGTGAAACTTTTAATACCCACGCCGGGCCGTGCTGAGCCCGTGCCTGGAAATTCCTGTAAATGTAGACCTCTAGCATGTTTTACTGGAAGGACATGCTAAAGAGACGGTCACCACATGTACGAAATTTATTCTGCGAGCCATTTTTTGACCGTCAATCATTTTCAGGGAATTTCTTTATCTCTCTTGTCCGTTTTCCTCCCTGTTTTAAAACATTGTGAACTCTTTGACAAAAAAAAAAAAAAAAAAAAAAAAAATGCAAATTTCTGTATGTTTTAGTTCTGAATTTCTTAATTAAAATTAAACCTTTTAAAGTTCCAAAATAAACGCTAAATAATTATTTAATAGAATTAATTTATGTTTGTTAGTTTTCTGACGCCTACCGAAAGAGAAAGATTTTTTATTACTTTTTTGGGGCTAGGGGGGGGGGGGGGCGCCAAATTGAAAATTTGCCAAGGGGCGCAGTTTTTACTTCGCTGGTGCCCCCCCAAAAGTTTTGGTCACGCTACGCCTATGATCGAGCTGTGTGGCTCATTGTATGAGAGCTTTTCAATTTACACGGACTCAATGTCGTCTCTGTATGCGCTTTCGCTCGCGAATCCTCAGAATCCACTTGTGGTACAAATACACGAGCTGAGGGAGGGTCTGGAGATTAAGTGGTTTTGGATTAAGGCGCACGTTGGCGTCAGGGGTAACGAAGCTGCAGATAAACTTGCAAAAGCAGGAACTGAGCTTGATGTTACCGACACCCATGTTTGCCTTCCACCGAGTGTTGTGAAACACTATGTACACCAGGAATTTATTAGAACCTGGCAAGACCGGTGGGAAGGCGAGGCTCTGGGCAGAAGCGTCTTCGAAATCATACCGCGAGTTTCAGAGAGACGCGCCTGGACATCTCCACTTATAAACTGGGTGGTAACCGGCCACGGCCCTTTTCCGGCTTACTACAGACGTTTCCGGATCAAACCCTTGCCTCGTCCGTGCCCGTTCTGTTCATCTCCTGCTCCAGCATCCAGTCGTCACATTCTGTTGGAGTGTGTGGGAACTCAGCCACTGAGGGAACGTCATTGTCCGAGACTCTCATTACTCTCGGTGCGGAACTACTTTGTGGTTCCAAAGCTCAGGAAGGCTCTCGAGTCCTTCTTGAAGGAGGTAGAGCCTTACCTTTGGTAGGTCTACCTTTTCCCTCGTGGAGGAATCTCATAGTTGAGGGTCGTCTTTCTGGGGGTGTTCTGTGCTCAATGGAATGGTTTAAGTGATGGCAAAAGAGGGCAAGTACCTTATTGTATATATGTAAATAGTTACTATATTCATTATTAAATCCTATTTTAGTCTAACATGCGAATACCGGTGTGGAGACACCTATTAATCTAGATGTAAACCGCTCCTGCGGTTCCACCCTGATCAACAGTTCTCTGTATTGTAGTCTTATTAATAAAAGGAGTTTTGAAATTATGTGTGAGTTGTCTTTATTTCAGGGAACATAGCCCATGTTGAGGGTGGGGTCGACGGGGCTTGGCGGGCCCTCTTGCTTATGAGGAGTCTTGATAACGCATCCAGAATTCCATCTCAAACCTAGGAGCACGAGCGGCAGCGGTGATGTTGTGCCAAGTGTGAGGTGTCAGAAGATCAAACGCAGGGCCAGATTTCAGTCCCCCGCTGAAGTTCTAAGTTGACTGAGTGCAGGTAAGGAATCTTCAAGCTGAGGTTGATCTATTTCAACTCGATGAGAACCAACGTCGTTGGCTTTTCTAGGGGAGGTCGCGACCCCTTGTTGAAGTGATCTGATGGTTTGGAATTCGCCTCTCACGGTCCGTGAGTTTCAGCAAATGTGCATATCTGATAGACGGCCAAAGGGGGGCTCTTGAGCGCCGTGGCGGCCCCGATCATTGATAGACGGCCAAAGTGGGGCTCTCGAGCGCCGTGGCGGCCCCGATCAGAGCACGGTGTGATGACCAGCAATGGTCGCGTACACCTACCCAATTGCTTTACTTTACTTTAAGTGTAATTTTGTCATATACGTTTATAAGTACTTATAACAAAATGAAATTAATATATTTTATCATTTAAAACACAATTTAAATTGATTAAAATTGTTCCAAATTGAAGAACACACTGTTAAAAATCTGCTGCATTTTGTTGCAACGCACTCCCTTGCTTGTATAGAAAACGCTTACTTGGCCGTGAAATGGAGCTTTCTCATTGGTTGGAATAGAGATATTATATACAAGAGGTGGAGTGTGTTGCAATAAAATGCAGCAGATTTTTAACAGTGTATGACACGGTCAATTCACCGTGCCATGGAGCATTCTCATTGGTCAGAAGAGAGATATTCTATAAAAGTAGTGGAGTGACGTTGCAGTAAATGCGGCAGATTTTTAACAGTGAAGTCAATTAAAATCAATTTTCAGATTCGTTAAAATCGTCTGCTTTTGGCGAGGAAATGCACTGTTCGCCAAATCCCGCGTCGCTTTTAGCTTTTCACGCCAATTATTCCAAACTATTTTATTTTTTTACATATCTAATAATGTAATTCCGCCGCTAATTTTCACTGATCCTTTATTACCTATATGAGTAGTTTAATTCGCATTTTTTTTTTTTCAAAAAATTCTGAGTATGCCCCCAATGGAGACCTTCCTGAAAGAGTGATTACACTGGTCAACAGCTGTTTTGGTGCCGGGGTATTTTTAGCTGATTTTATATGAATTTGATGTCCTGAATTCAAATATGGCATTAGTTTTACTCTATCAGCTCAGTTTTGTGAGATAAACAACATTTTGTGAAATATATGTTTCATTATTTTAAGGTAAATCCATTTATTAAAAAATGTACGTAAAAATAAAATAAATACAGGATTTTTTTTTCTTATAATACACAAATGTTAGTTTTTATTATTATGATATACACATATTCAAATAATAATTTTTTAATTATATTATACAAATATTTTTACTCAGAAAAATAGAGAAAAACGTCACTGATGAAACTGATACTCATTGAATGCTTCGGAAGCTTCTTTTCCATGACATTCTTGAATATATTTTAGAACAGTGTCTTTTTAAACTCAAACTGTAATCTGAAACCCTTTGCGTATCTCATCTTTTTTGGTAGCGGTCCTCCATAGTCTTAATATTGTAGTGAAATCTTTCGGGCTGTTTACCACTTGTGCCTTCTTTATTTTCAAGAAAATACTCTAAGTGGCAATGTAAATAGTGCACTTCAATGCTTCTAGTACACCCAAGAGATTTAAAACTATTATGCTTTTCATTTACCAGTTCTACATAAATTTCTCCTTTGCATTTGCCCGGAGTGTTTTTGTGAACTGCCACAAAAGAAGTCCAGGCTTTTTATTCAGCCTTATTTGTTGAATTTACGAAAGCAGGGTCCTTAATCAGTTGTCTTATTTGTTGTCCGTTAAATATTCCTGCTTTAATATCTTCATAACTCAATTCGGGTGTTTTTACCTTATATATGCTAATCATAACCCGTTCTTATGGAGAATTTACACAAACTGCTTCATAGGACAGAGCTTGATATGCAGTGCAGAAAGTATGATTTTCTTTCGCCCAACTATAGTGTTATTAATGGCATTCCTTTCTCCAACATCCATGTTTTCTTTCTTTGGCCTTTCTTTTCTAATCTAGGGGTGTGTTTTATCCCTGCTATCCCAAAAATATAAAAACAATAGTATTTTGTGTAACTTCTTTGCTGTCCAAGGACAATCATCTGGAAAATATTTAGGAAGAATCAATTTTTCTAACAGTTTCATGACAAAACACAAGATTGTTTTTTTAAGGTAGTACACAATTTTGTCTTGTGTGATAAACTGTAAGTTTGGCTCTTTGTTCTAATAAATTTTTGTCTTTTAATCTTGAAACCATCCAGTAATTCAGAAGCTTCTTTTAAAACAGTGAAATCTCTTTTGTAATCATTTAAATCAACCTGGTTGAAAAATTTAGGCATTGATGACATCTCCTCATAATCACTGTTACCTTCAAGGCTATCTAAAAGATGATCAGAAGGACAATATTCATCCTCATTAAGCTCTGGTAGCTGATGAAACATTGGGATCGGTAGTTCCTATGAGTGAGGAAGTGGGGGTCTTGAAGACACTAAATCAGGATAAATTTCCTTATTACAATTGTTTCGATTAATTCAAATAGTATTCCAGTGCTAGCCATAGAAATGGTTTTGGAGTTCTCTCCAAATTATTGGTAAGCCGAATTTGAGACTTATTCTTTTCCGTCAGCTCACTGTCATAAATGTTCTGTACAAGTTTTACAGACCTGTTGCGGTGTGCAGATTTTATCCTGATCACCCAGTCTAACCCCAAAGTATCCAAGATAAGCTCTCTTTACAAAGTCAGTAACATATTTTCTGTGTTCTTTCAACTTTTATTCTCCTCATATGTAGCAAAACTTATCTGGATGATTTATACAACTTTTTCTACTTGAACTCATTTAAATTCCATTCTACAACGCAAACACAAAAATCTACAATACTACGAGTTTTACGTTAAATTGATACGAATTCTACCTTAAATACAAATATCATGGAAGTTCAAAAACTTTAGAAAGTCAAAGAAAGCCAGTTTTGTTCTCATGGAGCGAACTCTAAGACTAACCTTATCTCTTGGAGGCTTTTACATTTGGCTTTATGGATAAGCGGCGCGAAATCATAAGCATACGCAGATCCTCAGTTTTGCTTGCACATTTGTTTTTTTCAAGATCTTGTGGTATTTTAACGTCCTTCTAATCGCCTTGAGCGACGTTACAGGGCTATGTATCATAAGGTCAGTTTAAGTGTTCAAGGTCACTTTAGTTCAAAAAAATCTTTAGTTTGCTTTGCATACCTAAAAAAGTAGAGCTGATAGAGAAAAACTGATTGCGTATTTGGAATCAGCGTGCCAAAAATATCCAAAATCAGTTGTAAAATCTCAGGCACCAAAAAAAAATTTTTTTTTTGTAGGCCTGTGTTATTGACCCCTGTTTAGAGTGATGATATGTAATATAGAGTAAATCTTGCAATCGTTTTAAAAATCAATTTTTTTCTCACGAATTTACTTGTTTCAGATAGTGGAGATTCCAAAAATCATATTTTTAGAAAAAAAATTGCCGTCCGTCTGTCTGTCTGTAAACGCTCTATCTACCGAACAAATTGAGATAGAGGCTTGAAATTTGGTGTGTACTTACAAGGAAGGTCTCCATTGGGGGCATACTCAGAATTTTTTGAAAAAAATACGAATTAAACTACTCATGTAGATAAGGATCAGTGAAAATTAGCGGCGGAATTACATTATTAGATATGTAAAAAAATAAAATAGTTTGGAATAATTGGCGTGAAAAGCTGAAAGCGACGCGGGATTTGGCGAGCAGTGCATTTCCTCGCCAAAAGCAGACGATTTTAACGAATCTGAAAATTGATTTTAATTGACTTCAATGTTAAAAATCTGCAGCATTTACAGCAACGTCACTCCACTACTTTTATAGAATATCTCTCTTCTGACCAATGAGAATGCTCCATAGCACGGTGAATTGACCGTTTTCTATAAAAGCGGTGGAGTGACGCTGCAAAAAATGGTACAGATTTTTAGCGGTGTTGTAGCTTGTGCAACACTGTTAAAAATCTGCTGCATTTTGCTGCAACGCACTCCACCGCTTGTATATAATATCTCTATTCCAACGAATGAGAAAGCTCCATTACACGGCAAAGTAACCGTTTTCTATACAAGCAAGGGAGTGCGTTGCAACAAAATGCAGCAGATTTTTAACAGTGTATTTTTCAATTTGGAACAATTTTAATCAATTTAAATTATGTTTTAAATGATAAAATATATTAATTTCATTTTGTTATCAGTACATATAAACGTATATGACAAAATTACATTTAAAGTAAAGTAAAAATGCAAAACTAAAATTACTTAAGCTAAACTTATTTAAATAAATTGGACGTAGAAAGTTTTATCTTTAAAAAGTATTCGAAGCGTAAAAGCGTATTTTTCAAAATTTCGTTTTTTCGCCAACCGGAGATAAATCGCCAAATAAGCAAAATTTTTATTATTTTTTTACGGACGTTACAAGGAGGTTCCGCCGAAATTTTTTTTCTAAACATATATAACTATATGAGAAGAACATTCTGTAATTTTTTCAGATTTTTCTGAGTATGCCCGTATGGAGACCTTCCTTGTTAGTATGTAAAAATGAGACGAAGCCTATTTCATATCAGTTACCTCGATTATCCGGAACTGTTTTTTTGGACTCTCGAAATATTCGTTTAGATGAAAGACATTCAAAAATTTTCGATTTTTTTAATTGTCAGGATATAATGAAAAAGAAAATAAAATACATAAATTTTGCACAAAGAACGAAGTCGATCGGATAATTATCTGTCGCGATATTTCTAATCCTATTTTCCGCGACCCTGTATTTCATTCAAATTTCACTTCAATGATCGATTTTAACTGGATATGAGACGCTTAATCCGACGCAGTAAATTGTTAGTTAAAATGATCATTATTTTTGGAGTTATAAGGATGGCTTTTTTTACGCAATTCGGTACTACTTGATTGATCGACCAAAAAACTATCGCCAAACTATAAGGTTAAATGCCAGCTATAGATTATGGTAAATGTCGTATTCACTTGACATTAAACGCGTTACACGCGTTTGTTACATCATCAAGCGATTTTTATTTCAAAATGGGTCGACGAGATAATTAAGTAGTATCCGCGATTCCGTAATACAGCAGTACTATATCTTAAAAATATTTAAATATACGTTTAAATTTTATTTTGAAATTGCAATGCATTTTATAAATAGCTTACACGTTTTATTTTCATATGTTATATAGTATGCATATCCATGATGGGTAAGTATTACGTAGGCGCCCAACGAGCAGTTTATTATTTGTATCGATTTTTTTAATCTAATTTTTCATTTTGATTAAATAAATGAAACTTCCCTTCGTCTTTTTCGTCTACATTAAGTTTCAGAAAAGAAAAACTTTTTTTTAAAAAAATGCTCAACTATCCCATCCCATCAGAATTCTATCTTCACAGTTTTCTATGGCTTTTGTTATTTTACTCCACCCCTTAAACTTTTCAGAGTGATGAAATGTCCAATGATTTCGCCAACATCATATTTTAAAATAGGAAATATTTTTTTTTAAGTTTTATAAGGTATTCGCTTTCATTAATTTCTTTAATATAAGGATGTAAATCTTTACAAAATTTCCTTAAAATATACTGGGTTTAAGAACTTAGTAAATTTTATTTAAAAAAAATGTCTAAAACATTAATATTCTGTTTCAGAATTAGTTGCAAAAGTTTTTCTCTAATCCACAACTTTTTAAGAATTTTTATATGAAGTATAACAATCTTGACACCTGAAATTCTTTTATCCGTATAGAAAAATGCAAATGAGTTAGTTTAGCTCATATGATAAAGACTGATTTTTTAAAAAAAGAATTGTGCTAGAAAATTATTTTTAAAATCTTGAAAAATCAGTAATTTGAAATAGTCTTCAAATAACTTAGTGCATTGTTTGCTTTATTTTATGATTAGAAGTTATTAAATTTGAGAGAGAAATGAATTGTTACCTCTGTCTATGTGTGTTAGCTTTACTCACAGACATGCTTTGACGTATAGTATTATGTTTTTAATTTGCAAAAAAGATACTTTATTGCATAAATTTCAAAGAGCTTAAGTAATTTTGCACTAAGTAAAATTTTTATTTGAAGCTAATTTCTAAGTACAGTCAAACCTCATTAGCATGAACACGCTTAATGTGAATTACTTTTCATATGAATTATTTTCACAGTCCCCTTTAAAGGCAATTATAAAGATTTGATACTGATAACATGAATTATTGTTGACAAGAACAAAATTTTGATTTCCCTTGAGGTTCATCTTAACGAGGTTCGACTGTATATATGCATTAGTGATTTCTTAGAATTGAAATTTTCGACAGAAATTGTGAACTTTACTTAAGAGTCCAAAAGAAAGAAAAAAAAGTACAGGAAAATGATATTTCAATTCTACATGTTATAAAAGAATGCTGTTTTTAATGAAATGTGGGGTGTGTGTGGGGGGGGGGGTAGAACTTTTCTCTACATTGGTGCTTTTATGTCTATTTCTGTGCAAAAATCCATTTTTAAAGAAATTACTAAAGATACAAGTATTGTTTAGTTAGGATATTTTCTGGATCTAAATTAAAAGATAATAAAAAAAGATACATATTTAAATCAGAGGAAATTATTTGTAAAATATATATTTGTTGCAAACTTTTGTAGATAAACAACCAATAAAACAATTATTATAAATAATTAAAAACGGTTAAAAAAAATATGGAATATAGTAAGCGAAATATTTCTTAATATTTTATTTTACAAGACTAATTTAGTTTAATTATTAAAATATTTGTATACTAAATACAAATGCATTTATTACAGATATAGATCTATATTGAAAATTTAACAGAAACTCAAATGGAAGTTACATTAAAGGGTAATCTATATTTTATGTAAAAAAAAAGTTTATATTATTCATAAAATTTTGTAGCATAAAATATGAAAGGCATACAGAAAATTATTGCAGAGTATTTGGCTTAATATTTATTAGATATTTCTTATTCTTTCAAATTTTCCTAACTGGTATTAGCTCACCTGTTTAAAATTATTGTGTAAATCATGAGAAAAGTAGCTATAACATTACTATAGCTTCTTAGAAGTGTTACAGATGTTTTCTTATAAATGCTCTAATATGAAAATGAATGTATAACAGTTTTTGTAATTCTATTAAAAGTTTTTTAATAAACATGCTAAAATGACCTGTAACGACTGCTAACAATTTCTTAGTTAAGATACAAAAGAAGTATCTAATTGTACTAACCATTTCTTAATAAACATCTGTAGTACTACTAGAAAATCTCTAGGCAACTGGGATTCCATAAACTTTTCTAGTAAACAATACAGTTCCTTCTTAAGTAACACTACTGCATTAAACTTAGTAAACAGCATACAGACTTCCTTAGTAAACACACTAAAAAAAATCAAGAGTAGTGTTACAGGCACTTCTCTTGTACCTTCACTTAGAAATAGTTAGTAGTATTACTAACCATACCTGTAATGGCTACTAGGAATATCTTAGTAACGATACAAGAGAAGTATTTGTAAAACTACTAACCATTTATTGGTAAACATACTTAAAAAGGACCTGTAACGGCTACTAAGAATTTTTTAGTGAAGATACAAGTGAAATATCTGTAATACTACTAACGATTTCTTAGTGAAGGTACAAGAGAAGTATCTGTAATGCTACTTATCATTTCTTAGTATTCCAACTAAAAAAGCACCTGTAATGTCTACTAATGATTTCTTAGTATGCTCACTAAGGAAGTCTGTGTGCTGTTTACTAAGTTTAATGCAGTAGTATTACTTAAGAAGGAACTATGTTGGTTACTAGAAAAGTTTATGGAATCCCAGTTGCCTAGAGATTTTCTAGTAGTACTACAGATTTTTTATTTACAGTGTACCTTAATTTTTTGTTAAAGGTTTGAATAAAAATTTGAGGCCTTGTATTTTTGATTGAGTAAATGGATTGCGACACTAGTTTTACGCACAAACTTTTTTGTTGGAGTATGCTTTACCTTGCTTCAAAGTTTGTACGATGTATTCTGGGCAGTGTTGAATTCAAACACTTTTCCCCGGGAGGATTTTCTGTATCTCGAGGAGGGGGGAGGGCGATTGCACTTTTCGATTATTGAAAACCCAAAATCTCAAGTCTTTCGAGGTTCTCATTGCTCCGGGGAGAGATACCCACCATCACCCAGGGCCCGATTATGACTAATTGAGACCCTGGGCAAAGGTAAATTAGGGGGCCCCCTTTTGAATTATTACAACTTTATTCAAATAGAATTAATGGTCACTCATATGTATATGTGTAAGAAATAAACATATTTTCACACCATGGGTATAAATAGAAGAAAATTCTTTGCTCCGTCAATTCTAAATTAAATGCCTTAATTAATAAAAGAACACTTTTTCCCCTTAGTGCAGAACAAAACTCTTCGTCTTCATAACTTTATAAAAGAGTATATGGGTGATTCTACGATAAGAGGTAATTTGTATGGCAATCCGTTTAAAACAGATTTTTTATTCTATGTTGCTATTTTTTGCAATGAATCGCATCATCTTAATATACTTTATTAAATAACATCACGATTGAGTACCTAATTAAAACACATTTTTCTGAAATTTCATACAAAGTCTTAAAAAGTCTCTAACCTGGCATGTCCCCTTGCTGGTTTCAATTTAACTTTCAAACAATACATATATTTTTCCCATCAGATGCTTAACAAAAGTATGTATAATTGGAATTTAAGTAATTATACTTACGTATTATAAAATA
This sequence comes from Maratus speculifer, assembly GCA_964019185.1. NCBI lineage: Eukaryota > Metazoa > Arthropoda > Arachnida > Araneae > Salticidae > Maratus > Maratus speculifer. The sequence continues at coordinate 215,713,378 of OZ025293.1, read as the reverse complement.
AAAAATAAAATAATTTTGTTAATTTCAAATAATTTTTAAAATTAACTTTTGTCCCGCTTTTTTTTGTGTATCTACCCTGTCGCATTTCGTACCGCTGAAACAAATATAAATTCAAGGATGGTTATATCGGAAGTAGCGCTTAAGGACATCTATCGGCTTGAAGTTAGCAATACTAAACGCGCAAGCGTACCCATTTTTAGTTGTTGCGACGCGACCGTGCGGTGTAGTGGTTTCGCACGGTGATCGTGTATCTCCCCTGGTAAGTCATAAAACTTATAATATTCATTTAATTCAATTGCATTTACTGCCCTAATTAAACAATACGATAATAATTAAAGTAAAATACACAATTAACCCAAAAACTAATTCAGTCAGTTAAAAAATTTGAATTTCCATGGAAATGTCTCTCCCCTGCCGTATTTACCCTGGCAAGATAACTGCCAGGGGAGCGAGTCACTGACCAGAAAAAGTTATAAAATATGCATAAAGTGACTTGCCCTTATATGAAAAAGTAAATAAACGGGACAAAAATCATAATTTAAAGGTTTTTGATCAAACTCAAACTTTTCTTTTTGGCCGAATCCTCTATGTTTTTGAAACCTCTTATCGTAGAATCACCCATATAAGAGTCTTATATAATTTTAGCAATTTGTCATATTACTTTAAGATGAATTAAATAACTTCAACATATGGAAGAGTTGGATTAGGAAAAGAAAGTAAATACTTTATAATTTAAAGTATGGATTTGGGGGCCCATGGGCAGTGTCCCGATTTGCAAATGCGGTAATAAGGGTCTGCCATCACCACCACCATCCGGGCCACCGACATTAAATTCAACACTGGTTCAACACCCTGTAGAAGCAAATTCAAACGGAAAGCAATCTCCTCTATACAGAAAAAAAAGCCGCAATAATAAAAGCACAATTTTGGTTGAAATTTCGAATATTTGTTGTCAACAATATTATGACCGCTTTCCAATCCTATCTGCTCTTGATTGGTGAAAATTAAATTGATCTCCCAATTGAAAAGTTGTAGTGTCTCTTTCAAATCAAATCTACGTTTGAAAATGTTTCTATCCTTTTATTGGGCTTCGTTGATTCTTTTCTCCCTATCCAAAGGTGTCTATGCACGTGCAGTGGTGCTGGTAAAAGAAGGGAAGTGTTCTACCGGATTATTAGAGAGCGCTCGCTGCTTCGCACCTGCATGTACCGTAACCGGACACCAGCCAGATGAGACGCCGATTATTAGCGTTCGAAAGAAGGGTGCTTTGAATCTCTGTGTCGGTGAAACAAAAGACGACAACGCGAATTGGAGGGGGAACAAAGTAATAGAAATAAAACTGGCGACTCGAACTTAAGGAGTAAAAGCGGAAATCGGATTTAATCCCTCCCCAAACGACAAAACTAATCAACTACCTACGTAAAAATACGATCCTCATGTAATATACGCAGAGATAATTTTGAATTAAACATTTGTAAATGATCAGGCCTATTTTTTTTTAATAGTAAAGAATTAATCATCGCACGCGTCCGCAAGGGAGGGAAATTACTCTTCTCTAGATTTTAAAACTTAATTAAAATATTTCCTCATAATTAAAAAGTAATGAATATTTAAAATAATTAAACACTAAGAGAAAAACCCAAAGATCCCCTCCCCCCATACATTCACACACACACACACACATATCTTCCTGGAAGACCATTTTTTTTCCTTTGTGTGTGGGTGTGTGTGTTTTAATGGGGCCGCTTCACTCAAATGAAAAGACCCGTTTGCTAATGCTAATCCTATGGAAGAAATTTATAAAGATATCTTGGTTGCATTTTAATATTTTTAAATGATTCTCCTTACATTGGATAGCTGAGATTGATCTAAATGCAGGTCGTTTTTTACTTTTTTGATTTCGTTTACGGATATTTTTTACGAGAATGCTTTCATTTTCAGAACCGGTTTGGAAAGCGAAATCACCCTCATAAAAAATATCTGTAACCGAAATCAAAAAAGTAAAAAACGGCCTGCATTCAGATCAATCTCAGCTATCCAATGCAAAAAGAATCATTTAAAAATATTAAAATGCAACCGAGATATCTTTATAAATTTCTTCCATTGGATTAGCATTAGCGAACGGGTCTTTTCATTTGAGTGAAGCGGCCCCTTAAGTTCATGTGTTTAAGGGGGTTTCAGAGGACTAAAAAATAAACTGTTTCATTTCTTCATTTTTAATGTATGTATATATAGATGCTTATTCTTTTATTTTTTATGTGTTTCATTTATTACATTTTGTTATTGTAATCTTTTTATGTTGGCATTTTAAAAAATGCACATGGGAATTATCAAACAAAAAATAATTGATTTATTTTGTCTTATCTTTGTATTCACCATTCGAATCGAAAACAAAACGGCCTTAGCAATGGGCTATACGCACATGTGTTCCAAAATCTTGCCCAGTTCTCAATTTTGTTTTGCGGTCACCTGTGACAATAACAAATGCAGAAATGCATAAACAAAAATATATATTATATCCGCTTATAATAATAATGATGATTATTTTGTTGAGATCATCTTAAATATTGTAAAATATATGCACATTTACTTTTACTAGGTAATAAAAAACAGTCTGTCCTTTTATATATATATATGTATATATATATAAGAAATGCACACTAGAAAATTAGACAATAAAATAATTAATATAATAATTTGTGAAATGTAAAAATATAAAGAAAAGAAATAATATTATCTTTTAGGGGGTGGGTATTTTTGATAAATTGATAAAGAGCAACAGTTTCTAAATATATTGGTGTTTAAAGCCAATAGTTTATTTGTGTGTGGGGAGGGGGGGGGTAGTTTTATATTACAGTAACGAAGAACTGTATTGTAAAAAATATCTTTACTTATTAGCATTTATTGTGACATACTGTACATATCTTCAGCGTCTTAAATGTAGTAATATTTTTCTGAAGCTATGTGTAATTTTGATATTTTTTCCGAAAAACCATTCTTTCTATGTCGCAGAATATAGTCGAAGCTCTTTCAACAAATATACATTTTGAAGTTTTAATAAAGTTCGCGTCGAATAAAAACAATAATAGAAATTATAATAATAATAATAAATAATAATATTAATAATAACAATAATAATCCAAGTGTTCGGAAGAAAAGAACGATGTTCTATAAAAGAAAGGGGAAAGTTAAATATTGGTTTCACTGCATAATATCATTAGGACTTATGAAATACGAATTTAAAAAATAAATAAACAAATTTTGAAAAGTCTTACATTTATTTATAAATAACAATAACAAAATAATCATAAGGATTAATCTGAAAATGAAATATTTAAATAGCAGATTTTTGGAAACGAAAAATTTGCTACACTGAAAGAAAATTGTCAATCAATAAATGTGTTTACGCTTTGCGCATTCTTATTTTAATGGACGATAACGATGTCATGCATCATGATAAATAAAAACAACTATTTACAACATTTTAGTAGCACGCACATACACATTTAAATAATAAAAATATCTATAACATATTATAAGAAGCAAAATATAGATAATTATCTATGAAAATGAAAAAAAAAATAACTATTTTATGTTAAGAAATAACATTTTGTCAGTTGTTACGATTTATAAACATTCGTTTTTCAAAATAATAATAATAATAAATTTCGCATAAAAGACTTTTACATTCTTTGTCCGGTCATATCATTTCTCATTTGTTTTAAAAGGAATTATTATATTTATACGCTAGTGCTGCCATCTAGGAAGAAATTAACAAAATGCTCAATTATATTATTCACTAACAGGGTGAGTTGCTTTGTATAAAGAAAATTTCCTTTTTCTAGCAGAACCCTAATCAGTAATACTCGTGATATTTTATTTAATGTATTCTATTGTAAGTTACGATGAAAATATTATTTTCAAAATAGTGGTGAGGACAATAACATTTTCCCTGATACTATAATCACTAGAATATAAATTTATAATTTTTCCACATTCTTATTTGCTTTAAAAGCTAAAAATGTTCTTTGATCATAAAACGAGTTATTTTTTGTGTGGTAAAATATACTAAAATAGAAAATTTTTGCAACATTTTCACCAATCAGTGACTGCTATTTCATATTTCAATTTAGAAGTTTCGGAATTTCTCTATATTCTGTTTCAATGGAAACAAATTACATTCCAAAATTTTGCAAGATTAAAAATGACTGATCTTCAAAGATATGTTTGTGATTTTTTGTAGAAATTGAAATATGAAAATAAATGTTAATGACAACATTGAGACTGCTGCTCAAAACTGGCACAATGACGGACTCATTTTTAAACGTTAAGGTATGAAATTGGCAATTGCTGACTATGAAAGCGATTTCGAATTTTAAAAAATACCATTTTTGATGAATAAATTACTTATCGAGTTATAAACCATTAAGATTACTTGACAAGACATTTCTCTCTTTCCATCTAGAAATTCGATTTTTTTTTTTTTTTTTTTTAAATTTTTGAATGTTTATTGTGTGTATGTAATACAAGGGTTAAAATCTTACAAATTCGTTTGGAAATTTTCAAGAAATTGTGTTTTGTAATCCAGAAAAGGCGTGATTTTAATACACTTGTAAATATGTTTATAAATTTTGTAAATTATTTCTCTAACTTGTCATTCATCTGTTAATTTTTTTTAACTTTTGTAGAAAAAAAAATGAAATTTGGTAATTTGTATCATTTTTTGTTCAACAGTTGATTTTATTGATTATTAGTATTTTCACTCGACAGTAATTTCATGTATGAAGTTATTAAGTATTAAATATCTATTAATTTTCTTTACTGTTTCATATAATAGTAATATTTCTGAGGAACAGGTCTGATAATTATTAGAGTTGATAAACAAGAGAGGTGAAAGTTCGAAGAGTTCTTTGATTGGCTAATTTTCTGATAAATGTTTAAAAGCAGTTGTAAGTATGTAATGATAAAATATCTATATATTGGCGAGAGTCGAGTTTGGTGTAGATAAGTATTGCAATAATAGTCAATTCTTTGTTGAACTTTAAGAAATTGTGTAAGAACAGTGTTTTTTACGTTGAGTTTATGTAATTTCAGCTACAGCTTTTCGAAAATCAGTCCAAAAATGGGTAACTACTATTTTTAAAAGTTATGATGAAAAGATCTAAGCAATATTAAAGATAAAAAATTCGTCTAATATTTGCTCTTATGTGGTGAAAATTTTAAATATTTTGGTCTGAAATATAAAATGTTTAGAAAATTCAAAGTTTGTATTCGTGAATGTTTTGCATTATTAAACTGTAAAGATAATATTCATATTTGGAAAATGTTGCGTGTTTTAATTATTTTCTGATAAATAGATAAAACAGATGTTAGAATTCTGTACTGTTAAAATATATAGGATCAAGAATAAAGTTTGATGTAAGTAAGCATTGTAAAAATTCAGAAATTTTTGAAGTGTAAGGTGAAACATATTCTAATTTAATTAATAATATGAACAGAATAACTCAGAGTAGTTTTAATATGTCAAGTATCTAAAGCAGCAAGAAATGACTTTTTCGGTTTCTAGAATAAAAAAGAAATGTATACTATTGGTTCTAAGATTTCGAATGCAGTGTAGACGTGAAAAATATAAATATGAACCTTTTATAAAGACATTCAAACTTTTAAAAATAGTTAAAGTTTACTAATATAATTAGTATCTTGTAACAATATATAAACAAATGTATTTCAAAGTTGAAAATTTGTGTAAAAATTTGTCTTTTCTTGAAAATTGATATTTATTTTCGTTTAATTAATGATACTTATTAAGTTTTTATTGTTAAAAACTAAAATATACGTTTAATTCTTCTGGATATTTCCGTGTTGCAGATGAGAAAACTAGTGTAAAAACTAAACAAATTCGTTTAAATAAAATAAAATTCGTTCTTTTTCCTTAAAAATTAATATTTTCTATTGTTTTGCTTAATTAATTATTACTCATTAAGATAATGATTGTTCAGAAACAAAAATCATAACTTTATATCCTTCATACGACAGTTTAGAAATTCGTAAGAAACAGCTTTTATACTTTAAAAAGATGATATTTTCCTTGAATGAAAACTCCGGTATAACTTTGTGGGTTGGAACGTCAAAACCTATTGTGCGCTCCCCTTTAGGAATGTAGACTCGAGACTGACGTGGGGTGTGAGATAAATGGGGGGTAAATAATGTTCTGTTATACTAACAGAGCCAATAAAATCTTGTTAAACTGACAAAAATTAGTTTAAAAAATCGTATTTTATGTATGTAGTCATCTGAAGTTTCAAAACTTATGTAACTAGTGTTTAAAAATAGTTGGAATCTCAAACTAGTGTAACAGTTAATAGAATTCGTCTTTTTTCTTTAAAAAATTGATATTTTTCTTTAGTATTCGTTTAATTATTAGAATTCATTAAGCTAATGACTGCTCAAAAATCTAAAATGTATATTTAAATTTTCTTTTTTAGTTGATATTGTAGTATTATAGATGAAATTAATAAAAAAATCAGTCTCTTTCTCTGAAATTTGTATTTTTCATTGCTTTGCTTAATTAATAATACTCATTAAGGTTATAGTTGCTCAAAAACTGAAATGAAGGTTTAATTTTCCGCTTTTAAGTTGATACTCTGATCTTGTAGTTCATAAAAATCTAAATAAAGCTGTTAAAAACTGAAATTCTCCATTGTTTTGCTTAATTAATAATACTCATTAAGGGTACAGGTGTTAAAAATCTGGAATGTATGCTTAAGTTTCCTTTTCTTAAGTTGATATTCTAACCTTGTACTTGAAAAAATCTTAAGAAATTGAGTAAAAATTGATATTTTTCATTGTTTTGCTTAATTAATAATATTCATTAGAGTAATTGTTGTCCGAAAAACTGAAATGTATGTTTGACTTTCCACTTTTAAATTGATAATCTGCTCTTATAATATATAAAAATCTAAATAGAGGGTCTAAAAACTGAGATTTTTCATTGTTTTGCTTAATAATTAATACTCATTAAGGTGATTGCTTTTCAAAAATCTAAAATGTATGTTTAAGTTACCTTTTTTTCGGTTGATATTCTGATATTAAGTTGAAAATATCTAAAGAAATCGACTAAAAATGGATATATTTCATTGCTTTGCCTAATTAATAATACTTATTAATATGATTTCTGTTAAAAAAAACTAGGATGTGTGTTTAAGTTTCCGCTTTTAAGTTAATACTCTGAACTTATAGTTGATAAAAATCATAAGAAATTGACTAAAAATTGATATTCTTCATTGCTTTGCTTAATTAATAATACTCATTAAGATGATTGCTGTTCAAAAAACTAGGATGTATGTTTAAGTTTCCTCTTTTTAAGTTAATACTCTGACCTTGTAGTTGATAAAAATCGTAAGAAATCAGTCTTTTTCTATAAAACTTTATATTTTCCATTGTTTTTACTTAATAATACTCATTAAGATGTGTATCAATCAAAATTCAAATATACGTTTGTTTAACTTTCCTCTTTTAAATTGATAATCTCATCTTGTAGTTGAAGAAATCAAAATAAAGATGCTAAAAACTGATATTTTTCACTGTTTTGCTTAATTAATAATACTCATTAAGATTATAGTAGTTCATTATTCATATATAAATTTAATTTTCATCTTATAGTATGATTATCTAATCAACGTGACGTTCATTCCTCATGCTACAGTAGAAAATTATTTTTTTTCGCTAGGGGGCGATGTTGTGTTGGTAGAGGGGGATGCATTAGAGGTGAGGGGACCGAAAGTGGCGGTCGGACGAGGCTGCGTTTTGCGGCGGCGGGATGGTCCCGCTTCCTGAGCCAGAACTCTTGTTTTCTTACTACTTATGCTATTGGTCTACACTGGTTGAAATATCTGAGTTCGGTCCCGAACCGACCCATAAAAAGTTTGACCCGGCCGGGAAAAAAAAAGTTAAAATCATAGCCCGGCTCGGCCTTGAATTTCTACATAGTTTTTAACTTCGATATGATTAAAAATTGTTTCGTAAGAAGGAGTTCGGACCAAAAATACACTGTAAAAAATATCCGTTAATATACCCAAACTTTTCCCTAAAAATTACGGAATAGTTTCATTTTTCCGGAAAAAAAAGGAGAATTTCCGTATTTGACATTTTGGAGTAACTAATCCCGTTAAATAACGGAAGTGTTATGTTATTTTTGTCAATTTTCCGAAAACAGTAGATTTTAGTGGTGCCATCTACCAGGAAAATAAAAAACCTTTCACTGAGTTGTTTTTTAAACAATTTGCTAGACTATTCCTCTATTTCATTCTGTTTTAATAATAAAAAGCTAACGTATTTTTTAAATATTAAGAAAATAATAATAATAAAAAAAAATAAAAAAAATATTAATTCTTTTTAAGTTTGAAATAGCTGAAAGGGAAAGTTGATTGTGATTTTAAAATAATTTTTAATTTATTTTTATCATATATATATATATATATATATATATTAAGTGCGTTGGATATTTTGAAAAAAGTGGAAAAATATTTTTTTTAATTTTAATATATATATTTTTTAATTTATTCAAATTAAGAAGTTCGCACATAAAATTAAAAATATATCAAAATATATTACCGAAATTCTTATAATTTTGGCGATTACGTAAGTTATAAAAAATCAATAACTGAAATTTATTTTATAACCCTTTGTAATTATCTTTATTGAGTTTACCTTAGATCGGCATAAAATAATTTGTTAAAATGCACGTTTTCTTTTTCTTTCTTTTAGTATGTTAGTATTTTTTAAAATAAATAAATAAATATCAATAATATTACAACAGAATTTTAAAACTTAATCAAAAAAGAAGGAAACAAAACTCTTAATAAATTCTTTCATGCATGTAATATTTTAAAGACTAATTTTTATACATATAAAGCTGAAATTAATAAGCTAAATATTCGAAGTTATGGAAAGAAAATCGAAATTATGGAAATTAAGAAAGATAATTTTGGGGATTACATATGTTATAAAAATCAATAACTGATTTTTTTTTATATAACCCATTGTAATTATCTTTATTGAGTTTAACTTCGATCGTCATAAAATAATTTGTTGAAATGCACGTCTTTTTTCTTTCTTTTAGCATGTTAGTATTTTTTTAAAATAAATAAATAAATATCAATAATATTACAATAGAATTTTAAAACTTTTCCAAAAAGAAGGAAACAAAACTTTTAATAAATTCTTTCATGCATGTAATATTTTAGACTAATTTTTATATATATAAAGCCAAAATTAATAAGCTAAATATCCGAAATTATGCAAAGAAAATCTGTAAAACATTTAGAATTATCCATTCAATAGAAAAATATTATCTCTACAAAAAAAAAAAAAAAAAAAAAAAAAAAAAAAAAAAAAAAAAAATTGCGTTTAAAATCTTATCTTTACTTTACGAAATGTGTCCGAAATAACTAAAGATATTTGAAAGGGCCGTTTGAATAATTCTGGTGTAATGGTATTACACTGCAAGCTACGACACAAGAAGCCCCGGGTTCGAACCCCATGGAAGGTATGTAACATTTCTTCACTGTTGTTTAAATTAATTGTGTATAATGTGTTCTTGATATTAACGTGTCTTTGAAAAGTGAAGAATAAAAATCATAAAGATGTTACTTAGTCCTTGAAAAAATCTTTTAACTTTTCAAACGAAAATTGTTACATAAGGAAAAAATTAAAAAAAAACGGAAATATTTTGTGAAAAAACGGAATTATTTCTGGAATTTACGGAAATTTTTTTCCGTTAAAAAACGGAAGTAGTACTGGCGTCTAGATTACCAGTACTATTTCCGTTTTTTAACGGAAAATTTTTTTACAGTGTACTTATTATAGCTTTTCATTTTTCATGTTTATAATTTTCTTCGTTAAATAATCACCAAAGCCTGTGATATATTTATTTTATTAATGAATCTCTATTTATATGTAAATGTTTCAATTGTCTTCTAATATAGTTAATCCATAATCCATGTATTGGAGATTTGAAATAAGCTACAGTTACACCTTTTAAGGTAAAATCACATAGGAAACGGGGGAATGCTTTGTAGACAACTTCACATCTTAGGGGGTGTAAATGTAGTGTATTTTTTCTCTCGGCAATTATTACATTCATTTTGCACGAAGCAACACATTTTTTCATTTAAGACTTTATTTCGTCATAGGCAGGTTCTTTTCACTGGTTTTATTGTATTTCAGTTTTTTTTTTTATCTACTATTAATTTTTTTTTTTTTTTTTTTTTTTTTTTTAATGTAAAATAAAGCCGATTTAAAAATATATGCATTTTTTGAAAAAAAAGTTAGGCTGAGCTAAATTTTACTTATTCTATGCACATATTAGGTCAGTGAGAGACAATGATTTTTACTACGGGTTCTTTCGAGACCTAGGAAGAAAGAAGGCAGTCCCAGTACGGTGTAAAAAAAAAAAAAAATACGTTAGGCCGTCCTGGCCGAATCTTAAGAAAAAAGTAACGTCCAGGGCCTGACCTCAGAATACAGACTTTTTTTAACAGCCTCGTCCGGACGACAAAAAAACCTCATGTTGTGAGTGCTAAAATTATGAAAAAGCCCTTAATCCTTATGTTAGAAAAATCATTGTTTTAAGTAACTGACATATATTTAAATAGAATGGAAAGGTAGGAAAGGTAGTTAAACAAAAAAGAGGTGGAAACGGCAAAAGTTAAACTGAATCGGAAGTTTAAGCTACAGGAAGAAGTTATTTTTCGCTTGCAATTTTTTAAAAAGCATTTATGCATTTTATTAGGAGCCAATCTTTGTTTAAATCTTTAACCGAGTCTTTCTGCATGATTTTTTCTTTTTTTCACAATGAAGGATATTCCAAATCTGCGTTCGAGGCTGTAAAAAGTCACGTGGTACCAATAATTTACCCAAAGAACTTCTAATTGATAAAAAGTGAGGCTGCTACAGTTTTCCCCATGAACTGTTCCATTGGCTGGCGGGATTAACATTGCATCTAACAACGGACCTTTCCCTTCTTTACGCTAGAAATTTTGCCTTGACCACGTGATCATGACGTAGATGGAATAACCTCTCGTCTTTAAATTATTAAAAAACAATAATCGTTAAAGAAATAAGGTGCAAACTTGAAACCTGTCTATTTTGTTTACTTTACATTAATTTTGTTTCACCAAATTTGAAAATAGGATTATTTAAAAAATAAATTACATTATTCTTAAAATAAATATTTTTAAAATTAATGTTGATTAAAAAAAAACCTGAATCAAAATTTGAATTATATTTTCTTCTTTAATTAAATTGAAAAAAATTGAAACCAATGAAAAATGTTTCGAGTTATAACGATTTTAAATTATCTCACTTAAAAAAAATACTTATAATTTCAAATTTTTATAAACTTTATGAGGAATTTCAGGATGTTATTTTGTTTGCAAATTATATGGTTAACCACGACCCAATAATTAAAAAAAAAATTTCTAACTCAATAGATACATATTTTATATATTTGCTAGAACTGTTAAAGTAACATTGTTTCTTGAATTGCGCGTATTTCATTGTGTGTCTAATCTTTTAAAACCTGATGAATCATTTAAACGGCTATAACTTTGTAAGTTTTAAAGAAATGACTATACTGTTTTAGGAGTTTAATTCAGGACTGTATAAAGAAGGTTTTCCTAATTGGAATTTTTACCCAAGGGAGCCGTATAAAAATTTAATTTTCGTCTTTTTTCAAATAAATCCCCCACAAAGTTGCAACTTACATCGTCATATTTTGCACCTTTTTTATGAAACTTTGAAATTGTATGTATGAGTGTAGGAAAAATAATTAACGAAACAGCCTATATTTTCGATATTTATGAATCACCCTGTACAATACGCGGTCACTGACGGGTTTGTCGCTATTTGGCATAATTTGTTGATTTAATAGTTAACAGTTTTTTTGTTTATTAAGGACAGAAATTTCATTTTTTTTTAACTAAATTTTATAATAACACGTAGATTGAGTATTTACCTTTACTTTTCAAACTGTGCACTCGATACTTTTTTCTGTCTATTACTTAAGTCTATCTTGTTTAAATTACAAAAGGTTTGATAGTGAATTAAATGAGGATCTTGACTTAAAAAATGACACAAATGTATATGAGGGCCCCATTTCGTCTGGCATGATGAGCAGTAGGTGTGCGGCAACAAATCACAAAGTTGTCTCAATGTGCAATAAACCACAAAGTATACCAACAAAGCACTTAAACTAAATAACCGACTCTGGTGCTTGTCTTAGTGGATGACCACATGCGGCAATCATGCGATCTTCGCCTCGAGCCCCCAGGCAACTCAAACCCGTTTAAATGGGCAGAATCCCAGCAGTTAGGGGCCTGGTCAGCGGTTTCCGAATCCAATAACTGAAATTTACTCTGTAAGCTACAGTAAACCGGAGTTACTTTTTCACATTAGAAACATAATTTTTTTTTCTTCTTCAAATTCGGGTCTCAAAAAAATGGTCTCAGCGTATCTTGTATAAGTATCTACCTAACGAATCCGCTCAACATCAAAATGGATTCAAATGTATACAAGCAGTGCTGCAGATGGGTGGGAACGCCTTCTCCAGAAATATTTGGTTTGCAAATATATATTCATATATATGTATGAATAATTGTATAGTTGTATTAATTAAATATATTAATATAATTTATTAATTATGTTAAAGATTAACTTGAATCTAACTTTTAACAATTTGGACAACACCTAAAATATTATTTCTAAGTGTATAAAATGCATATATTAATTTATTCCTTCATTTATCCTATATTACGATATTGAGTTTAAGTTAGTATTGTCAAATTAAATGAAATTAATTTCAATTTTTAATTTTATTATCTTCTTTTTACATATCTTACAATTAATTATCTTTATGTTATTTACTAATTAAGCAATTACGATATGATATAAGAATGATTTAATCATATTGAAATTTTATAATATGCCACTATTAATTATAGGAATCTTTATAATGATTCATCCATATTAAATTTAACATATTTTTAATATTTAATAAATCAATTACTTATTATATTTAAAAATGTTTTTTATTAAATAATTTAAATTTTGCTTATATATCTAATGAAAGTATATGCTTCAGGTATCTTCCAATGGATATATAATGCATTTTATATTAATTTGTAATCATAAGTCTATTTCTTGCTACCAAGGGCGGCGCCAGAGGGGGGACCGGGAGGCATATGCCCCCCCCCCCCCCCCCATCGGGGTCAAAATTCGATGTCGTCGGAAAAAATATTTTGACTTTTAAATTTCGTTCCCCCCCCCCCCCCCGAATTAAACTCAGCGAAATTTTTAAAATAAAAATTTATATAGATGGCTACATAGGATGATAGGATGATACATGAATGAATCTGTACATGTATATTTTTTAACAAAAAAGGTAAAATTTATAGTAAAGTTTTGTCGGGGCTGTCTTGGATGACAAGTAGAATGCTGCATCAGGTCGGACAAATTGAACCTGACACGACTCGCAATCTGGATCGGATCGGGTTGAGTCTAATCTTTTGTCTTTGTGGGTCAGATTCTAGTTGGATTAACTTTAATTGTTTCAGGTTCGGGTTGAATGTTGACACGTATGGTCCTTGATAAGATCTATCTCTCAAAAGAATTTGAAAAAATTATTTTACGTTGGAAAATTATATATTGAATGTTAATGAGTTTATGGGTGATTCTACGATAAGAGGTTTCGAATACATAGAGGATACGTCGAAAAAGAAAAGTTTGAGTTTGATCAAAAACCTTTAAATTATGATTTTTGTCCCGTTTATTTACCTTTTCATATAAGGGCAAGTCACTTTATACATATTTTATAACTTTTTCTGGTCAGTGACTCTCTCCTCTGGCAGTTATCTTGACAGGGGAAATACGGCAGGGGAGAGACATTTTCATGATAAATTCAAATCTTATAACTGACTGAATTCGTTTTTGGGTTAATTGTATATTTCACTTTAATTATTACTGTATTGTTTAATTAGGGCAGTAAATTCAATTGAATTAAATGAATATTATAAGTTTTATGACTTACCAGGGGAGATACACGATCACCTTGCGAAACCACTACAACGCACGGTCGCGTCGCAAAAACTAAAAATGGCGACGCTTAAATGGTTTGCGCGTTTAGTATTGCTAACTTCAAGCCGATAGATGTCCTTAAGCACTACTTCCAATACAGCCATGCTTGAATTTATATTTGTTACAGCGGAACGAAATTCGACAGGGTAGATACACAAAAAAAGCGGGACAAAACTTAATTCTAAAATTATTTGAAATTAACAAAATTATTTTATTTTTTATTTTATAGTACATAAATATAATTACTTAAATTCCAATTAAACATATTTAGTTAAGCATCTGATGGAAAAAATATATGTATTGTTTGAAAGTTAAATTGAAACCAGCAAGGGGACATGCCAGAGTAGAGACTTTTTTAATGTTATTTAATAAAGTATATTAAGATGATGCGATTCATCGCAAAAAATAGCAACATATAGAATAAAAAATCTGATTTAAACGGATTGCGGTACAAATTACAACTTATTGTAGAATCACCCTTATTATATGCTGATTTTTTACTTAAAAGTTAAAACAGATACTGGAGATATAGTTGTATATACAGGGTGATTCCAAATTTTTTTTACAATAAAAGAGGGGTGATAGTACACATCAAGACAAACAATATTAAATAGGAGACCAAGGGTCCTACATGTTTTCCAAAGGAGATAGCCGCCATTAAAGTTTAGGGACCAACATTTCAAATATACATAAAAAACGGAAAAATCGGTCGATTGATTTGCGGTTTTCACTAAAATTATTCTTTATGTCGGCATTTTCTTGAAATTAAATTATAAAGATAAATTTCAAAAAATGCCGATAGAGGGCGCTTTAGACTTTGGAGTAACGAACAACTATTTTTGCCGGTATTTTTTGCATCTCATTAAATGTTTTCGTAAGCTTAGACCCAAACTTAAATTTTGAGCTCAAAGTCTGAAAGTGGGAGTGGTTACGTAGCACAAACTGAACTGTGTTCAGAGGGTTCAAATTTCAAAGGATTATAAAAAACGGAAAATTGGTTCATTGATTTGCGATTTTCACTAAAACTATTCTTTATGTCGGTATTTTCTTAAAAATAAATTATAAAGATAAATTTCAAAAAATGTCGATAGAGGACGCTTTAGACTTTGGAGTAACGAACAACTATTTTTTGCCGTTATTTTTTGCATCTCATTAAATGTTTTCGGAAGCTTAGACTTAAATTTTGAGCTCAAACTCTGAATAGTAGGAAGTAGTTAAGTAGCACAAACTGAACTGTGTTTAAGGTGGAAGGGGGTGTTCAAATTTCAAATAACTATAGAAAATGGAAAAATTTGTTGATTCGTTTGCGGTTTAAAATAAAACAATTCCTTAAGTCAGTATCTTCTTGAAATTAAATTTTAAAGATGAATTTCAAAAAATTCCATTAGAGGGCGCCTTAAACTTCAGAGTAACCAACAATTAATTTTAACCATTATTATTATTATTATTATTTTTTTTTTTTTTGTTCAAATTAAATGCTTGCAAAAACTTATTAAATGTTTTCGGTAGCTTAGATTTAAACTTAAATTTTGAGCTCAAAATCTGAATAATTAGGAGTAGTTAAGTAGCGCAAATTGAAGTGCCTTCAGGAGTTTAATCCCCCTCCTCGAACACAATTCAATTTTTCGCTAATTAAACACTCCCGAAGATTCCGAATTTGAGCCTAAAATTTAAGTTTATGCATTTGAAAGCATTTAATGAGATTTAAAAAAATAACAGTTAAAAATAGTTGTACGCTACTCCAAAGTCTAAGGCGCCCTCTATCGGCATTTTGTGAAATTTATCTTTAAAATTTATTTTCAAGAAAATGCTCATTTAAAAATTAGTTTTAACGAAAACCGCAAACGAATCGACCAAGTTTTCCGTTTTTTATAATCATTTGAAATTTGAACCCTCTGAACACAGTTCAGTTTATCTACTTAACCACTCCCTACTATTCAGATTTTGAGCTCAAAATTTAAGTTTAAGTCTAAGCTTACGAAAGCATTTAATAAGATGCAAAAAATAACGCCCAAAAAGAGTTGTTCGTTACTCCAAAGTCTAAAGCGCCCTCTATCGGCATTTTTTGAAATTTATCTTTATAATATATTTTCAATAAAATATCGACATAAAGAATAGTTTTAGTGAAAACCGCAAACCAATCGACCAATTTTTCCGTTTTTTTTTATAATCATTTGAAATTTGAACCCTCTGAACACAGCTCAGTTTATACTACTTAAGCACACCCCACCATTCAGATTTTGAGCTCAAAATTTAAGTTTGAGTCTAAGCTTACGAAAACATTTAATGAGATGCAAGACGTACCGGCAAAAAATAGTTGTTCGTTACTCCAAAGATTATAGCGCCCTCTATCGGCATTTTTTTAAATTTATCTTTATAATTTAATTTCAAGAAAATGCCGACAGAAAGAATAATTTTAGTGAAAACCGCAAATCAATCGACCGATTTTTCCGTTTTTTATGTTTATTTGAAATTTTGGTCCCTAAACTTTAATGGCGGCTATCTCCTTTGGAAAACGTTTGGGACCCTTGGTCTCCTATTTAATATTGTTTGTCTTGATGTGTACTATCACCCCTCTTTTATTGTAAAAAAATTTTAGAATCATCCTGTATATTTTTACAAAATTGCATTACAGTAATGGATATGTTTTTTCATTAGTTACGGTTAAGGTCTTGTTGAGGTTGAAATATTTCGGGTTCAGATCGAAATATGGAGATGTCGGGCTGAGATCGCGTTTCGGGCAGGGTCCTGCATCACTTTGGGAAATTAAACCCAACTCGACTGCAATTTGAGGCGGATCTGGCTAAAATTAATATTTTTTCGGAGAGGTTTGGATTGTCTTCTATTTTTCGAGTCGGGTTAATTTTAATTGTTTTAGCGTATGGAATCGATTCTATTTCATTTCTCAAAAGTATCGCCGAAATATATTTTAAAATGTAAAACTATATTATTTGAATGTCAATGAGTGCATATATAGACACATTAATTTTTCTACATAAAATATATAACCGATATTGGAGGTATCATTGTAGACTATTTTTCCATTATTGCTTTATAAAATGGGATTTTCTTTTTCAATTTTCTCTTGCATTTTGAGTTGGAATTGGGTTCGAATTGAATACTTTTAGGTCGAAGTTTGTCGATTTCGGGTTATATACTTTTTTAAAACTGGTTCAGGTTGAATGGATGTAGCATTAACTAGTTCAGGTAGGGTGTGACCCAATCCGCAGAGGTCTCTATGCTCGCAAAATAATCCGTGAATTGAACTATTTTTTCCCTTGACTATATTCCGTTAAAACCGAAAAATTTGCTTTAAATTTTGCTATTTCTATCCCCCCTCCCCCCGCAAAAATACAGATAAAACACTAATTACCTGAAATATTCACACCTAAAGCAACATATTCGTCAAATTACATGGGTGTTCTGGCAGCTATGCTTCTTAGTACTTTTTTCGTATTAGAAACGAAATTTATAAATCAGTTTTATCTAAATATACGTAAAAAACAGAAATCTGAGATAAAAATTTTCGAAAAATGTCCAGTCAACAGTAGCAGAAATTGCTTAAAATAATCAAATCTTCAAATCACAGGGTTATTTCAGCATTGTTGCGACAGACTCAGAGCAAGAAATTTCGGCCCACACAGACTTTCTACCCGCGGTTAGATCTCCTGTATAACTCGTGGTTCGGATTGGTGATATATTTTTAATTGGGGGTCGCTTTTCGCTGATATTAAAATAATGCACTTTTAGATTTCTAACTATTTTGGAAGTTTTCACTTCATTTACATTTATCTTTTGTTTTTAATTTGGTTATTTTGTATTTAAGTTTTTGTTTCAGATTTAAATTTTGCATCTTATCAAAATTTTAAACATCGAACTTTCTGCATTCGATCAATATACACTCTAAAACAAAATGGAAATTGAAGATGTTTTTCCCATTGTTTTTATTGTTACTAATTATAACTAAAAAAAAAACCTAATTTAATTTACACACTTTCTCGAAAATATAAAAAAATCATCAATCTAATGCTAAAACTACCTGAAATCCTCCAATATCTAAAGTTACATTTTTGTTGAATGAAAAGACTGTTCAGTTTACTGAGCAGCAACACTGTGCACAAAATTTTTCTCTTCGAAGCTAATTTGTTACGTATCTCTATTTTCTCTCAAAATAATGAAAAGTTCGTGAACTTAATCTCGAATTTTTTAAAATTCTACAATCAAAACACCAAAATTTCTCCAAATAATAGAAATATCCGTTCCAATAACGTGTGCGTTCCGGCAGCTTATTGTCTGCATATTTTAATTTGGCGAAAAGTTTTTTGAGAGTGTATGGAATAATAATTACATTTTCTCAAAAGTGACAAAAATAGAAAATAATGAAAAAAGTAAAATGCGGAATTTATAAAGCAATATAAGGTACATATTTCAAAAATTGTAGTTCGACTAATTAATTTCACTCCGGTAAATACATTCAATTCAAACAAAGAAAACTAATATTTAACATAGAAACGTGTTCAGATGGAAAGAAAAAGGATATGGAGAAATTTCAATTTTATACAAGTTTTGTTCTCACTTACAAGGAAGGTCTCCATTGGGGGCATACTCAGAATTTTTTGAAAAAAATACGAATTAAACTGCTCATGTAGGTAATAAAGGATCAGTGAAAATTAGCGGCGGAATTACATTATTAGATATGTAAAAAAATAAAATAGTTTGGAATAATTGGCGTGAAAAGCTGAAAGCGACGCGGGATTTGGCGAGCAGTGCATTTCCTCGCCAAAAGCAGACGATTTTAACGAATCTGAAAATTGATTTTAATTGACTTCACTGTTAAAAATCTGCAGCATTTACTGCAACGTCACTCCACTACTTTTATAGAATATCTCTCTTCTGACCAATGAGAATGCTCCATAGCACGGTGAATAGACCGTGTCATACACTGTCAAAAATCTGCTGCATTTTGTTGCAACGCACTCCACCGCTTGTATATAATATCTCTATTCCAACCAATGAGAAAGCTCCATTTCACGGCCAAGTAACCGTTTTCTATACAAGCAAGGGAGTCCGTTGCAACAAAATGCAGCAGATTTTTAACAGTGTATTTTTCAATTTGGAACAATTTTAATCAATTTAAATGATAAAATATATTAATTTCATTTTGTTATAAGTACATATAAACATATATGACAAAATTACGCTTAAAGTAAAGTAAAAATGCAAAACTAAAATTACTTAAACTTATTTAAATAAATTGAACATAAAGTTTTTTCTTTAAAAAGTATTCGAAGCGTAAAAGCGTATTTTTCAAAATTTCGTTTTTTCGCCTACCGGAGATAAATCGCCAAATAAACGAAATTTTTATTATTTTTCTCCGGAAGTTATAAGGAGGTTCAGCCGAAATTTTTTTATAAACATATATAACTATATGAGAAGAACATTCTGTATTTTTTTCAGACCTTCCTTGTTAGATTTCAATCTACGATGTTTAAACCACAGAGAAGAGCAGCTGCGATTCACTAAAAGGAAATACATGTCTGTTTGTTTTGACTAGTTTTCAAATTCGGATGTGCAAGTTAATATTAAACAAACTTTTCGACAGTTGGAATAAAAAGTTTGATGAATGTTGTTTAGCTTCTTCATCAGACGTATTCTTGCTGATTGGTTGTAAAAATAACGTTTATATATCTCAATATTGCTATGGGAATTAAAAAAAAAAAAAACACTTATAGTGTGATAGACCGGAAGGATATTGCAGAGTTGCATAGATGCAGTATTCTATTTTCATCAATTGTCCATTGACCACAGGTATAAGGAGTTTTTTTTTTTTTTTTTTTAGTATATAGAAATAAGATTTTTTAAATTATTATTCATCTGTTTAATGCATTTTTTTTACAAAATTCATATAATTAATCAGACAGTAAAACAATGCTGGAATGAAATTTTAAAGAAAAAATTTGACTATGAAAAGATGGAATTTATGACTTTGCAAATTTTGCATTATAATTATGAGTTCTACTAGTTATAAATATTTTATGAGTTCCTTCTTTTTACGAAGTTATCAACTTTAATTTGTCTCTGCTGTATATAAAAAGTTTCAAGACTTTTATAAGAGTAAGTACATATGATTCCTTATTTATTTTCGTTTATATGTGATTTGATATTTTTAACCCGAGTGTTTTAGTTTTAAAACTGCTTTATACGCAGAATTCGTACTTTTGTTGATAATAATAATTTAACTAATGTTTATGGAAGTTTTTCACTTATATTTTTGCATTCAGCAATACATACAGTAGAGCTTCGATTATCCGGACTGGTCTAGACCAAAATCGATCCAATTAATAAAAAATACAAAAATTGCCCCCCAAAAAAAGAAAAAAAAATTACAAAAAAGTTTTCCAACTTTAAAAAACGCATATGGCAATGTTTTTAGGTAACTACCCTTGATATTTTTTCTTTTCAGGTTTAAGATTGGCAGCAGCGATAATGCATATTTTAGCACATTGAAAACGGCGTTAGAAGGTTTTTTTTTTTTTTTTTTTTTTTTTTTTTAATAACATTTAAAATTTTATTTTCTGCAGAATTGGTACAAAGTTATATATAGAAGCACATTCAAGATTTCCGATATAACTATGTCTAAAAATTAACGCATAAAATTTAATCCAATTTCATACTCTTTTTAGAGTTTCAAATAAATTAATGCTGATAAAATTTGTTATGCATCACTCAACGGTGGTTTTGTTATGCTTTGTTTTTAATAATTACCGCGACATGCATCCAAAGCTTTTTTTATTTTTTTTTTTATTTATTTTTTTTTTTTTTTCAAAAGTCAAAGTGATCATATTTACTAATCAAATTGAAATGAAATAAGTACCACGTAAAAGCTTACCTTTCTAAATAATTGTCTGTTTTATGATGCATTTATTTGATTGTTAAAAATCTAAAGTTTAGAGGCGTGTCGATAGACCGTTTTATCAAATTTCCTCATATTCAGTTAGTATGGATGACATTTTTGGTGTATATCGCCCTACAGATGTTTTTTATGCTGTGTTTTTTTTTCTCGATTTTTTTTTTTTTTTTTTTTTTTTTTTTTTTTTTTTAAATCTCTGCACCTATTCAATATAGAATTGCCCAAAACATTTTATGCTTAAAAAAAAAAAAAAAAAAAAAAAAAAAAAAAAAAAAGAGGCAGCAATATTGTGTCTGTTTTGGCTTCGAACACTCAAAAGTTTGAATACTTTAAAACCTGTGAAATAAAACCTGCCTATAACGCTAAAAAGTACTTTCATTTTCAAAACCGTTTCCGAAAGTGACGGTATCTTTAAAAAAAAAAAATGTTTAAAAATATTCCAATTAAATCGAGAAATTCGAAAATAATCTGTGTTTAACATGACAGAGCGGGTGTTTTAAAAGGAGTGAAGCGTCCCCTTAAACGCAAAATATGTTGATTCAAAATTAATATAATACATGAGAAAAGAATATAATACATCAACACCTTCTACGAGGCAAATTAATTATAACTATCTCTCTCTCTTTTTTCTTTTTTTTTTTTTTTTTCCTATGAGATTCCGCTTTAGAAGATTTTACTGTGTGGCATTTTTCTGATTTTTAAGTCTCTAATACATGAAATAAAGAACGATAACTGAATAGTAATTGAAACATTTACATGCAAATAGATATTAATTCAAAATAAATATTGCCGCCTGAAACATTTCTTAAAAAAAAAAAAAAAAAAAAAAAAAAACCTTTATCAGAAATTTTTGTGCTAAACACCTTATAACCATATCGAAGTAAAAATTCACGTTTTGTAGAAATAGAGTCGGGCAAACCGGTATTTTTTTTAGTCAGGCTATATTTTATATGTATGTATTTGTATTTCCCAGACCGTATAATCAGGTTGACTTTTTAAATTGTATGTCAATCGGACTATTAATCTATTTAGTACAAACCGGATCGGACCTGAGCCTAAAATTTTTGCCCATGCATTTTTTAGGCCCACGGACCAGTACGCGAGGACCTCTTATATATATTTTGAACTTCCCCCCCCCCCCTGTCGGGGATACAGTGCCCCCTCCCCACCCCCGTCGGGCAAATTCTGGCACCGCCCTTGCTTGCTACATCATTTTAAGGGTAATTATAGTGTCTGGTAATGATTTTACCTTTTTCTATCCATAAAATTTTCCAATAAATCCAATAAATTTCGATTTATTTTTAATGTTTCCTTCATGTAATTATTTTTGGTTTTATATGTGCTGGTAGCCCCAAATTTGCATTATTTTGCTTTTTCATGGCTAATAATACAAAGATGAATGGGCCGGGCATGGGAATTCCGGCCTGTATAGACCTCTACCCCCCCTCCCCCCTTTTTTTTGTAGGTCCTCATTTTTCACTTACTGTCTAACCGCTGTAAGAAAAGCCAGAATTGACCACTTGAATAAAACGCATCAATAAATATACACAAAACAATATTAAATGTGTCTGCCTGCAAAGTAACCCTAGGGTATCAAAGTTGTGGTATCTTAAATTATATTTTTTGTATCTTTAATATAGTTTGTTCCTTTTTCTCACAAACACCCCATATGAGGCTCGCGACATATATCACAAAATATAGAGGGAAGAATAATATTGTTGGACACATGGCTTTTACAAGACATTAAATGTCGTATCGTAGATTAAATTTGAAGTTTGAGAATTTTTTCAATAGCAACCCCTGGTGACAGAAATTGGTGAGAAGAGGCTAGTTGTTGAGATTTGTTATGCAGATTTTGTTTTATACAGGGTGTTTCGCTACCAGACCGACAAACTTCTAGGGGTGATAGTAGACATAAAGGCAAACATTATTAAATAGGAAACCATGGGGCGCAAACGTCTTCTGTAGGAGGTAGGAGCCATTAAAGTTTAGGTCCAAAAATTCAAACACTGATAAAAATTAGAAAAAAGAGTCGATTTGTTTGCGGTTTTCTCTAAAATCATTCTTTATATCACGATTTTTAATTTTTTTAATTTTAAAGGTTACGTTCGAAAATTGTCGATAGAGGGAGATTTAGACTTTAGAGTAACGAACAAATACTTTTTCCCGTTTTTTTGTGCATGGTGTTGAAATTATTCTAAAGTTTAGACTTTAACTTAAATTTTAAGCCAAAAATCGGAAACATGGGAATCGATTAACTAGCGAAAAATTAACTGTGAACCGAGGGGGAGATTTTAAACGCTCATAAACATTGGTCAAACAAATCGATTTTGTTGCGGTTTGCGTGTAGGTCATTTCCTTGGTAATTATTTTATTCAAAATGACGTACAGCTGTGGTGTCCTCATTTTTTCATAGAGGGCGCTACCGACATATCTCTGACATTTCAATGGCATTACTCCTGGGTGTTTTACTACCAGACTACCATACTTCCAGGAAGTGATAGGGATGCAAAAGCGACTCAGAATCGCATAGGAATGTAACGTTGAAAATGTATTTTTTGTGAGTTATGGTTAAAGGAAGCAGAGAAAAAACAGAAACAAGCAGAGAAACAGCAACACGTTAATATGACATAAAACAGTTTATTTAAAGGTTTTACTAGAAAAGATGTCCGAAATTACGACCAGAAGTAATTCGACATGCTTGACAGCGGCGTCGCATGTAATTCCTCCCGCTTTGAAAGATTCCTGAAATCTTTGATAGATTTCCGGAAGCTACAGAAATACGAGCTGCTAAGTCTTTAATTGATGGTACGGGATTCTCATACACCCAACTTTTCATGTGACTCCAGCAGAAGAAGCTCATACTTGATAAGTCCGGTGATCTGGCAGGCCAATAAACCGGGCCACCACGACCTATCCACCGCTGTCCATATGTTACGTTGAGGTATCGGTGAACATCAATGATAAATGTGGAAGAGCCCGATCGTGCTGGAACCACATAGAGCTGCGCAACGAGAGAGAAACTTTCACGCGCTTTACCGTTCAGCGCCATCTACCGTAAGAAAATCGCAGCGCCATCTACTGTCGCTGTCAAACTTGCCGGACTTTTTCTGGTCATCATTTCGAACACTTTTTGCAGTAAAACCTTTAAATAAACTTTGTTCTGTCACTTTAACATGTTGCTGTTTCTCTGCTTGTTTCTGTTGTTTTTTCTCTGCTATTTTTTAAACGTAACATGCAAAAAAGCAATTTTCAACGTTACATTCCTGTGTGATTCCGAGTCATCTTTGTATCCCTTACACTTCCTGGAAGTATGGTGGTCTGGTAGTGAAACACCCAGGAGTAATACCATTGAAATTTCGGACATGAGTCGGAAGCGCCCTCTATCAAAAATGAGGAGATGAAAGCTGTACGTCATTTTGAATAAAGTAATTACCAAGAGAATGACCTACATGCAAACCGCAACAAAATCGATTAGTTTGTCCAATGTTTATGAGCGTTTAAAATATCCCCCTCGGTTCACAGTTAATTTTTCGCTAGTTAACCGATCCCCATGTTTCCGATTTTGAGCTTAAAATTTAAGTTAAATTCTAAACTTCAGAATAATTTCAACCCCATGTACAAAAAAAACGGCAAAAAGTATTTTTTCGTTACTCTAAAGTCTAAAGCGCCCTCTATCGACAATTTTTGAACTTAACCTTTAAAATTAAAAAAATAAAAAATCGTCATATAAAGAATGATTTTAGGGAAAACCGCAAACAAATCGTCCCTTTTTTCTAATTTTTATCAGCGTTTGAATTTTTGGACCTTAAACTTAAATGGCCCCTAGCTCCTACAGAAGACGTTTGTGCCCCATGGTTTCCTATTTAATAATGTTTGTCTTTATGTCTACTATCACCCCTCAAAGTTTGTCGGTCTGGTAACGAAACACCCTGTATATAATTTTAGGGAAAATTATAGGGTAGTAAGGAACAAAATAAAACATTAAAACTCCCCCTAGTGGTGAAAAAATGTGTTAAGAGGGTGGGAAGTGAGTGAGAGGCCAAGAACTTTTAAATGATGTGTCAACATGAAAAAATCAATTTCATGCCCCCACCACAAAGGGGCATTGCTTCTAATTATCTGGAATTGAAAAAATAACAGCAAGATGTTTGGCTCGACGAGATTACCCTCCTCCCCTTTTTCAGTCAAACATTGAAAAGGAGTCTAATCTCACTGTAGTTTAATAAGGGGCTGAGTTAGAAAAATTGCTTAAAATACACAGGGTCGTACTGGCCCACCGGGCAACGATGCAAATGCCCGGTGCGCCCCTCGTCACTCTTTTTTTTTTTTTTTTTTTTTTTTGTTTATGGAAGCAATTTAAGTTGTGGATTCTGAAAGGCATAAAATTTCAAATATTTTCATTTGGCAAATTAAAACTACTGACGCATTTAGCATATTTTCTGTCAATCATTTAACGCCATAGGTAGCTGCTCTGTAGTTAAATATTTATTCTGCTTTTTCTGGAAATACAAACGATAGGGAAAAGAGGTAAAATGCCAGTCTAAAACAAGACATTTTCATTTTAATTGGTCACATTGTCAGAGGCGCCTTTGTTTAGGTTTTTTCAGCGCCTTTAAAAATAACTTTTGAAAAACTAATATCGTGTTTTGTGAAACATGGCGTCCTTGCTTAGATTTTACCAACACCTCTGTCAAAAAAAAAAAAAAAAAAAAAAAAAAAAACCTAATTTTATGTTTTGTAATTATGGCGCCCTTTGATTTTTTTTTCAGCGCTCTAAAAAAAACTTTAAAAAACTAATATCATGTTTTTGGAATTGTGGCGCCCTTGGTCAGATTTTTTTTTTCGGTGCCTCTATAAAAATAACTTTTAAAAAACTAATATCGATTTTTGTAATTATGGCGCCCTTGGTCAACTTTTTCTAGCGCCCCTTGTAAAAATAACTAACATCGTGTTTTGGGAAACATGGCGCCCTTGGTCAGACTTTTTCAACACCTCTGTAAAAATAACCTAAAAAAACTAATGTCATGTTTCTGTACTCATGGTGCCATTGTTTAGATCTTTTTCAGCGTCTCTTTAAATATAACTTAAAAAACTAATATCGTGTTTTTGGAATCGTGGCGCCCCTGGAGAGACTTTTTTCGGCGCCTCTACAAAAATAACTTTTTAAAAATTAATATCGGTTTTTGTAATTATGGCGCCCTTGCTCAGCTTTTTTCAGCGCCTCTTGTAAAAATAACTTTCAAAAAAGTAATATCGTGTTTTTGGAATTGTGGCGCCCCTGGACAGGTTTTTTCGGCGCCTCTTGTAAAAATAACTCTCAAAAATTAATATCATGTTTTGGGAAACATGGCGCCCTTGGTCAGACTTTATCAAAACCTCTGTAAAAGAAAAAAAAACTATGTTTTTGTAATCGTGGCGCCCTTTTTTAAATCTTTCTCAGCGCCTCTTTAAAAAAAAATTTTTTTTTAAACTAATATCGTGTCTTTGGAATAGTGGCGCCCCTAGTCAGATTTTCTCGGCACCTCTACAAAAATAACTTTTAAAAAACTAATATTGGTTTTTGTAATTATCGCGCCTTTGGTCAGCTTTCATCAGCGCCTCTTGTAAAAATAACTTTGAAAAAACTAATATTGTGATTTGGGAAACATGGAGCCCTTGGTCAGACTTTATCAACATCTCTGTAAAAAAAAAAAAAAAAAAAAAAAAAAACTAATATCATGTTTTTGTAATCATGGGGCCCTTGTTTAGATGTTTTTCAACACCTTTTAAAAAATAACTTTCAAAAAACTAATATCGTGTTTTAGGAAACGTGGCGCCCTTGGTCGGATCTTTTTCAGCGCTTCTTTAAATATAACTTTCAAAAAACTAATGTCGTGTTTTTAGAAGTGTGGCGCCCCTGGTCAGATTTTTTTCGATGCCTCTATAAAATAAGCTTTTAAAAAACTTATATCGATTTTTGTAATTATGGCGGCCTTGTTCAACTTTTTCTAGCGCCTCTTGTAAAAATAATTTTCAAAAAACAAATATCATGTTTTGGAAAGCATGGTGCCCTTGGTCAAACTTTTTCAACACCTCTGTAAAAGTAACCAAAGATAAACTAATATCATGTTTTTGTAATCATGGCGCCTTTGTTTAGATCTTTTACAGCGCCTCTATAAAAATAACTTTTAAAAAACTTATATCGATTTTTGTAATTATGGCGCCCTTGTTCAAATTTTTCTTGCGCTGCTTGTAAAAATAATTTTCAGAAAAGAAATATCGTGTTTTGGGAAGCATAGAGCCTTTGGTCAGACTTTTTCAATACCTCTGTAAAAGTAACCAAAAATAAACTAATATCATGTTTTTGTAATCATGGCGCCTTTGTTTAGATCTTTTTCAGCGCCTTTTTAAAAATAACTTTTAAAAAACTAACATCTTGTAAAAAAAACATCTTGTATTAAAACCAATTATCGTGTTTTCGGAATCGTGTCGCCCTTAGCCAGGTTTTTATCGGTGCCTCTATAAAAATAACTTTTAAAAAACTAATACCAGTTTTTGTAATAATGGTGTCCTTCATCATCTTTTTTCAGCACCTCTTGTAAAAACAACTTTCAAAATATTAATACTGTGTGTTTGTAATCATGGCGCCCATGGCAGGATTTTTTTTTCAGTGTTTCTTTAAAAATAACTTTCGAAAAACAAATATCATGTTTTTATAATCACAGCACTTTTGGTCAGATTTTTTCCCGTGTTTTATGTAAAAACAACTTTCAAAAAACTAATATCGTCTTTTTGTAATCATGCATCCCTTGGTCAGATATTTATTTTTTTTCCCAGCGCGACAGAAAAATAACTTTCAAAAAACTATTGTCATATTTTTGTAATGGTGGCGCCCTTGATAATTTTTTTTTCAGCTCTTCGATAAAAAGAACTTAAAAAATTTATTATTTTGTTTCTGTAATAGCACCGCCCCATACACATACATAAATCTGTGCCCCTAGTTCTAATAAACTGAAGTACTCTATAATTTCTGAATGTTAATATATGTGTTAATGATCTATACTATCATTAATTTCTTAAATGATATTATGCGTCAGATTACGAAGAATAATTTTTGAGGAGAGTTTGCAATGGAAACTTATGTTAATTTTGCTTTTGAAAGAAGAATAAGTTAATTTTTTTATATATCTTTGAAAATTAGATAATTTTTAGCATCAAAAATGCCATTATCTAAAAACTTTTTTAAAACTGGATCTGATCTGCTTAACCTCTCTAAAATTCAAACACCACCGCAAGTTACAAAATGAAAAGTATATATGTAATTAAAAAATATATATATAAACCCTTGAAAATCATTAATGTCTTTTACAAAAGTATGGTTGAATGTAAGTAAATAGAAACGCAGATGTGTTTGTGTTGTGTTTTCAAAGCTGTTAGTCAATGACGTGGGAGTTCCAAAGAAGACAAATTACCATTTGAGGGGGGTTTCAAGTTAACTAGATATGGATTCTGAAGGTAACCACTGGTGTCTGTATTAATACCAGATGTGTCGTTTTTTATTGATTATACCGTATTCTGAGATTTCTGGATCTATATATCTTTCTGGGAAAAATAGAAACAAATCAATTGATCAGCACAGCCTTTGTAAATACAAGTCTGCCCATTTGAAATACTACCCTCCGAGGGAAAAGAGAGTACCGAAATCAGTGATCTATTGTACACTCCACAGAAATTGGAAATACATGTGTTTCTAATTTTCAACCGATAAGCCGGTATAGTATAATAAAGTGCTCCTGGGGCAGGGTGCAACGTGCTTTGTTTTTCTCGTTCCATCCAGTGTCAAAGAACAACTCCATCTTTACAATATTTGCCTGTCCTGAATTATTTACCTATTTAGTTGTAATCCGGTCCTAGGCACCTCGATAAACCGTTCGTACTGCTGCTGCTGTAATCTTAAAGCTTTTTCTTTTAAAAAGCTTGTGCTTCATACTTTTTTAATAGTATATGATTTGTCCATAGAAAAACAGTATAAGGTAAGATTACTTATTATCACTTTTTTATTATTAATATTTGTATCACTTTCACAAGATTGTTTATATCTATATAACTGTTTAAAAAGTGGGATTCAAATCAAAACTGCTGTATAATATCATTTTATTGTTTAAAAAAATAAAGAAACAGAAAACTTTATATATATATATATATATATAATTTACATAAATTGACATCCTTACCCCGAGCTAAAATAACTTATCTCAAAATTTTTACCCCACATTTAGTATTTTAATATATTGCATTCTTAAGAGTGTATTACATAAAATATTATTGAATTGCGTAAAATAATAATTTGCATTTTTGAGTTCTTATTCAATGAAATTGTTATAATTTGTTTTATTTTAATATTTATTTTCGATTTCGATTTGAAAACAATTTTATGGAGATTGTTATTCGGATAATCGGCATAATATTTGAATTAACGAAGTAAAGTAAACATATAGTTAAATTTTACTTCTTATTAGTTAATTTTTAATAAACATTATTAAAATATTTTAACATAATATTTTAATGTCAGCATATTTTATTTTTTAAAAGTTTAATTATTTACAAGGGGGGGGGGGGGCTTTTTAAGTCACATTATCATTTTATCAACTTATTAAAGTAGATTTTTTTTTTTTTTTTTTTTTTTTTTTTTTTTACTAATTTGAAATTTATTTACATGTTATATAAAAAAACAAACTTTTTAAAAATAATTCTTGTAAAATTGATGCCATTCTTACCACGATTTAGAAATTTTTTACACCTTTAATTAGTATTTGTATCCTAGAGAATGTATTATACAAAATATTATTGAATTTTATGAAATAATATTTTGAAATTTTGAGTTTTGAGCCGATGAAAATGTTTTAATTTCGTTTTATTTTAATATTTTATTTGGAAATAATTTTATGGATATTGTTATTCAGATATTCTGGATAAGGTTTGAATTAAATAAGTAAATGTAAAATATAGCTGAAATCAAATTTTACTTCTTATTAATTAAATAATGTTCAATAAATATTAATCCATTCCACATTTCTTGAGATTGGTACTATGAAAAAGTAATTTCTTTTCTCTTTTTTAATTCTGTTTTTTTTTTTTTTTTTTTAAGGAAATTTCTTAAGTTATATTGTCATTTTATTAACTGATTTCATAATAGGAAATTTTTTTTATATATGTATGTATAATATATATATATATAGTCTAAATTTAATTTGAAATTAATTTATATATTGTTGAACAAAAGAAGAAAAATAAAGATCCCTTTTTCTAAAAAGTAATTCATATAAAATAGATGTCATTTTTATAATGACTTGGAAAATTTTTGCACCATAATTAGTATTTATATCCTAGTGATTGCATAACATAAAATATTATTTAATTGTATAAAATAATGTTTTGAACTTTTTAATTTTTGGCCAATAAAATTGTTTTAATTCGTTTTATTTATTAATTCATTTTTTATTTTTAAATAGTGATGTAATGGAGTCTGAAATTCAGATATCCGGAATAAAGTTTGAATTAACTAAGTAAATGTAATATTTATTTAAAATCAAATTGTATTTCTTACTAGTCAAATAATTTTCAATAAATATTACTTCTTATTATTTAAATAATTTTAAATAAATATTAATTTATTAGATAGTCATAATATTTTATATTTTTTTGGGATTTGTACTGTGAAAAAATTTCTATGTAGTGTGTTTCGAACAAAGTATTTTTCTTTTCTTTTTTAATTTTAATAGTTTACAAGAAAAAAGAAACTTTTTAACTCACATTGTCATTTTATTAACTAATTTTAAGATTAATATATATATATATATATATATATATTGCGCGTGTGCGTGTATAGTTTGTACTCGTGTTTAATTTGAAACTAATTTATATATTATTGAAGAAAAGAAAGAAAGAAAATCCTTTCAAAAATAATAATAATTCACATAAAATAGACGTCCTTCTTACCACGATTTGGAATATTGTTAATCATAATTATTATTTGCATTTTAGAGATTGTATTATGTAGAAACTCTCTAAATTGGCAACGCTTGTTTAATACCAAGATTTTTTTTAAGTGCAATGTTTTGCGGAGAACTTTTTTTTATGTGTGTATAAATATATATATGAATAATTTATGTACCGTAAAATACCGTTAATCCGCCCTTCCCGATCAAACGCCCCCTCCCCACTTTATAAAGAATTTGAATTTTTCAAAAAATCCCGAGAAAGCGCCCTCCCTCCCGGATCTCAAAGGCGATTGAGAGCAAGATCAATCATTTTGAAATGAACGAATCATGAATCTGATGAAATGCGCGTTTTTTCAAGATTTTTTAATTGATTTCATGCTTGTTTTGGCTTTTTTTTTACTAATTTCTCCTTTTTTCTGCGTTTTTTCGACAGAATTTATCTTTTAAAAAAATAAAAACCAAATTTTTTCAAGTATAAAAATTCATGATTCATTCAACGATTCATTCATTTCATGATGATTCATTCCTGTAAATTTTGTTGAACGATTGCGAAAAAATCCCGTGTAAGCGCCCTCCCCTAACTATTGTGCGATTTTTCTTTTCGTTTGGGGGGGCGGATTAACGGTATTTTACGGTAGTATGTATATATATATGCACACTTATATAAAGTCAAAAACTTTCTGCGCATATAATATTGGGTCAAAAACTTTCTGAAAATTGATTTATGTTTAAAAAAAATTAAATATGTTATTTTGGCATGGACGAAATTTTCTTTTATTATGTAATTCGCGTTTTTTAGTGCTTTATGGACGCATTTCGCTTTTTTATGAATTTCATGGTCGTAATTTGCGTTTATTGAGCGATTTATTGATGTTATTCACCGACTTTATGCAATTCATGAACGTCGTTCGCTATTTTTATGCGATTCATGGAAGTAATTTGCGTTTTTTGAGCGATCTGTCCACGAAATTCGCGTTTTTTGAGCGATTTACGGACATAATTCGTATTTTTTTTGCTATTCATGAACGTAATTCGCGTTTCTTACGCGATTTATAGACGTAATTTGCTATTTTTGCGATTCATGGACGTAATTTGCGTTTTTAGAGCGATCTGTCGACGAAATTCGCTTTTTTAAAATCTATTTATCGGACGTAATTCGCGTTTTTTTGAGCGAATTATGGATGTAATTATAATTTTTTATGCGATTCATGACCGTAATTCGCGTTTTTTATGCGATTCATGAACGCAATTCGCATTTTTTACGCGATTTAAAGGCGTAATTTGTTATGTTTATGTGACTCATATACGTATTTTGCATTTTTTGAGCGATCTGTCGCCGAAATTCTCGTGTTTTGAATAATCTGTCGACAAAATTTGTGTTTTTTGAGCGATTCATGAACGTAATTCTCGTTTTTTATGAGATTCATGAACGTAGTTTACGTTTATACGGATGTTACAGACGCAATTCCCTATTTTTATGCCAAGCATGAACATAATTCGCATTTTTTACGTGATGTTATAAAGGTAATTCGCTATTTTTATACGATTCATGAACGTAATTCGCTATTTTTATGCGATTCATTGTTTAATTTCCGTTTTTTTTTAACAATCTGTCGACAAAATTCGCGGGGTTTTTTTATTATTATTATCTATGGAAGTAATTCGTGTTTTTATGCGATTCATGAACGTAATTTCCATTTCACACAATTTATACACGTAATTTGTTATTTTTTAACGATTAATGGATGTAATTTGCATATTTTATGCGATGCATGCACGAAATTTGCGTTTTTTTTTACGCAAATTATGCACGAATTAGCGTTTCTTATGCGATTCATGGATAGAATGTACGTTTTTAGCGCGGTCTTTGGATGAAATTCGCGTTTTTTACGCCGTCATTGGGTAAAATTTACGTTTTTCGCTCGTCCTTAATCGAAATGTTCGTTTTTACACTATTCTTTGTTGAAATGCACATTTTTTACGCGATTTTTTGTTGAAATTCGCTATTTTTTCGACGTTTTTTGATGAAATTCGTGTTAACAGAAAATAATTCCAACATAAAATTGGTGGCTATTTTTATTTTTTGGTACTAAAAAAAAGTTACAAAAATAAAAATTGTTTCTTTCCTAAAATTTTTTGCTAAGTTCGTAAAATTTTCTGCGCACAGCGTGCGTTTATATTATACAACTTTGTTTGTATATATGTATATATATACATATATATATATATATATGCGTGTAAGGTTTTGCGCCCTTTCCTAAGACGATCGGCGCCCTTGTTATCCATTTTGCCACCACCCTCTCTGTTACGCCAGTACGACCCTGAAAATACATTAGTTAGAGCCCTGAAAGATAAAAAAGTAACATAGAAATTCAACCTTTTCCCCTCCGCCAACCAACACATTTCTTAAAATTCTTTTGTATTATAAAATATCTGAAATTTTAAAATTGGTGATTATCACTTTTCTTAATTTTAATTTCCTTTTTCCTGAAATTAATGTTTGGAAATAGTGATAACTACTACCACTCATAAATAAAAAAGGCAATGCGTTCATTCTGTATAGCCTATAATAACAAATCAGGCATAAAATAATAATTAGTGGTAAATGCGAAGATTTAAATAATGTGTCATTTCTTATTTTAAAAAAGCAATTTTTGAACAAAATAAAGATTCTTAATAGATTTTTTACAAAAATTGCATAGTTGGAATTAAGATCGAAAAATAGGTATAAATGCATACATGCAAAAATCTATAAAAGCAGTACTTGTAAAAATTTTATATCCTATAAAACAATTCTTGTCAAAAAATTATTCATAGTTTTGTCAGATGTCTTCCTTTTAACTTTTTTACGGAGAGAAAATGAAATTGAAAAAGATTGTTGCATTAAATAAGATTTTTAATTGATAATTTGAGTTTTACTGGAAATATATGAATGAAAATTACATATTCAGAATCAGTGTAAAACATTACCACAATATGCTTAAAAATTAAAAAAATGTATACAGTAAACTCCCTTAAATCTGCAACTTTCTAAAATCCAAGCATAATTTACAGATGTAATCAATGAAACTTTCAGTTCAGACTAAGGGACAAAATTAGACTTTATTATTTTTATATCAATTTTATATGTATTTTAATCTGTAATTTTCACTAATGTTACTGAAGTAATGCTTTTTCATGAAGGAAGAATAAATTTATTTCTGCAAAAATTCAAGATTATTGCTGATATCACTGGTAATCACAATCTATTTTCCAAGTTTAATTATTCATTGATCAAGCTTTTTTTTATTAATCCTTTCCGGTGCACTACTCTTTAGAGTTGTAATTTAAAGAAAAAAAAAATTAGGCAATCTATTTTGGCCTAGAGGAGTACACAGGTTTTGTTTTCTAAAGATTGCATTAACCATTTTAATTATACAGCTGTTGCCAACTTGGTAACCTCCCATAAGTAAAGTATTGATAAGCGCAGTGAGAGGAGCATTGCTGTGAAGCGCATATTACAGTAAAACATTTTACCTATTAGTTAAAAACAATAGAGTTTGATCTCTTTGGTGTTGCCATCTAGAATTCATAAGAAAGATTTAAAGTAGCCATTAGAGTAGTTTTTGAAATATTCACAGAGTTTTTGTGTCTCTAAATAGGGGGGGAACTTCAAGTGTTGCCGACCCGGCAACACTGCACATTAAAGGGTTAAATCTGGCTAAACCTGAAATAAAACTTCCTTATTCTATGATTTTGATGTGAATTAGTAGTGCATCTTTATGAGACAAGTTTCACTGAATAATTTAGGAATAATGCATCTCATCTTTATAATGAATATTTAACTATACATTATTGATTATTTACTTGATCTTTGCTATAAAAATTTTAAACATTTTAAAAAATTATCTAAATTTTTATTGTTTTGGTTTATTACTGTATTTAATTATTTTAATATTTTACTATATTGTAAGCATTCATTATAATCTCAATTGTATTATTGATTACATTGAAATTACCATTTTAAAAATGCAAACAAAGCAATGACCAGAAATCCGCAAAGTTCTAAAATCTACACAACCTTTGGCCTCAAGCTATGCAGATTTGAGAGAGTGTACTGCCATTGTAAAAAATTTATAGGCTGGCGATAAATACCTGTACCCTAGCCAACAGCCATCTGGCCATAAAATAATTCTTAAACACCTGTGTTCAACTGCTTACCTTTCAAAGGAAACAAAATAAATTTATTTTTAGTAAATTTTCCACTTCTAGATGGAATTTTCAAAAAGAAAAAAAAAATTCTGAAAGAGAAAAATTTGTGTCTGTCTGCACAATTTTAAAATTTTTAAATCTAGTAGATTATAAAATGCAGGGATCTTTCAAAATGCCCAGTACATTTATTGCCATGATACCCTTTCTAAATTCTGCTCTTTCTGATTGCAAATCATTGCAGGTTGATTAAAATCAATGCTTCTAATGAATTATGAACACTTTTCACTTTTATAATTGATGTTTTTATTGGGTCATCCAAAAAGTTCTGTGGGTTTTTTTTTTTTTTTTTTTTTTTTTTTAATGATAAATTTCAATAAAGACGTATAAAAAGATAAAGTTTTATTGAATCACACAAACATTATTTTGTTGCATAACCTTTTTACCATCGTTTCGGCAACTAGAAAACTCCATCTGAAAAAAATTCATTAGATTTATTCATGAAGAAGTTATCAATGTGATGTTTGGCAGTCTGTAAAAATCCCAGCCATACTGATTAAGGGGTTGCCTTACATTAATCACAATGTGGTACCAAGCATTGTCATGTTGGAATACAATACTTTTACAATTCGTTAATTCTGGTCACTTTTGTTTGATTTTTGCTTTAAAAACTGCCATTTGGGAACATTTTTTTGAATTTATTGCCTGATTTGGCAGAGATAATTCATAATAAATAACTTTTGTATAGTCTCACCATACACAAAGCATTCCTCAATATCACTTGAGCAGGTTCATTTGACTTACCTCATGATATTTTCAAAATGTTGTAGAGCATACATTCTCCTCTCCAGTAATGAGCCATTCAATGAAAAGATCTTTTTAATTTTGATTCAGTAAGGAATCATAACCTGAAAATCAAGCAAGCATATTCTGTGGTGTTAAAATAGGGATACCCACACAACATCTAGCGATTAACACACCCAGTCTTCTACAAATGATCATGCACTGTACTTTTTGGAATATTTAATCTATTTGATAGCTTTTGAACAATGTGATGTGGATTTCCAGTATCTGATTATTGCATTAGTTCTTCATTTACAGATGATGATCCTCCAAAATGTGCATCATCTTCAAGACAGAAATTTCCAGACTTAAAATTCTCTAACTACTGTTGAACTGTGTTATCTGAAATAGCACTTCGACTACATACAGCACAAGTTTTGCAAAAAGTTACTTTTTTTGAAATAGAAAAACATTATATGACAAAAATTACCATTTTGTTTCCGGACTTTTAACACAGCACTGAAACAAAAATTATGCAACAATACAAGCACGAATCCTGTTAGAGCAAGAAGAAAAGACTGAATATACATCTTTGGGTTATTCAAGGTCATGCTTCATTAGATGTAGCAAAATAACTGGATGAAACTGAGCATCTCTATGAAAAACTGCAGAACTTTCTGGATGACAATAATTGATAACATAGAACTTTATCAAAATTTTATGATTTTGGCAAGGTCAAAGGGATATTCAGCTTTATGCAAGGGGGAAAAAATCCAAGTCTAGAGCTTAAATAGTTTTAGAGTATGAGTGCTGTGACAGACAAAAGCATGAGACTATAAGGGTTTTATGAGATAAACAAACCTAAAGATGAGATGCTGTTTCTTAAAAACACATTGGAAACATAATTACACTTTTATTCACAGTTTAAATTCACAGCATAGAAATTTAATAAGAAAATGTAACATACAAACTTTTCAAAAATACAAACAATATCTAACATTATACAAAAGAAACAGGGATGATCACCATCTGAATCTTAACAATACATATATGAAAATATTAAAATTGTACATTTTTTTTTTTACAGAAAATCTATATTCAGCCAATCATTCTCAATCATATTTTACACGGAATATATGTTTAAAGCAATTACTATACATTCTTATGAGAAAAAGAACTATCAATTTGAAATAATATCAATATAGCAAGAAAGCTTTTTTTTTAATATGAAAAAGATCCACATAATAAAAATACATATACTGTAAAATCCCAAAAATAAGCCCCCCCCCCTTAAAAAAAATATAATAAAAACCCTCATTTTCAAAATAATAATAAACATAGCTGTTTAGATTAATTATTTCTTTATTTAAATTATGAATCTTCTTTAAATTTAACTCAATTTGCATTTAAAAAAAGCAGTTTAATAATCTGGAATTTAAACAATTCTACAAGACTGAAGAAGTTTAATTTCATTAAACTCCCTCTCATTTATTTAATATTCAAAATTAATTCAATAACTAAAAAGAATTTTTTTAACTATTACCATTATTTTTTAACTTACTTATTCTTCATGGACCATATTTTCCCTTTTGGTTCAAGGCTACAAAATTTGTTTGCTTTGGAATAACATTCATAACCATTGAAAAGCATTGTGGTTAGAAAATTTATGATGATATTTTATTTTTATATGAAGTTTTAGATTTTTTCAGGAATATGTATAACTAATTCGTTTCTCTATTTTAAAACAATTGCATGGACATTTTTCATTTTATTTAAAAAATAAAATTTTTAAGTTTTTATTAAGAGGTATATATGGTTTTCAATTAGTATGTATAGAAATATTTATCGAAAAAAATTCATATAAAATAAATCTGTTGTATTTTGCACATACATTTATCTGTATTTATACTGCATGGAACAAACGCACTAGCAGACAATCTTTTTACACCACGCAATTCCCACTGTGATGTCACAAGAATACCGGCCATTTTTTTTTTACTTACATCTTCAGAGAAAGAAAATAACATTATTATTTTCTTATTGTGTGATGAATAAAATAACATTGTTATTTTCTTCATCTCACAATAGATGGCAACACAATGCAAATTTTTACTATCTGTTTTGATTTTACAAAATTCTACAAGACTGATCAAGTTTCCCCCCCCCCCCCCTCAATAAACTTGCATTCATTCATTTATTATTTAAAATTAATTCAATAGCTAAAAAGATTTTTTTGTATCTATTGCTATTATTTTTTAACTTATTTTGAAATTGTTCCTATTATGTTGATTTTGCAATTAAATATAATTTGCATGGTGTTGCCATCTATCTTCAGCGAAAGAAAATATTGTTATTTTCTTTCTCTGGCAGTATAAATGGCAACAAAATGCAATTTTTTACTAACTGTTAGATGAGTACTTTAAAATTACTTTAGCAAAATTTCACATATATGACTATATGTATATTCAATATATAACAAATATATAGCGATAATTACATTTTTATGTTTTATTTACCTTAAAAACTTGAAATTAATAAAAACAGAATTTAAAAGGATTTTTATTTAAATCTTGATTATAAGCTTCCTATAAAGTTTTTTAAGGGGGGGGGGGGGCTTACAATTAGGAATTTACGGTAATTATAAGTATGATATATGTACAGTAAAGTCTCAATCGGCACAGCTTGGGACCAGAGACTGTGCAGATTTTAGAATTTTGCAGATTCTGGTTGAAATGTTTTATTTTTTCAATTTAACTGTATCCATTTACAAGACCATGTAGCAATTCAATTTAAACAAATTAAACTTGAATACCTTTTATTTACCTGCACATTATCATTTTAATACCTCAAATTACTTGTATCACTTTTAAACATTTCTTATGCTTCTGTTTGTTTGAGGACTTGCATTTTATCTTGACAAAGTTTCTTGTAAATTTTGTAATCAGCCATTATTTCTTATAGATTTATACAGTGCTGCCACCCCCAGAAATTAAAAGAAACTTCAACAAAACCCAAACCTTCTTTAAACTTTTCTTTATCTCACAGTCACTGTCAGACTGTGTTCCACTCTCTTTGGCAGGGTTTGTTACTGAAGAAATAATTTCGTCACCTGCAACATGATTTATCAAAATTTCATCTTTACCCATTCAACAATGTCTTCTTTAAAAAGTTTTTTTTTTTTTGGGGGGGGGGGGACAATTTAAAAATTTAAATGCTTCAAGCTTGAGATAATATTAACTGAAAAATCTATCTTAATCTTGATTTTTGATAAAGATCAAGACCATATTTTATGTCATGCATCAGTTAAACAATGTTTTGTCTTTTATATTAAATATTTTTAATTTTTCTATCGCTCCAAATGACAAATCAGCATTCATATGCTACTATAAAAATATGTATTTGTGCTGAGATTTTACACTAATGATCCATACCCTGATCTATAACAGCTTTTAATTTTTGAAATATCCTGTGTTATTGTTATTTTCTTATAAATTTGTATCAAAAATAACTTTTTCTGTTCACTGATATTTAGTATAAAGATTATAAATACTTTATAACTGCTATTTTCACTGTTAACATTTTGAAAGTCATGCGAATTTCAGAAGATTGCAGATATTAGAAGTGTGGATTTTAAATTGTGGATTGTAATTTATTAATAGGCTGATGCAATAAGACCATATATAATATTGCAAATGATCATTTGTTAAGTTTTAAACATTTAAATTTTACACTCCCTACTATTCAATAAAAATCAAGCAATCTGTAGAATTATCATCATCACTGCTCATTGTTATTATTTGTAGTCAAAACTTCCTATGAGCTCTCTGATTGGTTAATGACACTGCATGCTTTTGTTTAATTGGTTCAAATCAAAGATGATGAAACATGGCATCAGATCAAAATCAGACTAGTGTAGTGTCAACTGTTATTAATAGCAAATAACACCAAAACAGCTTTTGGAAATGCAATATGTTTAATGTATCAATTTTAAAATTTTGATAGGCAGTTTTTTAGATGAAAAACATTAAATAGAGACAGAAAAAATAATTTCAAATAGAATAAAGTGCCTTTTAAATAATTTGTATAAAAATAAATGTATGCATAACCTTCACCAGCAACTTTAATTTTGTTTAAATTATTCCTCTTTAGAAATTATGAAAAGTTTGATTATGTCATAATATCAATAATTTAAAAATAAAATTAAACTTAAAACATAATTTGTCCATTTTTCAGCAAATGAAAAAATATTTTGTAATATGATCCCTTTATATTATGAATCACATTTTTATTATAATTATAATATGTAAATTATTTTTTTCAACTAGAAGAAAAATTATTATTTATATATAGCTTTGAATTAATTTTATATTTATAGGTGAAACATATGAACTGTGTGTCATAAGTGATTTTTTAGTTATGGTGTTTGAAGTTTAAATTGAAATTAATAAAATTATTCTAATTTGAAACAGCATAATTTAAAAATATAAGCATAAAATATAATGCATGATATAATAAATAATAATATATTAAAAATAATAAATATAAATATAAATAAAATATAAATATATTCTGTAATTCTGATTTTATTTTTTTAACTAGAAAAAAAAATTATTACGATGCATAGTTTATATGTTTCACCTATGAATGTAAAATGAATTCAAAGCTATTTATAACTAGAAAAAAAAATTTTACTTATAAATAGCTTTGAATTCATTTTATATTCATAGGTGAAACATAAACTATGCATCATAAGTGATTTTTTTTAGTTATAGTGTTTGAAATTTTAATTGAAATTAATAAAATTATCCTAATTTGAAATAGCATAATTTAAAAATATAAGCATAAAATATAATATATGATAAAATAAATAATAATATATTAAAAATAATAATTATAAATAAAATATAAATATATTCTGTAATTCTGATTTTATTCTAATTATAAATAGTTTTAAATTCATTTTATATTCGTAGGTGAAACACATAAAATATGCATCATAAGTGATTTTTTTAGTTATGGTGCTTGAAGTTTTAATTGAAATTAATAAAATTATTCTAATTTGAAACAGCATAATTTAAAAATATAAGCATAAAATATATTACATTATATAATAAATAATATATTAAAAATAATAAATATAAATGAAATATAAATATATTCTGCAGTTCTGATTTTAATTGTATAATTCTTTAAATAATTCTATATATATTTATATATGTGATAGAAAAGGGTTTGGGGTATGTCTCATGCTTTACAGTAGGTTTTTTTTTTTTTTAATTTTTTTTTTTTCAAATAATCATCTTTATGTTTCTATAAAACAGTTGTTTGTGGAAAGTAATTTAAAATACACAAAATTCAAAAGGACACACCTATCCCAAAAGTTGATCAGAAAGTTATAGGAACCAAATTGCACAGTAAATGAAAGAATTATATATATAAAGCATGTTTAGTTACGCTGGGAAATAAAGAGAAGATTTGAATTACAATGACACATTTAGCTTTGTAGTCAATTTTACACTTGACTACATTTACCTTTTTTATATAGATTTTTTTCATTAAAATATTAAATTGGGTGCATTGTCTTCTTGATGTTAAGCATACATTCTTATATGAAGGCATTGATAAATATATTTGCATCAGACAACCCAAAGATTATACTATCCCAGGAAAGAACATTATGTATTAAATTTAAAGAAAGACATCTATGGTCTTCATCAGGCAGAAAGATGTTGGTACAATGATTTGCATATTAAACTACAAATGGATTCAGTAAAATACAAAGATTAACTTGTGTTTTTTTCTATAAATATCAAGCAATTGTTGCAGTATATGCTGATGATTTATCAATTTTTTCTTAAGAATGGTGAAGTTTTAAAAGAAATAATAAAGTTAATATAGTCCATTTATGAAGCCCCCAGGGGATACCTTCTTTAGGTATTCACAGGCGTTGCAACCCCAGGCACCTGAGCAATCTTTCTCTTTTTCTCTTACTCCTCTTGTCTTTCTTTCCTTTGTTTCACTTTCACATTGTGGTTTCCTGTTCAGAGGTGAAGACAACTCTGCATGATCCCATATCATTCTGTATATCAACTCATGCAGAATTGTAAACCACCCACATGTTTTCCATGTATGGCGACCCATGTACATGGAAAGGGGAACTCTGGCAGTTGAGAGAAACCAACAAACTGCTTTGGACTCTGCTTCAGGTAGACAGGAGGAGCATATTGGTTCCATATGCATCAATCAGCTAGTCAGCTGGTTTGTGTCCCCAGCTGGGGACCAAGTGAGTGAATATTTACTAGCCATCTCATTAAGGATGGAGGGTGCATAGGAATGTCTTGTTGACCATATGAGCCCTGATTAGCACTGTTGCACTAATGTGTATCTCTTTGTTGGGCTCGGTAATGGGTGGTGTAGCTGAAGTCTGAATTGCATTTTATTTTATTTCAAATATGGATGGAAATAATTTACTTCCTTCTATATCTTTTCCATGTGAAGAGCAACAAAATGTACAGAATATTTCATTCACTAGATTTTTCATAATTAGATGCACTGATAGCCTCTCTAATAGCTCTTTCAAAGAAATTTCACCATTTCTTATTGCCAAAACATTCTAGTCTGTTTTAGGTGATAGC
The DNA here is from genome assembly GCA_964019185.1 of Maratus speculifer. Taxonomy (NCBI): domain Eukaryota; kingdom Metazoa; phylum Arthropoda; class Arachnida; order Araneae; family Salticidae; genus Maratus; species Maratus speculifer. Next base: position 215,670,746 of record OZ025293.1, on the reverse strand, counting down.
CACTCTCTCAAAATATTGCAGTTAGGGAATTTACTGGTTGAAGTCTCTTCAGCCAGACAGTCGCAATTTCTACTAAATTGAACAATAGGTACCTTTTTTACTCCTATCTAAGCACATCAACTTTAAATACAACCGTGGTGTCATATCTGAACGTGAACTTCTGTACTCTACAAAGGAAGAACTAGAAAACTTAAAAGATTAAACTATTATAGATGCACGTAGAATAACAATCCATCAAAATGAACAAATGCTTTCTACAAAACACATAATTCTTACTTTCAGTAGCCCAGATTAACCATCCGGAATAAAAGTTGCCTACTTAAGTTGTCCTGTCTGACCTTATATCCCTAACCCCCTCCAATTTTTAAATGCCAAAGTTATGTGCACACAAACACAGCCTGTCATGGCTCTGTAATCAGTACACGATGAGCAGAGGTTGGCCATGATAGTAAAGATTGCAATAATTCTGAATGCTGTGTAGATTGTAAAGATGACCATACAGACTACTCCCACTCTTGTATAAACTGGATTCACATTAAAAGAAATCATTGCTATTAAAATTGTTACCCTAAAACTTTCATATTCAGAAGCTCACAAACTTATTGAATCCAGAACACCATCTGTTGGGGTTTTTTACACTAGTTTACTCAAACAACCACTAAAATCCATAAGGCACATTGGCCCCCAAATTGATTCCTCATTTCCACCAAGTAATTAAGCCATAACACAATCAACTAACACTCTAATTAAAGAAACCTGTGATGTTTGTCTTGGTTCTAAACTTTATGAAACCCCATTATTAGAACATTGGCTACTGTCCATAGAATCTGTTATCCAGCTAGTCAGTCACAAAAATCTTGAATTCTATCCAAAAAGTTATATGAACCCCAGACTAAAACAAAAGCTGTAATAACTATAAAAATACCACAAAAAGCTGACTCTTCGGAAACAGAATTTGAAATAAAAATCTTGTGCACAAACAGAGAAAAAGAAAGCTTCAATTTCAGCCTTTCCACAGTGGAAGACTAGGGGGAAAGAGAAGAAAAAAATCTGACCTTAGTCCCTGTATTAGAAATGTGAAGGATCCCAAGCAACTGAGGCTATAGAATACGAGTCTTACAACAATGACTCGGATGATAATGAAAATACAACGTTAGAATATGAGCCTAACTGACTAAACATAATTTTTTTCTATTATCTGTGTTTTAAATATATTAGGTTTATGTAGTATCTGGCTTTTAATATTTTGTATTATTGTCTCATTACTTTAATGTTCATAAGATTTTACCTAGTTGAATTTCCTTTTTTTTTAAAAGCTTTTTATTTTAATCTCATTGCCTAGTTTTAATTATTTTTTAATTGCATGTATCATCACATTGCTTTTTTCATTTTACTTTATTTAACTTATGACTTTTAATGTAACATTTATAGTTTAACTATGTTTTATTCCTTAACTTGTTCTTGGCACAGCATGTCCTCAAATAGAACTTGTGCCATAAAATTCTATACAACCGACCAACCAACAAACCAACCAACGATTTCTGAAGCTAAAATGTTAAGCCCTATCGCAATGTTACTAGACAAATTTTAAAATAGAAGATGAAGAAATAATAACATTAATTGAGAAAATTATATTGAAAAGTGTTTAAAGGCATTTGATGTCCCTGATTTTACTAATGTCTCTCAGATTTCTCCTCTTTGAAGTAATCCTGTTCCAGTGAATCAGTGAAAAGCCTCTATTTTTTTTTTATTTGTATTCAATATGCAACTGTTTCATTAACCCTTGAATATTATTGCAGTACACCAAATCGCCATCCATCGAGAAAACAGATTGAAATGCCTCCTTTCCTCTTTCTACAAAAGGAAGTGCTCACCTCTTTTTGCTGTAAATTTTCTTGTTCAAGCCAAGAACCAAGAGCTGTGTCTTTATTTTGATAGATCTAAGTCATGAACTAAGGCATTTAATTCTGTCTGAGAAATATGATGTAGTATTGAAGGTTAAATAAGCAAAGAAAAGTCTGCATACTTGCATTTGGTGGAACTTCTGATGTGTTTTCAAAGTCCAAAGTATATGAATTTGGTGGTTCTGGCACACTATCATCATGATGAACGGTTCTTAATGCTGAAAATATATTAGGATATATAATTTTATATTTATTTATTATTATTTGATTAGCTGGGAGCGTTTTGTTATGCAAAAATAACACACATCCGAGTGATTCTGTGGTTCTTGCCATACCACAGAAACAACAAAATACATTGATCTGTGTGTACATTTTAACCAACCATTAAGAACCCTTGAACATGAGTTATAGCAAGATTTTAGGGCACACATTTTATCTTGATCATTGTGATCTTACATCCAAAATAAGCCCAATGTAAACTTTCTGTACAAGCTGTGACAATGGCTTTCTTTTGTCATTAAATATCGCCTCACTGCATATGTTACAAAATACATTTTGGATTGTTTTTTAAAAAAAGTGACATTTTCAGTCAATAAAAGTGTTATACAAACTAGTTTTAATAATAAATAAAAGCATTAAATTAACTGTGTGATAAAGTAAATTAACTTAAAGCATTTTGTATGTTTCTCTCAGCAGAGATGATATGCAAATTCTCTTTATGAGTAGAATGTGGAGGGAGATTGCAAAAAAAATGTAAATTCAGGTGATCAACTGTCAGTACAGGGCAAAATCAATTTTCAGAAGAGATGAGACACTCTTTTTAGAACTCCCTTTAATGTTAATATTTTGGCAAAGGAAAAGTATTTTAAATTTAATGATGACCTTGGCACAAAAAGAAAAGGTATGGGATGGAACAATTTCAATGTCATATTTGGATTTAATATCTTTACATTTGCCAGGAAGAATCATTACTTTTACAGGAAGTATTTTGATGCCAACCAATGTAATACCCAGTTTTCTAGATAATTTTGCTAGCACTGTTTTATGTGAAAAAAATTATATATATTCAAGTTACCATAGACTAGAATCAAAACAAATAGTTTAAAAGAATTTTGAAACATTATTGAATATTAAGAGTAAGCAAAAAATGGGTAGGGTAAAAAGAAGTTACACAGCTGTCCTGGTTTATGGTACATTTGTATGTTTGCAACTCTTGAATGATGTATTTCACAGAAATCAAGATTTGTTAAAAAAAAAAAGGGGGGGGGGTCTGGTTATTACAAGAACAAATAAGATGATTGCTCAAGACTGCCACTTCTAAGAAGGCCACAAATGTCTTAAAAATATTAGTGCTTAAGACATTTTCTAGTAGTTTTTTTTAATATTTATATAAATGTCAATTATAACTGAAAAAAGTCATAGAGAACCTTTAAATGAACCTTTATCACAGGATCCCAATTGGGATTAGTTGAGTCCTGGACAAAAGCCATTAATGGAAAAGCCTTTTAGAAAGAGAGATTGATATCTAAAATCTTAATAACACTTAATTTAACACTCGGGTGTAATAATATTGATGTAGATTTTTTGTTAAATTTTTGTACTACACTATAAATAAATTTAAATGTAGGTAAATATTTATTTAATTGATTTATTCAAATATACTATCTTACTTATTCTTGACTTGAAATATAATTTGTTTCATCAGTTATACAAATACAGATGCATGCATTTTGAACATTTTAAAAATTCATAAATTATATTAATAAATGAACTGAAATTCTATGCAAAAGTATTTAATATATTTAACAATTTCTTTTTAACTTAGATTAAAAAATGTTACGATGTTTATTATATAGAAATCTTTACAAGATGCCTTGTTTGTCTCATGTCTGATTTCGACCCAGGCCCTATTTTTATAAACCATTTGTAGTTTAGATTTTAATGCAAAAAAAAAAAAAAAATTGTTTTTTTAAATACATCTTCAATTTCTCCCCTCAAATAAAGAAATAACAGATCTGCAAAAAATAGGAAAATTTCATTTTACAAGAGAAAACAGACCAGCATAAATAATTTTTCCCTCTTTATATTATAAGCAACATTTGAAAGAAAACTATTGAAATTTTAATCATTTTAAGCATAATTTGACAGAAAATCACCACATTCAATATTCACAACTAAAAACAGAATTACATAAATTATATTCTCATAATTAAATTCAAAATAAAACTAATATCTGATTATTTTACAGATTAATATTTTGTATAGCACTCAGCAAAATTATAATCAGCATTAAATTCAGAGGTGAATAAATTATACAAAAGATTTGGATATATTGCCACAAATACAAAATTCTGCATAAGATTATGCATAAATGTTAAATTGAATCGAGAAAAAATAAATTTGACAAAATAAATAAAATATTGGGTCTGCATTTGTGCAAAGCTATAATTTGTATGGAAATTCAATAGATTATCCAAAAAATTAAAAATTCTTCATATTCAGAATGATTTGAAGATATTATCTATTAATATTCAAAATAATTCAGATTCATTTATATCTTTATGCAACAAATGTCCTAGGGCTGAGATTCACCAAACAGATTATTTAAAACCAACTTCCAAAATAAACTTTTAAATATACACTGGGCAAACTGCTATTCAATAAATATTAAATATTTAAAATATTAAAATGTTACATATACATAAATATTCAAATCAGCAAGATTAATAATTTCTGTTGATATGCAGAGAAGTTGACAATTCATTATAAATATAATGTGGAATTAAATAGTTCAAGACACTCCATCTCTTGCATCATCACTTTGGGTTTCTGCTGATTTCACTTGATGTGAGAGAAATGCCATATTGCAAGCTTTTAAACATCCACCTGAGGGTGGACTAGTGCAAGATGGTGTTGAGGACAATGAACTAGCTAAATCACATTGATCAAGAAGATACAGCATTTCATTTGGCAATGGTCCACCTCCACCACCTATAAAATATTTACAAGTAATGTAAAAAAAATTTAAGTGGTAAACACTTATAGGTACAGAAACATAAAACTTTACTCAAATATTTACTTTTGTTGGCAGTTTTCAAAATTATAATCAATGTAATTATCTATTGTTTGAGAGAATAAGCAAAGTCATTTTTATTATATTATGACTAATTATAAGAAAAATTAATATACATTTAAATTAACAATAAAGTAATAGACATATTAATGCATAAAAACTATCATGATACAGTGATGTTAGAATTTGAATGACACTATAATACATGTGATAACTGAAAAGAATAACTCATTTAACTAATTAGACCACATTATCATAACAAAAGCAAAATAACATACTAGATACATTAGAATTTGAAGTTTCTTATGGAATCCAATGTGCAAGTAAAGTTTATTTATTGTAATACTTTTAAACATATGCACAAATATTGAAATCTTCAAAACTTCATAAACTAAAGTTTACTAGTACAAGACGAAAACAGAAAGATCACCGAAATTCCATATTAGTTTCAACCTTAAAAACCTGTCTCAGTCAATCCTTAACCTCAGCACTTAAATAAAAACCTTTTCATTTATTTTATTTTGCTTTAATATTTTATTGTCACATTTGGTATGAATTTCAAGTAAAATTTTCAGATAAGTTCAAATCCACAAAAATTGTTTCTGTATTTTAAAAAGTTTCAAAAACAAAAAATATGTATTGCAGATTAAATACCGCAATCTTTAAGTAATTATCTCTTAACTCTCTTACTGGCAAGCTCGTGTTAATATGTTCACTAAGCTGTATGTTTCCCTGCAATATGAACCATATTTAAAATAATATAATTCTAATGATTTAATGGATTAATGCAATGTACACTGATTTATATTTTTAAGCCTCGCATTTATATTTGTAATCAAGTATTTTTGTACAATGTTGAAATAATCATGTTTTATTAGCATTTAAAACAAAATGCAGAAAAAACAACATTATAAATTTGCCCTTTTGAAAGACTGTCAGAGGGTTAACTGACTGGAAATCCAGGAGAGGCGAGGAACCATTTTCTGTGAAAGGTTTGCAATTTCTGAATGTTTATTAGTGCCAAAATTTAAGTGAATAAATACATTGTTATAAATTTTATATATACATATCCCCATAATAGTGAAAATTTTTAATTTAAATCAGTTGCATTTGGTGAATAAATCCTTTTTGCTTTAAAATATTGAAGAGAAAACAGATATAGGGAGATTTTATTGAAACAGTCAATGCACCTTTTCTTGTCGCGAAAGTATAACATTCACAACATAAACTGTACTCGCAACTTCTTCGTTTCTAAAGTATAATAGCTGATCATGAATTCTGTAAGATTTTTAGTATTGGCTTTATCGATAACTGTAAAAAATACCTTATCTTTCCCCATTCTAAAAGGCTGCTGAAATCCACTATATTAGATTCAAATAAAAAATCATTGAATGGTTCAGATTTTGCTCGAACTTTAACATATTAGGCATCAAAAGTAGAATACACAAAGTCATATCATTTTATTTTATCTCAACCTGCAGAAATTTTCCTAAATACTAATAAATAAATATTTCAATGTTTAATATATTTCTGCTTGGATTTCCTTACTGCTGTAAGATTATTTTGAAAGTTTTTTTAACTTTACACGGTATTTTACTTTTTGACAAAGATCCTTCTAAACCTTTTTTTTATCTTTCTAAAAGCTGTTTGATTATCTGTATTATATAAAACTAAATTATGTTAAAATACATTAATATGCTTGTTTACATCTTTTTTTTTCTTTTTTTTTTTTTTAAATAACCTTAAACTGATTTAAATCAATGATTTAAAAAAAATGAATTTAAATCATTAAAATCAAGAATCAAGCTGATTCAAATCAACGAATCTGAAAAATTTGAATTCTTACAAATGTTTCTCAAAAGTTACCCTTATTTTTATTTTATTTTTAAATTCTCACTTTATATAAATATTATTATTAAAAAAAAGAAAAAGCAATTTTTAAAAAATTTAGACTTTCAATCTCAGAATTTCAACAGTAGCTTTTGTTGCTTAAATTAACACCATTGTTTATAATACATCATGTTTTTTGAAATAATTTTTCAGTTGTATTTGTTTAATTACCAACAGAGCTAAATAATAAATAAATAAATAAATACAAAAAGGCTTAATTGATATCACTAATTTGAAAACAAACAAATTTAAACTAAATATTTAATAAATGAATTATCATAATGCATAGCTGCCAACTTTTACACATTTTTGCTACCACTAAAATTGTAAAGAGATTTTCCATTTGTTTAATCCTAAGATTTTGACAATTAAATAAGACAATATTTTCTATAAAATTTTTGTGGTAGGAAAAATGCGTAAAAGTTGGCAGCTGTGATAATGCTAAGTGTAGAACCACAGAGTGTCATTTTTTACTCTATGGTTCTATGCTTTGTTAGCAGTGTGATAATTCATTTATTAAATATTCAAGAATTTCAAGTGTAGTTTCATTACTGAAAATTATTTGATAAATTATTTAAAATTTAGAATGTATTATACATTATATATACATAGTATTGTTTTTGAAGTACATAAATGATACCAATAAAAAGAAATCAATTATTCTGGTTCTGGCATTATAAGTATCATCATTTTGAAATTTTTAATTATTTAAAAATTGGTAATATTTTGCAATTACACATTTCCCCCCTTACAAAAGAGGCTTTTAGTGTGACATCAATCATGACACTTTACTTGAAAACTTACACCAAATAAATAGCTATTATGTTTAATTTCTTATTAAATACAGTGAAACCTCCAAATAAGAGACACTCCGAATAAAGGACAAAAATTAGGATCGCATAGGTGTCCCTTATTTGGAGGTTTCACTGTATAAATTGTAGAAAATATTACAACTCTTACATCTTATATATTAAAACGATAGCAAAATGGATTCAGCACAGCTAAAACTGGTCTCTACGCATGCACAAGCAAATCTTCCGGGTCGACCATGTGACACCAACAAATCTCAACAAATTTTACATTGATGAGAACGATTCACCATAGAGATAAACATGATCACATCATCGCACGGAGTAACAACCTTTACTGCAAGTATCATCGTCAGAGTGCATGTGCGGGACGACGTGATCCAATGAGATTTCAGTGTTTGCAGATGACATTGGGTGCCTAAATACAGATAAATATAGATTGATTCTTACAGAGGCGTTACGATCAGTGGCGTAGCTAAGGGGGGGCAAGGGGGGCGTCTGCCCCGGGCGCCGAGGCCTAGGGGTGCCAAATTGAGAGAAATTGTTATATATCTATATTGGGGTGGGGGCGCAAAATTTCTTGCTGGCCCGGGCGCCAAAAAACATAGCTACGCCACTGGTTACGATTCATTCATTCTTTCATGCTGTACAAATTAGAAAATACGTTGCTACCTGTCCTGTATTTATCATAGAGGTCTGCACGGGCCGAAATTTCCAGGCCCGAGCCCGGCCCGAACGAAAGAAATATTGGCCCGGCCCGAAAGTTAAAATTTCGGCCCGAACGAAAAAAATACTGGCCCGGCCCGAAAGTTAAAATTTCGGCCCGAGATCGGCCCGGTCCGGAAAAAAGTTTAAAATTCGGCCCGAACCCGGCCCGGCTCAAGTGAATTTCTACAGAACATTGATCTTTAATCTTATGGAAGAGTTCTGACCAAAAAAAATTATATTAGTCTTTTTTTTCCATGTTTATAATCTCCATTTATGCAGAAGTGCCGTAGGCTGCGATATTTACGCTTTTAAATAAATTTTTGTTTGTTGTATGTAAATGTTTCAGTTATCACTAGTATTATTAATCCATATTCTCTGTAATGGAGACAAAAAACCGAAAAAGTGGTATATGGTAAAATTTCCAAAGACGAAATCGCTTTGGAACGAAAAAAAATATATATATATATACATTCCCTTCTTAACAGATGTAAATGTTTAATGTATTTTTTTCTCCCGTATTGTTGTATTTATTTTGCATGGATGAACATTTTAAAAGAAACTTTCAGTTTTCAGTTTAAAAAAAAATTCCGTCATAATCGTGTTTTTTTTTTTATTTTATGTGTGTGTGTGTTTAATTCTATTTTAAAACGCCTAGTAATCTACGATTCTTTAAAAGGAATAAATTCTAATGTTTAATTGTAGAATAATGACGGCTTAAAAGTATATGCCTTTTTTGCAAACATTTTTGGACAAAGCCAAATATTACTGATTTATAAAAAGTCGAGAAAAGGATTTTCATGTAGGAAGATTAAATAGGAACTGATTATTTTGGTCCATGAAAACTAGGAAGAATGGAATCAGTCTCGGCTTAGTACGTAAAAAAAGTTAGGCCCGTCCAGCAAAAAAATTAAGGCCCGAGCCCGGCCCGAGTCTTCAGAAGTAAGGCCCGAGCCCGGCCCGGCCCGGCCCGAATGCGATTATTGGAAATCGGCCCGAACCCGGCCCGTGCAGACCTCTAATTTATCATGTATTTTTTTAAAGTTATTTATCATTATTTTAATTTGTATGTCCATTTCGATTATTTTTCATAGCGAGTCCTAGGCTTAATCATTTTAGTTATGGATCTAGTGTTTTACAATCTTTGCGAAATTGTAAGATGACATTCACGTCTTTTATGATACCGGGACAAAATTTGTCATTTTCTTGAGGGTTTTTTTGTGAATTTTGTCGTTTTTCTTGAGTTCTTTTGAAGAATTTTGTCGTTTTGTTGCGATCTTTCGATGTAATTTGCCATTTATTGAATTTATCCTTTTTTTTTGCAGTCTTTCAACAAATTTTACAATTTTTTTAATCGATCTTTTGAAGAAATTTGCTGTTTTTTGCGATTTGATATCGAAATTTGCTGTTTTTTCCCCCATCTATTTACAAAAGTTCCAGGTGGTTTTTTGGGAGGAGGGGGGGTATTTTTATGAAATTTGCTATTTTTTTTTATCTCTTGACAAAATTTGCTATTTTTTTGCGATTATTTGCCAAAATTAGCGTTTTTTGTGGTACCTAGACAAATTTTGTGTATTTTTGCAATCTTTTGACAAAATTCACGTTTTTTATGATCAAAAGAGTATGATATGGGCAAATTTTGTCATTTTCTTGAGGTGGTATTTTGGTGAAATTTGTCGTTTATTCTCGCGATCTTTCAATGTAATTAGCCATTTTATCGTATTTAATCTTTTTGTGATTTTTTTCGAAATTTGTCGTTTTTTTTGGCGTTTGTTTGAGAAATTTGTCGTTTTTTTCGCTATTTTTTTTCTGAAATTTACCTTTTTTGCAATCTTTTGATGAAATATGCCTTTTTTTCCCATTTTTTGACAAATTTTGTCGTTTTCTCACTTCAAATTTGTGTTTTTTAGGTACCTAGACAAATTTTATGTGTTTTGTGATCTTTTGACGAAATTCACGTCTTTTACATGGACAAAATTTGTCATTTTCTCGAGGTCTTTTGGTGAATTTTGTTGTTTTTCTCAAGTTCTTTTTTGATGTATTTTGTCGTTTTCTTGTGATTTTTCGATGTAATTTTCCTTTTATTGAATTTATCCTTTTTTGTGATCTTTTTGCAAAATTTGTGGGGTTTTTTGCTATTTTTTGCGAAATTTACCTTTTTGTGATTATTTGACAAATTGTCTTTTTTTCCATCCTTTGTTATTTTATCCATTCAATTTGTTGTTTATTCACAATCATTTGACAAAATTTGTTGTTTTCTAACAATATTTTGAATTTTTTTTTCACAATATGTTTACAAATTTGTCATTTTTTAGGGATTTTTTTTGTCAAAATTTGCCTTTTTTTTTCCACATTTTTTCACAAAAATTGCCATTTTTCGAGATGTTTTGACCAAATTTTGATTTTTTTGCAGTCTTTCAACAAATATTACAATTTTTTTATTGATCTTTTGAAGAAATTTGCTGTTATTTGCGATTTCTTGACAAAATTTGCTGTTTTTTTCCCTCTATTTACAAGTTTTCTGGGTATTTGTAATTGTATTTTTCCCGGGGGGGGGGGGGGGGGGGGGGGTATTTTGATTAAATTGGCTATTTTTTCCATCTTTTGACAAAATTTGCTATTTTTTGTGATTATTTGACAAAATTTGTTTTTTGTAATGCTTGAACAAAATTTGTCGTTTTCTCGAGGTCTTTTGGTGAAATTTGTTGTTTTCTTGAGGTCTTTCAGTGAAATTAGTCTGTGATCTTTCGATGTAATTTGCCATTTTATCAAATTTATTCTTTTTTATGATTTTTTTTTTTTGCAAAATTTGTTTTTTTGAGAAATTTCTTTTTTTTTTTGCTATTTTTTAAAAAACAATGTCTTTTTTTCACTTTTTTTTTTTTTTTTTTTTTTTTTTTTTTTTGCAAAATTTACCTTTTTATCAATTTTTTGATGAAATGTAACTTTTTTCCATCTTTTGACAAAATTTGTTGTTTTTTCACAATCTATTTACCAAAATTTGCATTTTTTGAGGTACCTAAACAAATTTTATGTGTTTTTACGAACTTTTGACAAAATTCAGGTCTTTTATGATATTTAGACAAAATTTGTCATTTTCTCCAGGTCTTTTGGTTAAGTTTGTCGTTTTTCTCGAGTTCTTTTGATGAATTTGTCATTTTGTCATGAACTTTCGATGTAATTTGCCGTTTTATTGAATTTATCCTATTTTCGCGATCTTTTTGCAAAATTTGTTGGGTTTTTTGCGAAATTTACCTTTTTTGTGATTATTTGACAAAATGTCTTATTTTCCATCCTTTGACGAAATTTGTTATTTTCTCACAATATTTTGAATTTTTTTCACAGTATGTTTACAAATTTGTCATTTTTTAGTGATTTTTTTGTCAAAATTTGCCTTTTTTTCAAAAAAATTTCATAAAAATTGCCATTTTTCAACACATTTTGACAAGATTTTGATTTTTTGCAAAACTTTGATGAAATTTGTTTCATTTGGAATACCTAGACAAAATTTTTTTTTTTTGCAGTCTTTCAACAAGTTTTACAAGTTTTTTATTGATCTTTTGAAGAAATTTGCTGTTTTTTGATTTGTTGACAAAATCTTTCTGGGTTTTTTTTTCATCTATTTACAAAATTTCCGGGTGGTTTATTTTTATTTTTATTTTTTTTTTTTTGGAAGAGGGGCGGGGGGGAGGGTATTTTGATGAAATTTGCTATTAAATAATGACTAAGCCCAGGACTCGCTATGAAAAATAATCGAAATGGACACAGCAACATAAAATAATGATAAATAACTTACTATTACAGGACAGGTAGCAACAGCAACGTACTTTCTAATTTGTACAGTGTGAGAGAATTAATGAACTTAATCATCGTTTTACAACCTTCACAAAACTGTAAGACTAAATTCACATATTTTATACCTGGACCAAATTTGTCGTTTTGTTGTGATCTTTCGATGCAATTTGCCATTTCATTGAATTTATCCTTTTTTCTTTATCTTTTTGCAAAATTTGTTGGGTTTTTTTTTTTTTTTTTTTTTTTAATTTTCTTTTTTGTGATTATTTGACGAAATGTGCCTTTTTACCATCCTTTGACAAAATTTGTTGTTTACTCAGAATCATTTGACAAAATTTTTTGTTTTCTTACAATATTTTGAATTTTTTTCACAATATGTTTACAAATTTCCCATTTTTTAGCGATTTTTTGTCAAAATTTGCCTTTTTTCGAAATTTTTTTTATAAGAATTGCTATTTTTTGACACGTTTTGACAAGATTTTGAGCAATACTTTGACGAAATTTGTTTCATTTGGAATACCTAGACAAAATGTGTTTTTTTGCAGTCTTTCAACAAATTTTACAAATTTTTTTTGCGATCTTTTGAAGAAAGTTGCTGTTTTTTGTTTTGTTGACAAAATCTTTCTGATTTTTTTTCCCATCTATTTACAAAATTTCCGGGTTTTTTTTTTTTTTTTTTTTTTTTTTTTTTTTTTTTTTTTTTGGAGAATGGGCAGGGGGGGGGGGGTATTTTGATGAAATTTGCCACTAAATAATGATTAAGCCTAGGACTATGAAAAATAATCGAAATGGACACACCAACATAAAATAAATAATGATAAATAACTTACTATTACAGGATAGGTAGCAACAGCAACGTACTTTCTAATTTGTACAGTGTGAGAGAATGAATGAACTTAATCATCGTCTTACAACCTTTGTGAAATTATAAGACGAAATTCACATCTTTTATGATACCTGGACCAATTTTGTCATTTTGTTGTGATCTTTCGATGCAATTTGCCATTTCATTGAATTTATCCTTTTTTTGTTATCTTTTTTCAAAATTTGTCAGGGGTTTTTTGCTATTTTTTTTTGTTAAATTTTCCTTTTTTGTGATGATTTGACGAAATGTGCCTTTTTTTCCATCCTTTGACGAAATTTGTTGCTTACTCACAATCATTTGAAAAATTTGTTTTTTCACAATATTTTGAATTTTTTTTAACAATATATTTACAAATTTGCCATTTTTAGGGATTTTTTGTCAAAATTTGCCTTTTTTTTTAAATTTTTTCATAAAAATTGCCATTTTCGGACATGTTACCACAAAATTTTGATTTTTTGCAATACTTGGATGAAATTTGTTTCATTTGGAATATCTAGACAAAATTTGGTGTTTTTCCAGTCTTTCAACAAATGTTACATTTTTTTTATTGATCGTTTGATGAAATTTGCTGTTTTTTTTCATCCATTTACAAAATTTCCGTGTTTTTTTTGGAGGGGGGGGGGTATTTTGATGAAATTTGCTATTTTTTTCAATCTCTTGACAAAATTTGCTATTTTTTTGTAATTATTTGTCAAAATTTGTGTTTTTTGTGGTACCTAGACAAATTTTGTGTATTTTTGCAATCTTTTGACAAAATTCACGATTTATATGATGCTTGGACAAAATTTGTCGTTTTCTCGAGGTCTTTTGGTGAAATTAGTTGTTTATCGAATTTATGTTTTTTTATAAATGGAAAAGTATCAAATGAGAGAGATTGTAATTCTATGACATCATGTCTGAATGTAACTCTGCCAATTGCGGGTCATTTGCCTGAATGTAACATGCAGGTTTTTCTTTTATTTATTGAAATTTTTGCTGATGATTAGTCGTTAAAAAATCCTTTAATAGTTGGAAAATACCTTTTTCTTTCTTTGGTGCCGTCAAGTTTTGACGGGTTCCATCTAGTAATCTATTAAAACACTTGGTTCTGAGATATAGTTAAAACATACAAACAAAATACAATTTATGAATTGCTTGTTTGGTGTTTGTTTTCAACCAAAACATAATGATTGGCATCATTATAACTATTACACTGGTGTCCAAAAGTTAAGCATAATTGGCAATTAAAATTAAGTAAGTAATGAAAGAAATATAAATCGAAATGTGGTGAAACTCCAGGTGTATAAACAAAATAGTACGCATCATATGTTTTCGAGGAGAGTTTTCCCCGAAAACGAATAGAGGACCGTCAACAAATTGAAAAAGAACAAAGATCTTTTGGATAACTCTATCAAAACTAATGTAGCAAAAGCGTTCAAACTGCACATTATGATTAAGTGTCTTATTGTAATGTACTATGTTTATTTTTATAAGGATAACATGTATACACATAGAGAAATTAAGGTTTTTATAAAAACAGTCCTAAATTTTTCCAAGTTTTTTGCTTTTAATTTGCAGAGTTCTTAATATAAAATAATATTCTTTTCTGAAAATATGACAAACATCATTGTACACGATACCCTGTCATCAGAATTTAAAAATAATAAAAATTGTATGAAAAATGGGTTGTTTTAGTAAATAATTTTTCATTGTGCATGCGTCAATGATATCAAAACTTATTTGCATATTGTGTTAGCTAAATGTATAGAGCAACTTCTGTAAAAGTTTCAAAAACATAGCTTGAAAATTCTGAAAATGACCATCTATAGAATCAACTCAAAATTCGTTATTCCTAAAAGGAAGCAAAAAAATCAGAGGTTTTATTCAAATATAGTTGTACGTGCAATATTGTGTAGGCACTAAACAATGGAATATGGATACAGCCCCTCATCTTTTTACTTCATCTAGGGTCTCATTCTGTCAACGATAATTTTCAGAATTTTTAAGCTATGTTTTTGAGACTTTCATAAAAGTTGCTCTATACATTTAACTAACATAATATGCAAATGAAATTTTAATAGTGTTCACGCATGCACAGTAAAAAATTATTTAGTTAACCTGCTCATTTGTCATACAATTTTTATTATTTTTTAATTCTGATGACAGGGTATTGTATACAATGATGTTTGTCATATTTTCAAAAAAGAACATTATTTTATATTAAGAACTCTGCAAATTATAAGCAAAAAACTTGGAAAAATTTAGGACTGTTTTTATAAAAACCTTAATTTCTATACGAGTATACATGCTACCCTTATAAAAATAAACACAGTACATTACAATAAGACAATCATAATGTGCAGTTTGAACACTTTTGCTACAATAGTTTTGATAGGGTTATCCAAAACATTTTCATTGTTTTTCAATTTGTTGACGGTCTCCTGTTCGATTTCAGAGAAAACTCTTTGCGAAAATATATGGCGCATACTATTTTGTTTACACACCTGGAGTTTCACCACATTTCGATTTATATTTATTTCGTTACTTACTTAATTACCAATTATGCTTAACTTTTGGACACCAGTGTATATCACCATCTATTATAATTTTCATTTCCTGCATATTTAGTTTTGCCAAGTGAAAGGATGACAGACAAATCTGTATATCTAACTGAATATATAATTTTAGGCAAAAAGAATATGCAATAATGTTGTTCTGACTATAACCACAAGGCATTATCAATTAAAATTCAACAAAAATTTCACCTATAACAATCCCTTTATATTACACACAATAAAAGTTCCATTAGCAAAGTACAAGTGACCTTCTAGAATAAAACTTTAATGTAATTATTATTCACATTTTTTAAGAATGACAAAAAGCAAAGATTAAAAAAAATTATGAGCCTTACCAAGTTCGCCTTTTGCAGCTAAATCCAAAGCAGTAGTAAGATCCCACATCTATAAATAAAACAGTAATGTGTTTTAAAACTCGCTTAATATTTGAGCTCAAAATACAAATAGGACATTTGTGTCAAAATCTATCCATATTTCAGCTTAAAATATTGCAATATACTTTGGAGCTACAATACAGTGCAGGGAAATGTTTAGGAGCAACAACAAAAGTAGCAAAGCTCTCACTTTAATGAAAAACCAATATTATTACAAAATTATAAACAAAGTTATGTAAGTTTTGTCAACTTATAATTTAAAGAAAAGTAATATATCTTCAATAAAATTCAAATCAGGTATGGCTTTTCTGGAAAAACTAGTCAAATTTAGGTTTGGTACATAGATGCAAGGAATATATAAAAATGGTTGAGATTTATGAAACATTGAAGAGACATTTACAAGCTGGAATCACTTGCACACCCAAAAAGTCTTGTATGCAAGAATTTATTTCATAAAAAAAATGCTCTTAAAAAATTAAACATACGTTTAAAAAAAAAAAAAAAAAAAGAGTCATCTATCAAAGCAAGTTAGGAAAATTTTAGCAAAGAAAAAACATGTAGGGATTGATCACAAGAACAAGAGAGGTTCAAACTAGTATTAAAAGAAAAAAAAATATTAAAAAGTGTATCAGAAAGATACAATTACAAAATGAACTCACTTGAATAGCTCCAGTACTGTGACCTGTAAATATGTATCGCCTGGGTCTAGATCCCATTCGATTAGATCCCTCACATTCATGAACACAAAATGCTGTAATTGTAGTACCATCAACAGATTTTATCACACAAATTCTAGAAAAAAAAATTTATATCAGTATTTTGAAAAATTACAAATAAATTTATTTATTAATTTTCTAACAAAACTTAACTATCTCATTAAAAATACCTTTTTCCAGTGGATGCATAACGAACATATAGTTGGTCAGTTTCTGGAACAACTTTTTGAATAAAAACCTGCTCATCATCTTGTTCGCCATATGGACCTAAACGATGAGAGAGTAGTCAACAAAATAGGTTGAAGGAAAAAATAAATAAAAAGGGGGGGGGTGAGTAAGATATAAAGAATGTATGAACAAAGTTCTATGTCCAAATAAATGAAACTCTTAACTAAAACTATCTTGCATACACTGAAATGCCAATGAATTAAGGATTGGCAATGATGTGCAAATTTTGTAGTGCTGCACCTCTTTTCTGCACATGTAAGGGTGCTGTGGTTACTGCATATATAGCTAGTACTATGGTTATTATGAATCTGTTCTTTTAACAGCCAGTATGGGTAAAGCTGGTGATTTAGACTACTTTGATTGCAGACACATGGCAGAGGCTTGACGCATGTGCCTTTCAATTTATGAAATCATGATATAATAAGGATATTTCTGCTCAAAAGTTTCAAGAGTACATGAAGAATATACAGTTGTTGTGTGAGTGGGGGAAGGGGCGAAATAGCAATCAGTCAAAGTGCAAAAGACAACTAACATTGAATGAATATAGTAGAAGACTGCTTGACTGTATTACAGGTAGCCAAAAAAAAGTCAAACATTACCTAATAAATTATCACCTAGATTAATTGAGACAGCAGACATATAGTCAGCAAGGGTAGAAGTGACCAATTCATAAAATATAGGACATTTAGAAAATAGCATTATTGAAAATGTTTTGCTATATAATGCATTTTTAGTACATAATTCATGTTAGTTTATAAATTATCACTAATTAACAATATTAAATCAAGATGCAATATTAAAAAACAAATATAAAATTATTTTTTCCATTGATGTGTTTAAGTCTACTTGGTGCAAAAAATGGGAATTCCTGTTTGAAATCATCACTAATTTGCTTTAGAAAATGAGCCAAGGTCATGAGATAAGGCATATGATACTTTCTTTGAGCTTAATTGTGTACCTTGTGGAAAAAAGGAATCTGCAAACATTTCACAACATAAATTTTGTATTCCATCTGATGACTGAAATAAATAATTAAGACCATATGAATTATCCATAAAATCTTTGAACGGCAGATCCCTTCCTCATTTAAAATCCAAGTATTGAATCAATTTTTTTAAATTTGATACTAAAAATTTAGCTTTTTCTACCAGTAGAATCCACAAAGCGAGATTAAGACTATTCACTTTGTTTTTCTGAATTATCTTTCTGCTTTTCTGTAATTTTTTACCCGAATAATTATGAAATACTTTTTAATCCAAACTTCATTAAAGTTACCATACAGTCAAATTATGTATGTCCTGTATACATTTTATTTAAAATTATTTAAGAAATGTTTAAAGTGAACTGAAAGAAATAGCTCATGGGTTATAAAATTTCTTCAAAAAGTAATTTTTTTAGGCTATCCAAATAGCTGAAGATAGTGTAGAGATCTAACAGAGATATATACATACTAGTATTCTAATGCATTTTTTTATTATTATTATTATTGGATGGATAAATATACTTTAGTCTTTTTGATATTGAATATTTCATGTAAAACAACTTAATACCAAAGATAGAATGAAAATTAATAATTATTATAATGTAAAAACAATTTTCTTAAGAAATGGGTATTTGACAAAGAGGTTTTTGACATGATGGTAAAAACCATGGTAAATTCCGGTAAAAACTGCCATGCGTCAAAAACTTGCCAACCCTGCCATTAAAGAAATACAACAATATCATGCTTTCATTCCAGATAAATTGAATACATCAAATATATTTATTAAAACATTTTTCACTTCAAGATCATTTAAAGTAACTGTTTCAGAATCTAAAGATAAAATGGCATTACCAGATTGCAGTGGCTATATCACCACTGCATATGATAAACATTGATAGCTTGCATGAATCTGGAAAAGAACTTTATGTGCTAAACGTCACAGTTTTACATCATCATTTTCTTATCCAGTAAGTCAGATGTGCTATAGATACCACTCATGGATGTTTAATGTTCTGTTGATCCTTTAACATCAACAGGGAGAAATTATCTTTTAACACAAAAAAGACATTCTGAAATTAAACAATTCATTGCTCAATACAATTTAATAACAAGTCTTTTTAAAAGGTATGCATTGGTATGGTCCTATTTTACTGTTTTGTATAGTGTTACTATTGTAGTGCATCATATTGTATTACATTGTATCATATTACATAATATTGTACCATACTAAAAATTGAAGAAAAATTTCTTTTTAAAAATTATTTTCTCTATGAACTCATTGTTGTCCCATTTTCAATCTTTCTTTACTGTTTTACAATAACCTACTTTTCTAATTTTTTTAAACTTAAAAAAGGGTTTTTTTCAAATTTAAGTTTTAAAATTGAAACTAAAATTTAATATGATATGTAACATGATAGAGGTTCTAGGGAAAAAAATAAAGTCCATAAAAAATGCTGCAATATGACACTTCTTTCACCTTACTGTCTTAATCAGAAGAGATTATGACAGGAATTATCTACAATGATTTCAAAAATTGTCAAACTGCCATTTTTTGGCAATTTTCAGATGTTTGCAGAGCTATATTTTCAAGACCAATACACACATTACAAAAAAAGTATTTTTTTAGCTTAAGTACTAACTATGTGCCACAGTTCATTAACCACTTAACCGGCGAAGGGTATGAGGAAATAGTGTTTTACCCCCGACTTATCTCGGGTCAGACGGTTAAGTGGTTAAAATCTGAGATGTCATGTAAATTTTTTTCAAAAAATGTGTCGATTTGACACAGAAGGACTCCTAAAGAGAAAACTAGTTGGATGTGGCAATCCCAAAACTTTCTTCTACCTCCTCCATGTTAATGCTTCAAAATTCATTACCAGTGCTAAAATTAAATGGCAATTCTAATGATGTAAAATTCTGTGCTTTAGTTCTTGAGGTTTAACTAAAATAATGTAAATTATGCAAAATGCAGTACAGCAGTGCCACTTGTTGAGTGATTTACATGGAAAACAAATTTGCAACAACTTACATCAACACCTAACTGAATTTGAAGTTTGAGGAAAATCTATGAATTAGTTCGAGATATGTCTAGGGCAGAAATCATGAAAAATACAACATAGCAGTGTGACATGTAGGGAAATTTACACCAAAATGTAAACAACACCAAGTCATATTAAGGAATAACTGAATCTAAAGTTTAATGAAAATCTGTATTATTTCTAGAGATACAGTGGAAATCGCAAAATATGCAGGATTGACAATGCACATGACCGATTTACACCAAAAGGTAGAAAACGTCAATTCATTTCAAGGACTAACAAACTGAAGTTCAGTGAAAATCTGTGCATTAGTTCTCAAGATTGAGCTATTGTGGAAATCGTGAAAATGCTGCATAGTAGTGCCACATATGAGTGATTTGCACCAAAATGTAGAAAATGTCAATTCATCTCATGGACTAACTGAATCTGAAGTTTGATGAAAATGTATACATTAGTTCTTGAAATAGAGCGATTGCAGAAATCATGATAAATGCTGCATAGCAGCCACCACCTGTAGAGCAATTTTCACCAAAACATGATCAGCACCAATTTATATTGGGGACTACTTGAATATAAATTATTAAATTCCATGTATCAATTCTTGAGATAGAGTGCCCAATAACTTATGTCACATACAGACAGACAAACAGAATCACAGACATTTTGTAAAAACATGTTTTTTGGAATCTCTGAACCCTTAAATGTGTAAATCCATTGAAAACCAGAATTCGAAAATTTTCACTAATCCAACACTTTCTTGTAAAGATAATACATAATATCAATGAGTCATTTTTTAAATACAAGATATTTTAACAAGGTTATAGAATCAGTTTTATTTTATGGTCGTTTTTTAAAATATTTGGCAATATTGCAGATATTTTAAAAATACTTTTTGCATGAACATTTCAATTCACAATTTTCTTTCACTTTAGATTCGGTTGCATTTTAGTTGACAAAATTTGTTCTTGTTGGAACTCTGGTTAATTTTAAGCAGAATTTTGAGATTGAGGTAGGATACAACCCAGCTTGTGCAGTCAGAATAGAATCCAACATTTGATCTTGTAACCTGATTTTACCTGCTATTGTTTTATTATGAATGGAGAAAAAACTTTTTCTCGAAAAGTATATTTTTCCCCAAGTAGAATATTTTCATAAAAAATATGGAAAAGCATTTGAAAACTTTATATCCACTAATTTTTTTTAGTGTAACCTATGAATATTGTTTTAAATAATTTTTTTTATGATTTTCACTTAAAATATACACATTAGAGATCAGCATGAACCTGGTTAATCTCTTTTTATTAAACTTGGGCTTAATTTTTATCAGCAGACTTTTGCTGCTCTGGGCCGGAACTTGATTCATTTATATTAGGCAGGGCCAATCTATTTCATTCATCTAGGTCTGAAATTTTTGGCTTGGCCACATTATTAAAAAATCTCCTTAATATGAGATTTCTCATCTTTGGTATCTGAATTTTTAGGAGTAAAATTTTTTTAATTGCATATAAATGCGGTATTGCTTGAAATTTTAATTTAAACACGAAAATGATGCAACAAACCTTCTAAGAATTATGGTAGAGTTATTTCTCACTCCTATAGCAACATTATGAAGACTTATAAAAGGTATGTTTGTAAGAAATATTAGCCAGCAAGAAATATTTGCTGAAACTAAACAGGTTGAATAACATTCTTCAAACAAATACTTGAAAAAGTATGTTTTTATTAACTTCCACGAAAAAATTCAAAAACTAGACAAGACATATTTATTTCCTTGTTATGGATCCCTCTTTTGTGATCTGTAATATAAACAGAGCAATATGTATTATGCAAAATTGTACTTTGAATATACAAAATACTTAGAAAAAGCCTAACAATAGTACTTAGATTTTACCAGTTTAAAATACAAAATGCAAATTTATTTTGAAAATATATTTCAAATATATGTATTTTCAATACTGCTCAACTTTGGTTAGCATATTTTAGTTAGGGATTTTGCAGAACAGAGTGTTTTGCGGCAATCCTAATACTATATCTGAATTCACTTTAAAATCTCACATTGCTCACTGTGATGCACAGAAGACTATCATATACTAAATTTTTTGTCCCAAAAAATTAAGTATAATACATTATTGTTTTAAAAACAATATATTACTGTGAACTTTATCAATATACTGAAATTCTACAGTAATTTTAGGCACACATTTTTAAGGAAGTTGCTGCATTAAAAGATAAGAAATTCAATAAGCAGGCAAATATCCCCCTTTATATATTGAAATATCCCATTTTCAGAATTTTAGGAAAATTATCATGAGAATACCATTAAAAATAAGTCTTTTCTAACAAAGAAAAGAATTTTAAAAATCAAAGCATTCATTAAAAATTTGTGTAAATACAAAATAAATAAATAATAATAATAATCCTAACAAATTATATGATTATTAAATTGTTAACTAAACTATGGTTAACTACCATATGGCTTTATTATATGGTTAAGGTTTAAAGGCCCCACAAAGATATGCTGTGCCAAAAAAAGTGGCAATAAAAGGATAGTTTGATACTATCAGCAAAGATATTTTATGAAACAAGTGCTAAATCAAATTTACATTAAAGTATAAAGTGATAATGAAAATAATGAGTTGAGCAATTTGGATGCTGTTTTATTTTTAGATGCCATTCACTAAAAATTACACTCACATTTATGTAGTTAATTCTTATGATAGAAAATAGAATTAAGTGAAATCTCAACACCTGGCTCAACAAATTGCTTAAAATCTTCAAAATAGAAAAAAGATTTCAGAAAGTGATTTGGATTCATCAGAAATTCCAGTTTTCACCCACCATTATTCTTATATGTCGTTTTCTTTTTTATTAAGTCTATGTTCCTTGTCATATTACATCCTTTCTTTTTTGGGCTCCTTAAAATTCCAGTTACTTGCTCCAATATAAGGAGTATACTCAAACGTTAAAATGTATACAAATAAATTTAAACTACTTCAGTATGTAATAAAGACAGTTTTTTTTTTTACAAAATTTATAACTTACCACTGTCATTCCCCATAATATAACTCATTGTAGTATCAATGTCTTCTAAAGAAACTACTTTAAAAGATGCTAAAGGTGTAGAACCAGGTTGTGTAGAAATCATTCCACGAAATCTTGTCACACTCCAAGTCCTTGTGTGGTTATACTCTGAACAAACTACAACAAAAATATATACATTGAAATTTTGATTTAACATAACACATATTTAACACATTTGCTGCCACTCACACACTAGTGCGTGAAATTCCCATTCATTTAACACAGAGGGCAGAGTTATCGGCAGCGAACAAAATAATAATTTCATTGCATATAAAGTCACTTTTAATCAATTCCAATTATTCTTGTATACTTATGTTAAAAAAAGATTTAATGTTCTAATTTTAAAATATTTCCAGCATTTAACTTACTTTCAGAGATAAAAACTCAAAAATTTTCCTAAAATAGTCAAATTGCGATGAAGTTTATTTCCCAGAGTTTTGAAAATATTGATAAAAATCTTTTATCTTTTATCAACTTCAGGCATAAAATTCAAAATTCTCCCTCTTTTCCATCACCCCTTAATGTAATTGGAATGTGCTTTCCAGGCATGAAAGTGGACCAAAGAAAAAAAGGAGGAAAATTTTTTTCAACTTCAGATGCCAAATATAAAGAGAAAAAATCTATTGACGACATTTTATAGACTGGAGTGCAGTTTTAAATTTTACAAAAACAAAAATTACAAAAAATTTGATTAAAAGAAAAAAATTCAAAATTCACAGTATAAATGTGTATCTCTTGATAAAACAGGGGACCACAGCCATCAACCTTCTAGACCTAACAGAAAAACGACAGATTTCCTCTAAAGATCTTGAAAGAACGAGAAATTTTGTCTAAAAATCACGATAAAACGAAAAATTTTGTCAAAAAATTCGCGAAAACGACAGATTTCGTCAAAAAATTCGCGATAAAATGGCAAATTTCGTCAAAAAACTCGGGAAACGCGGCAAATTCTGTTTAAAAATTTCGATAAAATGACAAATTTTGTCAAAATTCGCGAAAAAATGGCAAATTACGTAAAAAGATTCACGAAAAAATGGCTAGTTCTGTCGAAATCGTGAAAAAATGGCAAATTTCATCAAAAAATACGCAAAAAAATGACAAATTTCGTCGAAAAATTCGCGAAAAAATGCCTAACTTGTCATAAAATTCGAAAAAAACCCGGCAAAGTTCCTAAAAAAATTTAGTAAAAGCAACAAATTGTCAAAAATTCGCGATAAAACGACAGATTTATTCAAAAAATATTTGGGGATATTTTTATTTTCAAAACAGATTCCAAAGGTAAAAATATCCCAAAAGATTTTTAAAAAAAATCTGCAAACAAAATTGAAAAATTAAAAAACGGTCTTTGTATATAATAACCTCAAGTATTCAATACAAAATAAATAAAATTTAAATTATCAAAACGCAAAACTGTATGCTTAAAAAGATTTCTCCTATAGGATTAACATTAGCGAGCGTGCGTTCTTGAGTGGTGAAGCAGCCTCTGAATTGAGGTCTGCACGGCCCGAACGCAAAAATATTGGCCTGACCTGGCCCGGACCGGAAAATTTTTTTTTAATTCGGCCCGAACCCGGACCGGCTCGGATGAATTTCTACAGAACATTGATCTTTAGTCTACGGGAAAAGTTCAGACCAAAGAAAAAAAAAAAACTTATCTTAGTATCTTTTTTTCTTCTTTTATGTTTAAAATCTTTATTTATGCAGCAGTGCCATAGGCCGCGATATTTACGCTTTTAATGAATCTTTGTTTGTTGTATGTAAATGTTTCAGTTATCATTAATATTATTAATGCATTAAAAAAAATCTAAAAAATGGTATACGGTAAAAGTAAAATCTTCTAAGACATTGGAAAGAAAAAAATACTTTTCCTTCTTAGCAGATGTAAATGTTTAATATATTTTTTTTTCTCGCGTATTGTTGCATTCATTTTGCATAAATGAACAGTTTAAAAAAAATTGCAGTTTTCGGTTTAAACGAAAATTTTTTCATAATCTTTTTTTTTTTTTTAATGTGATTAATTCTATTTTGAGACACCTAGTGATCTACGATTCTTTAAAAAGAATAAATTCTAATGTTTAATTGTAGAATAATGACAACTTAAAAGTATATTCCTATTTTGCAAAAATTTTTGGACCAAGCCAAACTTTACTGATTTGTGAAGACTTATTTCCACGTCGAGAAAAGGATTTTCATATGGGGAGATTCAATAGGAACTGATTGTTTTGGTCCGTGAAGTCTAAAAAGAATGAAATCAGTCTCGGTTTCTACGGAAGAAGTAAGTTAGGCTCGGCTCGGCCCGGCCTGATACTCCAGGAAAAAAATTTACGGCCCGAGCCCGGCCCGAAAAGATTAGTGACTAGGCCCGTCCGGCCCGGCCCGCGGACCGGGCTGTGCAGACCTTTACCTCTGAACGCAAATATCGTAAAAGCTGTACTTGTAAATGGAGTGTAAATGCACCATAAATAATTATACTAGTGTTCTTTGTGGCAGAATGTATATAATTTATCAATGCCATATTCTCATTTATTTCAGAAATTATATAATTCATCGATCAACAGTATTTATAATAATAATGATGAAGATATCAGTCTTAAAACTCTTAATTATGATTAGTAGTCAAGTCTTGCACGTACTCGTGTTTGGGTATTTTAGTTATAACTGAAAATTCCACTCGAAATAAACTGAAATGCAACTAAAAAAATTTTTTAAAAAAGGTTGACCTGAAATTGACATATTTTAACTAGAACTGAAGTGCAATAATAATAAAACAGAATTTATATTAGCTTGTATCCGTCGCACTGCAAAAATAATAGTTATTCTGGAAAACAAAACAACTGAAAAATTATTATCACTGTTTTAAAGCTCATTAATCTAGATTAAATTATTCCCTCCCAAGATTTTCTTTCTCTTCAGCGTCACAGTGACCTATGGACCCAGGTGTCAGAAAACAGCTGCCAGTCTAAAGGCTGAGGGCACACAGAAAGTTTTTTTGCAGTTTGCAGGCGGCGCGTTTGATGTAAATGAGTTTTTCAGTTCAATTTCAATCCAAGAGTAGCACGGGAATCTGTCCCTTCAGTAGGTTAAGATAGTGATCTTCCGTGACCATTGTATCTCCCTTGTTTCCCAATGTCAGTAAACTGTAAGTGAGAGAAAAGAAAAGGCAGTTCCGGGAATAAAGTTTAACTTCAGAATAGTTATATTTGCCCGGTCCTTAAAAATAGATTTTCGCCCCGAGAAATGTACCGCATGTGATGCTCCTGAACGTAAATTGACTGCTTACCTTGACAGATAGCTCTTCGGCGATTTGTGGGTGAAGTATAGCGGGTAAGTCCGAGAATTACTCCCGGAGCTTCTTGGACCCCCCCCCCCCCCCAAATTACCAGCAATATTTTCTTTGCATTTTTGCATCGATCCAGAGAATGGTCAAAATAATCTTCAAAAAGGCGGATTTCTGCCTTTAGGCGGAACTCTTTCATCCCTGGCTTTCTATAGTACAATGCAGCTAATAGCATCATTAAAAAAATTCTGTTAGCTTTAGACGATAAAATGTCACCAAAGGAAAGCAATTTTCTTTGCTAGAAAAAATGGATATCAACAAGAAAGCCACAATGGCAATAAAGCTGATTTCGCTAGTTTAATTGTAATTCCCTATTCAACTTTATGAACAATTTAAAAGCAAGCAGATTTAATGGAAGCAGATTTAAAAAGATTGGAAAACTGAAAAGTTAATCATTTATTTACATAAAACAGTATGTTCAGTTATGCAAATTTCATGTGCAGCCACCTTCTTGGCGTAGTGCTTTTAATAGCTAATGATGTATTTGAATCAGTTATTTCAAAAACTATAGACATAAAGTACTGAAAGTAACCCCCCCCCCCCCCTTTAGCACATAGAAATTCTATTGATTTTAAAAGGGGCCTATGAATAGGATTTTTTTTAAAGGAAAATCAAATCAGAAGGGTGTTTTGAAGGAGAGGGCTTATTAAATTATATTTTTTCAAAAAAGGAAAACTGCACATATATTGAAGGGGGGGGGGGCTTAATTTTGACACTTTGCGGTACCAAAATTTGATACTTGCTCTAACTTTTAAATTTACTTGTTTTGTTGAAAATATATCTTTGAAGAAAAGCTGACATTCGTAGAAAAATATTACATAGGTTTGCTTATCTATTATCATCCAAAATGCATGAAAAAATGATCACTTATCACAGAAACAATATCAGTTGATAAGAATACTAAAATATTGTACAATAGCCAACAACAAGAAAATACAGTTAAGCCTCCATACATTGAACTTCTCCTCCCATAAAGAAATTTTCTATATATCCAACTCTTAGCAAATCTCCATGTACATCACATAAAAAAAAAGAAAAAGAAAATTATATATTGAAATTTTTCTTCAAGACATACTGGAAGAATTTATTCCACTTTAGACAGTTTGCCTGTTGCCTCTCAAAAAATAAAAGTAAGAAAAGGAAGTTCAATGAAGGTTACTACAAACCCTAAAAGTCAGCTAGGATTGAGGGATGGACAAACAGGTTGTTCCATTCTGGAATACCTAAATTCCCTCAACTCGTTTCCAAATTTTGGTTGTGACCTGCTCTATAGTAAAATTAGTTTCAAGCTACTCCCTTTTGTCTGATGGTTGTTCCCAACTGCAAAATTTGTTTAGTTTCAACTAAAATTAAAGAAGTGTTTTATAAATTGGTTTAAACTTTTATTTTTTCTCTCGATTGCAATATGAAAAAAAACTTTTATTGTTGTGAATAAAGTTGAATTGCTGAAGACTGTAGGTAGTGAAATGCACAAAAAAGGCATTTCTGCTAAATCTGGTATTCCTGCAAGCACAATGGTATCCATTATAAAAAGCCTGACTGCTGTAATGAAATTCTATGAAAATATTGAACATAACAGAAAACATCAGATAACAGGTAGTCATGATGCAGTGGACGAGACCATTTTAAAATTGATGAAGAATGTTTGAGACCAAAATTTGCTGGTCTCTGGTCTTCCCATAAAAGAAAAGACATTGGAGTATGCTAAACATTTTGGATGTAATCAATTTCAAGTAAGTTCTGGGTGGCTGAGCGGCAAATTCAATCCTTTTAGTAAGGTCATGGCTGCCAACTACTATGCCTATTTCAAGTCAAATAAAGATATTGGAATCTGAAATTTTACTTAATGATTAACAATATGTATTGTAATACATAACATTAAATGTATTTGGCATACATTTCACTCTAAACATTTTGTGGTTCCAAATATATTATGATTTAAAAAAGGCATAGAAGTTGGCAGCTCTGTAAACTTGCATTTTTCTTTAATCCTTTTAAGTTTTTTTTTCCAATCTTTTGAATGAGTTTGCATTTTTGTTCAAAAAATATATCAATAAATATTAAGAATATGATTCATGAGTATTTCTTCTCATAGCAGAATGTGGTTAAGTATGATATTAAAACTACCAATATCATTTTCATAAATTATAAAATACTCCAAATATCTTCTTAGAAATTAAATAAAAAGTATTTAGAACTTTAGAACCATATGAGTTGAACAGTTGAAGAGGCTAGTTATTTCATCCAACAATCTTTAATGAAGTCTATGCATTTGTACAATATGAAGCCATCCACGCTTCATACAAAAATAACAGGTACAAGTTGAAGATTAACAGATTCCAGAGAAACAGCCTTTTAAAAAACTCCGAACAATTCAATGTATAAAAATAAATTATGGTTTATCCAACCTTTCAGCATGGTAACTTCCAAAATGATGACTAAATAATTTGTAACTTGTTGCTGATAATACTTTTTACGTTAATCCTAGAACTTTTCGAAATTATCATCAAATTAACTTTAAATTCAATTTCAGCAACAGAAACTAGTGATGTAAGAAGCACATACATCAAGTATTATAGTTCATACCTAAATAGTTTAGTTACAATTGTCTAAAACAGCCATAACTCTTTTGGGTTTCTATGTTTCACGTGTTTCCATTTTTTATACCATATTCGAACCATTAGTTGCTTCTGACATCTAGTTGTCACTAAGGAGTTAAATTTTTTTTATCAAATTTATTTGAGATTGATTAGCACTTTTTGGAAATACCAGGATGTGTAGAAAATAATGGTGGTTTATGTTATTGTACTTTGCAACCAATTTATTTTAGATGGCTCAAAACTGTTTTAGAATATTCAAGCTCAGCAATAAGCTCCGGACTTTGATATGTGGATTAGCTTCAATTTATGCTTTCCATTTCTCACTGTTAAAGACAAAATGTCACCTTAGACCTTTTCCATACACAAAACTCTTACAGTCACCTTGAAATTTTTAAAGCAATGTTAAATTGGGTGTTCACAAGTAGTAATTGTTGCGAAAGGTAATGAATCCAGACTTTTTCCAGATGGAATTTCTACATATCTGGAACGGACATTTTGGAGTTCTGTGGAGGGCTGGTAACACTTAAATAACATTTAAAATCCAGAATCTTCCAACTGCACCCTTAAACAACTAGAATTGTGGATCAAGAATCTCATCTTTGTATATTTTAGCATGCACAGTTACACTGATAAAAAGGTGTAGGTCAGTGCAATAATTCAAAATGATTCCCTCCCATACCATGATCTTTGTATCAATGCCTTTCATGGATAAACATCCATGAAAGGCGTGGAAAGAGTAGAATATGTACTAGACACATGGAAGAAAGTCATCCTAGCAGTACGATGTCCCAAGAAGATTGCTATATTGTTATTGCAGCAAAAAAGAACCAACACCACAGGAACAAAAATATCGTGGAAATCGGTTGCAAGATATTTAAAAAAGGGACGACTATATGCCTGAAGACATGTTGTGTGTGTCCCACTCTTGAGACGCCAACATAGCGGTCGTTTATATTGGTGCTATATGCATCACAAATGCATGATATCAACTGGTCTACTGTGCTCTTCTTAGATGAAAGTAGATTCAATCTATCGTCTGATCATAGATGTAAACTGACATGGGAGTGCTTACTGTCATGAAAATATTCTAAGGTCTAATATAGACCTTAGAATATATAGGACTAAGAAAATATACTAGACTAAGAAAATATTCTGTCATGAAAATATTCTAGAAAGAAATCAATATGCGATTTCAAGTATCATAATATGGGCAGCAGGGTGGAGTGGAAAACCAAAAAAAAAAAATTTTCTTTGGATCAGTCTAAAAAGTTGCCTTTTGGCACACTGAATACACTGTTAAAATTTCATTTTGTTTGGAATTCATCTTTAGTCCCCTACCAGCTCTTAAAGATTATGTTCTTTATATGTGAAAATCAGGATTTCACTATGTAGTATAAGTGCTAAAAAAAAAAAAAAAAAAAAAAAAAAAAAAAAAAAAAAAAAAATCTGAATTTTTTCTTTGGATAGGTCTAAAATGGTGCTTTTGGGCACATTGAATATAAGGTTAAAATTTCATTTCATTTGGAATTCATCTTTAGTTTCCTACTAGCTCTTAAAGATTATGCCCTTTATATGTGAAAACAAAGATTTCACAATGTAATCTAAATTAATCAACTTTTTTTTTTCTTTTTAAACTAAATTTCTGATTTTAGTAAAATAACCCACAAAAATGACTTCTTAAAGTATTACTTGTGAATGATCTAAGTATCGTTGTGTTTTAATTCTTTGAATCGCGATTAAAACACTAAAATGTGGATCAATTGTCACAAAGAATAGAAAACACAATAATTAGACATGCATTTCACTTTTATTTTTCGAATGAACATGAAAGATAGTCTCTAAATATAAGGGAAATGCAGTTTTCTGAATATATAGTAATGTAATGAAAATAATATATACGATGTATTATAAAACGATCTTTCATTTCCCTCTAATTTATATTGGTCTTTGTTATCAAAATTAAGTATTACCTTTTGCGATTTGATTTTTGCTCATATATATTCGGTCTACCACATCCACTAATGGCACTTCAATTACTAAGTTTACGAATCTTTCGAATACTTGAATCTAACAGGGAAATTTTTCATTTGAAAAGATGTGACTTCTGATTTTTTTTCTGAGAATTTCCAGTTCCTCTCTTGGTACACTATTAAGAATGTGGGGTGATTTCACATTCTTGCCAGTCAATAATGTTTATATAGTTTGTAACACTGAATTTCAATTTTGGAGTATGAACTGTCTTATTGTAGAACATATAATATCTTTCACCTTCAATATTCTTCGGAATTCAAATTCTCCAACATGATTTAATTTTTTAAGTTATCGTTCTTGTAAAATTTCATTTCAATGACAGAATTATACTTTTGTTGAATAACGGGATCAACAATTTTCTTTAAATATTTCCTAAAATAACGAAACAACTTAATTTTTTATTTAAAAAAAAAAAGCCATTTTGAGGTCTATATTTGCAAGAAGAATCTTTCTTGAAGTAAAAACACATAGTTGAATGTACAATCATAACAAATTCAGCCATAATCTTCAGATTTTGGGTTGAATTCTGACCTCCAATTTGCAAACCAAATAGTCAATTTGCAGTTATCAATCAGAGTGCGACATTCTTGCTGGATTACAATATATCAGATTTTAGGAGCATTAACCAGATGCAAATGTTTGACATATGTCATAAAAATAATTTTGGTTTACACTTAACTGTCCAGAGTTCATTCCTCGGTGACAGGAGCAGATATTTTTTAATTTCCATAATTGTCTATTGATCACATTGATCCAACGACCTACCAATTAGAACAGCAAAAGCTCAGGAGCCTTTAGTTTGTTTATCAATTTCGATGACTTAGTGGCAATTTGTTTGCAGAGAGCTGACATATTAACCACTACAACGGATGACTAAATTCAGACGATTTATTTTTGAAAATCTATTAATTTGATTTTTTATCTTATTGTTTACAGTTGTTCCGTCACAACCTATTGCCATAAATTTATCAAGATTTAAATGTTTTCCAGTACAATATTTTAATACTTCCTGCAATGATCTTTTCTGGTCCAAAAGATGGTGTAATGTGCCCCAAATACAATTCATTTGACTTTTAAAATCATAGATTTTTCACTTACAGTTCTTTCATGTATCTCCAATTTTCCATCATTTCCTTTGATTTTAGGGAATTGAATAAGCTTCTGATATTCAGAAAAATTGTTATCTATTATTTGACGAATTCGTCTTTGGGAAACTACAATAATTGGTGCCTTCGATGTTTTCTCTTAGAATTTTTTTTTTACCTCTGATTTTTGGTGAAATTTTACAATTACTGCTGTGTTTTATTTACTGTTTTCTATAATATTTTATAGCATTCTGCTATTGTTGGCAAAACAGCTTTATTTAGTTTTGAAGAATCATCAACTTGTAGTAATGGTAAACTTCGATTTGCTTACACACGTACTCATTTTGACTGCAAAAATGCAACATGCAATTTTAAAACTCAATAAACCATTTCAAATATTTAAAAATAAAGACTTAAAGTTTGAAAATGATGAAAGGAATTACACTAAACTTTTTAAATATAAAAATATCACACGAGATTACTACAAAATCCTGTTAATGTCTGATTTATGGTAAGAATCTATCGTATAAATCAATGAAAATATTAATGTCCTGGTAGGGGACTCAAGAAGTTTTTCAAAATTCATGAAATTTTGTACGTGTATTGGAGGTGCTAAAAGGCAACTTTTGGCTGCTATCCAAAATCAAAATTCCAACTTTTGATTTTTCACTCCACCCTAATGGGCAGGCATCATGTTCAATGGCTGCACAGATCTCTATGTGCTTGACCAAAGGACCATGACTGGTAGACGGTACATTGAAAAAATCTTGCTTCCACACACTTGGCCTTTTTTGAGGCGCTGTCGGCTAAAAGTTTCATTTTATGGATGATAATGCACCTTTTCATAACACACAGTCTGTACAATATTGTCTTGAGGCCGAAGATATCCATCATATAGACTGGCCAGAACATTCCCCTGACCTGAATCCTATTGAAAATGTATGCATTGCTGCTTGGCAAATTCCTCTCACAAACAAAAAACACAGTCTGTGCAGTGAAGGTTTTTGGGCAACTTGCATCAACAATTAATGAATCATGCTGTTCTGAGCATGCCACCGACTATCGTTAATTGTGAGTATTTTGCTTTTTTTTGTACAGTCATATTTTCAGACAACATTCATGTTTCAGAAAAAGAACCTCTGGTATTACCCTGTATACATCCTTTCAATAAAATTTTTTATATTAAATCCTGTTAATACTATTATTAATCTCTTGGCCTTAATCCCGTATAGATTCTCATTTATGTGTACATTTCTTCTTAGTCCATAAGTTTTGTCCACGAGTGTATATGAAGTATGTTAGTGTGGAAAACAAATCATGGGTTTTCTTGCATGCAGCCTGTCACTCACAATATATATCTAGATAGTTGAATTCCTGTTGCCCCAGAACTCCCTTGTAATCTGAACTTACATCAGTTGTCCATTTCTTTTAGCAAATGTTGCCAAATGAAAATGGTCATGAAAATGGACATTTTTTACCTTTACCTGGTTGGTCTGTGAACATTACCAGTGTTTTTAAACCATTTCCAGATTCTTGACATGATGCTTTTGGCAATTTTTAAATCTTTACAGACCCCTGAGAGTGTGTGCCCTGCTTCCTTTCTCCCTATTGCATGTCACTTCTCACAATTGATCAAAAGTTTTCTGAATGCTATATTTTACCTACTATAAGTGAAAAGTTTTCCGAACTACACATCCAATCCTTGAAATAAGACTTCTAATCTCAAATGTGTACATCTTTTAACATATGAACTGAAAGAATGAGCTAAAAAATGTGCCTATTTTTTTTTTAGTTGAAGGATACACCAGTCAGGCTATGTTATAATGTTGATCTTTATTTTCAACCAATCACCTTTCATGGAAGTTCCCTTAATAAAATGAACATAAAGCATCTTGTTATGGGTTTTCTTTCAACTTTTCTCACCAGCGTATTTTGAAAGTGGTAACAAAAACATAAAAGCTTCTAAACTCATCTTTTCCCAAAGTGTCAACAACAGTTGACCCCGTCAAAATTCAAGGTACAAAAGTTTTAAGTTTAAACTTGTTACAGTCAATTTGTGTAAATGGAATAGCAGGTATACTTCCATAGTTATCTTTCTGTCTTGTTCATGGGTGCAACTTTGAAATTTTGCTAGGACTGAAAATATTTTGAATCTTTTTTTAAGACCATTCTATATTTTAAGAATCCTTATCAATTTCTAGTTTCAGATGATTACTGAAAGTACATTGACCTACACTAATGTACTGAACATGCCATGATATGATGATTTTTTTGCAAAGTTTAAATTGACTAATAAATCAGTATTTTCTATATGAATATACCCTCTCACTTAGGTTAAAGCACAATAAATTTAATGCCAAAAATCAAAATTTAAATGAAAATTTCCAAAATACTCTAAACATCTAGCTGTATCAAGAGATTATCACCTTAAATAATGAAGATGTTTATAAAAATGTAAATTGTACAAATATTTAATTCATAAACCATACCTGATATGAGAAACTTTTCAGATAATACAACCTTTGTCACAGGACTTCGGTGAACTGTGAATGTCTGAAATAACTGAGGACCATGGCCAACAGTTTCAGGATGTTGCACAATAACTCTCACAGTACCAGAACTTGTGCCATATGCGATTTCTATCCAATTCCCACAAAGACCTATAAATACATAAATTTAACTATATAAAAACTTTTGTTTTAAGTACAATACACAAGTGTATTTCATAAATATAATCAACTTCAATTACCTTAAAGCAAGAGTCTTTCTTTAAAAAACACATATAAACTGCAAAGTTATGTTGTATGTTTTCATTTTACTCTCTCTCATTGCCAGAATGAGTACAAAACTGGCTGTTCTGCTGTTTTACAATCCATAGTTTTTATTTAATACATTTAAATTTTATTTCTTAATATATAAACCAGAAAAAAATACTTTAAAATAAAAGAGGAGAAATAAATGTATTTTTTTATTCATTTGGTAATAAGTTTATGTTTAGATTAGATAATTTTTTTTAAAATGTACATTTATCCAGAGATATCAATTAATTAATATGTGCAAATTCAGCAAGGTAGGAGGCCTAATTAAGGGCTAAAGCTCAATTAGTTTCACCCATGTAGGTTTAATTACATGCTAAATCAACATTAAAAGATACATCCAACATGCCACTAAGGGTCATAATTTTGACAAACTTCTAGCTCCCATACCATTTTGATTTTTTCCATATTTTGTATATGGAAACCTATATAAAAAAAATAAGTTAAAATCCATTTGAAATTTTTTTTTCTATTAATTAGAAAGGGCAAAAACTGATGCTCACTTTCTGAATACAATGGACTGATTTGTAAAATAATGTCACGTCAAAACACAAAAGATAGGCAGTTGTGGTTTAATCAATCACCAGAAACAAAATATTGCCGACATTTTGTACCAATTTGATTTTTTAAAAAAACAATGAATGATTTAATTTGAACAAAATTAGTAAAGGATTTCCATTTTACTTATTAGAATTTCTATAATCATTTCTCCTCCTCTTGCCCCTACTTTAATTCAATCCTTCTGAAATGTATGGGAAAAAAGATTTAAATCTAATCCGAACAGCATGAAAATACGGGGCTCTTCTAGATTTCAATCATACTCCAGATACTTTGCTTACTTGGTGATGACTTCTTTTTTAACCTGGAGAGAATGGAAAATAACCTGAACATACAATCAACTTTCTCCAGAAATACTGCCAAAATATGTGGCTTTTAATAAATATGTACATAAGGCAATATCCATTCAGTCAAAAAAAAATTATTTGTAAGAAATTATACATGCCACACTTAATAATTAGCTCTATGAAAATTTTGGTAAAGTAAGTAATTTCACTAAGATAGTAAAATTAAATTATTTTTTAAGATGAAAATTATCCTCACTATGTTAAGATAAAAACTATCTTCACTAAATTAAGGTAAAAGCTATCTTCACAATGTGAAGATGATCACAATGATGAAAATTATCAACACTATGTAAAAATGAAAATTACCAACACTATGTAAAGATAAAAATTACCCTCACTATGTAAAGATGAACATTACCGTCACTATGTAAAGATGAACATTACCGTCACTATGTAAAGATGAACATTACCGTCACTATGTAAAGATGAACATTACCGTCACTATGTAAAGATGAACATTACCGTCACTATGTAAAGATGAACATTACCGTCACTATGCAAAGATGAACATTACCCTCACTATGTAAAGATGAACATTACCCTCACTATGTAAAGATGAACATTACCCTCACTATGTAAAGATGAACATTACCCTCACTATGTAAATTATGTAAAAATGCATCTACTGCAATTTTTATGTTTATGATAAAGTCAAAATTATGTATGTATCAAAGTATGAAGCACTCTCATTATTAATATTCTAATGTCTGTCATCATAATAAATAAAACTGATGCAGATTTAATTGGAGCATTCCCTACAATTTCACACACAGGAGAATTTATATAGACTTAGAGATAGGGGATTCAAAGAACAAAGGTGCAACCAAAAGTCTATTGTACTAACAACATACAGTAGTCCTAAACTACTAAGAAAAATCATGCATTAAGCACAGATTATGAAACCCTTTCCAACACTTCCTGAAGTCTTTCACAAAACATCGTTGTTTAGAGAAATAAAGTTTTACTGTCCATAGCCAAATACGTATTCCAATACTTTTGAACAGCCTTGTATTTGATCTGTTGGTTGATATATATACAGCCAAACCTCATTAACATAAACACACTTAACCCCTTGAGGACGAGCGACCACTATAGATGCCGGCACCGATTGTACTTAGATCCCGCGATACTACCATTCATGCCGGCGCTGTTTGTACTCACATCCTGCGAGACTACCATTCATGCCAATCAAACAGAACGTTTTGTTTTTCACAGTTTAGCATATAAAAAATTTATCCTAATTCTATTTGAATGTAGATTAAGGAAGAAGACTTCTCCTTCAAACTAGGAAAGCTAATGAAAACATTTTTTTTTTTTTTTTTTTAATCCACGCGAACTTAATTTTTTATGGAAATACTAAATGGGAAAAAGATTTTTTCATCACGTCTTTGTGTTTCATAAATCTTTTTACGCGTCTTGTAAAACTTTATTTTTCTTTATTAGAAAAAATTCTACTGAACTTGAGAGGGAAAATTTTGCAGTTAAAGAATACGATAACGTAAGTAAGCATATGCACGTTTACGAATGGCAACATGAACATCTGATTCATGGCTTTATTTTTCGTGCTTTTATCTCAATCAGAAATACTATTTAGTTGCAAAAATCGACGTCATCATAATTTTTTTTTCTTTCTTTTAGATGGAAAGATTTATCTTTTTATTTTATTTCAGAAGTGCTTCGCAGTTAAAAAAAATAATAAAAAGAAAGAAAGAAAAGTGTTACACACTGATTGTGAGGCTGATACGCTGATAATATATTCTCAGCACCACTAAATTAAGAATATTTTTCTGCGTTCCTCTTTTGATTTTACTTTTCATGCTTGTTTAAATTAATTCGTTTTAAATTGATAATAAATATTTACTCGATATCTTTTATTAAATTCTGACTATTTTAAAGACTATGCGCATACATTAGCATGCATATTTTGTTAGGAGATACAAACGTATCTCCTAGGGGTTAAAAGAAATTAGCAGAGTTGCTTAATGCAGATTAGGAAACGTTATTGCTGGATTTAAACCCCGATAAATTTAAATGTTACTTTATTGAAATAAAAATGAATTAAGTAATAAACTATGGTGGATTAAAAATGATGACGACAATTTAAAACAACTAAACACATTTATTAACAAACATTAAATAAAATAACAATACATAAACTTAAAAATATATATTAACCAATACAATAAATTAACTCATCTTATTTTAATCCTAATAAATCCCATGACATATAAAAGAGGGTATAAAAATATCATATGGCTTAAGCTTTCTCATAGAAAGAAAAATAAATAACGAATACTGGAGCTCACCGCCAAAAAATGAATGTATCATCTAATGCTAACACAGCTCAACTAATGATAAAAAGAATGTCTGCTTCGATGAAATAAAAGTCAGAAGCACTCGTCCACATTATTCCATCATGCCCTTCAATGTCAACACTCAGACCGTCAGTTCAAACATCCAAAGAAGCACCGGGAAAAACATCTCACATAACACTTAAAAATGTCGACTTCTATAATATGTCCCACGTCTTGCACTTCTTTATTTAAAAGTAATTGAACGTGACTTAAAAAACTGTTGACAAAACTAAAAGCATTTAAAACTAAAGAAGAGCCGTTGAAACTTAAAATATATTGTAAAATCGGAGACCAGCCGAAAGACTAAAAGATAACTGCTACATCACACAAACAAGGAATGATCGACTTGAATATCAAACTGCTGGGTATATATATCTCTTGAACAAACGGAATCTAGTCTACTACGCATCGCAGAAACTACGCCCTCTAACGGCTCCCGTAACTTTCTTCTGGAAGTTTCATAGCGACGTCACTGGATTTGCATCATGCTAAATCCCGACAGTGCCGGACTGCTACCGCCATCAACTGGATGCCAAGGAAACCATCTTTCAAAATAGAGAGGGAAATGTATGGACTGCGATACGAACGTATGACTAGCTGAAAAATAGTTTAAAAGAATGTATGAAACTTTAATATTGCATTTGAGAGGATGAAGGAACTGCTTTCAAATAGAGGTAAGCAACTTTAACTTTACTAGGAAAAGAATTATTAAAGAGGAATGATTAAACATGTGTACAGTGACAAGAACTAGGGTTGTTAATTCCTAACATATTTTGAATCAAAAATCCGTTTTAGCTGTTATAATTGAATATATTCCATACATTATTTGATGTTCAGTTATATATCTTTTTTCAATTTCAAAAATACTTTCAACATTAATGGCATTTTTATCAGTATATTTAAAATTACTATTTAATTTCATTCACTATTAATTACTTTTAATTTCATATCTTTATTTATAGTTTTAAACATTTAATGCATAAGATATAACTAAAGATATTTTAACATCAATAAATTCTTTGATGAATGTATTTTAATTTATTATTCAAGTTAACTCATTATTATTAAACAATCCTTATCTATCAAATTACTTATGTGATGCTATAAGTGATATATTAAAATAAAATGGCTAAAAACTTTTGTTTAATATATCACTTGTAGCATAACATAAGTAATTTGATATTTTAAAGTGATGATTCATATTATACATAATTTTATTTAATATTTCATTTTATAATATATTACTATACACTGGTGTCCAAAATTTAAGCATAATTGGTAATTAAGTAATTATTTTTAAGTAATGAAAGAAATATGAATCGGAATGTGCTGAAACTCCAGGTGTGCAAACAAAATAGTACGCATCACATATTTTCGCGAAGAGTTCAAAAACATAGCTTAAAATTCTGAAAATTATCGTTGATAGAATGAGATCAAAATCCTTTATTCTCTAAATGAAGCAAAAAGATGAGGGGCTGTATCCATATTCCATTATTTAGTGCCTACACAATATTGCACATACAACTATATTTAGTTAAAATCCTGATTTTTTTGCTTCCTTTAGGAATAACGGATTTTGAGTTGATTCTATAGGCTCCCATTTTCAGAATTTTCAAGCTATGTTTTTGAAACTTTTACAGAAGTTGCTCTATACATTTAGCTAACACAATATGCAAATGACATTTTGATATCGTGGACGCATGCACAATGAAAAATTATTTACTAAACATACTCATTTGATATCGTGGACGCATGCGCAATGAAAAATTATTTACTAAACATACTCATTTTTCATACAATTTTTATTATTTTTAAATTCTGATGACAAGGTATTGTGTACAATGATGTTTGTCATATTTTCAGAAAAGAACATTATTTTATAATAAGAACTCTCCAAATTATAAGCAAAAAACTTGGAAAAATTTAGGACTGTTTTTATAAAAACCTTAATTTCTCTACGAGTATACATGCTATCCTTGTAAAAATTAACACAGTACATTACAATAAGCCAATTAATCATAATGTGCAGTTTGATCGCTTTTGCTACATTAGTTTTGACAGGGTTATCCAAAAGATCTGCGTTCTTTTTCAATTTGTTGACGGTCCCCTGTTCGATTTCGGGGAAAACTCTTCGCGAAAATATGTGACGCATACTATTTTGTTTACACACCTGGAGTTTCAGCACATTCTGATTCATATTTCTTTCATTACTTAAAAATAATTACTTAATTACCAATTATGCTTAAATTTTGGACACCAGTGTATATATCTATATTTAGCTATAATGAATAAATTCAGCGAAATGCATATTTTATTTTAAAGTATAGTTTTATTAACTTTTCATTTATTACTATGCAATACTTTTTATTTGACAAATATTTTATGATTTATTATATTTTTATATATAATTTTTGAATTTTCAGAACTGCTTTTAAAGGAACATTTCAAATTTGTTTTTTTATGTATGTTTCTATAATAAGCAATAAACACTAACATGCAGACGTTTTCACATGTTTTATTTAATTAGTCTTATTTGTTAATAAAACAGCTTCATTAAAACGCTTATTTTGTTTAAGAAATGTCTTTAAAATTATTTAGAAGCAAAACTATTGCTGTTTTAACAAAAATATTTTTTAAATTAGAAAAATATTTCGTTTGTTGCTATATTAAACTTACATAAGTGATCTGCGATCATACTGTACTATTTTGAGGGCTAAATAATTTGTTAAAATGTTTATTACGTATATTTAAAAAGTCATTTTTATGTAAAAATTTCGTTGAAAATAACTCATTTTTTGTGTGAATATACATAGTAACAACCAACTCCATGCATGTAAATTTCAAATGGTTACATGGAAAAATGAATTTTTTACAATTTTTTAAAGAACACATTACACAAGTTAGGCTTAACTGCGCAAAATCCTTCGGCCCTGAAGATGAAATTGAATTTCCCCGCTCTGTCCTCAGATGTACGCTTCGAAATGCGCGCGCCGTCGCGAATGGGTTAACGTAAATTACTTTTAATATGAACTGTTTTCACAGTCCCCTATAAAAATGAATACAAAGATTTGATGAAGTTTTTTTTTTTTTTTTTTTTTTCAACGTTAGAACACCAGAATAATTATATTCCAAACATACCGGTTTCGGTAGCATATAGCATACCTTCCTCAGTGCTAAAGATAGTGGAAATTTGCTCATATATATATACCATGAGGATGAGAATTCATGCAATAAGTTTATTGACCAATAGGAAAACAGGGGATCCTAGGCAACAACCAATAGGAAAACAGGGGATCCTAGGCAACAGCCAATAGGAAAATGGAAAAGATATTGCGAGAATTGCATTAAAAGATTAAGAAAAATTAGTTTTAATGTAATATTTCCAACAATCTGATAATGGTGGAATAGTAAATTCACAATTAACGAGATTAGCAAGATTTTTAGAGATATGGAATGCTTCAAGGAAGTTGTTGTTGGTTGTTGCCTAGGATCCCCTGTTTTCCTACTGGTCAATAAACTTATCGCTTGAATCCCCTCACGGTATATGTATGAGCAAATTTCCACTGTCTTTAGCACTGAGGAAAATATGCTATATGCTGCCGAAACCGGTTTGCTTGGAATATAATTATTCTGGTGTTCTAATGTTGAAAAAAAATAATTAACTTCATTATATTGCACCAGGCAATAACCTATTACAAAGATTTGATACTGAAAACATGAATTACTGTTAACTTGAACAAAATTTTGATTCTTCTTGAGGTTCATGTTAACAAGATAAAACTACTATATATGGGAAAATTTAGTTTAGAAAAAAAATACCTGCTAGGTTAAATTTTCGCTTTCAGCAATTTATACTGATGGAAACATATTTGATGGAAACATATTTGAATACTTTTGTTTAGCCCTGTAGTTTTCCTAGTACCTTTATTACAAGCAAGTATTTAGTTAAAATTTAATTCAAACTAAAATATTCTTAAAACTACTGAAATCACATTTCCAGAAATTATCATCCATAGGTGATCAAGTATCCAATTCTTTGCAAGGCCTTGTATAACATTTTATCTATATTTTACAATATTTCTTAGTAAACTGAATACAGTTCAGCATAAAAATGCATAACTTATTTAAAAACCATATTCAGACAGAATATACTACATGAAAATTTTGTGTGTCCTTGTAGATACTATGCACTTCATATT
The DNA here is from genome assembly GCA_964019185.1 of Maratus speculifer. Classification (NCBI taxonomy): domain Eukaryota; kingdom Metazoa; phylum Arthropoda; class Arachnida; order Araneae; family Salticidae; genus Maratus; species Maratus speculifer. The sequence goes on along the minus strand of OZ025293.1, from coordinate 215,628,403 downwards.
ATGCAACAAATAACTTATATTGATTGCCAATGACATATCAATTTTGTCATACATGAAATAGTTTAATAAAAAAAATATATGCCATAAGCAATTCTCACTTTACCATTATGTAGTGGAATTCTTTATTGTGGTTCTGTAAATGAGTAATAACTATTCTTTTCACTGCATATTTTACATAATGCATGTTTCATTGCACTTCATAAACTCATAAATTTTAATATGTTTGACAGGGTATAACATCCTTAAAATTCATTTAAAATGATTTTTTTTCCATAGGTTGTAGTTTAACTAAATTTTTTTTATTATCCCTGTAAATAAACTAATTGTGCTAGAAGCTTTATTTGAAACAGGAATCATGATAAGGTAAACCTAAATACCTTCCAAAAATTTCTAGGTAATCTGACCATATTTATGAGAGTTAGTGCACAGACAGATAAACAGAAATCATAAGCACTTTTCAACTTGGTTGGAAAGTGTTAAATAGGCCAGTAGTTCAAGCAAAATTCAGCAGACACCTCAAAGTAATGTCACAAAGCTGCCAGAACTCAAACATTGACCAAGGTGTTCAAACCTGAAAACAGAAAACCCTTTGCACTTGCAAAGAGCATGCACAGCTGTTTCTTCCTTATAAACAGAACACACAGGTCATTCTTTACACCAATAACAATAAGGTGCCTCTTCAAAGGTCAATGACTTTCCTAATGCCATTCCTATTGAGCATTGAAAGTTCAGTATATTTAACACAAGAACAATCACAATTAAGTTCTTTTGCCTGTCACTGTCCTTTAATGTTACACCAATTTACATATTGCCTCTCTCTAAAGATCTTAAAAGACAGTAGTCCTAATAAGGTTACTAGAGATCCCAAAATCTGACTCGAGTAAAAGAGGTAGCAGATCCTTACCTTGCCAATTCATCAGCCAACTCATTATCACAAATACCAGAGTGCCCAGCAGAAAATAACTCCTTTTGCCAATATAAAGAATAACAATCTTAAACTGTATAAGAGGTTATAAAACGTTTACCCTAAAAGCAAATAATGCTGCCCGACTATCAGAACAAAATGTGTATAGATCTATTTCTATGGTCAATGGCCTAAACAAATTCTACAGCACTTAAGAATGGCAAAGACTTCAGCCTGAAAGACAATAGAGTAAACTGCCAAAGGAGCATGAATAACTTAACACCAGTGAGAATTTATATAAATGCAAACATACATGCAGAATAGTTTAAGTGAAAACAGGATATGATACAAAAAAGGGATTTCTGTGCTTTCACAATTATTAGATTTTTCATTTTGCAAATTCTGATTTTGCAAATTGATATGAAAAAGTACATAAAATAAATTATGTACTTTTTTTGGGCTTTTCTTCAAGAAACTCAGAGTTAAAAGTGGATGTTACCATTTCAAAAGTGAAAGCTGATGCAATTTTTTATATGTAAACAGCTCCCATAGCATAATTTATGCAGAACATTATGTAATAGGCATTACATTCACTGGATTTAAACCTTTCTGATATTTATATGATAATATGCAGTAAAATTAATAGGGAGCGGACTTCGAGTAATCATGTTAATTGATTATAATAGACCACAAAAACTGTGTAATCACATTGTAATCATAATCATAAATTTTTATTTTGAAATTAATCGCACAGCAATCATAATCAATAGATTTCACTGTGGTTACAATCATAATCTCAATGCAATGTAATCATAATCTGACACAAAAATACGATTGCATTCTATGATTATATCTTTTTTTTTTTTTCTTCTTTTTTTTGCCCAATCCATAAAACATTTGGTCGGTTAACTAAACATTGCACAAAGAAAAAAAAAAAAAGTTCACATTTGGAACTCACCTAAAGTTGAAGTGAGAAGAGGTCAGGGGTCATGAGGGGACAGTTCTGTAAACACAAATGTATACTCTACACTGTACATAGTATAACAGTTTGACTTCATTAAAACATATGAGAATTGATAAGATAAACTTGATATGTGGTCATTTGAGGGATTATGTTTCATGGATTATTGAGTAGGAGTGATGAGGCATAAAAAAGAAAGAAAAATACTATATTTATGGTTTTATTATGGACACTTATTTTATGGCCACCAACCTTTTTTTAATGTTGGAATCCGAGAATAATGAAAATGAAAAAAAAAGGGGGATGCTTAAATTGCATGCAACAATTTATCTAACAGTTCATTCATATTTTTAATTTCTTAGTGGTTGCTTATCTTCTTAGTGGTTGCTTATCTTCTAAGTGTTTTTTTTCCTGTATTCTAGAGATGTCTAAAGGTGTGTTTTCATGGGCCTACCCAA